>CM032875.1:16529219-17129219 GCA_019176425.1 Megalops atlanticus | reverse complement strand
TCTTGAATGTGCGGGCAGCCCTCTGCTTGAACTTGGGGGGTCCCCTGCTGGGGCCAGCGGCGCTTGCTGCGGGGGCTTCTGCGTTCATGTCTGCGGCTTACTGAAGGAAGGGAGGAGGGAGAGGTGTTAATATAGAGCAGGTCCAATATACACAGAGTGGCTGTATAATAAATGGAATGACTTTTTACTTAAGGAGATTAATTCTTCAGTGTTTGGTCCTGGATGATAAAATTTCATTTCAGTTTTTTTTTTTCTTGAGTGTGTGTTACTTGCATTTCTTCATTTACTAATCGCCTTATTTGCTTATCTAAGTCTTCCATTTTAGCATTATACAGTCTCCTACTCTTCCTCTTTCTCTCAAACCATTCATTTCACTGTCTGGCCTCATTTCTCTATGTTCTCCGCTCTACTGCCCCCTGTCTGTCATTCACTATCCCCTCACTCACACGCTCTGTTAATCCATGTAATTACTTGGAATTAAGTAAATGAGAGACAGATCTCATATTCTATTTAAAACCACAGTACACTAAATACCCTACTTAAACCCTGAAAATAGCCTGTTCACCTATTTCTACACACAAAAACACAAATGTAGCACAATCAGTGTTATCTCACTCATCTGTTTAGAGAATTATCTGCCAAGGATCAAATGCGATCTCCTCCTTTAAGAATATCTATCAAGAGAAGATTTTTTCTTTCTCCTTTTACACCTCTGAAACTGACCATTCGGTTTTAAAGAAAAATGGCAACTTTGACTTCACTTTATGATGCATGAATTCATAATGCATCTTAGTTTCCCTCATCTGCCTTCATGGCCTGTTACCGTATTTCTCCTCTGTGTCCTTTCTTTCTCTTTCTCTGCACTATAGAACAGCAACACTAGTGTCACTGCAGTAAAGATAATGTGCTACAAATTTACAACCACTCAAAACAAACCCCATGTCACAATATGAAGCACATTTTAGTTCCATCCTCTGTTGGACTCTATTTCTTTGACTTCATCCTTATTTTGTTATAGCTGTGATTTTGCCTGTCTAGTAAGGCCCTGCTTGATCACCTTTCATCTTCTCCTTTCTCATCATTAATGAAATCATTGAATGGTTGTGTCGATACTGAAGCACTTCACCCATTTGGTGTTCACAATTAAGGGATGGAGAAGAGATCTCCAGAGTTTTGAGTACCTGTGCTGTTCTGTACTGTATATTTCTGCAGCATGATGTAGTCTATAGCTGCACTTTATTCGCTAAACATGACCGCACTCTAATGCTACATGGTTTCTGCATTGCTTTTGTGTGTACCTGCATGTGTGTGTGTCTGTATGTTATATGTTTGTACATTTCTTTACATAGCTGAGTTAATTGTGCTCTCTAGTGTTCTGATCTATCACGTGTTTTGTGGGTGTGCCAGTGTACTGGAATTCAAATTTCTGAGCTGTTATATTTTGTACAGCACTGTGTGTCTGTACACTATCTGGATTTACTGCACTGTGCACAACTTGTGAGTTTGCTACACTCCAACAGTGTGTTGCTTTGACTACATCTGTATTATTGCACAGCTCATTACACTGCACTGCTAATCAATATAGCATTCATTGCCAAGTTGGCTATGGTTACAGCCATTAAATAACTGTAAAAATATACAGATGCCAACATATATTTTCCATATATCTTCCATCAAAATAATTCATAAACCCATAATATATAATCATGTAAAAGTCAAATACAATATATATTGGAGAAGAAGGAGAAGGCTGTTCATTGTGTGTCATTATAATCAAATAGAAAGCACCAAGAACATTGCCTCTCATGAAGGATGTATTTACATAAAACAGCATCTGAGTTTGTACAAAGAATCATCAAGACAAAAATGGCTTCAGTCTCTTACCTTGTTTTCACAGTAGTGCTGCTTCCTGAGCAATGAGTCCACAACTCCTCTGAGGGCAGGTGGTGAAAGAGGTGCAAAACAAAGAGTGATCCCTTTCTTTCTGCAGTCTTTCTCAGCTCATGCCTCTCTGTCTGAGTCCTCCCTTTAAATACCCCTGCACCCCTAATCCCCCCGACCCCTCCCCTTGTCCCACACTCACTCTGCGCTTTGGCCTCACCTCCTCCCTCACGTACATCTTCCCCCTTCCTCGTGCATGGGCACTGGTCACAGGGATCAAAAGATTGAGGTGAGAGATGTATTTTAAGGTGAGTCTTACAGAGGAGTAAGCCTGCATGTGTTTAGCTGAAGTTCATGGAATATGTGCTTTTTAAATTGGGCTTTAGCATGTGTGCGTCAGCATGTTTTGTACATACAACATGTGCTCAGCTCCAGAGTGAGTGGGAAAGGGGGTCTAAATGGAGATCAGTTTTCATTGATTCCCAAGTATGTGTATGACTGAAGACAATCAATTTATCTTGTATTAAAATGAAGCAATTTCATTCATTTGATCGCAGTGCAATTGTTCAAAGAACTTCATTTATCCAAGGTGAAGCAAAAGGCCCTAAATAAGTATTAACTTTTAATAACACAAAAAGAGAGCAAAAAAAAAAAAGATAAACATAAAACATGAAATAAGCAATCCCTGTTACCTGAAGTCATGAAATGAACACATTATCTTCTACTCCTACAATGATACATTTCTACACTTCTATTGACCTTTGGTTCTGCTGAGCATAAAGTAGTCATATATAGAAAAGAAATAAGACGTCTTGATTGATAAGTTTCTCTAAAAAAAATCAGCTGATTTTAGCAATAGAAGCAAATAAGACAAATATTCTTGTATTGCTTTTCTCTGCAGTAACAATGGAAAATGCGTTGCTGATAACATGTAAAAGGTAAACAAGATTAAAGTCTGTTTATAGAGATGCGTGAACATATATCTGACCATACCTGGATCCTTTAACTCTTAAATTGGATTGTGCTCCAATTGCGTGCATGTGTACTTGTGTATGTGCATGTTCAGTTTAGGATGACGTCCACATAATGAAGGCACTTCATCCATTTAATTTCACAAAATATTGTGCATGTATGAGTATGCATATTAAATACTTCTGAATGCAGAATGTTTTTGTCTATGCACAGTTGTGTATTTGTCCAAATAAATGGTTGAGCTGCAACATGAAAATCAGGCCCGACCTATCTGATTATGCTGCACAGCTCCTTGTCCAGGCTCTTGTCATCTCAAGATTTGACTACTACAATGCTCTCTTAGCTGGCCTACCTGCATGCATCATTAAGCCACTGCAGCTGATACAGAATGCGCCGGCGTGTCTGGTTTTTGGTCAGCCAAAGAGGGCCTATGTTACACCTCTCTTTGTCTCACTCCACTAGCTACCTGTAGCTGCCCACATCAAGTTCAAGGCCTTGATGCTTGCGTTCAGAACAACCATCAAACCTGCACCTACTTACCTGAAATCACTACTACAAGCCTATGTTCCCTCCTGACTTGCTACACTCTGCTACCGAACGGCACCTGGTACACCCGTCACATCCCATCACCCGGCACAAAATCACTATCCAGAACTTTCTCCCCTGTTGTCCCCTGATGGTTGAATGAACTTCCACACTTCATCTGTTCTGCTGAGTCCCTCACTATCTTCAAGAAACATCTGCAGACACAGTTCTTCTGTGCTCACCTGAACACCGGAAACACTACCACTTAAAGCAATTTCTTGTCTTACACTTTGTATTTCTTAAAAAAATCAAATCTATGGTTTCATGCATTCATACCTTTACCAGCTAGGTTGTACCTTGTCTGGCCAAATATTGAAATTTGGTCCTGCAGTGCTTCTATTGTTGACTCATTATATGGCTTTTTGCTTGTATTGTACTCTGCCTCACTTGTAAGTTGCTTCATATAAAAGTGTTTGCCAAATGAATAAGTGTAAATATAAATGTAAATGAGATGCAGCAAGTGTAGGTTTATGTCATCACCTGTGTACGGTTATCTTGTATTGCTGTCATCCTGACACCTCTGACCTGCTGTTAATATAGTTCCACATTCTGCACTTACATTTTACAAGAGATGTTGGTTTAGGGTGGTCCTGTCAGTCACACATGCAGGTATAATGTTGGGACAATGGCTCAGAAAGGTAATCCCATGAGGGTCAAGTGAAACCCTATGTTGGAACCATGAAGCCCTGATCTAATGACGCAGTAACACAAATCAAATTACAGTGACTGTGTCCTTACTTGGTCAGTATCCTGTGTTACATACCAATCTGTCGGCCAGGGTAGCATACAACATAAATATGGATTACTCAGAATGAGTATAGCCACTGTCAGTGATAGAACCTGCCTGATGTTGGACTTGAACTTTGAGAACTTCACAAATGCCAGACACACCTTTTTCTGTTTTAATCAAAGACAAATGCCTAAAGCATGGGAAAACTCAACAGTTTTTCATGTCTCCTCATTATAACTAAGTGCCCAGGTTAAATTATTACATAGGCAATGATAAAACAAGTATATTATCTTTAGTATAATTAGGGTGGGTGTTGCATTCTTTGCTTTTTGTATTGTGCACATTTATAGATAATGTGCTATGCAATTGGCGTGCATGTTGTGGATTTTTGAGAATAGCTATGCAGGTATATTAGTTATGCAATTGTGCCTCTTTCATCCTACCCCTAATGTATTTACAAGACAGGATTACAGAGGCTTGCTGCCTATGTCTGCCCCACCTCATGTATTCCTTCAATTGCTCTAGTAAACAGGTCATCACAGAGTCAGCTATCACTCACCCACGCTGTATAATGGTACAAGGCAACAGAGAATAAGAATGAATAAGCATATTTTATTTTACCATTACCATGTACCATTTTCCTTTGCCAGAAACTCAGTTTCCTGTAATTGATTGCTAGCTATATCATTCCATTAACTATCCTGTTTCCTGTTCTTTTTTTCTTTTGAAGCAGGGATGCAAATAACAGATATTATGGAGTCATTAATGGCCTCTGAAAAGAACAAATTTGATATCCAAAATGTACATCAATAGGCAGCGACAAGCTGTCTTATATTAGCTGGGGACACAAATGTGTTTATGTAACTGGCTGTTTACCGAAGATGACAAATGTTTACAGGTAGGCTACCAGCAATTGCACTAATTGACAGGGAGAATTCTGGAATGACTGTGGAGCCACACACTGTAGGTTCCAGAAGTAGAATGTTCTCTAATAGAACAGCATTTGGCAGGACTGCTTTCTAAAACGTGTTTGGCAATGATATTTATGTTGCTAGTGTTCAACATGTTGAGCATGTAATTGGCTCAGGGACTTAGCTATTTACCATGCCGACAGCCAGTGAAGGTGCTCTCTGTGGTGCACGCTGTCCTGGATTAACTTTAGACTGAATTTTAATGGTTTGGTTCTGTCATTTACATTTACATTTATTTACATTTATTTATTTGATCCATTTGTACAAAAGTGCAAATAGTGAGCAAACAACAGGCACAAGAGCAAGATGTGTACAGGTCATATATATTAGTCTTGAAGCTGAGTGCAAGGTTGACTGAACTAGGATTGCATCTCAAATACAATTACAGAAAGAAAATGGAGTACCGCTATACTACCTAGACAAGTGAGCAACAAGTACAAGGCAGGAGTCAGATTCACAACATCAAAGTTACAAAGTCGAATGGTATCAGTCCAGGTAGAGTCTGAAAAGGTGTGTCTTCAGCGCACGTCTGAAGGGTTGGATTGATGGAGTTGTTCTTAGGGGGTGGGAGTTCATTCCACCACTGGGGGCGATGATGGAGAAGCGTCGTTGTGAGGAGGACGTGGGCCTTTCGTACTATTGGTGGGTGGAGCGTCCGGATGTGATCATGCGTTGAGGTCCTGGAGGTAGGTTGGGGCAGTCTTTCTTGCAGCGGAAAAGGTGAGTTCTTGAAGCGGATCCTGGCTGCGAAGCCAGTGGAGGGATCTCAGTAGGGGGTGACAGATTGTAGATCAGCCTGACTGCGTTTTGGATGAGCTGCAGCAGTTGAATGGTGCAGGCTGGGAGGCCTACAGTAGTCCAAGCGGGAGAGCACAGTGGCCTGGAACTGGGTGGAGTAGGTGGTCAGAAAAGGGCAATCCTCCTGATGTTGTAAGGAATCGTTCTGGGAGATGTCCAGCCTGTTGTCTGAAGTGGAGGAAGTTACTGTGGTGCCGTCAACAGTAACTGAGAGCTCTTGAAGAGAGGTCCTGGCCGGATAAGCAGCAGATCGGTCTTGTCCAGGTTGAGCTTGAGGTGGTTGGAGGCCATCCATCTGGAGATGTCAGCCAGGCACGCGGAGATCTTTTCGTTGACCTGGGGGGTGGAGGGGGGAATTGATCATTTGTAGAATTGCATACATTACAACTGCATTGACTGCATACCAGTTCACTTTACTAAAAAAAAAAAATAGAACATGTTTGAAATTAAAACCAATCATATGTGTGTATGTGTCTGTGAGTATACCCTATGTAGACAGGTTTGAGCAGAATGTGCTGAGTCAGCAATACCAGCATTCTGAAGCCACATAGGTTTTGATTGCATTGCTAACTTAGACAGGTTGGTTAGCTACCGGTTGTTGGGTCTGGCTGGCTGAACACTTAAGCCGGTGAACCAACTAGTTAAAATTGGTCAATTATTATGCCCGTTATCTCCAATTTCTCTGTTTATTCTCTGTATGTTCTAATTAATAGGACAAAATAATTTTAGATTACTGGCTATCTAGCTAGTTGAATTTTTTGAAATGCAAAGTTGAATATTTTCTGGTGCCCTAGCCCTACAGTGGTACTCAGGAGTAAGTCTGTTTGTCCATCATTCTACATCTGTTTATAAATTTATTTCATCACCAACATCCTCAGTTAGGCATGCTCAGGTGAAATTGAAGAGCAGAGCACTGCAATGGTTTGCATTCAAGCGTTTCTTCCGATTAATCTTTTTCACAGTAGGTCTGCTTTAATTTTTAAGCACTATCAGATCCAGAGCCAAACATACAGTAGACCCATGATATTAAGTTACCCATTGGTGACAAGACCTCCAAGATTCAGATGGAGGGTTCTGCGTTAGCCAGACTTCATTGACCTACAGCAGTGTGGTGCAGTGGTAAGGAGCAGGCCTATTAACCAAAATGTTGCTGGTTTGATTCCCTGCTGAGACACTGCTGTTGGTACTTAACCCACAATTGCCCCAGTAAATATCCAACAGTATAAATGTATATAACCTATTGTATGTAAGTTGCTCTGGATAAGAGCACCTGGTAAATGGCAATACTGTAATACCATTGCATCTCGGCCCCTGCCTCATCAATGTGCCGCTCCACAGTCGTCTCTCCCAGCTGCTCTCCCTTGTTAAAAAAGCACTGACTTGTGCCTCTGAATTTTGTCACCCAAAGCCTGTAGATGGTTGTTTACAAGTAATCTGGCTATTTCTATGAACACTTTGCCAGAAATTGTTGTGGGACCCAGAGGCAGACTGCACGGTCTCAACTGTAACCCACTCTGTATAATTCTGAAAGCTTGGCGAGTCAGCGACCATTATCCTCTTCCCAGACACTTTCCCTTGTCTCATCACACACTGCAAGGTTTGGCTCCCAGCACAAAACTCCTCTTTGCCCAGCATAGTTTCTTGCTGAGCTGTTCCCAGTCCAGCTCCACCCAGCAGCACAGTTCTCAGCTCTGTGAGGACTGAACCTGACAAAGAACGAGAACAGCTTCATTCTTCAGCAGATGCCCATGCAAAAATGGTGCGATTTCTTTAGTATTCAGTTTATTTCACAGTTATGACACTGTTTCAGCAAGTCATTTTCAGTAAGGATTTTATATTACCTGTGCTTTTTTTTGCTTTCAGTGGTACAGCAAAGGCAAAACAGGCACTGTTCCTACTGCCTTCTATCTACTTTGGTAGTCTTCTCACACCCTCTAGTGTCTCTAGTGGCAAAAGGTCATTGTCGCAGGAGCACCACATTCAGATAGAGATCTTTGGCACTTTTTTATTTCCTTGCTGCTTGTTCTTTCTGACTTGGTATTATTAGACTAATATTTATATTACTATTTCAACCACTGACACTATTATTGTGAATTATATCATTCCACATTTGTAATGGTAAATTAGGAGCACCCCAATTTAGATTTAGATTTGGGGGCACTAGTTTGTAGAAGCCTATATTTTCTCATTTCACAACAGCTGACAAGAAATACCTTGTGAGAACTATGAAATTCTGAGATAACTCTCAGTTCCAATAAATAAAACAATTTACTTAACCATTTCAGAATAAAATTTTTCAACTTTTCAAAATTTTAGCTTCACAATGCAAAACTTTGTATATCATGTCTAATTCTTAATTTGTATTAATTTAGCAAAACCAAGATTGATTGAAAACCAGCTTACTGCTGAATTTCCAGCCATTATTAGGAAAGTCTTACAGTTGTAGTGAATGAAAAGGAGATTCCTCTTCACCCGTGGATAGTGGATTAGTAAATTAAGACTGGATCTACTGCAGACCTCCCCATTAATCATTAGTAGATTAACTACAGTATTCTATATAACACAGCAATAGACTTTTTTACATGTTCACATGTTTACATGTCCACTCTAACTGTATTTCAAGTCTAAAGAGTTTCATAATGCTTATTTTAAAATTTATTTTTAACAGTATTTCACTGTAAACCATTCCTGTCTCATACATACTATGCGCAAATGAAACAGCTGATTTTGTCATTTTGAAAATTTTTGGAATGTCCAATGCAGTATAGACACCAACCACCCATGAAAACTGGTAATGACTTACAGAATAACTGCACAGTTATCAGCAGTGAAAATGAAACAGGCAAGTCAGTCTGATTATAAAAACAAACTGTTTATATGTACATTCAACAGAACAACCCATAAGAGAACGCAGAACATAGAATGGCAACACAATGGAGGAGACCAGATGAGAAAACACACATCAGCCACTTTCATCATAAACTAGAGAGAAACAGGAACAATACCCTTAACAATAGTAAGAAAAAGGGTAGGGGACTGTGACAACTGACTCTGTAATTATGTGAGTTGGTGCGACGGGTCATCGGACAGTGCGTCTGCACTACAGAGCAGTATACTGAGCTGAAGCACAGTGCATTGGTGTATGTGATGTCAGGGTGAGGCTACCTGTACATTGCGCTGCAGTGCTGATGACGCACTGACGTACCTCCACAACTCAACTAAAAAAATCAAGTTTAAGATGTTTCAAGCTCAATTTAACACTAAGGACTTCAATGGCTGCAAAATCCGTAAGAAACAGCATTCCAAAAATAAACACAACAGACCAACAAAAACAGGGACTTCGCAGCTCTTGAGAATGCTTTCCACCACAGAACTTAAACCTTTAACTGCAATTACAGTCTCTTTTCGAACATGATTCAATTCCTGATTCATGAAAGGGGATTTAGCCTATAATAATTGTGACCTATCAACACTTAAGAAATTTATGTTTTGAACCCAGTATGAAATGTTCCAGATCAAATAAATAATTACTACATCCTCATTCATTTGATGATATATTATTAAACTCGCCATTAAGGTCCAAGTACTAACCCGTGTAAATATATGATACATGCTTCACCCCCACAGAACAGCATGAAATGCATTTTTTCCCAAAACCCCACTGTCCCTCCCCCTAACCCAACACACAGTCACTGTCCACTTTTTAACTGATAACACTTTAAAAACATGCTCTGCTTTCATCATTGGAAATAATCTACACCCCCCAACTGTTGTCATCCATGCATGCAAACTGGCTCAGTCGTTCACCTTTAATGAGTCCACATTGATTTTAGAAATGTTCTCCCCTTTATGTGACGTCAAAAGGCTGGACTGACCCGATAAAAAGCCTCTGACCACACAAATAAAAATAAAAAAATACTGACTATATTCAATTCTGAAATTGGGGATATCCAAGTCTTGCAAATGACCTACATTCCCTCTACCCTCAAAATCTTTTAATATGGTTCCTGTGTCAACCAACTGTTCACCCCATTACCCACACAGACTTGGCTCAGTCCAGTAAAAAGACAAAGAACAAAAAACGGTCTATTGAAATGTCATGTCTCTCACTACTTTTTGTCACACCAGCTCTCTCACCTTCCACAAATATCCCAGTACAGTCCCATCACTTTCCAATCAACATGATTCACTTTCACTATTTGACTTCCTTTTTAATCAATATAATCATCTGGTTTCCCAATTCCAAACAACCTATATTAAAGTGTTGAGTAATGAATGTTGAATTTTAAACTTAAATCCTTTTAACAGTTTATTTCTTAATAACCATATTACCCAGGATTCTATAAGCTATGCCAGCTCTAGGCCTCTCTAATAGCAATATCTATACGTTTTACTGCAGGACACACAAAATGAGTTTATATTCATCCTTAATAACAAATATTCAACCCATATATTTTCATTTAACCAAAACATCAGGGCAAGTGTTTGTATTTATAAAAAACAATTAGCCTCAATGAGATGCATTGAACATACCAGAAAATGCAACTTACTTTGGGAGAAACTAATTTTAACAAAATGAAATTATACAAGCAAAGATAACAGCACAATAAGAAATCAGACTTAATAACAACAGCAGCAATAATAATAATAATACATTTGACCAAAATGTGCTTTTAAAGAAATCTTTGGAACAGAACAAAAAAAAAAAACAGTAAAAATAGTAACCTATTCAGCATACATGGAGATATGCATAATAGCACAAGAACAAAGTTTGCATTTGTACATTGTTGTGTTTCTCACTCCCTCTCTTTTCCGCTGTTGCTTTATAAAGCAACTGCCAATGAACTCCATTCATACTCAATGAAACAAAGGTTGAAAACTTACCTGAATTAGAATGTTCTACTTTTATAGTTGAGTATTAGTGTATTTGTATTTACTTTTAGTGTTTACCAACGTAAATCTTTTGTGTCAAATTAACCCAACTTTTCTATTCAAGTTTTCAGAAACCAAATTTTGAATCATTGTTTGTCAGGGGTATTGTCAATTTATTTAAAAACCGGGTTCATACTTCTTTCCTTCCCATAACCCAAAAGCTAATTACTACTGTACACTTCACTTGTCATGTAGTGTAGTTTTTGACAGTTAATTTTATCCAAGTTCTCCCAAGTTTTAAATTCCTATTTTACTCCACTTGTACAGTATCTTCTCACCAGTAAGAGTAAAAATTGTCTATATTTACATGAATTAATGTGGAAAGAAAATGTATGACAATGACATACTCAAGTCAATGGAATATAATTGAAACAACAGCAATAAATGTCACACAAATAACCAGCAAGAATCAATAATTACATAGAGAACATACAATAATAACAATAATAATAATTTGTTTTGCCAGGTAGTGTTCTTTAACTTTCTTGTAGGTTACTATTACTATTAAAAATAATCCATTTTTAACCAGGTAATGCTGAATAAAAAAAGTCAAAAGTTTTATTTTTTCCTTTTGAAATATTTTTATCTTCCAATAGTGTGTGGTGTGTTGCTGTTAATGGCTGTTTTTACCAAAGGAAAAAAAAAAAAACAAGCAGAAAAAAACAACTAGTAAAATTACTCCTTTTACACAGTTGTGTTGTCCTGGTAACTTAAATGGTGTGGTTCTCCTGCTTGCTCTTATCTCTTTGTTCATGCAGTCATGCAGCCGCTTCTGGCCGTTTTTTGTATTGCTGGGGTCCATCAGCTTTCTCAGTAGATTGTGTTAGGGGAAGTGCCTTTACGTGTAGGAACACATTTAAACTTTCCTGTGAGATGTGCAACTGCATAAAGTTGTCAAAAAAGCTTGGTGCATTTACAGGTTGGTGGAATTTAGTAGCAATGGAGAGTATAACTGTGACTGTGGAGATGTAACTGTTTAGGGAATACTTGTAATGTTATATTGGTCTGTAATGTTTTGTGGAGCAAATTCTTTCAGTCCAAATTACATTGTTGCATTTCTATCCTTTTTTCTATGGGCATGTGTGAATTTGGTGGATTTTATGAAGTTATGTTGCAATTTTGTCTTTTGTACAGAGTCTGATAACACTTTGCATTTCCCTCCCAGGGTGATAGAGGGGGTTCATTGCAAATGCAGCAACACGAGGTCCAAGGAAAGGGAAATCCAAGAAGGTGCATGACCAGTTAGTACGGAGCAAATCTGCTGTATCCACCCCTATATATACTTGCCTGTGACAGAGGGAGGGAGGAGAGAGAGAGAGAGAGAGAGAGAGAGAGAGAGAGAGGAGGGGGTGGTTAATACAACAAGCAGAGGTTGCATCCTTGCTGCATTCAATATAAGCTGTTGTTGATGCTCAAAGAAATGACAGCTTCAAACTAAAGAGCTGACCAAAAAACCAACATGATTTCAAAGTGAGAAACACAAACATTTTTAAATGTAAGAAAGTACAGCAAAATTGATCACAGTAAAAGGTTACTGCACACTATATAGCTGATCAGAACTGGAGAAAAGAACAGGAAAAAGTAAACAGAAAAAAAAACAACTGAACCCTATTAGTTCTCGCTAATGCTCACTTTTAGAGAGCAGAAGGGAGAGAAAAGGGGAGTCTTACCATGGCTCCCACACCGTAAGCAGCAGCCGCGGGTGTCAGGGCGTGGTAGGGGTCCGTGGTGTACACCCGGCCATAACTGAGAGACAAGAGTCACAGTTACACATACAAACCCCGCCAGAGACACAGTATACTCATATCTATCTCCACCCAAGGGCTAAGGGAACAAAAAGCAAAAGAAATGAAATGCACATATTGCATGGTGACCATGAGAAATATACCAAGTGCTGCAGAAAAAACAATGATAAACAGATGTATTAACTATTATATGCGAAACTCATCTTAAAATGGTAGATCTGAACCGAGGCAGATGTATGGTTATGCAGGGTATTAATGGTAATATAGAAATACAGAGGTACGTGTGTAAAAAAAATGTCATCTTCAAATAGACACAACTACAGCTGCAGTCAGACAGGATGGGCATCAAGGGAAGCCCTCTTCATCCAGAGGTCTGCGTCCATTATGACCTCCCAGTGCTCTGGCCCCTTACCTGTCACTATATGCAGCTGCGGCGGCCGCAGCAGCAGTCGCCCCGGTTACGGCAGCGGGCTGAGCGTAGCGATAGGCAGCGTAACCACCCTATGGGAGAGAGACAGAGAGGGAGGGTTCAAGAGCTGCGCATTACTCAGACTGACCCACTGAACTTCCACACAACACTGCAGAAAGGGAGAGTGGAAACAGCACTGACAACACATTGAGTGGGAGACGATGGCAGAGAGAGAGAGAGAGAGACAAGCACAGGCACTCGCGCACAAGGTGTGAGACATTTCACTGTAACACGGGACAAACAAAACACAGCGGGGCGCCTGTCAATTTAGCAGTCAGCCTGATGATGTGACAAAGCTCAGGACCTCACCTGTTGAGAATGGTTCATTTTTTCTCAAAATGAGATGGGGGACACAAGACAGTCGGTGGCACAGGCACACTCACATGGCCACAACCAGACACCGAGAGACGAGCATGCATCCCAAATATTACAAGGCAATTCCCAATCAGACGCACCACTGCATTCTACCCTAATCATGAACATATCCCAGCATTCCTGCAAACGCCTGCACAAAGGCAAGGGTCTCCAGACAGGAAGAGTGAGTTGGGAAGGAGGACTCAGAATGACTGAGGAAATTATACAGAGCGCCAGGAGACATTAGGAAAAGACAGGATGGAGAGAGGAGGGAAGAGAGAGGGAAATGGAAGTTTGATGACAAAAAAAGGGGTAGAGAGAGTGGTAAGTGTTCCTGCATGCCACCATTGATCAGTTCAGCATGCTTAAAAGTGGAAGGAACAGATACAGGGATATTGGGAAGGGGTCCGGATGTAGAATTGACTATAAGGATTCTAGAGTACTCTGTGAATGGTTTCCCTGGTGCAGTCAACCCTGCATTTTTTCCAATCCAAGGAACATTAATCAACAGAAAATTGTGATGGGAAATCTTTCCCAACCACACACAGACTCTTCTGGGAGTCACGGATCACGTTACAGAACATAATTTCAAACAAGCCATTGGATATGGTTATAGCTAATGTCCTTCTCATTTTTCAATGATGAGATTTTATAAAAATATTCCCTAGTAAATACAGATATATGAATGTCTTCTACAGGTTGCTTTAAATATACATGTAAATGTATTCACACATTTCTCTGCTGGTCTCATTTGTAAACAGCAGATATGACGAGCCTACATCTGAGACCTCAGTAATTTGGCCTAAGTGTGAAATAAGATACACAGCACAAAGTAAAATCTCAACTTCGTAACATAGAACATATAAATATCGTGTATATCAGTAGCAGTAACAATACTAATGCTGCTGATGATATTAGTAATAATGACCACAATGAAACCCCCCTTTCCAAACACCACCCATGTCAGATTCCAGTGAGTTAGTAGAAAAACAGAGAAGCGGTTATAGTTCAAATTACCAATGTCAAAACAGTCATCATAATAATAGCAATAATAGTAATAATCCACACTGCGGTTCATGTGGGCCCTACCTGAGGCATTCTGGGACTAATGACAGAGTCCTGAAACACTATTCTACAGAGAGAACAGAAACAGCTATTGTCAACCTGGACACACGCACGCAGGCACGCACACTGAGACACACACACAAACACACACACAAACACAGATACACATTGAGCCGCCTAGTTATGAATGTATCTGCATGTTGAATGTGTAATATGCCCTG
The DNA here is from genome assembly GCA_019176425.1 of Megalops atlanticus. NCBI lineage: Eukaryota > Metazoa > Chordata > Actinopteri > Elopiformes > Megalopidae > Megalops > Megalops atlanticus. Next base: position 17,114,496 of record CM032875.1, on the reverse strand, counting down.
TGTCTCCCAAAAATCCTGCACTGGAAATTCAGGTTACACCATTAATATGTATGTAATAGCGCTAATAAATGTAGGTCATTAGCAGCAAGCTGAAAAAAACTGATTACGAGACTGTGGTATGCTATATCCATCCAGAATTACACGGCTCAATGCACTGCATTTTCTTTTTCCGCATACATGCAAAAAACACTCGGAGACAGAGAGAAGGAGAGACGGAAAGAGAGAGAGAGAGGGAGGAGAAGAGGGGAGAGGAACTTTACTTACATACAGATCTGCAGCTCCATAAAACCCATCCTGATACACCACACTGAGAAGGATACACAGGAGAGGAGGAGAGGAGAGTGAAAGAATGGAGCAAAGGACAGAGAGGGAAGAGAAGAAGCAGAGGGAGACAGTGAGGTAGAAAACGAATACAGTGAAGGACCATCAACAAGAAAAATGGAGGTGAAAAGCAGAAAGAGCAAGGAGGAGGATAAAAGGGGAATACGCGAGGGAGAGCAAGAGAAAGAAAGAGAGACATTATTTCACACGCATGCAGCATGCATACTGAAATACAACTTCCATTTCAGATTATAACACAGCATATTAAATGATATTTTATCATTGTGCTGAACACATAATTATACCTAACCAGAGAAAAACTGCCTTATGAACCATTTGACCCTTGCATGTCCCATATTTACGGGAATGAAAAGGGACATTTCCTGATTTTATTCAGTGTCCGTATGGCCTAGTGTTTAACCAGCTAGGCCCACAACCAGAAGATTGCAGGTTTGCTTCCCTAGTGAGACACTGCCATTGCACCCTGTAAACAAGGTATTTCTTTTGAATTCTTTTTGGAAATGAACAGCTGTACAAATGGATGTAAAATCTGAGGTATGTAAGCTGCCCTGGATGTGAGTGTCTGCTCCTCAAAAACGAACAAATCAAATGCACAGTAGTATGGTGTAGTACAGTAGTCAGTTATCTCTAAGCCTTTAAGCCATTTCATATTAGATGTGGAAGTTGCATTTCACCATGTCAAAATGTGCCTTAGTATATTCAAGAACTGGTTTCCAAATTAGTTTTGTTTGTGCACTCCCCCGTCCCCAAAACACTTAACCATAACACTCACGGCGACATGCAGAGAGAGACGATGTGTGTGTTTATGTGTGTAAATGTACACATTAAGTGAGGATGAGTGCTATGTGAGAGTGAGTGAGTGAGTGAGTGGTGTGTGATGTGTGGGAGTGACTGTGTATGAGTGGTATATGGGAGCGAGTGTGTATGAGTGGTATGTGAGAGTAACTGAGTACGATTAGTATGTGAAAGGGAGTGAGAATGAGTGGTGTGTGAGTGAGTGAGTGAGTGAGTGAAAGGGTGAATGAAAGGTGTATGGTTTTTCGGTATGTGACAATGAGCGTGTAATGTGTGTGAATGTGTGAGTGGTGTGTCGAGCGGGCGGTGATTTTACGATGCCGTACGTGGTGCCTTACCCAGGATAAGCTGTGATTGCAGGCTGTGGCACCGCGGCTCGAACAGCGCCATAGACGGGGCGACTGCGCCCCCTGAGGTGAGCCCCTCTGAACGCTGCAGCAGTGGAGGCAGCTGCTGCTGCTGCTGCTGTAGGGTATGGAAACCCTGGGACTGAGACAGAGTGAGGGAGGGAGAACAAGTAACGGTTACCAACCCAGGGAGACAGGGAGGAGTCTGTTAGCCAATACACATATTTACTAACCGGACTGGACATTCTCACTGAGAAGCACAAATTACAGATATTAAATGCAGGAACATATAAAAAAATCACCTCACCTGTGTAGAGTTCTGGTCCATACATGGCTCCCACCATTGGACTCAACTTCCACCCAGCTAAGAGACAGGGAACAGAGGAAGAGAGATGGAGGGTGGGATCCAAATGCAAAGAAAATGGAAATAAAGTAGACAGAAACAAAGAGGAAATGATGGGTGTGGAAGGTATGAAAGAGAGGGGAAAAGAGGGAGAAATTCAAGAAGAAAGACAGAAAAAGAAAATTAAACAAAGACAGAGGCATTTATCAGCTGTGTGAATGTATTCAAGTGCAGCTTGATGTAGCTGTATTGTTGCGAAGCACAGTGGTTTTAGCGGGTTACCATAGGGCAGCGAGCTGAGAGGCTCTCCGTTGGTGTACGGGCTGACCATTTTCTTGTTGGTCATCACCCTAGCTGTAGCATTGTTCACCTGGGAGGAGAGTGAAAACAACATGAGCACCATTTTTACTGGCCAAGGAGGATATACACACATACTCACACACAAACACATTCAGACACAACCACTACAGACAATTACATATACCATACTAGAAGACTAAGCAAAGGAATCATTAGACAAATATGCAATGTCAGCATAAGCACTGAGGATCACGTAGGATATACATAATTCTCACTTGACATTGCTTCTACAGTAGAATAAAATCACTTTCCTCTTGGATCTCCCTTTCATTCCCTGCATGGAGGGGTATGAACACAGAGACCTCTGATCTGTGATGGTGTCTTTGTAGCCTGTGTATGTGTCAATGGTTTGTAAGTGGTGATTTTCACTGTGAAAGATTTTGTGAAGATGTAGCCATAACTCTTGTTATCACCAACAGGGCACTGACTGCTGTCTGTAGCTAGTATTCTGCATCCTACAATATCCTGCTTTTTGGAAGCACACCCCTGTGTCCGTGAATTTATTTGCAATGGATTCAGATGTGATTTGAGACACTAGTCATGCCACAATTTTTTGAGAAATATATATTTTTTAAGGGTGGGGGCTGCATTACTTATATAGGGAGCATGCATTTGGCAGAGAGAGAGCCAAGCCAGAGCCCAGCAGACATGCATTTGAAGATATTGACTTTCTTTGCAATCCCTGTTTATTGTTTTGTCAGATATCAGAGAGGGGAGGAATAATCAAATGGAGAGGAATGATTCCCAGAAATGGACCATCAGTTTCGTAACCGGACTGAGCATGCTAAACTGTGAGAAGACAGCGGGAGGGATCATAAATTGTCATGTCAAAGAGACATTTGGATTATTTCATCTGTATGTCAATGTATTCACTTCCTGTTTTAGAGTCACTCTGGGATATTATGAAGCTGCATACCCTGCACATGTTTCATAGTAAGTGAATCAGAACTGTCATCATAACTACATCTGGCCGTATCCTTTATTTTGTTATGGTTTCCATATGTAATCATATAGGGAAATCCAATACTGCTTTATGTCAATGAGAGAGCCTCAAAAAACATTAACAAGTAAGAATGTGGTGTTACTAGTGCTCTCTGCTACAACACAGACATGCATAACAACTGAACAAAGGAGACATAACGCAGCGTATATATCAGACAATTCTGCATGGGATTAAACAACTAAAAACACTCCTTTTCACCCCACCCTTCCCCACCCCCAAAACCCATAATAAAATATTAAATGTGAAAAGAAAGTCATTACATAGATACTTTAAAAGTAAAAAAGGGGGTCAGCAGAGGGTAAGGAAGAGAGGGAAGCAAAACAAATGCAATTGTCCAACAAACAAAAGCAGCACTATTAAAATACAGAAATTGGACACAGCCAGCTATGGGCGCATTACATGACTAAGATTGAGTGCAAAGAACCAAAAACAGCCAATCAGCAAGCACTGGATGCAGCATAGAGCAACCAATCAACACAATTTGCAGCACACCCAATCAAACACATACAAAGAGACAGAGAAAGAAGGCTGGAAGTGGGGGAGGTTGGAGAGAGGGATGCAGGTAAAACACTTAGCCAGTCCACAATCAAAAAAACACAACAATGATCGAAGGAAGAAACAGAGAGAGAGAACACTTAATCACATAAGCAACACCAAGACAAACTATGTTCATAAAATAAATACCAAGGTGCATCGTACAAAAAAGTCAGTGACCATTCTCCTACAAAATATCACTAAAATGTGGAAGGGAGAGAGCGTACCAGAGAGATGGAGCAAGAGAGACAAAGGAGTAGAAATAGCAATCATCATACCCCGAAATAAATCAGACGATAAAGTCCAAACACTGCCAGGCATTAATATTTGGTGTCACAAACTACAACCAGTATGCAAAATATTCACACATCATCCAAAACCAAAACAAATCAAATAACATATATAGAATATAAAATGAAAAAGAGGGAAAGAGACCCCCTTCAAAATAAGTAAATAAATAAGCCAGGACATCCCCCACCCCCACCCTGCAATAACAAAATCTATCTGGAGTGAGGTACTAATTGCTTTGTTAATTTCTCTATATGGCTGTCATTAGCAGAAATGGTTAGAATATCCTTGTATTGTGCGAGACAATACTTAATTTGGTCTAGTCAAGAGACAAAGATGACACTATTTTTTTTTTATTTGGACAGAAAGGAGTATCAATGACTCAGTTAGTTTATCATGGTCAAAGCACATGTGTGCTAGAAACCCATGCCTCTCTAAGAGCACTGGGGGAAAGGTGGGGGAGAAACTCATATTCAGAGGGTTTCTTGGTGGTACTAACATTTAAGGCAACCTGATGGACAACCCAGATACTGACTGAGTGGAACTATGGGATGCGTGGTGGTGGGGGAAAGAGGGCATGGGTTTGCCTCACATACTTGGGTGCAGGAAAAGAGAGCTAATATTTGAAACTGCAAAGCACACACCAATGAATGACAAAGATTTCTACTTGCTCAAAGCTGCTTTTTAACAAAGGACAAAACACCATAGCGGTTAGATTGAATGCAGAATCCCTATACCAATCAGAAAAATACACTATGGCACAAATTTTTCAAAGAAAAATGGATTTGTTACATTCATTCATACATCTGTATCTGTCAGGCTAGAATCAGACGTGAGATTGTAAAATGCCATAAGATTGTTTTCAAACATGTGACATCAACTGACGAGATGAGTACTGGTACTGTACTGAGCAGAGTACCATATAAAACCTAAAATGTCCGTTGGGTTATTCACATTACCAATTTGGTGAAACAGAACAGGAAAAAAATCAGGTGAACCTTGGCAGCCAGGTCACTGCAGAGAGGAAGAAGCTTAGATTTGGTCATTCCAAGGAAGTGTTAATGGTGCAGGCAGCAGAAAGGTGTTTTCCTCTGTTCTGTATGTAACCTGTGGTCTGTACTGACTACTGTGTTTCTCTGTGTGCTTCATTTTTCAATTTAAATGAACCGGGTTTAAATTATTACAGTACACTTCAGCAGACAAAAGACACAGTACACACACATATATAACAACACATATCAAATTGTCTGTTTTCCTGGCTCCAATTGATATTCTTTACCCCATGTCCTAATTCTTCCACATCCACCTAACAACTTTCATTTTCCAAAGCCAAGTTTAGGACACTACAACATAATCTAGAACTCTACCATAGTCCTCTGTGGTTATGTGTAAAACACTCCTCAACACCTCAGACTGCCACGATCATACTTATAACAGCCCTTTAGGAGGAGCAAAAGCACAAGTCACCAGTACTGACTTGTAGTGTGCAGCACAATACTCAAAGACACCACCCAGAACAGTACAGAATAAAACAGACTGGCAGGGTATGTGATGCCGCATAGTATGCAACACGATCCAAGTGGAAATCCAGTCATCTCAAACGTACAGTGAATGGCACTCTACTGCAATCTGGTTCAATAAAAGCATGCACAGACTTATGCCCTCTTAATTTTTAAACAGTGTATTTACCCAAATACATTACTGATTGGGAGCCCACAGCTTTCATCATGCTTGCTAAAGATTAATACTTTAGATACAATGATACTACACAATGTTTTTGTCTTAATTTATTTAAATAATGCTTGACAAACAAACAAGTAAACAGCAGAATGAATATGAAATTCATCCAGCTGGAGAATAAAGTAATTCTTATCCCCTTGTTAAAAAGCACGTCTGTTTTCATTTTTCATTGTACTCTTAGGGGATGGGCGGGGTCAGTCAGCGAAGATGTCATATGTACAAAAACTTACCCTTGCCAAGGAAACGGCGTGAGGACACGCGAGCAGTTACCGTGGAGACTGACAACAACACACATAGAAGTCATCAGGGAAACAGAAAAAATATGATAAATAATAAACCAACAAACAACCCAACAAAGAAAAATAGACCCGCCCCCCTCAACAAAACAACAGAAATGAAGATAAAAGGTCAGACAGAAAAAGAAAGAAGTGTAGTATCTTCTGAGCAGGTCACTGCACAATGCTATTCTGTCAACAGTCTGTTCTGTGCCATTCTGTCTCTGTTCAGACAGAGGACAGACTAACCAACTGTTTCCCCTCACTGTACCACCAGTGCTTGTAACTCCCATGAGGACAGACAGACAGCGAGAGACAATGGAGACAAGTGAGAAGACATCTTTAAAATACATTTATTTTGTAATGATGATGATTCAGTACTCCACCCTGTCAACCAGTCCAAGGGTTACTGTAGCCTTTAGGCAAATGTAAAATAATCTAAAATGGTGCACTGTGGAAGGAAACCAATTGTGATATTCTGTGCTGTTTTACATAGCCCCTAACATGTAAGTATTTTTAGAATTATATTTTATATATTATATTATTTACATATTTTAAGATGAAAAAGACCTACTGGTAATTCCATGTTACATTGAATTACTTCCACCATCAAAAAATTTACATGTTCATAAGTTAATACTTACAGATTGGAGGAAGTGGGAAATTACATCAGCAGTTACACAAATTTAGTACTCTTTGTCAACACAAGATGGCAATATAAACACTAGAGATTTGTAGAGTTTGTCTTTCACCTACTGATTGCAATATGAACTTCTCTAAGGCCATACAAATCATAGACCAGCTTATTTGGTTTGTAAATGCAACAGAGAAAGGCAAAAATAAGAGAGCAAGGAATTAAAAAGTACTTTCAGTTTCATTGTTGTGTTCCACTCCAAATCACATTACCTGGCCAAAAATTAGGAGAAAGAGAGAGCAAAAGAGAGAGAGGGACAGAGAGGTGAAAATACAGGGGCCAGAGATAAAAAGACAGATGAAAACAGACACAAAAATCAGGCAAGTGTAAGGGGTAAAGCTTCTTAATAGAGACAAGGGAAGGACTTTCCAAGGGTTTGGTGAGGTATAGACAAACATGACTGGTATGGACAGAGAGAAAAGGAAAGAGAGATGGATGAGGCCAGAAACTGTCCAAGAGAAAAGGAAAGAGGACCAAGAGGAGTGGAAAGAGAGCATAATGTCTCTCTCCCCCATTCGTCCTTTCTTTCTCTCTCCAATACACTCATGCATACACACCCAGACCAACACACTTACTAGTTCAAAATTTTTTCATCATGCAAAGGTCGTCACACAGAAATGAACCTATGACTTAGCGGTTACATCTAAAGCAAGAGTCCGACAAGTGACAAACAGCCCCAAGGTAAATCTATGTACACAACTAGTGTGGACACCATCTTCAACCATCATCTGAAACAATTTCATAATTCAAAGCACTACAGTAACCATATTTATTATAACAGAATTTTTAGAACTTGCCAAAAAGAAACAGTCAGCTTTACTAGCTGAACAAAGATGGTAAACAAATCCAAAAAGGACTGAACCTTTTCTTTTTAAAAAAAACCGATTCACATTTGGTAACAGGAAACGACAACTGTTTCAAATGATGGATTGGTATGCGTTTCCCTGGCAACGGCTCACAATTAGCCATGCAGAACCAGAGACACAGTAAAGGCTAATCAATATGATGGAACCTTGTTCTCATGGCAACTAGATTACAGTATTGCAGCAGAATACAGGATTACAGCATACAGTGTCTGTACTGCAACCCAATTTATCTTTGCTAGAAACCTATAAGAAAATTGGAGACACATGCAAACAGGAACGTTCTCATTTAGTTGGTGTTCATGAACAGTGTGTTCCTATTCACCTCAATCAGTCATCTGACAAAAAAACTCTGCGCCCAGGTCAAGCCAATCCCATCACACACACAAACAGGACAGTGCAGCCAGACTGACAGAAGGATGGACACGAAGAAAGACAGATGGACAGGAACTGCAGAAGGCAACTCTGACAGTAAGATGAAGGAGACAAAAATGACGAGGAGGGTTAGTCACCAGTTTGGCCACTTACATTGATACAATTTACTTGTGCTCTTTGAAAGTGTAAGGGTAACGTGATTCCTTCAAGGCGCAGAGTTTTCACCAGAGAGAGGAGCAAGCTCAAATGGAACACAGTGCGTCACTACTACAGGATAAAAAGTTTGAACATCTTCAGTCCAAGCAGAGTCAGAAACACTGTGGCTTGAGTCCATAAGATCACCACAGCAATCACTAAAAAGGCATGCATTTACATGACAACAAACAACAATGTGTCTTTACAAAAAAAAGCCCACTGAATCCTAACCAATTATATAATCAATAAAGATTGCCGTTTCATTTAGATGGGTTTGGCCAATCGATAATTTTGAGCCTTAGGCTTGGGTTGACAATCTTATCACATACTTAGCACAAAGATCACATCCATCGCCATGCAGTATGTTCTCAACAGTCATAAACCGTATCATGTTTACAGAGGCGCCACCCTCTGGAGCCTCCATTTATGAGCGCCAACCGTAACCTCGGTGACCGAGACTGAACGCCGACGCATGCACTAACACACACAGATCTCACACCAAAATTACCGGGCAGCCAAGCCACACTGTAATGCCCAGTTCACCCCCCCTGACTCATGCACATACCGCGGCTGAGAAAAGGAAGCGCGCCATGCGTGGCTAGAGTACTGAAATGAAAGGGGGAAACGATGCAGGTATGGGTGAGAGCGCAGCATGACAGCAGACCCTTCACAGCCTTGCATCGCTCGCCTCCAACAGGCCTCTCCGGGCCTCCGCGAGACCAGCAAACAACAGGACCGTTTCTGAGCCGAGTGGGGGAAAAGCCACGAGAGACACCAGATCACCCAGTTTGAGTTTTAGCATGTACACCGTGAGCTGTTGCCGTGGACATCATAGGAGGCCCCATTCCAAAGGCTACATGAGATCCTATACCAGAAGACTCAAACCAGACAGAATTGTTAGCTTTTTTGAGTGGTGGTTCAGCAACTTCAGGAGAGTATCATTTTGCAAGGGGCATCTATAAAACAGTCAAATCACAAGATAAGATGGCCTCCATAAATACCGCCCAGCACCCTATGAATCCTGTGCTGATTGCGTTAAGGTGCCAGTTCAACTCATGCAATACCTGCCCTTATAGGTCCATGCAATAGTAAACACTCTCGCACAGAGTGACAGAGCTACCGAACCCATGCAGCAGTGATTGCAACCCGCGCAAGCTCTGTTAACAAACAGTCAGGATATCATCTGGAAAACACTACAGTTGGCCAATGCTCCTATGTAGAAAGGAGGTTTTATTAAGCTTTCACATCCTTGTCATTGCTATTATATGGCATTTCATATTGTTTTGAATATTTCTGTTTTTGCCAGTACTCAAAAAAAAATCAGTATTGCAGGTGTATAATTTCAGTAAAGATAGGGGATGCCCAAACAGTTACTCTATGAGAAACACATCAGAGCTCTGAGATCCTAGCCTTTTCGTTATTTCAGTGGACTCTAATCTGTAACATCCTGCACGCAGTGTCCTCTCATTCTGTGGGATCACAAAGGACAGCGGTCTGCGAAGGTCACTTTAATGCTGATCTTTGTGCTGAAACTTATTTTTTTTTTTAAAAAAGCTAGATAATGAACAGGTCAGCCAAATGAACCCATGCAGAACTCTACTGTAAGTCCAAATAATCAATAAATACTCAAAGAAAGAGAAATTCACAACTGTAAGCCCATGCAGAATTGTCACAGTCAATGCATAATTGAAATATGTGTGGCATCACTGACAGAGCACCCATGGACACTCTGTAATGGCGTTTAATAAAAAAAAATAAAAAAACATGCACCAATCCAGTTGAGGAGAGACACCATATACCACAAAAACAAGGGAGAGAGATGCCATGGAGGAATAAAACAAGCTGATGGTGCAAGAACAGGACATGCGACTCATGTGATGGGCCACACCCTCGCAGCTTGGCCAAAACAAAACCAGACACACTTCAACCCAGAACAGACTGGCAAAGCCAATGCCGAAGCAAGACCAGCGTAGAACATGGCGGGGGAAGGATACGTCAAATCAAGAGTACAGGCACAGTACGACAGTGGGGGGCAAATTACCTCAATCTTGCGCCCTTCCACCACAGTACCATGGAGCTTCTCTCGGGCCCTCTCTGCCTCTGCGCTGGTCTCAAATGTCACAAAGCCGAAGCCCTGGGAGAAAATGCAGACGCAGGAAGGAGACAGGGAGATGAGAGACAGAATGGAGGAGAGCAATGGGGGGGGATGGGAAAGAGGAAGAGAAAAGGAGAGAAAGGAAGGAGACAGAAAGAGCGAGGGACAGCAGGGAGGAGGAAGACAAGACGGATAGCGAGATGAAAATATGAAAAGTGATGTAAGAAAGCAGATACGTTGACAGAGGCATGGACAGACGGAAATGAGAAAAGAGGGCAAATGAGCAGCTTTTTAACTATATATTCTGTGTACACATTCTGAATAGAGTTGGTCCACATCTCTGTCCCACTCACCTTTGATCCTCTCTCATTAAAAATGATTTCAACATCGAGTATTTTTCCAAATTGCTGAAAAGGAATAGACAAAATACATTGAGCACCACATCTCAGACTCTGAAAGGCATACAGGTACATCTTATCTTTGTCTAAACAACATACAGTACCAACACTACTTTGCCTTTCTGTATAAAATAAAAAATTCTAAATCACTGTGACCCCCACTAGATGGCAGTACAAGCCAAGATAAACAACCTGTGTTTGATCCATTCCATTCTCTTTGCTGCATTCTTCCTTTTTACCTTAACAGCTCTGTCCTTTCTTTCTAATTAACACTTTTCTGTTTCTCTCATTTATGTCTTTCTGATGAAAACAACTGAAAACACATGTCTAAGTTTGAACAGAGAGTTCCTCCACCACTTCAACCTTCTTATCTGGCTGGAACACAAAACTGATGGCCACATTCCCAGACTCTTACCCCAAACATCTGCCTCAGGTCTGGGTCTCGGAAGCGAAATGGAATGTTTGAGACGTGGAGCCGTTTTGGGGTCCCTTTGCCCTCAGAGGATTCACCCCCTCCTGCCCCTCCTGGTGCCCCACTGCCTGCCCCGGCCACACCTTGACCCTCTATCTGAGAGGCACTGTCTGTCTGCTGAGAGAGAAAATGACTGTTATATTCCTGGTCGTCTGGTGTCAAAAGTTTGTGTGCGCAGTAGATACCTTAACAACAATGCAACCGTTACAGTGAGTCTTCTGAAACAAGGCAGACTAGGATACCACTCACTTGAGCGTTTAAACTGTTGGGAACAGCTGTTGAGCCATCTGCCCCACTGACTGCCTCTGCAGGTCCCTGTCCCCCTGCACCAAACACACCGCTTCCAAAATCCAACCCCAGCCCATTCTGTGGCGGTGGTGGAGGCGGCGGAGGCGGGAAGGCAGAGAAAGGTGGGGGTACAAGCACCTCCTGAGCCCCTGCTGAATCCTGGGAGCCCTGAAAGAGACCAGGAGTAAGGTTAATTCAACACGCTCACAAGCTGGGTGTACATTACAGTACCTTGCGCTGAGAGATTGCTTTAATCAGTACTGTACAGAGGCTAACTGAATTCTCTATTAATGTACTTTATATGTAGTTTATAAACACTGCTCATACAGAGGGGGAGGGGTTACTGATCTTAAATTTCACCGCCCCTCTTCCCTTCCATGTCTGTGACAGCAAGTGGTTTTCTGTCAGACTAGCATGAAATATTCACCACACACACATCTATTATTGAGCGTCTGAAAGTCGGATACACACACTGCAACAAAATGATGAGCGGTTAGCCTTATCTATCCAATTATACAAACAGCACGTATTCCAATACACACACACGCGCGCGCTGCAAAGCGAAAGACAGATAAATTAATGTTAACACTGCGGAATTAGGCTCCCCATGTTGCCTTGTTTCCTGCTACCGCCATCTAAAGGTCTCCACAGTCTCGTGAAACGACACACAGACAATTCCCATCTTTGCAGGAAGTCACATCACATTCTGTTCTAAGTACTAAACAAAATGGAACCCCTACAGCAGCATGTAGCATGCATGCATGATTAGGCCAGTGTGCATCCATGTGCACCAGTACAGTAACTACAGGCCGCATCCACTGTCTACTGACTCACAGTAACCAACATACTGTCAGGGGGCACAGATGCTGTGATTTGTCAAATGTGCATTCCTGGCTCTCTGACAGCCGGGCACTGCTGCCCTAAAAGGTAGTATTGTGCAGAGGGAGGGAGAAAGGGAGAGAGACAGAGGGAGGGAGGGAGGGAGGGCTAGTGAGAGGAACAAGCCAGATGATAATAATGACTTCCATCACTAGCATTTTTAGATCCCACATAGAACTTTAACTGTCTCTCGTTCCGAGCAATCTTGCATTGTCATTACTATTGATTTGCTTAGCAAACACCCTTGTCTGGGGGAACTGACATTGCTCGCAGTTGTGCTCTTACACAAGTTCTGTTACCCCTTACAACTCCAGCCACAGAGAGACAAAACTCACTCCCGGGTACAAAGACACTGTCGCTACTTGTATTGTCAGAGATGAGTCACACCAGATATCATATACACAGCGAACAATGAGTAATTCTTAACAATTACAGCGAACAGTTATTACTAAAGACATTTCCTTCTTATTCAGCATTACTGTAACTAGTTATTGTACAGATTACACAACAACTAGCTGCACAGCTGTCTGGAGGTACTAGACTACTGAACTGTTTAGACCATATGCCAAAATTCATGAGTACTGAAACAGTGAAGACAAGACAATCCAATAAAAATTTGGTAAAGCATACACAAGGACCAACCTTCACAAGCACACAGGACTAAACATCCAAAACAATGCACATAGGGACCTATAGACATTCCACATACTGTACTTTCTGCATCCATGACAACACCGACCACACAATGGTCACAAACTCTGACAGTAAGACAAGTGCATGCAGTCAGACACAGTGTATGGTACATCACCACAAACACGAAAAACCGCACAACATCTTATCTGTGCAATAATTCACAAATATTATAACCAGTCACTGTTCCCAGCAATGGCAGCATTAACCTCCTCATATACACATTTTTTTACCATCCCCATAGTTATCACAGAACGCTGAATCTCTCGAAAGCAAGCGCGGTTACCTGAGACACCATGTGTGTTCCAACACAGCAGGCAGAGAGATGAAAAAAAAGGGCAACGAGGGCGAGAGACAGAGGATCGAACCGCTGAATGAGCCTCTGGAGTCTATATGATGTGCCTCTGTCCACACATGTAGCGCACTACAGATTAGTGAGTGTTACTCTGTGTGCCTCCACATGTGTTTTTTTTGTAGTTGTGTCAGAGTATGTGTGAGAGCATTGGAGAACATAATTTATAGTCCTGTCTTGCCAGCATACGTGTCAGTTAGAGAGAAGTGTTCGGTTATATAGCTAATAGTGTAGATTGCAGGAAAAAAAAAGTATCATGAATAAGCGCTGCAAGATGATTTATTGATGTCGTTTTCCCTGAAGTTTTTTAAAAAAATAAACCTTGTTCCAACTTCTTTTTCTCCCTTTCCCCTTTCTTTTCCTCGTAATTGTTCTTTTTCACTCTATCCCCAGGGACTGGAAAACACGTTCAATCTTCCGTCCTCCTTTTCGCCCCCTTGTTCTCCCCCCCCCTTTGACTCTTTCCTGCTTCAGAAAACCCAGATGGGAATTTTGCCTCTGTCCCGCCCTACCACGTCATTCGAAGCCACCGCAGCTTAGAAATTCGACCCGGGCCGTCAGTCAACCTCCCACATATCACCACCTTCCATCTCCTAATAAGGATCCCTTGTGCCTTCCTTCCCTGCCACTCCCGCCCCATTCTAAACCAATTAAACTTACAACTGCCTTTTTTTCTCCCCTCCCACTAAGCTTTAAAAAGAGCTAATAGGCTGAAATTTCCAAAGGTACCGCAGCCAAAGCAGCTCACAACATTTGTTAAAGGCAACCCACTGTAATAACTTATGTGAACTGTAAGCACACAGAAACATGAAGTCTGCATTGGAGACTATATATTGGACTATATGCATCACAGATTCATTCATCCTACTTTACACAGAACATGACAATAGGTCATTTTTTAATGAAAGGTACATTGTCTGTATCAGGGACAAACAAGTACAGAACACAGCCTTAAAATCTCCCTTATCTTTGTGGGGCAAAGATATGTTTGTTATTTTAAAAAAAGGCCCAAAAGTAAACTGTTTACTTTAAAGTTGTGGGTGTTTCGTGGGATTGTGGACACCAAGTTTGTACACATCATTGAAAAAGCAGGCTAGAACACAAAACCGTAGCTAGCTATAGTTAGTCAGGTCAACATTCAGGCCTGCCAATTCGCCACAACAGCTGGGGTGTAATGAGGCCCATGGGCTCCAAACTGCCCATTCGTTGCATACGTGGATGGGATACCAAGACAGCTGAGCCAAACAGAGCATGTTCAGAAACTGGATGTAGTGCCCATTACAGTGCAGTTACGTCTAAACGAAGACGGGAGACGAGGCAGAGAGAATGGGTTCAGCTGCAGCTGATGTGCCTCACGGCGGCATGGGGATGAATTTTGAGCACTCTACAGTAAACAGGCCAGGCACTATAATTTCATGCTTATTTTATGTGTGCATGTACATGTACATGTACATGTAGCTAAAGACCATATATTGCATGTTAACATGTTGCGGTTTTACCATGTGCAGAATTAACCTTCACAACATATGCAAGGATTTGAATTATGTTGAAGTGAATTGTGATTTGGGGTCAGTTCCATTCCAATTGTTTCAATTCAGGGGAAAAAAAAACTGAAATTAAACTTATGAATTGAAAGTCAGCAATCACTTCCCATGCAGATTTTTTTCAATGAATCAATGAAATTTCAATTCATTTATTGAACTGACTGAACTTAAATGGAATCGAGTCCAGCCCGGGAGTTTTAGAGAATGCACATGTGGCATTTTGTGTGTACAATGTCTGTTATGGCAGCTTCTGCTGGTGACGTTTACAGAAGGTCCTCCTGTCCCCCAGGGCATGCACTGGGGTGGGGCTTCAAAAATACAGCTGCCTCTCTCACCTGTTCCTTAATACATGTTAATATGAGGTAGAAATATAAGTGCATATTGAACAACCTATTCTGTGGGTGTATATGAACAGCCATATTCTTTATTAGTGTTAAAAATCACAACTGAATACTAGTTTGCACAGATAGAGACTCACAGCTTGCATGCAAAAATTCTACTTTTTTTTTCTTCACATCACACTCGCAACCATTTCTGAGAAGACCGAGGTTGGTTGTGCCACCTTCAAAAATCAATTCACACCCAATTCCTTCCTCTCTCCCATCCCCCGCTTTCTCCTGCTCTTAAAGAAAAACATTTAGATAACAGCTGCTGCAGCCCCAGGGCAGAAGACGAGGGAGAGAAAGAGGTCGAACCGTAAAGGGAGCGCAATCCCACGTTGCACAAAAATATAAATATATTTAAGGAAACTGGCAAAATCAATTTCTGCTCTGACAGACTGACTTCCGTAGACCCTCAAAGTATGGCAACATGACACAGGCATGGGGCGAGAATGCAAGAGAGGGATTGGGGGGAAGAGAGAAAAGGCTAACAACTGTTTCTTGGCACCTGTCTCTTTCACTCAAAGAACAGACTGACTTACAAAGACAGCTGGGACGACAACAAAGAATTTCTTTACCTCCCTTTCCTCCCCCTCTCCCCTTCCTAGCTTCTCACTGCAGCGCCAGACCTGTGTTGGGCCAGGCCGGAGTGACCATGCATTGCCACTGCAGACCCGAGCACCACTGTGTGATCTTGCTGGAAAGTTTATTTGCTAAATCATCCGTTATTAAAATAAGGTGGTGCACACCACTGTTCGATGCAGATGCCAGAGGCCCAAGGCATGCATGAACATGACAAAATGTCACGCATTCGCCCTGAGTCCTCTCCCTCTGTTTTACCGTCTTTTACGTGTCTAGAAACGTCTGGTCATACAAGTCAGCTCGGATCATTATGTACTTCTCAGATTGGATCTCTTTAGGTGTTTCTTTTTAAAATTAATTTCCATTTGCAGAAACCCTCACTTGAGACATCCAAAGCACAGAAAGCAGTAACGCTCAACATCCTCAGTTTTGATACAAAACAAAAATGGACCTTGACTAATGTAAAATACATATGTTCCACATATCAGACCTGAACCGCTGAAACCACAGCACCACAATAAAAACAGCAGTTCAATATACAAGCAGCCAAGCCAGCAACAGATATCAACTCACCGGCAATACCGTAGGATAGTACAGTCCCATCATTGTATGTGTGGGTGAATCTCCAAAAATGCCTCCTCTCCTCTGCTCTCCTCTTCTCTTCCTCTCTCAATAGCTGGGTTTGCCTCACCTCTCACTCTGCCCTTCTGTCCATGTCTTTCACAGATTTGAATTCTCCCTCTCCCTCTGTACCCATGCAAACCCCCTCCCCTCCTCTCCTCCTCCCCACCTTTTGAGTCCTTCTGTCTCTGTCACTCTGTTCCTCGCTTTCTTCCCTCTACCCCCATACCTTCTGTCCTGCCCTGTCCCCGTTGCCTTCCTCCTCTCTTCCTGATAGCTCATATCTCTCCTCCCTCCCCCAAATCCCTTGCCCATAAACCTGCCCCCCTCCATATGTCCCACCTTCAAACTTTCCCTCCCTTCCTCCCTCCCTCCTTCCGTGTGTTCTATTTCTCCATGTAGGTGAGCAAAACGAGGCTGTTTGCTGAGAGTAGGCCCACCCAATTTCACATTGTAAAGGAACCTGCTGCATCTACAGAGGCTCCGTCATTTAATTATTAATGGGCAGTTTATTAGCTCTACGTTCTGATTCTTTCAGTCCTTAAAATATTCAAAGCTCAGCAGCAATTTGCAACGTTCATCATTACCCCTCCCGCCAAATGGTTGCACAGCCAGTGCCTTTTCTTTGTGTGCTGTTTGGGGGTGTACTGGGTTTAACACTGCCTTCTTCTCATCTCTTTACCTTGCTTTTTTCCCCTGTCTCTTCCTGTGTAATGCGGTGGTTTATTTTAAGACAGGGAGCGTGAATATGATTACACAGACGCATGTCTGTCACATGCTGGCACCAGCTAACAGGGGGAGAGGAAGACAGAGGTGAGAAAAAGCAGAGAGAAGGAGGGGAAAAAAAAGGGGCAGCACGCAAGGCACAGAGAAAACAGGATAGAGATAAAGGGATAAAGGGATAGAGGGAAAGAGCAAGGGATGACAGGATTAGGGTGAGCGAGGAGGATGAGAGGGTGAATAGAGGATGATCTAAGGATTAACCGCATAGACTGAACGGTCAGATAAACCATCACACATGCTAATAAACACACATGCATGCGTGAGCGCGCGCACACACACACACACACACAATATTCACACAGATTATGGTTCATTAATATACACAGACTGACGTACACTGTAGTACTCTCATACACACACTGATATGTCAACAGCCACGGCGGAGCAGGCACACCCCCACATTCAGCCAAAAATTCTCACAAGCGCAGACATTAACCAAGAGAAGGACATTTGCTAAGTCAATAAAAAACTAACACACTACACACATTCAGGCACAAACACAAACCAAAAAGAATAAAAACTATTTGACACGCACAAGCCCTTTCCTATATTTTGAATGTAAAGCGTGATACCGGATTAACATATGGCATTGTCACTGGGATACAAACCAACCCCTTTCACATTACAGTGTGAAAAGCCACCTTTTGCCTTCTTTGTAATGTTTGCGCTGCTGGAGCCAGTTTGGATTGTAAAAAATTGCAACTACCAACACCTTAGCAATTATACTGTGGATTATTTTTTTTTCCATAATTCAATTACAGTACAAAAAAATTTGTGACTGACGCATGCACTACTGGACAGTCTTAGAATTCCCGATAATCATGTGCTTGGGTTAACACGACCTAGCAGTTTCACACTGGCCCAGACACATGGAGCAAGGAATGCAAAAAAAAAAAAAAAACATGATTTTGGCTGCAATTAATTTTTAGGAGGTTTAAGGCAGTCCATATATGGATCTGCCTTGTCATAGGAATTACACAATTCTGGATAGTCCATTTATTTTGTGGGAGCTGCAGCTCAATACAGAAACAACATCAAGTATCTACAGGGCCAGCAAATGGATAGCTGTTAACCACTGTGAAACAATTTCAAACAAAATTCTCACACCTTGTTTCGCACATAAGTGATACACTGGAAGGTTACAAGTCAGAATGCAAATGTCATATATTCCGGCTCTTGTACAACCTTTCAGGAGGCTTAAAAAGCCCTTTCTCATTTGGTATTTGAATTCTGGCCTGACCACCTTCCGATTTACCACTTAGGTTTCACATCTGCTCCAGGATCAATATTCTGAGCACAAAAGGATGTACCTCTGAATGCTGTGGGTCAATGAGAATGCCCTCTAAAAGCCAGCTACGTGCCACAAACTCTGTACTGTGAATAGAGGCAGAGAATTGCTGCCATTTGCTCACTGCAAAAATAATGACAAAAAAGCTGGCATCAAGCGAGATAAAGTATCCATCCTAATGTACAATAATTTTAAAAGAAATGAAATCAAATGGTGGTTAAGTTTTGAACACTAGACTACTATCCATACATGAGAGGGTTAAAGGAGGCTTCTGCTCATGTGATTGGTACCACAACAACCATTTGTCAACATTATTGTGACACAAGTCTTTGGTTTGAACCATGACTGAAGGGGCAAAGCCATCTCCATCTTTTTTAATACTGGCAAATTGCTGGAGTGTTTTAAAGCTGATTTATGTGAAAGGGGCTCCTCACACAGCATTCAGTGCTTGTCTATGTGTACTGCCATGCACATGCAGCCATTCGCCAGCACAGGCAGGCGCATGCATGGACACAGGGGAGCACGTGGCTGCATGCAGGGCCTGGGAGAATGGGCCGGTCCTGGCTGTTTAAGGGCTGGGCTGAGAGGAGGCCCGACGGCCTGCAGGAGGCAGAGGCCTGGTGACAGCATGCTCTCTGGCTGGAAGGCACAGAGTGTGCTACGCCCACATAAACTGGCTGGCCTTTCCAACACGTGCCAGCATGCAGCCACCATCCTCCATCTACCATCCCACACACACACACACACACACACACACACACACACACACACACACACACACACACACACACTGGCCTTTCCAACACATGCCAGCCTGCAGCCACCATCCACCATATCACACGCGCACTCACACACACACATACACACACACACAGACCCACCGACAGAGCAGGGAGTCCACTGTATAAACACTGACTCGTTGGCGATGATGGCCTACACACACGGCTCACAGTCAGACACACGCCAAGAACATTAACTTCACAAACAGAATGAGATTCCATATTTAAAAGCTGTACTTCAGGGACGTCAGTAAGTCACATTAATCGAGTACTCCCTTAAATAAATACACTGAACAATTAGCAATTGTTCTGTAAACTGCTACAAGGGTTACGCATTTTTTTTACGGCATGCAATGATGCTGTGAGTGAAAACATGCCAGCTGTCAGCTGAGAGGTGAGAACATGACAGCAGAACAAGTGTAGAACAAAGTGTACAATTTTTGAGAAACATGAACCAGTGTACAGAAAGTGTATCTATTACACAAAAAACTACTGCAAACCTCACTGGAGCCAGGACACACCCAACCAATTAGAAGTCAGGGACTTGTACTATGTCACGATAGCCTCTCACCACAAGAGGCTATGATTATTAAAATTTTTAAATTTTAAAAGGTCACACAGTTGTTATAACTACATTTTTAATCTATCACTGAGCAAACAGTCACTTCAAACACTCACTTCAGTTTTTATCTGAAGTGATTATTTTTGTGATTATTTTCTCATCCTTTGTCATAGTGGTATGAGCTACATTCCAAAGAAACAATGTGAACAGGAAAGGGAAAGACAATGAAATTAGGGAGTTTCAGTTACGCCCCCCAGTGGCATGATGAAGTAGTTAAATATCCATATTAACATCAATACTGTGAATGAGGAACTCTGTTTTCATCACAATTCACTAATCTAATTGACAAGAAAGTATTTGACAGCATGGAAATTGTGAATGAGAAAATATGAGAACAGAATGGCTTTTACAGTTTTTATCCCTACCCCAGACAAAGGTACAACTTACAAAGTGACATCTGGAAAACACAGTGCTGAGAAAAACTTCGCAGTCACAAGGGTTATGCATATCACACTATAAATACCCGTACGTAACGTAAACAATTGGTAACTAAGTTTCTATGGGTAAAAACATATATATAAAACATATATTGGCCACACATTTCCACACATTATCAGCAATGGTGAGTAAGGGGCCGGTGATGGGCCAGTAATGCTTCTCCTCTCCATTATCCTGAAATGGTCCTTCCCCCTCCTCAGCTTCATGGCTTTGCTTCTCTTTAATCATATCAGTTAATGACTCAGCTATGAAACAGTTTGACCGTGCTAAGAATTTGGTGGTGGAACAACCCAAAGGAGGCTGGAAAGCTCAAGAAACAGCTCAGGATTACACTTTGCTTACACAATCCTGTATTCCTTGCCAGGAATTATAAAGCTGATTGATCAATTATTTCAAGAGAGAAAGATGGAGATGATCAGCATGACTGGTTGCATAAGCTGTAGGACCGGTTAAGGAATAAGATTAATGTGTGCAGCTAATTAACAGAGCCAGCTATCAACAGGCTCCAGCATTTTATTTTATATTTTAGGTGACTGGAAAACAAAGGGAAGAGGTCAGACATGGCAGAATTTTTTAAGAGTGCAGTATCAGATGAAACATATCAGACATTAGTCTGTCTGTTCTCTAAAACATTGGGAACTGGCCCTGAGATTTTTTCACACAGCTAATGTTTAAATGGTTGGCTTGCAAATATTTTAACCTGGTTACATTTTACACGTCAGACATTTAGGCTTCCTCTACATTAATGTGGAATTAACTGGGTAGTTAACTTTACCAACGTGCTGAACCTTTTCTGCATCGAAACACTACAGACCAAACATAAAATTGTTAAATCAATGACCTGATTTTGTTTGTGTAGCTAGCTGACAACAACAGATCAATTATACAATGGTTCAGCTTTTTTGCTAGACAGTGCTGGGTCTCCATATATCGTGCATCAATGAATTCACAAAAACAGGACACAAGGAAAGCTTTTTTTAAGGGCTAACTTTCAGAACTAACACAGGGACTGGAACCATATTGTGTGACAGTAGTGCTCATTAACAGACTAAACAACATGTGGGAAGGCAATCACAGTAAGGGTCACTGGCATAGATGACCATGTTAAAAAGTAAATAAAATATTAAAAAGACAATATCCTACCTGACTGTGATGTGGGTATCCATGGTAGCCAGGTGTCAGGGGCTCATTGTTCTAAAAAGACAGAAAGTGGCTCAGAGTGATGTAATTACATAACAAGATTACAAGATTTCATGTCTGGTTCTAACTGCTCTTCTAAGAATTTCTTTTTTTCAGTCTCCTTCACAGTCAGGTCTATTGAACTCTTACCTTTCCTTCTGCACAATCTTGTCTGCCGGGCAGTGACCTATCAGAGCTCATCGCATTCACGAACTCCAAAAACCCTCTCTCTCCCTCATTCCGGTGTCGCCTGCCCTTGCTGCCCATCTCCGGAGTTCCAGTTAATTGGCCTTTAATTGCTTTTAATTAGATTAATTCTGTCTCGTCTCTTCCCCTCTCTCTTGATTCCTGTCATGTAATTTCTCACTCCAGTGGAGCCATTGTGTCAGTGTCAGTGTCAGAATAAAGGGGTGGGGGGCATAGTAGAGACAAAGTACAGCAATACCAATGTCCAAATAAAACAAACACCAGCATTCCAAGGAACACAAGAAGTCAGATTCCCTCACATTTTGTAGTTTTGCCTGTATCCATTAAGAACTAGACAGCAAATGCAGAGGGGGGCTGCAAGATGATAGTGCATATGCTAAATTCAAGTGTTTTAACAGTCACAAGACAAGTTCAAATATGACTAATGGACTAATCGGTTTTCCTTCTGCTAGGAAAGATGTAGTGCAGCTCTGGAATTTCACACAAACACAACTGAACATCCTCACATACAAACAACAGTGTGTCACCATATTTCATGCCATTTTAAAAAACACAGGAATCCATGCTCATTTTATTCAAATGTATACATAGCAATTAAAACTTCAGTTGGACAGATGGGTGTCTGATTAAGAAGTGGTGATTATTTTGCCATGGTATTCCAGTACAAAATGCCGATAAAGTTGCGTTCATTTCAGGTAACCTGAACTTGTCAGGTGAAGTCCACCTTTTTTTAATCAATTTTACACTTTCTCATTGTTTTCAGACAAAAGCAGCATCAGCCACAAAATCAGCTCTCCCCCCCTCTCTAATTCTTATTTCATCTGGGACCCTTTGTGCCTTGTCCTCTAGGGAAACACTTAGCTTAGTGTGCAGGCCCACTGATACCAGAGATGGTGATTTAGTGTATAATATACAAATACCACTTTCTCTGGGTCCTGTTTTGTGGGACCTAAGCCTGTCTGTGGTTTACTGTAGGTAATGGAATATCCACACAGAGTGCTTATTATGTAGTACAGAGACAGGGACGTAAGACCATGTCCAAGACAGTATAAAGAAATCTGATCTGTACATTCATAATGTATGAATAATCGCCTAATTGCTTACATCCTTAAAAATAGCTAATTATATGTCTGTAAAATATTAATCAGTGCAGAAGTCAAAACAGTAGTGGGAGTAAGTGGGAGCTTGTGAAAATTCTAGGTAAAATACCTACATGGTAAATTGCTATTTTGGGAATTCTTCAAGAAAATTGTGTTCAGCAACATGGACACCATTGCTACATAAGTCACTTGTGAGAAAATCATACACATGTATAAATACGTTTCACCTGGAGAGCGAAGATACTTCACCAGAAATGTTGCATGGATAAATATACATAATATAACAGATGGGATCGAAAATACGGGAAAGAGGTGGGGAATAATTTGGTGACATCTGGAATCAATTGGTCTGTAAAAAGGGAGAGAGACAGAGGAGCGAAACCAGAGGAACCTGCAGGGAGTAACTAGGAACACATGGAAAGAAAGTGAAAGAGTGTTAGAACACAGCAAGGAAAAATGATGATGAAATGGAGACAGTGAGTCACACTTAAGGGTGGTCATAATGACTAATGTCCCTACAAAAATACTGAAAGGGGAAGGGTGTTGTCTAAATGTAACATTCCGCCCCGTTTCACCCTCCAACACTTCCACACACACCCCACACCTCAGCAGTATTGAGCATAAAAGCTACCGTCATTATTTTATTTATTTGGCAGACAGTCAGACTCAGGGTGACTTAGCATGATAATCTGACAATTCTGCCAGTTATATGACCCTGTGTTCATCTTTTGCCTTTTCCTTCAAAACCATTCCTCATAAAACCCTTACAAACTCAATCCTCATTCCTTTTGACGTGCTTAAACAAAGCACCACCATAAACCAAAATGGAATTACAATGGACTCACAAGGCTTCTAGCACAGGAGCCCTACAGATCAAGAGAAACAAACTGTGGGTGGGTCTACAGGGCGGGTCTAGAATGGAATTATAGACCATACTTGCAGTAAGTGAGCTTTTCCATTTACAAATTAAAAGCGTTTCCTTGTTTGTCTTGTCCTCACGCTTTCAAATAGGTAAACAAGGCAAAGAGCTGAACAAACTGAAGGGAACCTGTGATGAGAAGGTGAGAAAATGACACGAGGTCAACAGATGTTAAAGGAGAATGGGAAGGGGTCAGGAGTGGTGGAGGACTTAATGGAGGATGTAAAGAACCCTGACGGGAGGTAAGGGTCCAGGTGGAAACAGCGCTAAGGAGTACCAGGTCTAGAGAGAAGTTACATGTACGTGACAATGAAGTAAAACAAGATCATGGGGTCTTCAAAGTCTGTTTGTTCTAGATCAGTATTTCCCAGGATCTCTGCAACCTTTCCTGTATAAATTAGGCTAAATGCTCTCAGATGTCACTTATTTTTCCCCTTTACCCACTTTTTTCATTTCTTGACAAAAAGCAGGGTTTAAACATAGATATTCAACAAAAAAAATGTCATTTTAAAGACAATGGCCTTGTAAAACTACACATTTGTGTTGGTAGTTACCTACACCAGAAACTGTCAACACATTGCAGCCCCCCACTGAGCATTTAAAGCTTTTGGCAAGCAAAGGCAAAAGATCTGAATTAATCCTCTTTCCTAAATTAAAGGCTTAAAAGATAAAGCTTGATGTGTTTACCATTTGACTCTATGTGAAATGCATGCCATAAAACACCACCACTTGGGTGCAAACGTCACTTGCTAATTCACTAGATGTGGGTATAATTGTTATTTGCAAATCCATTTAATTCTCCAGAATCTTACATGGGCTGCAACCAATCTAAACTAATAAAGCACTCAGCAATGCAGCCTCTCACTTGAGTTCTTGCAGTTCGCCTCTTACAGCTTGCATTCAGTCCCTAATTTCACATCACGAACATGTACACTCTCCATGTGCACCGAAGAGTCTTAAAAATGCTGTGATTTGGAAAAATACTTACCTTTGCTGTACTACTATTACAGAGGAATGCACACGGAATCATACAGAAAGCAAGCACTGACTGTATGACTTTACTGCATTCTGCTAAAGGGCATAGTGAGCTGTTAGATTCTCTCTGCAAAAAACATATTCCACTTACTACATTACCTGCATAATAGGTGCACAGAAAAAAACACAGCACAAGGATTCATCCCCTCTCCATCTCCTTTCTGACAAAACTTCTTTCTTCATATTTTTCAATGGAAGAGATTGCAGTAATAAAAGATGTGGCGTTGTTCAAATGCACAATTTTGGCTTCATAAAAATTAGCAAGGAAAAACTTAACTGTAATTATAATGGAAGGCGTCATGCATATATATTGATACAAGGATGTATCAAAAATTGTTATGTAGATTAAATGCTAACATAACCCATCAGAAATATCTAGTCCTCAAAGTTTCCACTACAAGTATTGAAGTCAACATCCAGTCAGGAGAGTGAACATTAGGGCAACTAAAACAAACTCTCAGCTATAGTACTGGTACCATAACAAAAATCATTGCTTTGGATAAGGTTACATGACCCTAAAATCCAGCAGGTAACATTTACAGAGAAAGGCTGCTGCATTTTCACTGTATCTAGCAAACTGAGTTAATATAATGTATAATTTGTTCTGGGTTACATTATAATATTCTTGGGTTAAAACATAGTGTCTAGCACATTAAAGGCATGTGTAAATGTACACATTATTAAATCCCTCTCTCTGCAATATATCACGTCAGGGGTCAGCCAAGCTAATGCCCATTCCTAAACACGCTGCGATTTTGTTAGCAATGACACAAAGCCTCCTTACTGCTAACGATAGGGATAAATAGAGCACATACACACTGACTAACTGGACTGAATGATTCAGTGCAGACACACCATACTGAGAGAGGGAGAGATGGACTGAGAAGCAGACTTCATGGGGGAAAGAGTCACACACAATCTGGCTGACATAAGCAGGAACTGATAAGCATGTCTCAGTTAGCGACCTGGGAGCCAGCAATGGCTGATAGAGACAACAGGACACAGGGAAGACTGCACAGGAATAAGTCTCTACGTGTTAGGATCACTTTAAAATAGGCATTTTGATCACAATCCTGCAACATTTTCAGCACCACAATTCAACAGCCTGGTCCGTTTATACTTTCACCACGACTGTGCATACAACCGTTTGTCTATTGCCAAAACACCACAAATAGCACACATCTACGCAAGATGTGCACATATGCAGGTGCAGTGGTGTTTTCATCTAAGTTGCTCACATTGGCATATGTAACAGTATATGCCACCCACAGAACAGTGCACATTCAGAGGTTACATTCAAATTTGTCAAATTTGCATGTGCCCTCAAAGACAAATCAACAAAAAGTTTATTTCTGCAGAAAGAACATTTCTCCTAAATGTACAACACTGTGGAAAATTGTTTAAGAAAGGGTGATTGAAATCTCATGCAGAGAAACAAATCTTGATTTGTTAAATGATCTGAAAATGTTTTAAAAACTGCAAATCAACATAAAAAGTTACGGTGTAAAGAAAGCCTAAGTCTGTACTTCAGCCACTTCTCCCATTTCCTGCCTACTGCTCTTCTTTCTCACTCCTATTCATTTTTTCACATAGAAAACTGCAGAATCCAAAAATCAAAAGATTAAAAGACATCAGTCACACGAAAATATAAGTTTTTGATCGTCAGATTACCTCTCAAAGACGTACATATTGGTCAATTGGTCATAATAATTCACTTTGAGAGATACTGAAAGACCTGAACATATGAATTCACTGCTTTTAGAAGTCAAAAAATTTCACTGTGTGGTTTACCAACCAATGCTCTTGAAAATAATTTTTTTTACAGCCGGTTTTCATACAAGGAAGAATGTTCCATCGCAGGTGAGGAGCCACAGTTATGAATATCATCTCTGTTCAATATTCCAGATGTAAAATCTCTCAACTCCTTCATGACATCATTGCCATTTGTAATTAGATTATAAGGACTTCTGTCCCTTTCTCCTCCCCATTCTTATCAATTCCTTTTCACTTTTTCATTCTCTATCAGACTCTGATCTCTTCAATCACCATTCTGCTCCACTTTGCCCTTCTGCTCACACGATCTCTCCCCTCTCTCTCTGTCTCCCTCAGGCATGCACCTAGACTGATCTCTCATAGTCGATCAATAACTTTCATTGGCCGTGGGTCCCAGATCTATAATTCCTTGTTGCACCATCTACATACATCTCTCTAGCCATCTGTTAACTGTATATTATGTCTCTCACCCTGTCTATCAGCACCTGCATGGGACATCAGTGTGGAGCCCGGATTGAACAACTGCAGCAATAGCCTGATGCACAGAGGCACACAATTTCTTTTATCTTAGAACACACACAGCAAAATATTAAATTTTGGTCATAAAAACCCACCAGAGTTTCACAGAGTGTGTAAGTGCTGTACTATCCCAATCAAGGTGAGCAAAATGTGTAGTGCAAACTTGATTTCAGCAGTCCATTTTTAAAATTATACCTCCTTATGTGGAGGGTATCCTGACATCCCTCTCTCCTCCCCCTTTACAGTGGCAATGGGCCTGTTCTTTGTCCTTCAGCAATGACCCCTCCCCCATTTCCTCTACCCTGCCTCCTATTTACAATCACAGACACGCATGCACTTCCAAATGTTATGTTCTATGCTATCAGCGCTATCAATCCAAAGCTATATAGGACTTCTGTACAGTGCAAAAGAGGCTGCATTCTATCTGTAACCATCTGGCAAATGATGGTAATGATGTTAATGATGATCTGCATGGTATTCTTGAGAGCTCAGCAAGTTGTCCTGGAGAAGGGCTGCTTCCAGATTAGTAATAATATTACTGGCTTGTAATTTTTTGGTTTTGTATTTTAAAATATCAGGGCCTACACGCATACACATACGTGTACAGGGACAATCGTTGTGTAACAAAAGGTAACATCCTGAGAGAATTACAGTATCAAAAAGAAGCAAAGAGAAAGTAGTGATAGCCTTTGCCATGGAAGTGGAGTCTGGTTATAAATATACCACTTTGGCTGCACATATTTACCATATCAATTTAATTGTCTGCATGCGTCTTTTGAGTTCAGCACTTAGCTGGCCCCTCTCCTTCGTTCGTATGAAGCAATCACCCTTATTGCTGAGGTCAGACATTAGGGTAGGGCAGTAGGGTAACTGAACACGCGCTGCTTATTGTGTTTAAAGTCTTCGATTACAGTTATTAAGACGAATGTGTAAGATAATATCTTGCAGCACAAGATACGTACTTCACATCCGAGGTCATCCTGAAGGCCTGTGATAGAGCATAACATCGCAACGATTTGTGAAAACATGTCCATGTTGCTATTTGCTTTTAGACGTGAGCAGTGAAATGTGTTGTGCAATACCGAATTTATGGCATTAAAAATATCCGATCCAAGCAATTGTTAGCATGGCAATATCCGAGACAATACCTGTAATCCAATTACCATTTCTCTTACCTGTCCAATCTCACCGGCTCCCACTGACCCGTCTATCCGTGGTCGTTTGCACTCCGCCCCAGCAGAGTTGGCCAAAGCTGCCGCATTCTGAGCGTCTGGCTCCGGATCACCGCGTTTGATTCCCCTGACCACCGCCGAAGCACCGGCCGGATTCGAGTGCACGCCGTTAATCGGGTCCAGGTCCCTTTCCCGGTCCATTAATCCCCGGGTTACAGGTAGCATAATTGATGCTACGTCTGTCGACATTAACATTGAAACGCACTATCGTCTTCACAACCTATTTCTCGTAAATTTTGCTTCACCCTTTCCTCGTTCACTTTGTCCTTATTTGCCAGCAGCCTAATGTACACGGTTGCCTGTCTATCACTATAAGATGTATCTCTCAGTATTTTCTTTTCGTTTCCACTTGCATATGTTTTAATTTTCAATATCGTGATGAGCGTACAACAAACGCAAGCGTGAGCATTTATTGTCAGCCTTCTAGGGGCTGTCCGGTTTGCCACACAAGATAAAGAGCAATCCCAATCTAATGTTGGAAAAAACGCATATCGAGCACTGGTAACTTGGTTTATCTGTGTACTGAGATAGGAACAGTCCTTTGTTATGTGCACTTTCCCCCAAAGGTAGATATTATCCTGTTTTCGTACAGTTATCTCTGTTGTTTGTTAGGCCTTAAAACAATTCAGGTGGGTTTTCGAACGAAAAACGGTACCCGCCAAGACTGCATCAAAACAAGTTGTATCTTGACAAAGTGGCAGCGTTAAGACTATAAATAATCATTAATTGCAATGTATGTAGTTGTTGCGGACAACTAGATCTTACTGTTTAAATGTAACGATTATTTATATAAACGCCCCTAGTCCTTTGAAACAAATGGGCTAAATACACATAGATTGTGTCTTGATATTTTACAAATGACCCAGTATTTGCATTAAATTAGACTGAAGCATAACTGTAAAACGTCCAAGAAATCACACCGAATCGAAAGGACTACTGTCTTCTATTCCAAAATACTGGCTTGCTAACAGCTCTTTCGCCGTATAGCCTAAAGTGGTACAATAATAAAAATTATATGATTCCAGATTCTTGCTGATATCATTCCTCTCTTCTCTGGTAAGAGATCATCTCCCAAAACAAAGAATCCTTCGCTTTTTTATTTCCTTTCTTTTCACCGTTCCCTTTCCTCTCCCGATCCGTTCGGCGTATTCTTGTGGCGTGTGTGCTATTGCAGGGAAACGATTTCCTCCCTCCCCCTCTCCCTCCAATGAATCTCCCACTCCCCTTCCTTATTTCGCTCCTTGGTTGTACTCCCTGCTGTCCTCTCTTCTAGCCTTGACAAGCACGTATAAAATCTGTTTACTGCATTGGCTGTTTGATGTATATTTAAAATAAACGCCCGTCATCACATCAGTCTATGTTCGTTTTACAAGAACCCATGACAACATTGCATGTGTGCCATCCGGCATTGGCCTTGTTAGTGTGCTTTTAGTCCGAGTAAAATGCTTTCAGAACATAATGTATTACTGACCCAGGATTTAGTTGGGTTAAAAGTCCACCTCCTTTCTCTTTCCGTTTTCTTAAGATAGGCTTTTGCTCGCCGTCCTACTCTTCCCTATGGTTTGCCCATTTGCCTTCTCTGTTTCGCGTTGATTACATCTTGTTGTGTATCTTTTCAAGCCGTACGGCACAACAATTAGCCGTGATACGGGTCGAATAAAGGACTGTAGGCATAAGGCTAATAATACTGCGGGTGGGGCGGCGTGTAGATTGCAAACACATAGCCGACATCTCAGAGGGGTGGGGGAAACGAAGACGAATGTTCAACTTCGGCAATTTCCGTGGTTCTACAAACCGGAACTGGCTGTGAAGTCTGGTTAATATAATCGCGAGGCAAAAGTTTCCCGTGCCCGAAGAGCTGATCTCGGACCTGATTTCTCGACCCCAATTCTTACATTAACATAAAAATACATAGCATAACTGGCCCTAGATCAGCATCTACGGGCAATTTTTAAATGGACCTTAAATATTAAAATACCTCTTCATGGCCATCGGCCGTGGGTAACACTTCCTTCATGGTGTAGGACAACGGCTGCGCATACCATTTATCTTTATGTTATAATGATGTCTAACCTAATAATCTACACTCACTGTCAGTCCGTCCACATTACATAACAATCGAATATGTGTAGTGCCTGCTTTTTTGTAATACTTGTGAACAAACAGATAGATATTTATCTGAGAAAACGCGTGAAGGAGGGGAGCAAAGAAATGGCTTGCTAGAATATATCCTACTTCAATCCATCAGTACTGTTACAGACTGTGTGCATTTAAATGGGAATACAATGAAATATACAACCTCAAATTACGTTTATCCAGTGTTTGAGCGACACCTGGTGGAGGTGAGTAGTTTGTTTTGGTTCTCCCTCTAGTCGCAAGATAGAATGGATATTTTCTCGTGTTTCCAGGACTGAATAAATACTGCCTCCTGTGGTGAGGGTCATCCAAGGTGGTATTATGGTACGCCTCTCTCCCTCACAGGCCCTAGTGTTTTTACTAGTAACATAATACAGATTTACATTGGGATAGCTAGTGTGCCATTTAGTTAATGTTAACGATAGATGATAGATGGGACATACCCTATACCTATAATCCACATCCTGAAGAAGTAGAGGGTGTCAGAGGAGGATAGACAAATTCTTTACATTCATTGATGTAAATGTATGGGTGTGTAAAAATGCTCAAGTTGGTGCTCAGATGACAGTATCATCCATTTTAACTCAGATAACATTAAAAAAGCAAAACTGGAAATGGACTACACAACCACTAGCCAGAGGAGGGCTAGCAAGGAGATGTGTGGGTAAATAATTAAATGGTTTGAAATACTGACAGGGGGTTGCAGAATTCACATTAGGAGGGAAAAGTCAGGTACTTGAATTGTAAATTGTAGGAGTACAAGGTCTCAGGAACTTCAGGGGAGGGGGGAGTAATAAGTAAGGTAGACATCAACCGCCTCAAACAGGAACACAGTACAGGCTAAATACGTTTTTTCTGGCCAAAGTTGTAAAAGAGACAAGGATAAGAGATGTTTCTTTGACTCAGTTAACTACAAACAAAGGGAAAAAAAAGTTTATTTACAGAGAAGAGAGAAGCATTTCTGCAGGGACCACAATCATTTTTCCATCAAGACCTCTTTGGAAAGAGGGAAAGGAACAAAGGGACAGCAGAAGGACTTTTAGGAAACTTAAAGGGGGCAGAATAGAAGGTGAGAGGTGCGAACAGCTAGCTGAGATGTGCACTAGGCAGGAAACAAAGGAAGCATTGTTATCACTAATGGTAAACCCCAGGGTGGAAGTGCTTCCAAAGGAATTCTCTGCCGCTCTCAGGGATTTAATTGGAAACGACCTGGTGGAGGTATTTATAGAGATTGCTGGGGCAGCACAGATGCCTACAAAATTTAAAGATGGAATTGTTGATTTATAGTGTATAAAAAAGGAGATAGGATATTTCAAAAGGGGCAACCCACAATATCAGTACTGAATTGTAAGATTAAGAGTTTAATATATTACTGACAAACTAAAAGGGCTACTGGGGGAGAGTCAAAGGGGGAATTTACTACTAATGAAAACAATAAGTAAAGAAGATTTTTTTTTCTTTGTTGAAAGTCATCTCCTAGATATAGAAATTGGCAGGTAAGTTGCTTTTTCTGTAAGCCTGAAAGCAGAAGTGACCCAGTGCAAAGAAGAAAAAGGATGGGAAATCAATTTTTGCCCACTCTGTCTGTAGGTAGTCTAACCC
The DNA here is from genome assembly GCA_019176425.1 of Megalops atlanticus. Lineage (NCBI taxonomy): Eukaryota > Metazoa > Chordata > Actinopteri > Elopiformes > Megalopidae > Megalops > Megalops atlanticus. Next base: position 17,082,429 of record CM032875.1, on the reverse strand, counting down.
AAGTCTGAGCTTTGCTCAGAGGTGATGTAGCAATATGTCATGGGAAGATAATCAGATGCATACTACAGGTTTACCAAGGCTTTCTACTCTCTGATTATAGCTAGCTAGATAGTCGTCTTGCTGTTAGCCAGTACTGTGTGCAGTAACCGAGAGCTTACAAGCTAACAGCATTAGGTGCATATGGTAAACCCCCCTGATGATTGCATTGGGCTGCTGGTGCACAATTGTATTTCCAGTCCCCAATCTGCACAGGCTGTAAAGGTGAGAAGTTTAAACATGCTTTGTTTCCTGTGCTTCTATGTCTATGTTGTTCCTTCTAGCAGTGGTATGGCATTTATCAAGTCTGTTTCATCTCTGCATGCCTCTTATCTGCTGATCACATTGTGTGTCTCTATGTGGCCTTTCTGGCCCTCAGCTACTCCTGAATAAAACACTTTAGTATTCACTTCAAAGATTGACTTTGGTGGTACATTGTGCTTCCATGGAAACTGATACCAAGAAAGCAAAACAAGTATAGTGTGGCAGCTGCTTCTGCCGTAAATTTTGATGCTTGGGCATTCCTTTTTACTGTCTCATTTTTCCACCTTTTAGGTTGGGTAGTCTATGCATTCTCTGCCTGGAAGCTGTAAATTAATATTAACAGTCCCTGCTCTGCAGCGTTTGAAGAATGTTGAGTATGGACCGAAACCCCTTGGGAGTGAGTACCTTTACGGGGGTGTTTTTTTTCTCTAGCATGGGGCCAGGGGATTGTTCAGGTGCGGGTAATGGATATGGGTTGGAGGAGGTGACACAGAAAGTTCATTTTGCTAGATTGGTTCTCGATTGGTTCTCTTGAAGGAGGATTCTCCTCCTTCAAAAGCGACCCATTCCACAGCGTCCTGGCTTGCCGTGACTAAGACTCGAAATTTGGAAGATAAGTAGGTCAAGTGAACGTTTATTTCAGCATTACAGTTGAGGCGAACAGCCGAGCGTTGTTACCTTCATTGACCGTCTCCAGTGGAGAGTGGCTCCAACGCGTACACAGAGCAGTATCAGTCGGTATTATTCAACCTATAAATTTTGTAGGCTAATTAGTTGCACGCTGAATGCCAGTTTCCAAATTTTGAATATTGAGGAACACAGTAAAGTTTATCGAGCAATGAGAGATGTTTTGTCTTTTTGCGAAAGTAGTTACGTACCTACTTAGTTATCGCGCCGTTGACTACAGTTACATTACATTCATTTAGCAGACGCTCTTATCCAGAGCGACTTCCAGCACTGGATAAGACTACAGCTACAATCTTAACGATCTATAATTTTAAAAACTTCACTTGTCGTTGTTCCATTCGCACGTTTTCTTGCTTACTTGCTGAGTAAGTAAGTATTGTTTACAGAAACGCAAACACAAGTCAGCCAGAAGGGCACCGCACGAAGAGTTGAGTGAAGTTAAATTATCCGCCAAATAAAGCAGATATCATGGGCCTTGGAGGGTGCGGTCTTTTGTGTAAATATGTCGTCATCGTTCTCAACACCCTGTTTGCCGTAAGTATTGCTATGTTTCTATTGCTTTATTTAAGGAATGGTATCGATAGTAATAGAAATTAAGATACAATTCAATTAAACAATAATGTCATAATTGGCATCATTGTATAATGCCTCATTGGCAGGGGAGCATTTTAATGTAGGGCACTGTCCTAAAGTGTGTTTTAATTTCACGGAAACACCAACAATAGCATGCATGAGAAAATTTGGGCCTCTGTTCACTCTCAGTATTTTTTCTTAATTCCATTCTCTCTCTTCCTTCCAGATAACAGGCTTGGTGATGTTGGGACTGGGATTGTGGCTGAGATTCAGCTCTCAGACTGGAGGGCTCTTCAACATTGACCTCAACACAAAACAGTTTGTTATTGGTGTGTGTTTGCAGGTCACACTCTAAGCATTTATGTCTACATCTGTCCACACACACATGTCACACACACACACACACACACACACACACACACACACACACACACACACACACACACACACACACACACACACACACACACACACACAGAGCTATGCATGAGTTATCACAAATTTAACCACTGTTATTTAAAATGAGTCTTCCTTAAACACTCATGCAGAAATAACCCTTTGGTGACTAGCAAATAAATATTTCAGAATGGTCTCACCACTTGTTCACACATCAGCATATTAATATGGTAAAAATACTTTATTGCATCCTCTCTCACATATTCTCATACTCCATCTCTCACCCAGGGGTAACAGTGTTGATTGCGATGGGAGTGGTGATGTCGGTCATTTCTGCTTTTGGGGAGTTTGGAGCCTGCAGTGAGAACAGGATTGCGCTGAGGGTGGTGAGGACAAATGTCATTATACATTATGGTTATGAAATTGAGTGAACTGAACACTTATCCATATGGCTGTGTTTGTTTTACAGAAATATTGGTGGTACTGGACATTGGCATTTTAAACATTTTATCTGATGCACTTTGTACTTTTACAATCACACGTGTCCTTTATCCCATGACTCCTTTCTCGTGTACATGTGGACCAGCTTACGCTGTCATTTGACTTTTCTTGAAGCGTTGACATGTGTGAGGTAACACCACCATGTGTGTAGGTGTGTGCTATTGCTTGACCGGTGTTTGGAGCTAAAGTTGAGTTGATTGGGTTCTCACCTGTCGCCCACCCAGTTTTCCTTCTTACTGGGACTTGTGGCTGCCGTGGAGATCATAGCAGGAGTGCTGGCCTTTGTGTACAGTGTTGAGGTGGGTGAAGGAGAAGGAAAAATTAGGCTCATCAAGCAACATAGATTTTTTAAAATGACAAGAACGCCATCTTCCTACTCGTATGTACAAGAAACAAATCAGAAATATAGCAGACAGGAATTTGGAAGCAATGTGAATCATACCATCAAAACAGGCGTTTTGCTGTTTTGGCATTCTGTAAGTAATTTATTAGACATTTTCCAGCTACAAAAATGTAACAGACTGTATTGAATAGGGAGCAGAGATAAGAGGTACACATGAGGCAGAAAGGGCAGGGGTGGGGGTGAAAAAAATGGGTTCTTGTGCATTTATGTAGGCCATTGCCTACAATACAAACAATGCAAGGAAATGTACAATTCTACACATTCCCAAATACCAGTAGTTCTTCAGTTTTTAGAAACCTTAAAGCCTGTGTGTATGTGCATTTGAAAAGTGTGTATAATACATATGTTATTATCTGTAGTGATAGGGAATTGAACATTCATCCTTTTGACTGCATTTTGATGAAGGTTTTTTTTTTTTTTTGGTTAAAAAAATGAAACATCCACAGTCCATCATTCCAGACTAAAGGTAGTCACATAATTAAAGGAAACCATATTCCCATATTAGCAGGAGCATCTAAATTACCCTGGATTCTCTTGCTTGTCTGTAACTGGGGTGGTCTGTGTTTGTGCAGGTGGCAGGGGAGCTGTCAGTCTTTTATAAGTCTGTCTATATGCAGTATGTCAGCAAGGGAGGAGAGTCCAGCCTGAGTGTCACACTGAAGATCTTCCACAGTGCGGTAAAACCCCATACAGAAATGAAATATATTGTAATATGCTGAGCAAACGTTGTTCAACAAAATAATATACAGTACCAGTCAAAAGTTTGGACACATCTGATTAAGATAATGGGAAACATGCATTCAAAGACTGGTTGATCTAAAGACTTATACTTGAGTGATTGAAATTTGTTTCCTAGGCAAATATAATTCAGTTGATACCTATGTATGAATTTCTTTGCAAAAAAATGATTAAAAAAATTGGGGTACTTTGAAGAATCTAAAATATGAGATAGTTTAGATTTAATTTTATGTTACCACACAAGCTTCATCTCACTGACAGACTAAACCATGATTAGATGAGGCTCCATTTAGATGATGATGGCTGTGCTGTTCAGCCATCAAGTCAGCTTTACCAAGTTTATGGTTTGGTTAAGTTTTTGGCTCCCAACTGGACCTCATCAGTATGGTCCTCTTGACCTCGTTTTTGTGGCCAGCCTACAAAAATAAAGTTAATGTCACAGCCATCACCACCATTACCCCATCTAGACATAACTAATTTGGCTCTGTGCATTTGCTCTATCAATACAACTGAAAACAACGGTTACAGTGTGTTAACTCGCAGCCTGTAGAGAGAGCACAGTAAAAATGATGAAAATAAGATAAAATCAAGGTTGCTCGTGACACAAAAATTATAATATAACCTATACAGCATTCAATGTCATTATAAGAATTATAAGAATGCATAAAATGGGCAATCCTCAGGTATTCACAGAGGGAATTCACAGATGTTAACACCAGAAAACATGGCTTTACAAGCTCTTTAATGCAACAACTCCTCTCTCTTTCAAATAGTTGAAGTGCTGTGGAATCGGGGGAGCTCTGGAGCCCTTTGTACGAGACACATGTCCCAAAACCAGCGGGTTCATTGAAACCTTGACTATCCCAGTGAGTCTGTCTTTTCCTGTCTCTCTGTCTGCCTGTTAATGTATTCTGTTCTAGATCAGCATCACTGTCCTGTCAGAAGACCACAAAATTAAGGTGCTTATTGTGAGCACAGGCCCAAGCCCTGTAGCCATAGTTTGAACCCAACAATGTCATCTCATGACAATGTGCGGGAGCTCAAAATGGCAGAACAACTTGGCTGCGTGACAACAGGGTAGGGTATGATGTCTCAGGTGGTGTCAGGGAGATATTTCTGTCCAATTAGGTGCACTGTGGGACTTGGAAGTATAGAAAAATAGTTGGCCTGTGTGTGTATTGGAGGACTGTATTCACTGTACACTGTACTCCTGTGCAGGTTCAAAGCTTGTTGAAGTGAAACAAGCCAAATGTACAAGTGATGATTACAAAAAAACTTAAAAATGAAAAAAGTGTTGTGTTAGTCGCATTTAATAGTCCTGTGGTAACTGTTTTCACTGCAGTTCTTTTATTTTTTTTTTTACTGAAACCCTTTAGTTGCACATTGACCACAAATGACCAAATATTATCTGATAATTTTATTAGTAGCTCTGGGCAGGGCACTGAAAGATGAGTAAAATTAAATTAATCAATGAAAAAAGCAGTAAAAGAAGAATATGGTGTTCTTTCTGACTATATCAAGAGGCAAGAGGAGAAGATACCCATTTAAGTACAGTTTTCCGGTTGATCACATTTATATTGCACACAGTTCCCTTGTGGTCAAGTAAACAGGACTGATGCATTTTAGTGGCTACTCATTTTGGTGAGGACAGATTAAGGTTTGCTCAATTGTTGAAGGAATTTAATTGTTTGACCCTTTAATTATAATAACATCTTGATCTCTCATCAGCCATGTCCAGGCGTGATTGAGACTGTATTCAAGAACAAAGGTACATTGGTCTTGGGACTGTTTGTTGGAACAGCCGTGCTGATGGTAAGATTAATACTCCTGCAAACACTTAGTGATCCTCTCAGTTTTGCTACAGCTGTGATCTGTTATGTTCACTGCAGCATCGCAGAGCCACACATGATGATGTCTGGGTCAGAACCATGTTTGTGTATGTTTATTATGGGGGAAATGCTGTTGTGGGGGTTAGAAGAAAGTGATGAGGAGGGTTGTCACTGCAGGGGTTAGGTCTTGCAACTACCAGTAGAATATTTAAATGAAAAAGGAGGAAGACAAATTCTAATTTAATTCTAAAATGTAGAAGGGTTCACAGAGGGATGAGTAGCTTCACTCTGATCAGATCAGAGTTTATCTTGCTTACCATTCAGTGCTAGGACACACAATGGATAACCCTAACCTTTCATCTCTGTGTATTCCTTAACACTATAGGGGCCCCTCCCCTTTATAGTACTGAGTCACTGCCCACAAAGGCTACTCTGTGCTTCAAAGGCTAAAATACAACCTCTCAAAGTACACATGACAAAAAGGAACATTGCTAGACAATGTTTGTTTTTCTGTACAGCAACACTAATTTTTCAAACATTTTTTAAGATCATTTTTAATGGAATATATTTACCAGGACAGTCATATTTAATGGATACGTAACTAATGACAGTTGTGTATCCTCTATACTTTCGTTCCTTTAGAAACACAGGTAGTGGGATTATTACACTTATTTACAGTATACTGTTAGTCTCCCTTAAAGTTGGGTTTTACAAGCCTCTGGCCCACTTTTCACCTCTTACCTCCATTTATTTCAATAGGGTCTAACCCTCTGGACCAAACACCCCTTTCCTGTTTTCTTACATTTCATGTAATGGTAATGTGGAGTATTCATCAACCTCAACCCTCTGTCCCTTCAGATTTCTGCCTTGGTGTGCTGCAGAATTCTCATCAAACAGATGTCAAGTCTCCCATCACCTCGGAAGGAGTACTCCCAACCACCCATCGTGTACTGAGCAGGGAACCATCTTTTCTTACTTTCTATGTTGCTCAAATATTAAATAAAACAATTGATCTGTCACTTTCCTCCCTTTTATATACTGTAATGAATGTCCATCAGCAGAGGTTTTTAATGGATTTATTTTCAATGTGCAAACCAATAAAGGCTTGCATGCTATGTTTGCACCAGAGTTTTGAGACAAAGACAGGGTTATGAGACATACCAGGGCTTCTGTCTGGTCAGTGCATTTAAAGTCTAAAACTTGAAAGCGGTTAAAACAAGCACAGACATGACATTTCTGTAGACCTTCCAGTGTGATCTTCCTTAATACTGATACTATGAATGCTTACTATGTGTGCTGAGAGCTTTCTAACTATATAGATCTTTACAAACAATTCACACCTCATTGTAACAGGTGGTGTAATAGGTATTGTAATACATGATGGCAAAGTTAGCCTGAATTCCATACGGCTCCACAAGAAACAATTTGAGGTCCTTTTCTTAATATTGTTTGTTGTCTCAAGATGACTGGCCAAGGTGTCAGTCAAGCACTTTTCAAACAGGCTTTGAGAATCTTATACAAATACAAGAAGCAAAGAAACTACCACCAAAGGCACATTTGATCACACATTTGATATTTATTGTTGGTAAGTTAACACTGGCTTGAGCCTGGAGATGAAAGGGAGAGAGTGGTCTTTTCCTATGTTCAATGCAAGCAGTTTGTACTCTGTAGAGTAATACGCACCATCCAGATCTCCAGAGCTAAGCATCCTCATCTGACTGGATAGATAATAATGATGGTGGTGGTGCTGCTGCTGCTGCTGAGAAAGGGAGTACATGACATTACATTTTCACGCATAGCACCTCGCTTCATGTGTGTCAAGTATGTGGTCACAAAATACATGTTTTTGGTACAGGACACCCCCACCCCTTCCCCCTGTATTATCAGTACTGGCCTTACAGTTAAAGCAGCCATCCACACAGGGACCATCAGAGGGAGAGCAGACCTCAGTGGCGCACATGAAATAGATCTGGGGGAGACAGCGGAAACTGTATGAATGTTTTTTAACCGTTGCCACGAGGTCACATTCAGTGAGCGAGAGGCCTCACCTCCTCGTCCAAATAGGAAGTACTCTCGGGGGAGAGGAACTGGAATGTGGTGATGGTGAACCTCCTGGTGTGGCTCTGCGGCGATGGAGCAGGAGGGGAGGTCTGATGGGCGCCGACGTCCAGTTCGTTCGGACAGCTGAGGGTGACAAAAGACTGGCTAGATTCCCCCCTCAATGCTCTGTTTACGCATGAACACCAGGGCACCTCACAAACAATCAGAAACGAGGCCTGAGGAACCAGGCAAAAGGTTGCATTCAGTATGAGCGGAACCTGATATCCAGCTCACCCGTCATAGAGGAGCACCCAGGCCACCTCTGCCGAGCGGGGGTAGGCCAGGCAGTAGTGCACTAGCAGCACCACGCTGGGATCAGGGGGGTTCAGCAGACACACCTCCAGATACAGCAGCTGCCCCAAAAGCAGACTGAGGGGGCGGTGATACTGGGGGTAATAGCTAGTGTAGTGCTGGTCTGGGGTGAGGATCAAATTGTGTAGTTAGCGTTCCATTCAGCAACAATGTGCAGAAAATTATTAGCAACCGCATACATCAACATCACAGGTGTAACGTACCTGTAGCGATTCTCAGCTGGACACCAAACACCCCCTGAGCCTGAATGGAGGGGCCAAGAGATGGGGTTTTCACCATGTAAGCCACGCTCACCTGGGCGCTAGGAATGTACCTGCATTCCACCAGTAACCTATATGGGGTGGTGAGGGAGAAACTTGTACAAGTTTTACTAGGTTGTTCACAACAATATATTGGTGACATTGTGAATGACAAAGAAAATGATACAGAAGCCAGAAATCCACCACATCTCACAAATGAGCCCACAACTATGTAAATTGAAAGTGCTTACATTGCATTACATTACATTGCTTACATTCAAGATGCACAAATTAGTTTTATTTTATGGTAGAAACAAGAAAAATCTGAAGACAACTCTTGCTCACCCACCTGAAACACTACCAATTAACAGTTTCTTATGTCTTAAACTCTGTTTTCTTTTATTAAAAAAAAAAAGATCAAATGGTTAATGCACTTGTATCTCTAGCAGCTAGCTTGTACTTTGTCTGGCCAACTACCAAAACCTGGTCTTGCTGCACTTCTAATATTGTTGACTCCTTATATGGCTTTTTGCTTGTGTTGTGGTCTGCCTCACTTGTAAGTCGCTTTGAATAAAAGTGTCTGCCAAATGAATAAATGTAAATGTAAATGTAATGTAGAATGAAAACCTTTTAGATTGAATACCTTTACAGCAATACAACAATAACAGCACTGTCAGTCATGCGAAGGCTCATTTAACAATTTATCCTTCAGAGACTTTACCTGAGAGGACTGTCTCTGGAGACGGTTCCATAGTTGAGGCTAATGGAGCGAGGGGTGTTGAGGATCTCCACCATGTAGATTTCAGTCTGACCCACCTCCTTTTCACATAGCAATATGTCATCAGTGTGAGTCACAAACAGCATTCACTGTATGAGGTCATAATAAGAGGACTCACATATTTATGTACCCCACACCCATCCAGTGGTATCTTGAACAGGGCAAAGCTGGAGGAAACCCTTTCGGGGGTACAAGTTTTGTCTCCAGGGGTGAACAGTGAGGCAGGGGACAGAGGAGGGTCCGTGAGAGAGGCGTAAACAGTGAAGACAATGTGGCGGTCAGCGGTGCACTCTAGAGTAAGAGCAAACACAGAGGGCAAAATATAGATGACATCCACTTTACACACAGCAACACAACACAAAAACAGAAAATCCATTGTGGGTACAATGCTAAGTTTCTCCACTCCCAAAACTCATGACAACATGAGTGTCAAACTCAGTTCCCACCATTTTTTTCACCAACCTCTGGTTTCAATGTACTAATCTGACAGAACAGTTTGGTGTTTGGTGTTTTACTAAATGGCACATTTGCTGATGAATATGGCACATGTGTTCTGTATTCAGATAATTCATGCCAGTATTTTATGGTTAAATGTACTGGTGTACATACAAGGTAAATGATCAAGATCACTAACCGCGGTAATCGGTTCTGTTTGTTGTTGCCGTTTACAGTGTTTTGAATTAGAAATCCAATCCCTAAGTCTCCTTTAAACCAGTACACAAAGACAACAACTGGGTGTCTTCTCTGTTGCTGGCACATTGATCCTAACTGCCCCTAGGGAAGCATATGACTTCATCCATTTAGATGAAAAGTCAAGTACCCAATACCCAGATTCAAAATTCTGAATAAAGTATGACATCCAGAGACCTGGAGGCAACAGATACTAATAACAGAGTGGTGCTCACCATCTAAGGGGTAGTAACAGGTCCCATAGACAGAACAGAAGCAGCAGCCCAGGGAGTAGCACTCAGCAGGAGAGAGAGAGTCAGATCCACACGGGAGGCGCATGTCATTGGGGATGTCACACTCTGCACAGTCACAGCACATTAACGCTTCTCAGAGAGGGCAAAACCTTCGAGGAGTCTGAACTACATGCCTCTGTCACGAGTGATGAGTGTTCACTAAATGTGAATGGCCAACACACATTAGCCAAAAAGGCAGCCATCGACTTGGAAGTGTGGATTTTTTGTGTGGCCTCAGAATGTATAAGACTGAATTTCCAGGAGTGGCTAACCCAACCCAACCTGTCAAACCATTGTGAGGTGACACTGACGTAAGAAAAAGGACAGAACAGTGCTGACAAATATTGTAGTTCTTTGCCAACAATTAGTTCAGAGCAGTTTACCAACCTTGCTTTGTGATGGATGGATAAATTGGGCAAGATAAAAGCGCCTCTCTTTCCTGCCCATTGTGAGTCTGAAACTTCACAATGATTCTGTGCTCATTACCCTGTTCAAAACAAATTATTTTGAAATGAAATGATCAATGCCTCATTCTTCACAATCCAATGAATTTGTTTTGTGGTTGAGGCTTGATGGGCAACTTACCTGTATGCTCATGTAACAAGAATTGAAGGGGAGAATTAGGATGCTGGCACCGTTGTGTCCCGTACTCACTGTATACCCACAATGCTTGGGGGCATTACTCAGGCTACTCCCAGTCCCTCTGATATCTGAAGAAGGTATGGAATTAAAATACCAAATCACTTGTCATCCTTTGAGACTAAGGCACATGCAACACAGTGGGCCCACCAGATGGTAAAATCAGGCCATACTCTGACTAAACAAACATTCAACCACTTACAAGCTCAACAAAGTGCTCACCCTGAATCCACAGTGCCCATTCAGGGCCTGGGGGCAATTCCACACTCATAGCATGTGCAGAACAGGTGACCTGAGGCTTAGGAACTTCCAGAAGGAGGGAGGTGCTGGTAGGTGTTGGTGTGGTGGAGACAGGTGAGAGATATGGGCATTGCAGCTGCAAAATTTGATATCGCCCCAGCTCGGAGTCCCAGAACATTAGAGGGAAAACTATAACAGATGGATTCTAGAGGACAAAGCAAAGAGTTAATGCATCTCATGCAGTGGGGTTGGGGGCGGGGGTCATATCCAATCTGTTATAGCACTGTTGACTCACTGGGGTGAAAGTGTGGCAGGCAGGAAGAGGGGAGGACAGTGTTACCCCCTTCTTTCCATCTGTTTGTAATTTGTAATAACACCCTGGAGGGGCAGTGCCGATAGACATCCACATGTTATTGTGGCCTGCAACAGCAGAGGAGAGGGGAGAATTCAGGCTTTATGCATTTTCTTCAATACAGCTAATCTAGACTATTTACCCGGGAAATTATACAAAGTGGAGACCAAACAGCCTCTCAAACAATTGCTACAATGTTTATCATTTTAATATGATATATTGCTCTGTGACCTAATGAAGTCAAAAAGGACTATCTGAACTCTCAGGGCACTTCAGCCCAGCAAACATGAACATTGGTTAAGCAATAAGCCTGTTTATTTTACTCACCTATGACCGCAATGGAATCCAGGTGGGTGGAAGGCAGGGTGACTGTCATGTCATTTGCTGTGCAGGTTAGGGAAGGTGATGACTGAGAGGAGGAAGTAGAGGAAAGAGCAGTAGGAATCTGAGGCCAATGGGGAAGAGGGACAGGTGAGGTTGGGTCATACGGTGAAGCAATGCAAGGAGTTGGCCCAAAGGGAGTGCAGAGGGGATATGCACTTTGGTGCGTGTGCAATTTAGGATCACGGTAAGAGTTTTTAATAAACAGAGTAGGTGGGGCATCGGGGGGGTTTATGGAGGTGTGAGGATGGTAGGCAGGAGAAAGGGGTGTGTTCTTGGTGGGAGCAGGAGTTGGAGGGTGAGTGGGAGGGACTTTTTGTAGGTCAGCATACAAGCTGGGGTCATAGTAGTAAACAGGAGCTACAGGTGGGTCAGATACGGGTGGGTAGTTGGGAACAATAAGAGAGTGAGTCGGATGATTGCTGGAAGGATGAGGGATTTCGGAAGAAGGAACAAGGGGTAGTGGACACGAGATGGTCATCTTCCCTTCTTGTGCAAGGAACGAGAGAGTGTACATTCCATCCTGTGAAGAAAGGCATCAGTCTTCTAAAACCAGTGAGAGGTTTCCCCATTGATAATTCATTATTATAGTTTTGATGCTAAACAAATTTTCTCCACTTCATTACACATCCTAAAAATCACATGACTCTTACATGAATCAAGAAACACATTGCTGCCTAAACATTGTTTTCTGAAAGAAAAAGGATTGAATAAAAAAAAAAAATCCTACTACTACACAAAAGGCTACACCTCTCAATGTAAAGCACGGAGGTCTACAAAATGATCAGCATTAAGAAATCCATTAATAAAATCTATAAATATTATTTCCATGTAGAGGCACTACTAGCAGTAGCAGCAGTGGCAGTCACAGTAGTAGCACCCAAGTTCGTTTGTCAGTCTTTGCTGCTTACCTTAACAGTTATCCCACATCCTGTATAGGGAGCGTATATGATCAAATCTCCAGGGCGAGACTCTGTATGGTACCCACACTGGGAAGGCACAAAGGGCACCCACTCACCCTGCGCTGAAGAGAATGACAGAACTAATCAGAAAGTCAGAGCTGTGCAAAATCACCAGGCACTCAAAGGGAAAGGCAATCACAGCACATTAGATAGCATCAAAAAGCAAACAAACGACAGACGAGTTTCCCAACCCACAAAAATGCAACTTACAATTTACTTGGAGCTTCTCTGCAGCATCCATGCCTCCTTCAATCTTCAGAGCCATGACAAAAGGGGTGCAGGAGACAGAGAGAGGGGAGGGGGGAGAGGAGGAAGGGGTGGGGGCTGATGTGGCCGGGCACACCATCTTCACAGGAGTCTCCCACCAAAGCAAAGGCAGAACATAACTTCCATCCTGGGAGACAGACAACGATGAAAGTGACCTAACTGCGACTTATTTCTTCTATTAAAAGCTATGCACTTTTCTCATTCCCACTGCACTCAAGCATTGACTGGACACATACAAAAGGCTAAAAAGTGAAAAATGAGAACAGACCTTCACAGATACACACTACCATAGAGGCAGAGCAGGGGAGGACAGTACCTCTTTTAGGACATAACATCCATCATAGGGTGCCATCAGGACAAAGTCATTTTCATTCAGCTGAAAAGTGTGGCCACAGTAAGAGGGCACCTGTGACAGGTAAAGAGGGGGAGCGCTCACTGAGGAGAGAGAGGGTGTAAGGTAAAGTCAATGTTAGTCTTAAAGGCCTATGACATCGTATCAAACAGGAAAGGGAAGCTCTTTAGAGATTTGTAACGGACGGAAAGGAAAAACAATCACTCGTCATTGAGGGTCTTCCAAGCCAATATTACCTCTGTCCACCTGCAAATGTGGGTATTGACTTTCCTTCGCTGTCAGTGTCATGAAGTTGCTACCACACCATACGAATGGCCTTGCTGAGTCAGTTGCTTGAGGGCTGGATACAGTGGGTGGGCCGCTGACCTCTGCCGAAAACTGCCATTGCCCCACCAGCCCTAAGAGAATCAACGGATAGTGGGTGGCACATACCACAACAATCATCAAAAACTTTCTTCTAAAAGACTAGATTAACTGAACCAAGTACAGTACAGAAGTATTCACCTGTTTGTCCAGTTGAATCAGACTGATATACTGCATCGTTAGGAGATCCAGCTCGAGGCCCTGCGCGTTGATTCCACGTACCGTTTCGTGGCAACTTAATGAAGCTCTCACTACCGAATTTACGCGGCTCGAAATAACCCCATGAATCCACTGTATCGACGCTTTCATTTTTCTTTGACTGACGCAAACTGCTGTTAACTTTGGAAGATTTCCTCCTCGATTGTTTACGTCCATTCTTTCTGCGCAATTTCTTCCGGCGTTTGACTGTTTTAGAATGGGGAATAATTAATGGTGACTCTGGCGGACTAAAACTGCTCCCCTGAAACCTGTCAGCATTGTTGGTCCTATTAAGTATGTAGTGTGGTCGGAAATTGCGTCCAAGCGCTTGCCATCCGATGCGGCCAGCCTTCCCCGAATTATCTCGTTCCATTACCCCGAGATTGGGGTTCATAATTTGTGTAGAGGTTTTAAAACCTTCCATAGCGGTTATGTTTTTCGCCTGTGTGGAACCACATGTACTTAAAGTGCTCAGTGTAAAGGCTATGGTACATAAAAACAAATTTATTTTTCTGTTTTCTTCAGAAGACATCTTAAGTTGTATATTTAATTTTGCACACACAGGCGCTTAAACATACCCCTTCAAATTACTGTCGTAAAATTCAAAGAGGACGAATTAACCACTGTGGGTCTGTACTAGAGCTCCCAAAACCCAGAGGGGTTTTCATTGAATTCGGTTTGCTGTGACCTACCTCTTAGGCGATTAAATAAATACGGCTTACTATTTTGTTTGAATTGGAACAAAATGTAAGTTTGGCCTGTAACCATTTGTTTTAGAACCCTCTTCTACTGCCAGGTATTCAGTTCCCACCAACCAGGTGTCCACAATTTCAGAATTCGGTACGTAAGCGTGATGTCAACGGCCAATCAGCCAATTTTATATAGTATAACTTCCTCGAGGACCTGCTGCGCAACATATTACGTAAAGAAAGGACGTTAGCTGTCTGCTGACATGTAGAATTAACCAGCGACTTCTTGAATACGTATTGACGCCGAGCGAGAGTTCAGACAGGCTTCTGTACATATGCTGTGGTGCGCAATAGGTTTGCCAGAGGAAATGAGAAAACCCTCTGATGCCATAGAGGTCCAAAATCATAACAAACACTAAATGCATACTTAACGTCAGTAGAAATATAATAAATTAATCTTTGACTATGTGGCAGGCTCTTGTCAGTGCAAATAGTTCAGGTGCCTGAGCTGACAGACAAGAGGAAGGTTCGGCACTCTCCAGCACAGTGTGCTCGGTGCAGACAGAATAAGCCACCAAAGCGCTCCCGCTCACTGGATAGCCCTAAGCAGAGCCGTCCACAAACATGTCAAGATCCGGGTTAAGTAAAAGAGCATCAGAAAAGTCAGAACGTGGTTTACAAAGCACATCAACCACCGTCAAAAAGAATAACTCCAAAGCTATGAAGCTAGTAAATTTACTGAACAGCTTTAAACTTACCCAACATGTAAATAAAGCCACTCATCAACATGGTAATATTCTAAACTTAGTAATAACAACAGGGTTAAACATTAATAATGTTTCAGCAGTCAAATACCTATTTCTAACCATCACCGTGTATTATTATTATTATTATTATTATTATTATTATTATTATTATTATTATTATTATTATTATTCTTATATACTTTTTAATGCCAACCTAATCTTAACAAAGACTAAAAGGGAATTTATGGTTCAAAAGAGATTCCTAGATGACAAGGCTGAAGCGAAGTTTGCATACAGCTACAACTGCTCTTTTAAATAACATGGTTAAATACCCTGCCATTCCCAAAAGAGCATTTATCCTACTGCTTAAAGTTTAACCGCTTTAATAATAATTTCAACTTATTATGGTGCAATACATCTTTTATCACCGCCTAGTTATCTGCCCAGGTAGTCAACTGTCTGTTAACAAAATCTACTTCATACTATTCTTTTATAGGCCCACAAAATAAACCATCTACATACTAAATCAGGCTACTGAATATGTGTGAAAAAGGTACTATAATTAAGGGTACAACGGTAACTGAAAAAATCAAAACATCTCCTGTCTGCTCTGTGTGCTCTCCTCGTCGCTACCTTCAGCGACACTTCTAGATCTAGATCAAATTCAACCCTTAATTTTATTATTAAGATGTTCCCAATTTCAAAATATTCCCTTGCATGCACTGTTACATTTGTATTATGGCACCAGATCCACGCTGGCACCCTTCCCCAATTAACTTCTTCAAATGCCCAATTTGTCAGCTGATTTAACACATAAGACTCACTACATACACGAGGCGCACTCTCCATTCATACCCATTCACACCATAGCCGGCACACCCGCTACCAATATTACTTTTTACTCTTTATTCTCTTTACTCTTTTGTCTCTTTACTCTTTTTCTCTCTTTACTCTTTATTTTTCTTTACCGGTTGCTGTCCAACTGGCATGAGCCAGCCAAGCAATGATCCTATTAGCAATTGGGGTCAACAGATCAACAGGAGCATTACACTTTACACGTAAACACTATCACCTGCTCGTTCAGAGCTTTCCTCATTACACTTCCATCACACAGAAGCACAAGGAAAGCGGTAACCGTCACAATCAGTCTCCTGTTTCACTGTTCCACCACTGCCTAATACCAACAAACACACTTCATACATACAACACAATGCCTGCTCATTCAGACCTCTCCCCCCGGTTTACTTCGCCTTTAAATCGTGAAAGTTACACTTTCCTTGATACCCCCTCTGATACACTTCCTTACACAGGGAAAAGCAATGCTACGTCCTGATCGCACAGAGGTGGCAGGGGGAGAGTGGTATCTGCAGGACTTCACACCAAACCTCCTTTAGAGTGCCCTGTAACAGTGCTTCACAACCCTAGTGTTCACACAGAACACCTAGCATTCACATAGAACACCAACTCCTCTAAAAACTGTACCAGTGCACTTGTCTACCGTTCTATCCCTTACTCTGTTGCCTGAGATGCCTCAACACCAAATCAACTAGGCCCCTAGCAAAGGCAACACAGACAATAAACCAACACACTATTATCACATTAAGCGTCCATTCAGGCATTCTATCTCGCATACCCATTCATCACTCTACTCATGCACAACATTACATCAGACTCCTTCTTAACAAATATAGATTCTTTACAGGAGGGGCTTGCTGCCTTGGCCCGGGCGGACACATGCGCTCTCAGATACAACAAAAAGGATCTGCTTACCTTTCTCTTGTTGCCACTGTTGAACCGAGAAATAGCAGTTCCATCCAGGTGTTCAGCTGCCGTGAGCCTGTCCCATCTGGGTCGCCAATTAATGTGGTAGGAAAAACCCCTTCCAGTCTGGGCCGAATAGACTGGGGGCTCCCTCCGCACTTGTACAATAATTCACCAAGTTACGTAATTTATATATACCTTTTTGTAATAATTTCAGGAAGTAAATTCCAGTGGCCAATAAAGAACAAATATAATTCTGCTGTAACAATTCTGAATTAAACAATGTTATAAAATAATCGCAGAAAATAAGTACAGAAAATAATCTTCAGAGTCCGATGCAATAGGTTTATTGTAAATGGAGATCAAATCACGTACAGTAAACTGGGCTGGTCCGCAGAGCAGTTATGTCATCAGTCAAGTCCCCAGAGCAGTCCCCCCAAGCAGTCCCAAAATCCCCCAAAATACATCTTTCTTTTATGCTCTTACCCCCTCCTTCAGTTTCAGAACACATTTTCTGTACACCATTGTCTTTCATTCTGGCATCATTCTCATTCCATATTTGGCCTTTCCTGTACACGATTGTTGCCAAGCTCACACCTGTTTAATTATAAAAATAATTACCCCGCCTTGGCTGTACACTATTATCTCCAAGGCTGCACATATCTAGTATATAAAAAAAATAATTAAAGAATATCAATCCTGCTTCGGCTGCCCTCCAATATATAAAAGATAACTGTCCCTTCTTGACCTGCCCCTGTTTGCAACCCCTCTTCACCGAGTTCAATTCTTTTATCTTACACTCAAGGTCCATCTCCTAGGCAATGCTCAGACAGTGTCCAACTCTCTTTAGTTTCTACTCACATGCATACAAAGTGTAATTGAATACATATTGTTTATTTAAGGCTAACACATTAAATTGTCTGGTTTCCTTATACACTTCCAGACCTCCACATGTATAGTAAAGATAAAGTAAATGGCTGATATATCAATAACTTCAGTTAATATGTCAATAACTGTGGTTAAAATCAAAAACTAACATCTATTGGCAATAATTTATCTCCATCATGTAACAAGCTTAATCGTACCACGTCAAGCTCCGCTTTTCTCTGGTGGGGTGAAAGTGGCAATGTTTATAATTTACATATGGGGTATACACTTAGTCAAAAATTTTCTACCACAATGCCATAACATTTCGCTCACGGTGAATTCAGTATTTAGGGCCATGTTTTCATTGTCTGTCCAAAAAAAGGTCTTCATAACTAATTACTGTTGGGCGTGTTCCGATGTAAGAATTCAAAAGGATGTGACCACAGTTCTGACACTGTTAATCGGCCCTCAAAGCTCCAGCTGCTTTTTCAAATCCACTAAAGTTCATATTGTGTAGAAATGTCCAAATAGTTATCAGTGTACACCATCAGTGCAGCCAGATGATGCACAGATCTGCCTCACTTGTCATACATGTTGCATATCAAACTGTAACATGTCCAGATTGTGTAGGCCATAATTAGTATTAATCCCGCATACATTTCTTTTGAATAATAGAATCATAAAATGGAGTTATCTGATTGGTTAACTTTGTACCATATCTTTGTTGGTGTGGTCACTTTACCATCCCTTCCTGTTAAACAGTATGTATAGTATTCACATGTGTTAAAGTGTGCTTCTAATTTTTTACCTGTTGCTACAATCTTTCAGTGATTCAGCCAGAGTCACCAGGTGCCTATGTGACATCAGACCAGGTTCCCCCTAGGGTTAAAATTTGGGGCTAGGTGAGGATTTGATTTAGGTTTTGGGATAGGGTATGGGTTAGATGATCCCTTCAGGGAAAGCGGAAGGAATGACATAACTCATAAGGAGGAGAACATAAACATGCATACCAATGTCCTGAAAGCTGAAAGGAAGAAAATCTGTAACAGAAACCTTGGGTTCAGCATGTCGATGGCTGGGTAGCTAGATACTAGGTCATTAGTCAAATGAACAGATAAATAATTATATTACTTAACTAATATTCAAGGATTTAACTTAGATGCACTGAAGAAACATCACTCCATATTAGTTGCATATTTGCTCTTCCTGTGAGCAAGAGAAAGGGAAAAGGAAAGTTATCATTGAGTTCAATGTGGAGGGTGACTTCACTGCTAAGATTGCTTACTGAGCCACTCAGTCTCTCATGCTGGGAATGTGGTTCTTTTAACATGCCAGATCAGACATCTTGTAGTGGCAGCTGTGTGCCTCAAGAGGGCGCTGTGAAAGCAGCTGGTTTGAGTTCCTTCAGATTCGGTGCCATAAAACACATCTGGTATGAGACAGAGAAGCACAGAATTGAAACAGTGTGTGCGCTGCTTGGCTGACTTACAAACTATGTGGAGACAGCACCAAAAGATTCAAAACAGATAAGAGGGGTTGCACCTGGGTGCGGCCCTCTCTGATGACTCAAATTTTAGGTTGCTTAGTTACAGAGGGGAGATATTTTCTTTTGAAATGTTTCGAAGGAAAATATGCGCCTGGATTTCATTGAGAGAGAGAGATGGAGAACAAAGAGAAAGGAAGGGGAGGGAAAAAGATGGGGATGGGGGTTGGGGGGAGGGCAGGAAAACCTGAGCCAATGCAGAAGGGATAGGAAAGGACTAAAAAATAGCAACTGAGAGAAACAGTCACCGTGAGAACTGTGATTAAGTCACAATCAAGATTCCCAATGGAACTATGAGTCAGTAAACCACCAACTAAAACTGAAAAAAAAAGTCTCTCTCAAAACTCTGTGTGGTGTTTACCATGCTAATCATAATGCAGAACTGAGCTACCAGAGCCTGACTGAAGCTGATATGCAGGCACAATGCCTTAATGTTTTCCTCCACAAAGCAAACCCCCGGGGCATTAAAACTTAAGACCTTCCGACTTTCATGCAAAACCTGAAAAACCTGACAGTGACAAAAGTAGGTCATTTTTTTCAACAAACCTATCTGGGAACTCTGCAAGGATAGCTCCTTCCCCCTCAAAACAAATCAAAATATTACCAGGGTTAAGATCACCAATTCACTTGTCAGATTAGATACATGTTAAAAATAATTCATTCCATATTCTGAAGGAAAAAAAAAATCAGGACTAGGTTTTGCAGTTGTAGGGGGATCATCAAAACTTGTCACCACCAATACTTTTGAAAGCCAAAGTGCACAAGCTGTGCTGCTGTTTGGAAGTACAGAAAATGTGGGAGTGATCCTGCGCAAAATGGAAACGAGAGACCAACATCGTCAGCTCTGAATGAGTCTGGCAGCAGATTTTATGGTCCTGCTTAAGGGTGAAATAGGAGAACTCCCCTTGAAAGGCAGGTGCGGGACTCTGTGCTAGGCAGTGCGCTTGTCTGTGTCAAGGCTTTAATACACCAAGCTGACCAGTGAACACTGTATGGACTGGCAGTTCATCAGGACAAATTAAGAGCTTTGTGTTATTCAGACACATTATGTCTGCCTGCACACTCCTGGCTTCTTCCACAAAGGTTAATTTTGATTATTTTTTAAAATGAATACTCTGGAGGGACAGGATTCATATTTAAAGCATGTTAATAGATGCTACCTTTCAGGTTTGAATGCTAGACAGTTTCCATTAATTCCAAGATTATATTCAATTTATATATTAGTTTTCTGTGTTATGTTGTATATCATGGGGCTTTACTTTAGTCATGTCCACCAATTCCTCTAACTTATTATCTGTCAAAATGTTTGTCAAGGACTTGGTGAAACATATACCTACCTAGGGTGCTGTTGTGTTCTGTTTCTATTTATTTATCAGTACAGACGTTCAAAAGGCATTTTTTCAAAAAGAAAGAAAAATGTTTAGTGACGGACACAAGTATTCTGCTGATTCATTTTTCAGTATTTATAGAAATAAGTCATACGGCTGTTTCATATCATGTAGTGTTTCCATGTTTCTGTTACATGGGTAGGTGTTGATGTACAACCCCAATTCCAAAAAAAAAAAAAAGTTGGGACAGTATGGAATATGCTAATAAAAACAAATTGGAGTGATTTGAAAATTCTATTTACCCTGTACTATATTGAAAACACTACAACAACACATTTTTTGATGTTTTACCTTATGAATTTAGTTGTTTTTTGAAAATATACACTTATTTCAAATCTGATGACTGCAACATGCTCCAAAAAAGTTGGGACAGTCAAGTGTTTACCACTGTGTAACATCACAATTTCTTTTAACAACACTTATTAAGCATTTGGGCACTGAAGACACCAGTTGGTTAAGTTTAGCAAGCGGGATTTTCCCCCATTCTTCCATTATGCAGGTCTTCAGCTGCGCAATTGTACGGGACCTTCGTTGCCGTATTTTGTGCTTCATAATGCGCCACACATTCTCAATCGGAGACAGGTCAGGACTGCAGGCAGGCCAATCTAGTACCTGCACTCTGCTTATGCAGCCATGCACTTGCAATCCATGCAGAATGTGGTTTGGCGTTGTCCTCCTGGAAAATGCAGGGATGTCCCTGGAGAATACGACGTCTGGATGGCAGCATATGTTGCTCCAAAATTTGTATATATCTTTCTGCATTAATGGTGCCCTCACAGATGTGCAAGTTACCCATGCCATGGGCACTGACACACCCCCATACCATGACAGACGCTGGCTTTTGGACCTGACCCTGATAACAGCTTGGATGGTCCTTTTCCTCTTTAGCCCGGAGAACACGACAGCTGTTTTGCCCAAAAACTATTTGAAATGTTGACTCGTCGGACCACAAAACATGCTTCCACTGTGCTACTGTCCATCTCAGATGAGACCGAGCCCAGAGAAGTCGGTGGTGCTTCTGAACAGTGTTGATGTATGGCTTCTGCTTTGCATAGTAAAGCCTTAACTTGCATCTGTAGATGCAGCGGTGAATGGTGTTGACTGACGAAGGTTTACTGAAGTATTCCCAAGCCCATGTCATGTTATCCATTACAGACGCATGACGATTTTTAAGACAGTGACATCTGAGGGATCGGACATCACGTGCATTCAGAAGTGGTTTTCAGCTTTGCCCTTTATGCACCAAGATTTGACTGGATTCCTTGAATCTTTTAATTATATTGTGCACTGTAGAAGGTGAAATGCCCAAAATCAAACCAATTTGTCTTTGGGGAACGTTGTTCTCAAAGTGCTGGATTATTCGCTGACGCATCTGTTGGCAAATTGGCGAGCCTTGACCCATCCTTGCTCTTGAAGGGCTAGGCCTTTCTTAGCTCCTTATATACTATAACACGATTGCCTCACCTGTTTAACATCACCTGTTTCACATCACCTTGTTATTTCAACTTGTCACATCGTTATTAGTCCTAAATTGCCCCGTCCCAACTTTTTTGGAACGTGTTGCAGGCATAAATTTCAGAATAAATGTATATCTTCAAAAAACAATGAAGTTGGTTAGGTAAAACATGAAATACCTTGTCTTTATACTGTTTTTGTTTGAATACAAGTCAAAGTAAATTTACAAATAACTGCTTTCTGTTTTTATTTGCATTTCATTTACCGTCCCAACCTTTTTGGAATTGGGGTTGTATATACTGTACGCTAGGTGCTTTCTCTCTCTCTCTCTCTCTCTCCCCTCCCTCTCTCCTTCTAGCTGTGTCTACCTGGAAGGTCCATCAGAGAGCTGTCTATGCCGAGCTTGAGACCTTTGCGCTGATCACGTATTGTGCTTCTGACCAGCTCCTCTCACTCTCAGGTGGTGTATGGGCTCAGAGGAGCCCCGATGAAGTGGAGGTGCCGAGCAGTGACGCACTACACAAACTAGCCAGGCAGCAGGAGGTGTGCCCCTGTGGGTGCGTATTTGTGCTCATGGCAGATGGAGAGTGGGTAGCTGCCTCCCAGCCACCCACGTACACACACACACACACACAGACACACAGCCACACCTGTCCACCGCCTTGCAGCTGTGTGGCTCGAGCCCTCATGAGGATGCATTGGAAGTCTAGTGTGGCCGCTGAAGGCAGTCGCCACGCCGGGCCTGTGGACAGAATTGGTCTGTGAGATAAGAATAAAGCATCCCTTCGGCCGAACCTCTGTTGCTGCCAAACTTTCAGGTCAAAGGAAGGCAGTCCACATCCTGTTAGTTTGGTACAATCCATCAGAGCCTCCCAGAAGAGGAGTGAAGTAAAACAGTTTGTTTTACATCTCTTTAGTGCCTCTTTAATCACAGTTATATATCCCTGAAAATATGCAGGGAGGACCACCTCCCTCTGCCACCATAGCCAGCTATCAATGGATAGTAGGACGTGTCTGGAGGAGTAATCAGTCCAGATGTCCTATCTTAAAAGTAGGCAATATACAATGCTGCTGTATTCATTGTGCATTCAGAGGATTTGCAAATGAAACACCAGATATAATAATATTATACAACTAAACTCATATACATACATTGACACACACTATCTCTCAAGCTGTAATATGTACTCATTGTTCACCCTTTTTCTACTGACTGCATTCTTTTGCCTTAACTGTCCTTCCTGAGAGAGAGGAAGGGGAAAGAGAGAGGGAGGGGTGGGGAGTAGAGGATGGGATGGGGCAAATGTAAATTAGATCTGTGGGCAACTTTTACATAGAATAACTCCAGTAAAACTGTCATAGTGCCAAGGCAAAAGGAGAGAGAAGACAAGTTCTCATGGATTAAGAAGAGGGAGTCGTCCTTCATAAACATATACAAACAAGTGTCTTTGCTGAGGAAAACATTCACACATAAGCTGAAGCTTGAATTTTTTTTGATGCATCCTGTGCACACAGGGACATAACAAAATAAAATAATAGTAGTGACAGTAGTAAATATCCTTTAGGGGAGTTATTACAGAAGGAGTTCTGGGAAAGAGCTCTACAGTGCACAGTGAAATAATAACAATGTGAAAGGAGTTCCACAGACACTGATGAGACAGTGTGACTCTCCTAACATCAGTTAGGATTTGCTGTTGAGGAGGGTGTATGGTGATGATAGTATGTGTATGTGGAGACGCATATATATAAACAAGGAAATGAATGTAAGAAAATAATGGAATACTTAAGATGTGAAAGAAAAACAGTAGCACCTAGCCACTAAGGGGTGGGTGAACTAAGGGGTGAGGGAAAAGAGTTGTAACAGGGTGTGTGTGTGTGTGTGTGTGTGTGTGTGTGTTTGTGCACAGGTAAAGTAGAAATTACCTAAAAAATGAAGCACCATGAATTCTTCATTGTTGGAAGATCAATATCTGCTGTTTTTATGACTAAAAGAAACAAGTGCAAATACCAATTACCTGCACATTTGGCTGGATATTTATGGAAATATGTTTTCAGGTGAAGAACCTAGCTCAAGGCTACAACAGCAATGTTCCAACTGGGAATCCAGCATTTTGCTTTGAAGTCCAGTTCCTTTAATCACTACACCTCATGGCCCTCCACCAAAGATCATAAGAAATAATATAAAAGAATGGAAAATAATGTAAGAGACCAATTCAGTGTTGGGAGGTCCTCTCAAAGATGGTGCACGGCTCCGCTGGCAAGTGAATGAAGGTGAACGTTAAGGTTTTAAGGAAAGGGTGTGGTGTAAACGTGAGGGAGGGCGGACGATGGTGGGAGGGGGGCGCTGGCAGGGTGTGTGGAACGGGGCGGGTATAGCCTTAGTGGATCTCCGAAACGAGAAAGAGGGCGTCAAGATATAAACGAACCTAAAAAAAAGTTTGTTCCTGTCTCTTCGGTGGAACGTAAACTTTGCGACTCTCTGCATTACAACAAATTTCGCTTCTTTTTGCAGGCCGTGTCTTTGTGCAATTTAAGCGAAGCAATATTCAAAATCGATAACATTTTAAAACAATTAAAACACTCGATTCGCTGAGGCTGGACTGAACAGTTAACTGCTTTTACCAGCAACAAGCTAGATGAAAAAACACGCTATTTTCTTTGGTATTTTTGGAATTTGATCCATTAAATGCCATTCAGCTGTTGTGAACCTAAGAGATTTGAGATACATTCTATAGAACGATACATTCTATGAACGAACATTATAACAGGTTTTATTTGTTGACCATCACATTTTCTTTCAAGGGCACAAGCGTTGAAACTAATTCGTCGACACGCCTCATAGAACACAGGTAAGTCGTGATGTACTTCCATTGCTTAAAACTTATAACTTACAGTATGTTTTTGGATAAGCGGTTTTGTTCTAGTTTTTTTAAAAAATATATGTGTAGGCCACAGTTGTAAAAAAAAAATTGCCATGGTATTCTGCCAACTGTCGCCTCTGATATGGTGTGCAGTCTTCATGTATGTACCAAGCACAGTCTACTACGGCAAAGTGTGAACACAACAGCCATCGGACATTTATCACGTGCAACAGGAACAATCAGGGGTTTGGGAATGTTTCTGCATTTGTTTAATCCGTGATGTGATGTATAATGCAACGTGCTGTTTTTGAATTTCAGGGTCCATTTATTTTCAAACGTATACGATTGTGAATATTACAAATATAAATAACTTTGAAGTAAAAATGGATGGTAAATAATAGTGTAAAAAGCGAGTAAACATGAGCAAGTATTACATTGTTAACATTATTTTACACATTGCTACTGTATTTAAAGGGGCATAGTGAATACAAACGTTATAGACTTTAATAATATAATATATACTGGTTTTTTGTTTTTCCAAAAAAGTCATGTCCTTTTGTCTGAAGTCTCTCAGGAGTGCTCCTCAATTTGGGTAGTGAGCGGTGATGGTGCTGATGGGGAAGTTCATACATTCATACAAAGACAATGAGGCAACGTATTGCATAGTAGCTACAATGAGATGCATGAAATGTCATTTAGTTCAAATGTATCTCCCCAGTTGTTTACAAAATGAAATGAAACATTGTTATGTAGATGATAAAAAGCACATGAATGATACCTTAAAATGTATATGCACAATATCTGTTGTATTGTGAGCCAAATGCTGACTAAAGACTGTATATAGTAACTCAAGAATGAGTAATATAAATGTAACTTTCACCCAATCTTTTGATAAAATGAAAAATTGAAAAGTGATGATAAACAGAAGAATGTAAGACAAGCAACTATGTATGTCTTTCACAAAGGGTAATGTCATTGGGGCTGAGCCTGCACTGGCCAACCACTGCTGTGTTTTGGATCTGAATATTTTAGCCTTGGGGTAGTGAGCCTGTTGGTGTTGTGGGTGGCCTGAGTTCAATGCTAATAGCATTAACATATTAGCATCAACAGTGGTAAACCTTCTTTAGTTTAACATCCTTTCCTCCCTCCCACCTTTGTGCTGTCTTGTCTCAGTTCTAAACCAAGGCTGTGTTTTGGGGTCTGATAGAGAAAAGGACCTTTGTGGCTGACCGCAGTTGGGTGTTGTTGTGTTGCACTGGCTTATCGAGCAGCAGCCAGTGGTCAGGAAGGCAGTATGACTGTACTTTTCAGACCTTCCAGAGGCTCTCCTTGATCCCTAGGGATTACGTCATGTTCCTATTGCATAAACACACACGTTGTAAGAGCATTGTTCCAGAGAAGTGCCTTTGGCACACAAAGAAAAATCAGAAGGACATTGTGGGGCAGATGGAAAGAAAAACAATAGTCAAGTTCATTTTTTGACATGTTGACAAGTATGTGGCATGATTGTTGTACCAATGCAAATTGAATGATTATTCTTTTTCTAGTGCACTTGTATATGCTGTGATTGTCAGCAGCTTTTTGTCTCTGATCAATATGATAGATCTGTTGTATTCACATTCATTGATTTATGGCAGAATCCTTTTTCAGTCCATATTTAGATGGCATAAAACACTGTCTAAGTGGCAGGGGTTCTGCTGATGGGATATTTGATTTTCTTATAAAAGCAAATCAAATCAAACATTGAATCTGCTATGTTATATTTTGAAAAATCACAATGGTCTTCGCATTATATTTATTGGATTGTATTTATTATTGCATTATATTTATTTGTTTGTTTAGCTATTTCTAGTCTTGCAGAAGACTACATTCACTCACCTTTTGATTTCTGCTGTTAATCTGCTTTCTGATTCTTTGCAACTAGTACATTTGACATTTCAATGTAAGTCATTCCCAGCAATGAAAGTTGCTTTAGGGAAAGCATCTATTCAAGCAGTTAATTGCTGAACTTAAAATATCCTGGATGATGGCATCACTCAAATGAATGAGTACATTCATCAATTATCTGACAGATTTAAATATTAACTACATTCATGATGCAATCTGTTTGTGGAGATTAAGCTTTTTTACCATTTGGCCTGTTGACTGGGGTGTAACTGATCAACGAAAATTGAGTGGATGCAGCATTTTTTAGAAAACATTGACAATTACGGCAATCGTATATACGATTAATAAGTGGCATTAAGTACTCCGTGGATCTGTGAAGTGATTCTGTTTAGTGTGTATGCATCAGGTTATGTTTTTCGGGGCAAGTTGTCTGAGAGGTGGACTGAGACAGGTATTCAACATAGTTATTTTAAGTGGTGTTTGTGAAACGTCACAGACAAGTCACAACTCATCCCCCCCCACAACAGTTCTCTCTTTTCCTCTCCTCAGAGTTACCTTATTTAGTGTCCATCTGATCCAGTCTAACAAGCTCTCTCTCTCTAAGAGTAAAGTGTGCTTTGATTAAATAGGATGGATTCGGTAAAACAAAGGAAAGTAAACACATTTCCTTACTGTATTTGACACAATACAGAAAAAAAGTGTTAAATGGTCTTCATCAGCAATCAGCTGTAGAGCAATAAGTCAGTAACTCAATTTATTGCCCCTGTTGTTGGCTTTTTTATTTATTTGTAGTATTATCATGCATGTTTATAATTGACAAACATTTCAGTGATAAGCACTGCCTCCATTCCAAGGACATCACTGATTAGTGTACCACACAGGGGCTACCATGGCTTTCTGTTCAAGGCTTCCTGTAGTATCTTAAGACTTTTAAAGATTCAGCATTGCATTTGTGTTGACTGAGCTGACTCATGTTTGTTGTTTTGTGGGTGTTGATGTGCAAATCCAGTCTGAGGATGCAGAGGTTTAACTGACCCCTTTGTCTCTCTGTCTCTCAGGCAACATGTCAGTACTCCTGGCAGGACTTTTCCTCCTTCACGTCACCACTGTCATCCTTCTCCTCATTGCCACCATCGACAATGTGAGTATCCCTCCTCTCTTCTCTTCCTTCTTTGGTCTTTCTCTCCCTGAGTCTCAGTTGTTGTAGCTCCCCCCCCTGCTAGTGTAAGGGGTATTGTCCATGTGATTTTATCAGTCTCCTTAAATGTTACTGTTGTAACAGCTGTATTGCATCAAACTGACCTGACCAGTCAGTATAATAGGATAGTTGGAGCTGAATGGAACACTTGACATGGCAAGAATCTATAGGTAGAATCCCACCAGTTCTCTGGCTGATGGCCAATATTATATATATTGTCTGTTCCTTCAGTCTTAATATATGTTGAATCCTGAAGAATGGTCAGGCATCCCTGAGCCAGTCAGTGATGTGAAGAATGTTTGGGAATGAGTAGTAATAAAAGTTGTCTTTGTTTGCTATTTAACCATTAAAGGAACAATCAAGTAATTTTAAATTGATTTCCATCCAACTGTTATGGAGTGTTCATTTTCTTCTCCTCACACAGTGGAAGGACCTTTCAGGACTGTGTGGGTAGATCTAATATGTCTGTCTTGAATGATACTAAAATGCAAATTCATCCTGATGAAATGGTACTCTGTTGAGTTTCCAGTTGTCACATTGATATAATAGATTCTTTGGCTACACTTGCTTATTGACAATGGAATTTGGTATCTCATGAAGGCTTGTGCACATCTCTCGAGGGCATTCAAGCTACAGATAACCATTTGCTCAATGCATTAGCTTAACAGCATCTGCTGTGATAGGAGACTGATTAGATCAAGCAGTATCATTAATCTTCAGCTGTGGGTGAACCATCATGTATGCCCCTGTAAAGTATAAAGACACAATTTACAACATTTTCCTCATATATGACCTGCCTCAAGGTGCCTGTTGTACTTACACAATATGAGCATAATTTACTTCTTCTTTACGTCTTCAATAAACCATACAACCATTGGTACCTGCCTGAAGTCTTAGATATCTTGGTAACTGGAATTTGTACAAGCACACACTGTAATATTTTTGGGTATCTGAGTTGCCTTTCACTGCCCAATGTCTGTATATGCTGTTCTCTTTTGTATTTTGCTTGAAAATAAAGCATGGTTTTTCTGGAACCACCCTGCTGTGAGTGACTCATCAAGTTGAGATTATGACACTGGTGACCTCACACAAGCCCTGATCTTGTTTACCTGCAGCATTTCATCGATTAATGCCATGATTTCTGCATTGTACTTCTACACCAGAATAATGAAGCTCACACAGTTTTGGGGCAGGTCTGTCGGTTGGCCTATACAAAAGGGGCAAAGTCACGTGGTGACAGCAGGTGGGAGCATATAAGCCACAACTGACTATAGGGTAGGGATGCAGCAGCATAGAAATTTCCTTACTGTGGTATTCGAAGAATGCCACCTTGTGGTTTGTGGTAATACCGCAACCAAACCCCAGTGTTTAATTATTCATTCATTTGATGTTACTTGTCCCTTAACATCGCAAACATCGTTTCTACTGTTTTATTGCTTTCAAAAGACAAAAATCCATCGATTGAGTTCTAGGCCATCGCCGAGGCTAATTGTACTAGTTTATTCATGGCGTGCATTTCAAACACCATATAAAATGTTAAATATTTGGTTGATTAACTTAAAACTAAAGAAATAGTTATTACACACATTTAAAAGCATTTTACATGAGTTTTGTTACGCATTACAATTAACCCTTTCGCACGTAACTTATTTTTATGCTATGTATCGCGCGTGTTAGGTTACATGGTTCGTTATGTTTTCATTAGCATTATTAAGCTTCTCATAGTTTTCAGTTAGCATTTGCTATATTTTTTTAACATTAAATTGCTGTTTCCTCAAAGCTAAAATTAGCTAGAATTTTTCCAATCTAGTGTTCTAATCGCACCGGTTTATCATATGTGCTAAACTGCAAATCACACCGGTGTGACCGTATGCGTGAAGCGGTTAATAAACATGGGTATAGACAGGGGTTAACATACATTGAATGTTTTCCTCCATAACATTATTTGTTGACAGTTGCAGTTGCTCACTACTTTTTAACACCAGACTCGCAAACCGGTTCTCCTCAGTGTCAGTCCTCTGATTTGTCAGTCAACAAGAAGGTTACAATGACGTGATGCACTTGCTAAATGTTATGTGTATGCTCAGTGCAGAGGTCTGGGCGGTTTAGAATCGTTCTCATGTGGAGAGATAAAAAAAAAACGCATGTACTGTGGACGTGATTCTTTTCAAAACTGATAAAAAAAGTGAGTTTTCTAAAATATCCGGATACATTTAGACAAGGCCACAGACCAAGCCAAAAGCTATATGAGGATGGCAGCACTCTCAGATAAGGGTAAAAAAAAAACTGTTATGATGGTAATGGCGGTGATGGGCTTAACACCACGGTACACCTCCTAATACCGCGGTATGGCGGTGATGTGGTTATTGTTGCAGCCCTACTGTAGGGGAAAGTGATGATTTTTTTTAACCCTGTGAAAATTGCCTGTTTGTGTAGATGCCATGTTAGGCTCTGTGCTGTGTCCTCATAGGTTAGCATGTCCTTCAGTGAATAAATACATTATCCCAAGTGTGAAGAGTTGGCGAGTACAATCGTTTGGTCTTTAGAAAGGGGCCAGTAGCATTTACAAGGTTCTTCCTGTGTATTACATTGAGAGATTATGTGCTTGCTTTTTGTTACATTCTTAGTGTCACAAGCGGATTTACAGGTTTAGATTTTATTTACATCATAGTGTGCATTATTAATGCAGCGCACTTGTAGTGTTTTGTGTGTGAAAGTTGGAGAGCGAGAGAAGCACGTCAGCAGAGCTCTTAACTGTAATTGCTACTGGACCCATCCAGCTAAATTAATGTAAAATATGAATGTTTAAAAACTCTATGCCACGTAGGTCACTCTTGTTAAGGACATCTCTGATAAACAGATGAATGAAGCCATGATGTAAAGAGACAGAATGCGGAAACACCCTGCATTAAGTCTTCTGTCTTTCTCAGGCATGGTATTTCACAGGAACAGTGTCCATGGATCTGTGGGCGCGGTGGGATCTCGACAAGGAAGCCTGGAACTACACTGAAATTCCCAACGATAACCTCCAAGGTAAAACCACTGCTGTGGTGTCTTGCAGTATCAATGCATGAAGGTCTGCATTATGCTGCTGTAGATACTGTTGTGTCCAGTAGGTTTTTGTGTCAGTGAATTGTGAATGGGTCTCTGCATCTTTCGCTATGAATTCAGAGCAAATCCGTGTAATTAGGAGTGTGTTGGCATTATGTAAATGCACTTTTCTTTGACTCCTCCTGCAGAATACCTTCATGCAGTGCAGGCCAGTGCAGTGCTGTCCTGTATATTCTCCATCCTGGGGCTCTTTGTGTTTGTGGCTCAGCTCTTCACTCTGGGCAAGGGGCAGAGGTTCACCTTCTCAGGTGTCTTCCAGCTCATCTCCTGTGAGTATTGCACCAGACCCTAGGGCTTGGGTGAACAGCCTGCAAGTCCGGGAAGCTGGGGATTCGCATTGACGTGCCATCACAATGCTCACACATCTCCACTTGCTCTCTTTTTTTCTTGTCTTTCTGTCCCCATGCTCCCATCACTGTTCTTCCTTCTCTTCCTATTATGGCGTTTTCTTCTCTTCTGTCTCACTTAACCATATCGGCTCCCTCCATCTCTTCATGATCCTTGTGTCTGTGACTCTGATTCTTTCACCCTCTTTCTGATTGTCTTCCCCTGCTGTTTGTATTGTCCCCAGGCCTGTGTATAATGATTGCTGCCTCCATCTATGCGGACATCTTTTACGGGAGAGAGAAGAACGGCGGGTTTGGACACTCCTTTGTCCTGGCCTGGATCTCCTTCGTCTTCTCTTTAATCTCCAGCCTCATCTACTTTGTCCTGCGCAAGAAGTCCGACTGAGCTGGTGTGACCCAGCCGGTTCAGCCAGTTAAGGCCCAAGAGTTGAGGGGAAAAACATAGGTCAAATTAATTTTCATGTAGAAACTGTAAAAAGGCAGGGTGGATAAGAGAGGTGTTTTGCTTTATCCTTTTGTTTTTTTTCCAATATCTGAATCATTTCTCATTTTTAGAAACAGTCTGTGGAGATCAAAGCCCTAAAACAGACACAGGAGGATATAATTGAATGAAAGAGGGCAGAGCAGGAGGACAGAGACAAAAGATGGGGACACACTGCCTCAAGAATACATAATCCTAACTTACATTTTTCCATCCTGCTCACATTATCCTTCTTTTTGCTGCCATCAGGAAACATTCCTAGATCTGAGATAAAATATGAGCATGTGAAAACAGAGACTGAAAGAGCTTGGTTAAGAAAAAAGGAGTGGAAGATTGTAGATGATGATTAAGGAGAAGAGGAGAAAGGGAAGGGAATAAGGAGCAGGATGAAGATCAGGATTTGTGTACAGTGGCTGCAGTGCCTTAAAGCTACATAAAAACCACACCAGCACCACAGGGGATGTGCAGTCAGAATCTCAGGTTTGCCCACGTTTTCAGACAGGATGACCGAAAACATCACTGTCGAGCAGCGACACAGTTGCTTTTTCATTTCTTTAATTCATGCAGTCAAGACAGGGGCCAACTGATACAAAGCAAATGGAATTCTTAACCAATTGTAAAACTGGAATTTTGGACTTGTTTAGGCATAAGGACGGTGGGGAGGGAGCAGCCTTATGTTATCGGATCAGGAGAACAGATACTCTTGGCCTATGGAATTTCGCCACAAATGTATGAAGTATTAGATCTAGTGTTGTCCTTCTGTATAAATGGAGAATACTGTAGCTTTTTTCTCCAAAAATTGAGTTTTCATTTAAAATAATGACACATTTAAATACCACTAAGCTATTTTTATACTGTTGACTCCTCTGTTCTGAGCAGCATATACTGATTTGAGTTTCTAGAGGAGAATTTTATAGTTAATTGAAAAAAGACACTATTTACATTTTATAATGTAAAAATACGTACATATATATACATATATAGAGAGAGGTGGAATTTTACTAACACTTTCTAACTGGACCGTGAGATTTAGAAAACACAAATGATTCATATATGTTCTTTATGTTCTCTTGTGTTCGTGTAAGTATATGCACTGTTCTTTTATGCAACTTTGATGTAAAGTACACATTAGATCTGTCACATTCATTCACACCAGCACTGCAAAAAAAAAAAGACTGAATCATAGATGAATGGGACAGAGCTGTTAAATGCATATGCATATTTTTATTCATGAATAAATATGACTTCTTTTCCAAATGCTTACAATTTATTGTGTAACTTATTTTTTAACATCATTATGATTATCATCCAAAGTTCATAAAATTTGTGTTTGGTCTGGATTTAAGTTACAGTAAAGTTATAGGGGGGTGGGGTCATAAAACTCATATTGTAGTCATATTAGAGTATGGTACACCCTAGCAGTAGCCTGTAAGTGTAGTCATGACATATCATGCCTCTACCCCTCAATATGTCCTCCCTTTCCATCTCTCACTCTCACCCCAATTTGTTTCTGTGAAGGCAAATATGTTGGAATGCTTTTCTCTCTCCCTCACTCACTTGCATCTATCAGCACCTAATTTACACAGAGAAATACTACCTGTTTTCATTCTCCACTGCTACTGGTACATTTCAATAATAACTCAACAAAAAGATGTTTATAAGCAAATTACATGAAAATAGTATCACATATTATCAATGTTAATTGCAGTGATTGGAAGTAAAAGCAATAATTTATTTTCTCCTATTTTACTAGAAACAGAACATGGCCACAGATATCTCTTACAATAATTTTATTTACAATTAAATATAATATGAATATACTTCACATAAGACAACACAGACAACATATTTTCTACAACTGTTACTGTTTCAAATAGGTTCACAAAATGGCTGCTAAAGTAAGAAATACTTCGCTGCAGAGAGAGAAGTACTACCAGGATCCTCAAATAGGATTGGTCCAGTCGAGCGAAATGCTGGTTGTCATTATGTATAATAACCCTGACACTGTCCTTCACTGGAGGGAGCCAGATCACCACTGTAT
This sequence comes from Megalops atlanticus, assembly GCA_019176425.1. Taxonomy (NCBI): domain Eukaryota; kingdom Metazoa; phylum Chordata; class Actinopteri; order Elopiformes; family Megalopidae; genus Megalops; species Megalops atlanticus. The sequence goes on along the minus strand of CM032875.1, from coordinate 17,048,482 downwards.
TAACTGTGATTAATGTTAAAGTAAGATCTGTGTAGACTCTGTTTGGCTTTTCCCGGAACCGACCATGTGAGAGACAGGAATGTTCCATGATGTGAAAGTTAAGGGGGGGGGTGTTACGAGCCCAGGAGCGAGTGGCTGAGTGAGTGGAGAAGAGTCCAGCAGGCCCTGTGCTAAATCCCCTGCCCTGATGGGGAAATGCGTTCCTGCACCACCAGGTGAAGTAAGTGGTTCTGCTCCGCAGAAAGAAGAGGCCTGTGAAACATACGTTTTGTGAGTGATCGTATTTTTTTAAAGTGGTACAAATGATCAGGAAATCCAACAAAAAAAAGGCAGCACACAAATGGGCAGGTGTGGGTGTTATTAGGGATTGTGCTAATACTTGTTTGTAACTTATCAACTGGTAGAATTAGAAGAAACTCACCACAATTCAGTCTGCAGAGATTTCAGTGATTCTGTATCCTTCTCCTGACAGGCCATCTGCAACAAACAGACTCACTGTTAACACAATTCCAACAGCTCTAAAACAACATGTCACTCTGTGACCAACCTCTATAAACATCTATAAACAATACAGTCTCATTGGAACCCACCTTAACAGCTCAAAGTTAAACAATCCCAACGGCTGTAGACACACTTACCATAGTCACACTGCTGATACAGCAGAACACTTCCAACTGCTACAATCCTCAATTATAACCTCATAACACAGAGCTGCAGCTCCAGTGGAGCCACACAGCATATGCCATATTTATGTGGTGTGATGCTGTAATTTCCCTCTGAGGCTCACCCCCCCTCTCTTGTTTTCCCTGCACTTACCACCACTGACTGCAGAAGCAGGAAGACATTCTCAGGGAGGAACGTCACTGAAGGAAAAGGAAGTCAGGAATGGAGTACGGTTCAAAACCAAATTACAGAAATATTCAAAAAGTGTTTACACTCGCCAACATTTGCTATGTCTCAGTGAAATAACGTGCAGTGTATTATGTGCACTTTATTGTAAATGATGTCAGGGTAAGGAACCCCACTGGCACAGTCAGATGAATTCAAATGTTTACACCCTGCACACACCTACCTTCAGTGTGCTTTCCACAACCCCATAGACCACACAGCCCTATTCCAATTCACTAAGATACACTTCGCTGCTACCTTCCCTTGCCTCATTCATAAATGCTCTAAATATATATTTTTTATGATTTTAAATTCACAAGCAGTTGGCTCACAGGCAGTGCTTGGCATGCAGTTAAGATTATTTGCATTTGCATTGTATTTAGTATGTTGTTGGACGTTTTATGCGCTATGCAAGTGTACAAGTGCTTGGCTAGCTAACAAGCTAATCCTAATAACTGTAGTACCTAAATACTGTTTCCATGGTTATGACAAGCAATCAAGCAATCTGCTTCCTCTTCACATTAACCGTGTTTACTGATCAATGTCTGAGTGTATATGAAGGGGACGGCATTCCATTTCAGACTGTTCTGCTCTTCCTGGCTGAATGGACGAATCTGATGAACTGTGTAACATTAATGGATCGGAACACAGCCTTCAGCTCTTCAAAGTATACAGGACTGCAGAACAGATGGACAGGTGGAGGGAAGGATGGTTACCCTGGCTGTGAGAGTCGAAGGATTCCCAGGCGTATCTCTCCAGTGTCTGAGCATGTTCTGGCAACAATTTCTGAGGAGGAGGCTGGAGAAGAGAGGGACGAGGGGTTCAGTCACATACAACTGCAGTGTCTCTTTCTCCCCACATCCTAAATGTCAGAAACAATCTTACTAATATGCCATTGCTTAGTAATATACTATTTGCTTAACATACCAAATAATAGATGTTATAGATAAATTAATGCTAATGATGACTTAAATTGGGATTAACCAATCCCATTTCAAATTTTTTACACCACTAGTTACAACTTCTTTGATTCATTTATTCAGATCTCCACAGCTATGTCATGTATTTTTGTTGGGGTCCACAACATTAAAGGTTAAAAGAAAGGAAAATGAAAACACTGGCAGCAATAATACTAATTTCATGAGTAAGACAATAATATAAAATAAAACAGAAATGCAGCACTACTGTTTATACAATGTGTCATTAACAGTTTTAACAGTTATTGCAGTTACGCAACTTTGGATAATAATTAGGAATCGTCTTGTTCCCACCTCCAGCAGCATAAGCAGAAGCACTCGAGAGATCTCACATCGAGCCACGATATCCAAAAATGCACCTGCAAAGTACAGGTAGAGAGCATGTATGTAGTAAACTGGGAACTCTATGGCTAGGACATTGTAAAGCCTCACAAACACCACCCCTTCTGTCATCTGCCCTTAGATCAGACTGGAATGTGTTACCCACTAGTTGCTACAGTTTAAAATTACCAGTTAACAAATTACTGGTCTAGAAAGCAGATGTACATTCTATTCCCTTTGGGTTGCAACATGTCTGTCTTATGTACTGCCACACAATACTTTTCCACCAGCTGTCTGTTAATTTGGTGCATTTAATTTTGGTGCTGTAATTCTCATTACAGATAGGAAACAATCATTTTCATTACAGATATCACCACGACAGATATGATCTTTATTTCGCTTGGCTCGATCCCTGGTGCCGTTGTACTGCAGGACAGGATGTGATGTCACAGTGGTGAGATAAGCTCTGTTGACTTACCCACAGGAGTGTTGGTGCCAGGCAGCTGTAGCCCCCTCTCCTGGCACATGAACTGCATCTCCGTCAGCACTGCCAGCGCACCATCATAATCACCTGCAGACATTGCATTACATCATTTGCTCAGCAGGTGCTCTCACCCAGAGAAAATTGCATAGTCTACTTTTTTTTTAACATGTTATCCATTTACAGGGATCAATATTTACTGAAGCAAATTTGGGTCAAGTATCTTGCTCCAGTGCACAACAGAAATACCACACTGGGGATTCATAACAGCTATGTTTGGGTAAAAAGCCCTGCTCCCTACCACAGCATACTGCTGTTTTACACAAACAGAGAATCTGCACACCATCAAACCTCCCCTTTTACAATAGCCACAGCAGGGGCATACACACACAGCAACATTTACATCTAAAAGGCAAACAGACATCTGCTTCAGCATATCATTCTTTTGGTGCAGTGGAGAGCAAGATCACAACCTGACGCGTGTATTTAAAGCAGAGCATTTATGAAGCTGTCAAAAAAATTCATACCAAGTTAAGTAACATTAATATCACCTCTTGAGAAGGCAAAGACAAGGTTAGTTCCACTTACGAGTCAGAATTTTGCAGGTGGCCATCTCCCCGAGAGAAAGAAGAGACTCAATCGGGGTTTGCGTCTGCAGCTCTGCTGCCCTCTGATAGTGAACTATGGCCTCCCCAGGTCTGTTCATCTCCTGCAGGGAACAGATACACAGAAACACTGGATCCAACAGTTCATTCTCAATCCGCTTGCCAAACGTGTAGACAGTCCGCAAGCACACACACACGCATGCTCTCATGCATGCACACCAACTAGACGCAGTTAGCTAATGGTAGGAGCCAAACCACTATTATGCAGACCACTCCAGAGAAAAAAAGAGCAAGACAAAAGTGGAAAGCCAACATAAAAATAGATACACAGAGCCAGTATATACATGCTAAGCACTCTGTTACCTTGAGAGCATTTCCTAGCTCCAGAGAGAGGCTAGCAGCCATCACTGGCTGGTTCATTTCTATGTACACCTGAAACACAAGCAAATACTTGTTACATGACAAAATGCATTACACCTCTAACACACAAATCATAACTGCACATACCATTGGCACACTCATTCACATCCACACAAGTCCTTCATAGTCCTTACATTTACTTGTTTTATTAATTTATAGAAACAACATGACCTAAATAAAACTCCAACAGGCTGATAAGGAACAACTAACTTCCGGTAGAATTATTGTGAGTTTAGGTGAAAACACATTTTTTCAGGGAAAGACACTAGAAAGTCAGAGAGATGAACAGAATTCCTCATCATATACACTTCACAAAGAAATGAACTTCAAAACCCATTCTTTCTGTTAGTCACTCGGAATTCGATCCTCTCACACTTAAATCAATAATTTCTTCAAATACTCTCTCTTGAACGCTGAGATCCTCATCTCTTTGCAAACCCTTTCTTGTGTTAGTACATGGCCAAAGCCTAAATCTCTTTTTTCTAGCTTCCCAGCGGTCGACTGAACTGCCATCAGCGTTAGAACTGAGCAGGATCTTACCGCCTCTCACCATGTCTTATTGACAAACCTCTTTGAACAATACTTCTGTAGTCCCAACGCTCTCTCATTTTCCTTTCATTCATGCCTCTTTTGGTGCATTAAATTCACTTTTGTCTTCCATCTTCCTAATGACCAGTGACATTTTCCACTCCTGAGGTTTCATCATCAGCATGTACTCTCTGCATGCAATGTATTATTCATTTACCATGTGACTACACTGTATGTCATCAAGAGTACTTTTATTATTCCACACTTTGTTTTTATTGTACATTTGTATGCATTGCATTTCATGGGAATAACATTTTGGCAGTCCGTTCATATCATCAGGCACACCTGAACACATGCATACACGTGCATGGAACACATACAGGCATCAAAAGACAGACCTAAAACACAGACAGGATATGAGAAAGAATTTCAACCTTGATTGCAAAACTGTAGCAGTTGAGTGCGGCCTGGAGATGTTCATCAAAGCCTGGGGCTCGAAGTGAGCGATTCTCTCGCTCTGAGAGCAAGAACAGACGGGCAGCTTCTGTGAGAGCCAGGGCCTCTCCAGGGGCATTGAACAAGGTCTGCTCACACCTAATTCAGAGAAGTTAATGAAGTGTGAAATACACCATGCTCATCTGGACAGAACTAAGCACATGACACCCACACTACTGCATGAATAGTTTTTAATTCACATCTGTACTCAGATTATTACAAATTATTAACCCTACCAATTTATTTATTTTACAGTAACATTGCTCATCTAAACCTTTCAGTAAAATATTCAGTGTTATTACTCATCAACCACTTCAGCAATACAGCACATGCCACTTCCCCATTTTAATAAAATTACACTGTTAGGCCACATTGTAAAAACAGACAATTCAGAAATGTCTGTGTGTGCTTGTATTTTAAACAGCTGTGTAGTTTATCACATTTGTGTCAGGGCTACTGCAGATGTCGTAAAACAAAGTCATTACATAACAACAGATTTATGAAATGCACATAATGGTCTATGGACTAAGCCACATACCTTGCCATAGCCAGGTTGCAAAAGGCAGCATACTGCAGACAGTCCTGCTGTTTGAGCTCTTTGGCCAACTGACCTGCAGCAAGAGATGGAACAAAGTAAATAATCATTAGAGACATGTATAAGCACAAGTGCTGTAACAGCTGCCCAGCATTTTTAATCATCTTTTAGGCTGACCACAAAATGGAGACCTTAATCAACTGCTTGACTGCCATCTACTCTTTTATTTTGTTGCTTTTCCAATGTTCACTCACCAAACTGTTCGCTGGCTTCAGCAACATTTGGCTTTCGAAGAAATCGTCTGCAAAAATAGAAGAGACCCATGTCTAAAAAAACACAACACACAAAATCTAATTTTACAGAACAGTTTCTGTAGAATATGCTCAGCCCAGCCTGCTTTCAATGCAGCTTTATGGGAAAATATCACAGCTTTTGTAAAATGACCTACATGTCAGGCTGAACTCCAGCTGCAATCAAGGGACACCAGGATGGACCATTTCAATTTGCTTTACAGAAATGAAAGCATGTCTGAGCTGCCAGAGCATACAAACATTATAAACAAAAGGAGCTATAATACTTACTTACTAGCTACCAGGAATATATAATAAAACATTCGCTAAATTTAAAAAAAAAAAAAAACAGCAAGATAACGAGTGTTATTTTACTGGTTAAAATTTCATTAAGTAAAGGTCAGGCTTTTTTGTCACTTTCTGTTCCTCAAGCTGCCGCTGGCAGCAACATGCTGGGAAACTGGGGGATTTACCTACGTCCTGAAAGACAGCGAAATATCAGTATTAGTGCACTAGGTATTAATAACTTTCCTTGACTGACTCAAGTTTTGTGATTAATTGCAACTGTCCCAATCCCTAGTAGCGCAAACTGCCACGCGAATATTGCTTGTTCTCTCTAGGATAGCAAGGTTTGCCTGTGTTGGCGAGTCTCAGTTGCCGGAATAAGGCAACTGAAACCACCATTATGGAAAATAAATATTTGCTTAATATATTAAACCCTTAGTGATACTAAGTATTTGCTTAATATATCTACATCGTTGATTGTCACATTGTTGTCTCTTTGGGAAATGATACGAACTCACGTTTGCTTTCAATTTCAGTGTATGTGTCCCAACAAGAGGTACACATTTTCCTTTATCTTGGCGAATATACAGTGTGCAATATGTGAATATGTAATATGCTGCTGTAAGTAGCTAACAGTTAGCAAGCCATTGTAATTTGGGACATATACACCAATATTTTACTAATATTGACCTGCTTCCCTAGGAAGCTAGATTTATGTAAAGATACTGTGATTACTCACGTAACACTTAACTAACCCTTTTTTTACAGACAAGTGAACATAACTTCGCTATCACATCAAATTGGAATTATGTTCACGTATTGTTGTAGCACAGCTAGACTAGCTAACAAGCAAGGTAGTTAATGTTAGTCAAAATCTTAAATAACCAGTCGTCTGGGAATTCATGTAAGCAAGTTTCGCTATCTGGCCAGCTAACTAATCCTTAGGCAAATTTATGTGCGGCTAACTAACCGCTGACAACAGGGATTTACACCACCTACAATCCAGTACTATCCTAATAAGCTATAGCTAGCTATGTTAGCCCTTAGCGAGATAATTGCTAGACAACGACTTGTGCCGCTCTTATACGCCGACCGACGAAAGTAACATGCACAATAATTGTTTGTACAAAAGCGGAATTAAACAAATGGTAAAATGAAGTTCTTACTTTTTTAATTTATTTGATACTGCTCTATAACGCATCAGGAAATCACCTTCGGCCGCCATGTTCAAACTGACAGATCCACTGTAGTGAAAACAGAGGAAGGGTGACTGAACTCTCCATTCAATTGGTTCTTACGTAGCCGCCTGTGCAGTTTCATTGGTGCCACGGTAATGAGGCGGGGCTTTTGTTTAACCATAGAAATAAAGCGATGTGGGTAAGACTGAAACGTGCGCACACGTAGTGAACAGTGGTCAGCCCTGAAGATTTGAATATTTTAATAATAAACGCTATTGCTTAGCGCGTCATGCATAATTGTTCATGATGTCTTTCAAAAGGATACTCAGACATCCAGTTATATGGCATTTTGACAAAGGTTTGCACCGGACAGAGAATGTTGTCCTCAGGGGATCAAAAAACCCAAAGCTAACCAGGGGGAAGCTATAAAATTATTCCCTCATCAAAGGACAAGGTGACTGAGAGAAACTATTGGAAAACAGTTGAATAGAGTGGAATAAACTGCAGAATAACCTGATGACAGCTTCTAAATGAGTTTATCTAGCGATCTAGTAGTTCAATTAATTTTAGAGGCTAGTGGTGTGGCCTATGACATGCTGTGGGTGAGTGGGTCCCATTGATCAGTGGCTATGAGAAAGACGTATGGGTCTGTATATCCAGTGATGGCCTGGGCTTCTTTCCAATAGGTTGTCACCTGCACCCAAATCAATGATTCAAGATATTAACTAAAGCAGGGTGAATGCTCTCCATAGTAACTGATTGGAAGCTGGTGGCCGCACAGAAGCTGCACTTGTTTAGACAAACAAAATACATTAAATGTTACAAAAAGTTACAAAAAAGTTACATTTAGATGTGTAACTGTTTACAGTTTACATAAATCATATAAACCCAACAGACATTTCAGAAAAAATCTGGTGGTGTAAACTCAGCAAGAGGTGACGATATAAATTCATGCCAATCATTTAAAAAGTAAACCATACAAACAGTACACTTCAATGTGACTTATGTAACAGGTTGCTGCATTTTGTTATATTGTATCCAAAATAATCAAGTCATTACCTTACATTTGGAAGTATTTGGATCCAAAAAAGTGCTCAGGGAAGCCCATATACTCCAAAACAGGGACTGGCTTTCTCAGCACAACCACAGTCACATAAGGTTTATACAGGATGCATTTCACACAGAAAATACTGAATATATTTGTCACTTAAAAACTGATGACTATAGGCTGCAGCTTACAAGTGGATCAGTGGTGGAGTCAACCACCACACCACTAGATTCAACACATTCAGTACATCTAGAAATCACAGACAAGATGGCAAAATTATTAAACACAATTGGTAGCACTGTGTCAACAAGATGTATTGCAGCATTACAAAACCCCAAACTGCAAAACAAAACAACACACTGTTACCATCAGATAAGATATATAAAATATTTATTTTCAGTAAAAGAGGAAAAGAGAATGCAAGAAAAGGAGAGCAATGGTGAATTAGAAATTTTCATAGACAGATTCAAATATTCCTTCTTCCTTTTGAGTGTTTTGAGTCTAAAAAGAAGAGAGAGGGGAGAAGGAGATCAGTTGTTTGTTGTTGACTGTACAGCTGAGAGAACAGTGACACACATGTATGCAAGTGCGCATGTGTCTGCATACACCTCCTTCCATGCGTGTCTCTCTGTTTGTCTCTTTTATGGTATTACATGCACGCAATAAATTGCATAAAACAAACAGGACAAGAATGTTCTTTTAATTTGAAATACCTTATTTAATAAAAGTATTTAATATACTTTCAGTTAAGGTGTGCAAGAAGTGAACTAACCTCATCTGTGACCTTCTGTTTCATCTGTCTTTGGTCCATTTCATTATTTTGAGCTGCTGGGTCCAATACGTTATAAATTGAAGTTGTGCAATGTTCAAGAGCCTGAGAGAGAAATGCAGATAATATTAGATTTAGATTTCATTTGTTTAGCAGATGCTCTTATCCTGAGTGACTTGCATAACTTCATAACATACCATATGTTACCTAACATGCATAAGTTGTATATGTGATCCATTTGTATAGCTCGATATTTAATGAGGCAATCCGGGCCAAGAACCTTGACAAGGGTACAAAAGCAGTAGGAATCAAGTGGGCAGTGAGTGCTGGCCCTTACCACTACACCACACTGCTGTCTGAGATGCCTGTCCTTTGCCAAGGTTGAAAAATAATATGCATAATAAATGTCAATATCTACGAAAAATGGAAGATTTGATTGACAGTGGTTGTGGTATACGGAGTAGTGATAGACATTAATTCGGGTACATTGTATGCCCAAGGAATTAGCACAGGTACAGAGATCACTGTGGCATAAAAGCAGTGAATAACCAAGAGAGAATAAGAGAGGCTCACTGAGTAAACTGATGCACTGGTACCAGCTTCATCTCTAATTTCACTTTCCCCTTCTCCCCTGTCTCTCCCCTCTCCATTATTCTCCTGCCTCAGAATCCTCTGATCCTAAAAAACAACAATGCTGAATTAAGTTGTCAGTTAACTGTAATTACTCTTGTGTAAATAACTGAAAAATGGAAAATATCAGTGCTTTGCTTCAGATGTCACACAAAATATTTTATTACATAATAATGACCCCAATAACACATTTATATTAATAAACAATATTGATAATAATATTATCAATATCAAATACTGTTAGATATCTAGCTTTACTGTAGGGTTTTACTTTGCAGAAAAAGGCACCCTCTGCTTTATTCCTCAATCCCTCACCCTGTAGCCTTTACAAAGAAGAGCAGATCCAATGACACTGAAGAGGGTGAGTCCCACAGTCAGCAGAATCAGGATGAGGATCCCACTATGAGAATAAGAGTACCCCCTGTACTCCCTGAACCCCTCTTCTAAAAGAGAGATTAAAACGTTAAATACAGTTTGACAAGACTGCACTGCAGAGAGAATACATTACAAGAGAGCTGCACTAAGAGAATTACTGCAGAGAGAGAACTGATGCAATGTTTGTTTGCAGACTTTATAAGCTGCTAAAGGAAAGTCCCGTCTGTGACACGAGAGTATTAGCCGCCACTTTCCTTTTGCGCAACAATACCACAAGTGTAAATCTGTCGTGTCACAAGACTGAGCTATCTTCCCATCTTTCTTCCGCTTCTTTTCTGCCATCTTTTAAGTCAAATGTCTTCTAAACATTGAGTGCCTGTCCAAGTATGCTAATACATTCCAATCAAAACTGAAACTGACCAAGTACAATGAGATCATGTGGTATGATGGTGGGCTTGTATCCTAAATGTTGCAGGTTCAGTTCCTACATAGTTAACATCCAATGCCTTATTAGCCAGATTCTAGTCCTACATTCTGAGAGTGTGTACCAGTTGTTATCAAAACTGTCAGTTAAAACAGAAGAGTCCAGATCCAATTCAGCATTTGTTAATAATATTAATAATATTTTTTTTTTCCAAACATCCGTTAGCACTTGAGATTTACTGGGAAATATCATGGATTTATGGGGTGGGGGGTGCTGGTCCCGGGAATGAATTTGGAAAGCTTGACCAATCATTTGTTGACACTTCACAAATTACTCATCCACACTCTTCAGTCACTTCATCACCCTATGAACTGTCTCATCATTTGTCATCAATCCCTTCATGAGCTTCTTTTCCTTTCCTCTTTTTTTTCCGCTCTGCCCCTTCATTGCTCTTTCCATGTCCTCACCTCTCACCAGGACGACCCAGTATGCTACTGCATTCTTGTACCTGCAGCTGTATTCTCCAGAATTTGAACTGTTGTGGGCAACAAATTCCACTCCTTTAGGAAAGACTTCTACAGACGTAGTTGGCGAAATACTACTTTTATGTATCTCTTTACCACTCTCTGAATTGCGGCAGACAAAATGATCTGAGCTTTGGTTCCCTGGCACAGTCACATTAAAGTTAAGAATAAATTTATCTCCAGGCAAAGCCACTCTGATTGGATCCTTGAGAGAGATTGTTGTTTGGGCTGCGAGAGATAAAAAGATAAAATAAACCATTACTCCAGCACACCATACTGACATCCAAGACTTGGAACACACAGCAAAACAAGATAATATCTTTAAACTATGCTGTACTCACATATTATCAGGGCAAACAAGTATAGTGGATAACGCCAAGTAGACAATATGCAATACAACAGAAATGTGAGACTGCATCACTGATCTAAACATAATGAATGAACTCAAATAAATAATGATGAACAAGTAATAATTAAAACACAACAAACATGTAACACAATCAAATATAAGGGTACGATTCCATAACAAAAATGAAAAAAATAAGGCAAATAACAATGATAGGATGATGCAGAATTCTGTATAAAATAAATCTTACCTCCACTCAGAAGTCCAAAAGACATCAGAGCAAACAACATAGCCATTAGAGTTTCCATTATGCTTAAAAGAAAAAGGTTTCACAGCAACAAAGTAAAACTCTTCTACTCCTATACAAAACTGAGGAACCACTTGTCACCACATATCATGGACTGTATGTATCCTGTCACTACCTGAAATATTTGTGATGTTACGTATATATGTGTAAATAATGATTTTGTCTCTCTTTCAAAATGTAAAACGGTGAACACGTCTCAAGATATCTGAAAAAGTCATCTATTCTCAAGTACACCCTAGGACTGTTCCTGTTTTTAAGCAATTTACTTCCTCAAAGTGTGCGTACTGAATGTGTTGTGAAAAAGAAAGAAACCATAGCCTGGGAGCCTCACCAAAGACATATTGACATAGGAAGTACATGGAAACAAGAACAGACAAATTCACAAAGATAGATAAGATACATAATATTACCAAATTAGGAAAGACAGCTGAAGACAATAAAACTGTTCAGAAGTAAAGACCATTGGTCACATGCATTTTTTGATAATTTTTATAATTCATATACATACTTACAAGTAGTTCCAATACAACGGTTTGTCACTTTTCTTTTTTTTTTTACCCAAATAAAAAACAATAGAAATAATATCTATAGTAATACAGACCAGCTTACTTTCCAGCTTATAATGATGCCTCTGTAAGATGGACACGTTTGCCTCTATTCAGGAGATTTGTCTCCTTGTCTACCAAACCCCTTTCACTGCACAAAAAATAGGGACACTTGATTCTTTTTTATTGTTAGATCATTTACTCTTTTCGGATGGTGCACCGATTGGGTCAGTAAAGTTGTTAGCACATATGTGGATATATTTCCTTCAAAAAGCTTCTGTCATTTTTTCTGTGGTGAAAATCTGACCATTTCATTCAGTGATGTTCGTCTGTATGCATGAAGCGCTTGTATACAATCTGCTTTGTAAAAACCCTGGAATGAAAAATAAGACCACTTTTCAAAGGACCAAACATGGACACACACACTCACCTGCATGCACGCACACATGCATGCTTATTTCCAAGGCAACAAGCCTTCATTTTGCAAGGCATTATTATCTCAGTGCTAACTATTGAATTTCAATAGTTTAAAAAAAAAAAAAAAAAAAAAAACAAATATTACGTTCAAAAAAAAGTCCTCCGTTTCATAGTTTAATAGTGAATTTTAAACTCAGACGGCCCCATTCAGACTTAACCAGAAAATACTGACAGTATTAAAAATGATAATCATAATAATAACCAAACAATAATGATGATGATAGTAATAATAGAATACACTGCCCCTCTTCCACTCTCTTTGCTCCAGTCCCTCCCCTCCATGTTTACATTTTTAGGGGTCTTTCCCACACTCGTGCCCAGTTCTCCTCTCTTACATCATCATTTTAGGATTAAAAAATAATAATCGCAATAAGACAAAAAGTGAAACAGTTCATTTGTTTTCTTTTTCTTCCACAAATTCAAAGCTTTTGAAAAGGAGAAAGTTATTCTTGCTCTCAGTGTGTGGGTCTGTGTTCACTTTTTTGCTCTTTCAGTTCAGTCGCTTCCTTTTCTCCTGCTTTCATTGTCCATACCTTCCTTTTTTTTTTTTTTTGATGACAGAATATTCATTTTAGTTTTTTTTGCATTATTACAAAGTATTTTGTTTCCTTTTCTTCTGAAAATTCCTTATCTTAATCCATTCTGTCCTTCTTTCTCATACTGAATTCATCCACTGTGCTCCATTTTTCATCCTACATTGTTTTGACAAACCAATGAAAGTTTTCCATTAATTGTCACACTCACATTCAAATCTTAGATTCAACTACAGGTCCTTAAGTAAGCTTACAGCCAAATCATAAAGTTCCCTACATATGTAGTCACACAAATACATAGAGGAAGAAATGCAGAAACTATTACTACTAGTACTACATTTTGTGAGACAGTACTTTTCCAACACTGGCCATAGTGCTCACCAGTCCAACCTCTTCAGTGTTGCAGCCCATTTCTCTCATCCTCTCTCCGATAGCTCCTGATACACTGACTTCACTGGTATATTGTTCAGAGAGAACTGGAGAATATGTAGGGGATGGGAAGAGATGTTAACAAAGTCAAACAACTTAGTCAAAGAATACTGAACAAGACTAAGTTGAACAACAGGGCGTTAACAGTGTGTTAAGAGGGAGGTGGGTTTCATCTCTGCGGTCAATACCATTGGATATCCCGATTTAATTATTAATCTGTCTGTTTCTGATGGCTGATGGCAATATGTTCCACTTCACACACCGGTAAAGGACTTTCAAAAGAAAATAACATCTTATAAATACAACTTGGCATATATACATTCTTAGATCTTAGTTAAAACTGTTGTGAAATGACAAAAGTCATTATTCAGCAGGTTCCTTACTAGAAGGAGGCTAAACCTTTAAAAGGATAATCTTCTGTGATTCCGTAACTACAGATGCCAATTGATATACACAGAAGATGTGTTTCACAGATACGAAATAATTAATTTATCATTACCTTTTCCTCTAAATGAATAAATAAAAAATCTACATCATATAGTAGGTTGCTGAATGTTTGTGCAATGTATGTGCCAGATTCTTGTGTGGTGATGCCCATTCAAAAGGCAGTTACACAGAACAACACTCTCATGATGGAGGGTGGTGTTGCCTTTGTTAACATACAGACTTTCAGTTTGATTCAAGCTTTTTTCACTGGTTGGAGAACATACATTTATATTGGCAAAGCAGAATTAAGCATTTAGCTGAGCATGTAGCAAGCAGCTGACTCATTGAGCACTCTGCTGCCTCCTCCCCATTTAAAACAATGACAAATACATAACAAATGCCCTGGTCAGAGCACATTGTGTGAATTGTGTCCAATTCCAGGTATCACAACATAATGTGGACATTAAGTAATGAGAGAGGCAACAAAACTGGTTCCAGGTATCAAATATCAAAAAGGGAGAGAGGGAGAGAGAAGGGAGAAAGGCTTAAGGTCTCAGCAAAAGGAGGCTTTAAAATGGAGTAATAAAATGGATTTCTAAGCTCTGCTCTGTCAACAAAATGTGACAGGCGTAGGTGGAAATTAGTTAGGTACATTTGACACTGATGCTAAGAAGTTCTTTCACACAGAAAATTATGAATACATGGAACAGAACAGAGTGGAATAGTTTAGAGAGTGTAGTGGAAGCAGAGACACCTGTGTTCAAGTGCTCAAGACCTATCCTGACACAGTGCTCGAGACACTGTAGACACTACAGGCAAAATTGCGAGCCCAGAAGGGCTGAGTGGCCTGTCCTCAATAAAAAAATTCATGTTCATATGTCAGAATAGATGAGGCAGACGGAGTAAAAGAGTCACACACCAACAAAGATGAGAAAGATAAAAGTGACACAGCTATGTGAATTTGTTTTAACTTGACTTATTTGATAAGGTGGAGCGCAGAATATTCCTTCTTTAAAATGTAAGATTGTCTTAAATTCACTGCAGTCACACATTTGTGCCAATATGGTTACACCAGTTCAGCACATTTGAGAGTGCTCTTTCTGAGCAGTACAGTCACAATGAAACAGGACTGAAGATGGATTGCCTGAATAGTTAGGAGGAAATCACTCAATTACAGTTATCTCTGTCCTTACCTTGTGCTTCGGACACCGCAGTGAGAAGTTGTCTTCATTCAGATTACACCCTGCAGTGGGACAGAAGGCAGGAAAGAAAAGAAACAGATTCATTAAAAGTAGATACATTTCTACATTTCTTCAACATAACAAAGCATAAGACAGACATATATGTATAGGTATAGAACAAGCTGGGAAGAAATTAATAATTATGAACAGTTGTATGCACAACCCTGACCTGCCTCCATGGCACACAAATAGTGATATCTCAGTGTGCAGCCTTTACTGTAGCAGCCAAGGGTTGAACCCATCATCTTGCAATGAGAGCAGCACTAGAAGAGACAGAGGACATTTAAGAAAGCATGCCCCCTCTGAGTTTACATAACAATCCAAATCCTTGAGAGAAAATGACAGCACATATAGATAAAGTGCATGAGAATGAGATGGTATTTGCTCTTCACACAAAAGGAGATTGAGCCACTATTCTACAACATAATACATGCATAACACATGGACACAATCACAAAACCTCTAAAGGATTAAAGCAATCTAAACCCAAGCAAGATAGTGGAAATAAAAAAAACACCAAATTTATAAAAGTACAAAATATATTTAACATATGCAGCATACAATAAATATTACACATTTGTATTAAATGAAAATATCACAAAAAATACATTTGAAAGCAACTCACTGTATCTCTGGCACCATCTAGTGCCTCCTGTAGACCATAGAGCCTCCCATTGACCAGAAACACACCACTGGCCCAGACTATACATCCCTCATGTACCCACAGCTCCTCTGGGTCTAGGGGCACCTGAGGAAGCAGGGACAATGGTGCTGATGGGTCAGAGGGGTCCTGGTTAGGAAGTGGCAACGGTGGAGGAGGCTGAAAGGGTAGTAAGGCTTTATTGTTGATGGGTCCCATTTTTGGTGAATCCTCACTGGATCTGTGTCGCCTTTTGAATCGTGGGTGAGAGGTTAGTTTTCTATGTTGGGACCTTTTTTGAGCATCGTCTGTCTGTTGCTGGGTCTGCAGCTGTTGTGAGAGTTCATCTAGTTGTTCTTCTTGGTTCAACACACCACTTGTAGCTGTCAGTTCTTGCGTCAATTCCCAATCTTCCCTTTCTTTGTCTTTGTCCCTGTAGCTGCCAGAATGAATAGGAGTATCCACTCCACCCATTAGTGATGTTGTGTCTATTGTTGTAGCAGCAGACAGCTCTGTAACCTGATATTCTGAAGAATTAGCATCTGTAGCAAATGTACAGGTTTGGACCTCTACAGGCAACATCTCCTGTTCAGTTGACTCAGCCACAGCTGCTTCTGAACATAATCTTCTCATGCCTACACTGGTGGTTCCCAGGCTCTGTCTAATCACTGGGTTGTTCTTAGGAAGCCTTGTAGCATATTCAGGAGGATAGTAAGGTCCATAGAGGTCCCCAAGATCTTTGTAGTTAGCCCATTTTTTGCACAAGCAGCATAGAAGATGGCCAAAAGTGCTGATCTCAGTCATTACAGATCCTGAAATAACATATCCTGATGAAGGAAGAGCCTTCCCTGTTGGGCTGGACTGAATAAGGGAAGCGTCTACCTTTTCCGAATGTCTCTTCTCTTTCACCTTTTCTCTTTCTTCATCTTTTCTGGCCAGCTGAGAAGTTAGTGTTGAGTTTAAAGGTGTAATGGACCCTCCCCCCTCCTCCTTTCCTGTCCATCTTCCTCCCCTCTCTTCTCCACCTTCCCCTTTCTTCCTCTCATCTACAGCATTCACAACGGTGCACACATTGCCAGTCTCCTCCATCTTACACTCTACATGAATGTATGGAACAAAAACTGACTTTCTGTGAGAGGGCAAAACACCACTATTACTGACATTTCCTCCACTTCCTGTCCTAGCTCGCAACTTTGCCTTACCAAACACTCCAACTCCTCTTGTCCTCTGTCTTTGCCTGCATTCCACTCCATCTCCCTCGCTCACACCTTCCTTCTTTCTTCCTCTCTGCCTGCAAGGTTTCACTTCCACCTCTGGCTGTGTCTCTTCACTATCTTCATCTGCTTTTTCTGTCTGAGATACAGTAGCAGGAGCAACAAAAGCAACTGTCTTATTGTCTTCAGGATAATTTGCAATTATAGCTGTTGTAGTGGTAGTACTTTGCATTTCTGTCTGAGGTGTAGCAGCTGAAGCAGGTGTAGGTATTTGGGTGACAGGGGAAGAATTAACGGGCAAAGACTGGGACTGTGCTTGTGCACGCTTTTGTTTATTGACACTGCCAACTGGTCGTCCTTTTTTCTTCCCTGATGGAAAATAGCCTTTAGGCACTACATTCTCTAAGGGTTTGGGTTCTGTAAACTGTGACAAACTCATCATTGATGTGGTCCCAGTAGAAGTGTGCTGCTGATGGTGTGGGAGATGGCTGTGTGAGGGAATGGGTAAAAGGCAGTGGCTTGGATTCTGGTTATGATAAGGTGACTTGGTCCCAAGATATTCCCTCCCAGAATAATCATCCACTCCCCCACTCTCTTGAAGTTTTTGTCTCAGAAGGGTAGCTGCTGAGTGTTCTCCTCTTCGAGTCTCTAGCTGCTGATAGGTTGTAGTGAAACGCTGAATATCTGACAAAGCAGAAGATGATGGAGGGGGAGATGCTTGTACAGGGCAAGGTAATGGAGGGGGTGGAGGTAATGGACCTAAAAGTGTAAAATCAGGTGGAATCCTTAAATCGTCATTTCCGCTCTCTCCTGTATAGTCTGGTTCTGTCTTTAGAGATCCCGACAGCTTAATCCCAAAGTCTAATGCTGGCTCCAGCTCCCCAACAGCAGCATTGCTTCCTTTTCCTGTCATATCACATTTGAGAATCTGTGTATCCTGGTGAGGGTCATATGGATAGACACTGGGAGGCAGAGGCCCAGTCTCATCAACCCCCCTGTAGGACATGATTTCTTCCAAGGACATACCTTCACTTTCATAGGGAAGGCAACTCCCTCTTCCAGCTCCAATTTTTGAGAACTTTCTAATGCAGGAGTTCTGGTCCTCCATATCAGGAATGTAAGTCATTTCTGTATGAGACATGCTAGACAGATGATTTGATGATGGATCAGTATCACCATCATTATTCCTTGTTTTTTTAACATTAGGTGTAATTTTCTGTACTATTGCCTCCAGCTTGAGACCCCTTCCCTTTCTTGGTGGTAAAACTTTTGTTTTACCCATACAGGATGAAGGAGACACAGGTGAAGCATTTTGAATAGGTGTTGTGTTTGTATTTGAGCTAACTAATTTGAAGTGGGGTGTGTCTAGTCTGAATGTATCACCATCCACATGCTGTCTGACATCAGAGTTAGTTAAAAGGGAAGTATAAATACTAGAAGCACCTTTTTGCTGCTGCTGTCTGTGATCCATATCCTGGTGCTGCCTTTTGGCAGGAATTGGAGAGATGAAGGAACGGACTCTCCTTCTTGTAATTAATGGGTTTGTGTCCCCTGAGCCGCCTATTTTGGCTTTGCCTTGAGCTACTGCATTCACATTACTGCCACTCCCACTACTACTGCTACTGGAATCAGTATGCTTCACAGAAATTGGTGTGGATGTTGGGTGGAATGCTCTGACATTCTCTTCTGTCACCACTCCAGAAGGGTTTGATTGTAGATGTTTGGACCTATCTGGCAGGCCTGGAGGCAAGGAAACTGACCCAGTGGGAACAACAGGGGCAGTGTGCTGGTTTCTTTGGGAAGCATCTGTCTCAATTATCTTGTCATTCTTTCTTCCAGACAATGATGAATCCCACAATTTTACCACATTATAGTATCTATCCTGATGAGGAGGTAAGTGTTGCTGATTAGCTTGTACACTAGCATTAGATCTAATTCCTGTAGAGGTTTGATTTTGGTTTGAATCACAGGACATTACCATATCTTGAGAGGAGGACTGGGTATTATTTTTTTGAGCTGTCCAATCAAATCTGTCATCATGGCTATCCGATGGTTGGAGAGATAGGAGGTTGGGATAACCTTGCAATTTATTAGTATGTTGTGGGTTTTGTGGGTGAGAGGACAAATGCTGATAATGGGAAAGCTGTTGAGAATGCTGAAGACTCATTTTTACAATTCCCTCCCCTGTATTGCCCATGCTAAAACCAGCAGAATAGCTTCTTGACTCATCTAAGCCTTGAAAGTAGGATTGAAACCTTGATGGCGATGGTGAAGACAATGGCATAGGGCTGGATGTGTGTTGTTGAGAGGATTGTTGGGAATTGCGAGGGGTGACATTTGCTGAATTAATAATCCCTTTACCTACACTAGGCATGTTGTGAGGGTCACTGTTCATGTCCAATGGGTGAGAAGTGGGTTGGGTAGTTCTGTTTTGATGCTGAATGGAAATTTCCTTAGTTGAGGGATGACTAAAAGGAGCGTTTTCAACCTCCTTAGTTCTGTGCAGTGCTTCATCCTTCAATATTTTCCTATTCACTTTCTCTTCTTCCTTACAGCTTTCTTGTTTTAACACCGAAGAAGCAGAAAGTGATTGCTGAATAACAGAAGCTCCTGAAGAACCAGGTTGTGGTAGAGTATCTCCTTTGTCTCTATTTCTGTCTCTTTCAGGTGTATGCAGACGAGATGGTGAAAAATCACAAATGACTGAGCGGCGCTCCAAGGACGACAGAGATGGCAAGGGTGATGGTGTTTGAGGTCGAGTTTGTCCCATAGATGCTTCATTCCCTGCTGTTGACTCAACTTCCTTTAGCAGCAACTGCTGCACAGCAGAGGTGGGGGTAGGTTGATTTGAGGAGTGTTTCCCAGTGGGTACAGAGTAGTCAACTAAGTTTATGTGCTTTGAAAGGGGATGTTGAGAAAGTTCTGAGGACTCCTGCATATTGGTAGTGGAACGACTTGGGGATGTCAACATCTTGTTCTTGTCCAAAGAACTCCAATGCATTCCTTTTGGTTCAACTCTGCCAGAACACCAAGTATGAAGAGCATCCTGGCCCATGCCAACCTCACCTTCATGCCTCTGACCCAAAGGGTAGAGCTTTCCAGGGACGGCTGTTTCACTGGGGCTGCAATGGTCCACACCCGTCCCAGTTTGAGGGGTATAGGCATGCGGTTTCATACTTTCAGTCATACTGCTAGGATGCCTGGAGTGAGGGTGTTGATAAGGCATATTTTGAAACTGATGAGAAGTATTGTGGGGTGGCAACTGTTGAGCTCTGTTTTCAGTATGTCTATAACGCTTGTCTGTGTGGTAACCTTGTAAGACTTCTTGCAGAAGACTTGGATATTGTTGTTGGTGAGCATGACTGTCAAGTCCCCTTTCTGTTTCTAAACCACTAATGCTTCTCCTGCCCTGCCCTTCAACTCCTACTGCCCCTATCCTTTTCTGGAGTCCAGCATTCAGTTGTTGAAGCTGCTGGTAACCTTGGTAATCAAAATTGGATGATCTATCTTCACTTGACCCTACCCCACTGTTTTTTAAATTCCTCCCACTACTATGTAGTGATTCAGAGAATCCATATGGGGACCTTTGGCTCCTAGGCTGAGACTGGTGAGGGGAGTACCTAAACGCAGGCTTAGAGTGAACTTTTGGTCCATGCACAGAAGCATTAGCAGACAAAGTTCTTTCACCTTCTCCATTTTGACCAGTGGCATTTCTGAAGGAACTGTATGAGTGGGTGTCCTCCTTTGGGTGATAACTATGATTTCCCATATTGAAACTTTGTAGGAGTGTGGTCTGAGGGGTTTGTGGTTGTTCTGTTACGGATTCTGGCTGGGTTACCTCAGAACGGGCAGAGACAATTACTCCTACTCCTGTACTGTGGGTTTCTTCAGAAGTCAAGTTTTTATTTTTGTCATCAGAACTCCTTGCCATTTCCTTTTTTTCCTCTGTTTCATCATTCTGTTTGTTGGAGATCTGAGAGTCTCTCTCTCCTTCCATCTCCTCTTGACTGCTAACCACTTCTCTATCATGGTTATCCCCTCTTTCGGTATCACTTTTGAATTTTACCACTGCATCTTCACTGTCCTCTGCCTCTGTTTTCATTGTATCAATCCTTTCCTTCATTTCCTTCTCCCTACGAAGATGTCTAGTACTAAAAGTAACTCCAGATTCTTCACAGCAGTTAGAGTGAGATGAAGAGATGAGGGTCTGGGAGGCACTGGGTGACTTAGGAATACTAAAAGATGTTGGAGAAGGGCACAGAGGGGGTTGGACTTTGTTGATCCCATCAGATTTAATGAGAGAAGAAGTAGAAGAGGGAGATACAGAACCATGAGTTTTATTATCATCCACTTTTATTTGTGAAACACTAGGAGAGCTTGAGGTTTTGCTGTGTTTTTTGGAAGCTTCCACTTCCACACAAGATGGTGAACCCTGACCATCTTGTTCATTTTGTGATTTGGCAGGGATGAAGGCCTGGGCCACTTGAATCTGAGATGCAGGGCAACCACCAGTTGTTTCAGACCCCCTATTAGTTCCACTCAACTGCCTCATTACCTCATCTTCACCTTTCAAAATGTGCTCTTCACTTTCATCTCTGCCCCTCTTTGGCCTCTCCATCACATGGGAAGATTCCTCATCTGTTCCACCTTCAGAATTGGTACCACTGCTGTCCATTGTTCTACCATCTTCTCTCCTTGTAGTTGAAGCATTGCCTCTATTCCTTTGTTGACTGGTTAGTGAAGAATGAAGTGATTGCTGTATCTGCTGTCCACTATCTTTGCCTCTGTTGTTTAAGAGAAGAGAGTCAGAGAGCAGCATTTGTTGCACAGTATTAGGTAGATTAGCCACTTGTGAAGTCAAAGCATTGAGACTGTTGGTCCCAGGGTCCAGGATTTGTTTCTCATGTGGAGAAGATGTATAGTGGGAGGAAGATATGTACTGTTCTATTCCCATTCCCTTGAGTCCCACTCCCTTACGTGAATGGGTACTACCTGGACTTGCACTCAGGCCAGCTGTGTTTCCATGACCACTGCTACTCCCACAACTACTGCTGCTGCTGTTAGAGTTAGGCGTTGGACTCAACTGAGGCATTGTCTGTAACAGCCGGTTGTGATTGTGGCCGTTTCTGGGGTTTGGGAGCGGATATGATGGCTGGTGTGCAGGGGGTGCTGTGGAGTTGCCTGGTCCCTCAGAAATGCCCATAAGTGGAGACGGAGATGAGCTACAGCTGGGTGACTGGACTAAGGAGGCAGCTGGAGATGGATTAGAAATTGGGCTGAAGTTTTGTTGGAACTGGGGTTGTTGACTTTGAGTGTGCATGGGGGATTTGGTTATTTCATTAGAACAGGGATGTGCTGAGGAAACTGTAGAAGAAGTGGAAGACTTTGCGGATGAGTTGGAGGATGGGGGATGTGCAGGGTAAGGCTGCCCTGTTTGGTGTACTGTATTTGAGGGTACATTTTGTGAGAAGTGTCAAAGTTTGGTCCTAAATTATGATGGTGGTTGCGATGCTGAGTGGAGAGGTTTGAATTATATGGATAATCTGAACTGGGGTAACTCTGCCCTACACCTTCAAACTGGTTGTTGTTCAGATTGGTTGAATTTGTTATGGAACTTGGATTAGAGTTGGCACTAGCTGTGTTATTCATTTTACACTTTCCACCATTTCCTCCACTATAGTATCTTTGTTTGGGGGAATTATACACCCCTGTGGACCCTGTGGATGTATTTGCTTGAGCATAGTGGGGGAACTGAGGCAGCTGTCTATGTCCAGATAAGGGATAATCTCTATGCTGCTGCTCCTGGCGTATAACTTGATGGGAAGGGTAATTCTGGGTTTGCTGGCGTCGCAGTATTTGAGCTCCTGATGCTGTTTGGACTGAGGGGTTATGACCCAAGCTGTACTGGTGGGAGGAGGAAAAGGCTCCAGCCCCACTGCTGCTACTGAGACTGGATTCAGTCGTAACACTGTAGTCAACCTGATATTGAGACATACCAGAAGGAGTAACCGAACTAGCTCTGGTAGATCGGTACTGGTGAGGCACATGTCCATCCAAATTTTGAAAACCCATGCCTGCTCCATACCCTAAGCCTGGGTTTCCTCTTCTATGTCCATCTTTGTTACCCATCAAAAAATAATAATCCATCGTTTCCTTACGGTAAGGGTTGTTACTGTTATTATTACTGCCATGTTTAGTGTTACCCTGTAATACATCCCCACCTCCACCACCTCTACTTCTAGCCCCATAACCCCGCATGAGGGCTGCCTGGCTGGTATGGAGGGGAACTGCAGGGTGTGGGTGTTGGATTTCTGTAGGAGGATTTCGCTGCTGCATACCAGCATATTCTTCCTGCATTTGTGGGGAGCTCTGGAGTTCTGAAGGATGTAGCTGGTAAGAAGAATTCCTCCCGCTTCCACCTACCATACTGGAGAACCCACGACGGGGAGTGGGAGAAGCCGAGCTGTCACAAAATTCTGCATTTTTTTTCTTCTCAAAATTCAAAAATTGAAAAATAAAAAGAAAGGGATAACACTGTTTCAGCTCCTGCAGTTTAATAATAGCAAGAAGTCTGTAATTTGCAGCCAGAACTGCATTAATTGGTATCTCGGGGTCATACACATGAAGAGCAGGAGTCCATTACTGTTTCAGGTAGGTGGAGTAGGTGGAATTATCGCAGCTGCAGCACCCACTTGAAATTCCTTGTTGCAAAAGACAAAGCAATGTGTTGGATGTTTACTCCTAACTTAGTAAAAAAGGAAACAAAGAGGCTGCAGTTATAGCAGCTGAAGAAATTGTTACAATCATGAACACAGAAGAGGCAAATGTTCCAAATGTCACAATGCTGCTGTAGCACTGTAAGAGCACTCAAAATCACAGTTAAAACTGAGGCAACAGCACTGAAGCAACAGGAGAAAATCCAAGCTCAGCAGCAGTGGCTGTAATAAAGCTTAGGTACAAACAGTATTCTTCTAAATTGTGATGAAAGTCAGTGTTGCTGCAGATGATGACTTTCATCATGACACTCAATGCAGCTAATTAAACCTATTTTCCAATGTTACAGCAATTTTTTAGATCTGAGGAAAAGCACATGAAACAGAACATTCAGTTTTGATTAGGCAGTCTTAGCAGCTGTATTCTGTGCACTGTACAGTACAGTTTATAGTTCATATCAAGAAAAAGCTTCGTTTTGATCCAGGGCAATATAGTCTAGTTGAAAGTCTTAAAATGATCTGACATTCTTGTTGATGAGAGGAAAAAAAATCTAAATTCATGAAGTGCTATAGTGGTCTTCTCACTTGCCCATCACTTTTTTCCAAACAAATCTTTTTCAATACTGGCTTTGTACATGTAAATTTACATTTTTTAGCTGGATGTCCCATCACACACAAAAAGTAGCCTTGGTCCTTTGTCCCTTGGTCTATATTCTTGTGATTACCTCATTATATGTGGTCACTGTTTTGCTCTGTATGTTTAATCTTTGAGTTTCCTTCACTCCTGTACACTTCTGTTTTGAATCTTCTTATGCATCCTTTATGATTTGTCCTTTAGATCTTTTGCATTTCAAGTATGGCATCCATTAACATATACTGCTCATTTCATCCTTCTTCCTTCTTCTGTCAGTTCACATTTTTCCACACTAGCAAGCTTTTCATTGAATTTCAATATCTGAAATGTAAAACAAGAAATATAAATGTGATTATGAATAAAATAATTCCTCACCCCCAAAAAACCCAACAGTTATATATGTTTTGGCAAACCTAAATATTTATTTTATTTCATGCATGAATGATTTATCCCCAGTGTTGATCCAGACGGGTGACAAATTAAAGGAAAAACCCACATAAAGTGTCTTAGTGCGGTGTTGGGCCACCAAGAGCCACCAGAACAGCTTCAGTGCACCTTGGCATAGATTCTACAAGTCTCTGGAACTCTACTGGAGGGATGGAACATGATTCTTCCAAAAGATATTCCCTCATTTGATGTTTTGATGATGGTGGTGGAGAGCGCTGTCTAACACGTCGGTCAAAAATCTCCCATAGGTGTTCAACTGGGTTGAGATCTGGTGACTGTGAAGGCCATAGCATATGATTCACATTATTTTCATACTCATCAAACCATTCAATGACCCCCCGTGCCCTATGCATTGTCATCCTGGAAGAAACCACTCCCATCAGGATAGAAATGTAGGATAAAGGTGATCACTCAGAACAACTTTGTACTGATTTGCAGTGACCCTTCCCTCTAAGGGGACGAGTGGACCCAAACCATGCCAGCAAAATGCCCCCCACAGCATACCGGAGCCTGTATCATTCTCTTGGTGTACACCACACATGCACTCGCCCACTTGTCGAGAATATGGTGAAGGATGACTCATCTGACCATATCACTTTTTTCCACATCTCTGTAGAGCAGTGCCTATGTTTTTTGCACCACTGAACTCTCTAATGTGCATTCATCTTTGTAATGAGGGGTTTATGCATTGCAACCCTACTATAATATCCCTCTCTATGTAATTGTCGACGGACTGTTCTTGCTGACAGTCTGATCACATCCTGGATTGACATTCTCAGTCACCTGAGGAAGAGTTGCTCTTCCGTTTTTCCTTACATATCGCACTAATACACGAGCATCACGGTCATCAAATGTGCGCTGTTGACCACAATTTCCGACCCTATTTACTGATGTCTTTCCCAAGATTCTAAATGCAGATGTCACTTTAGTCACTGTTTCTATTGAAACACTAGCCAGTTGAGCAGTCTTTGTGACTGAAGCTCCTGCCATCCGTGCCCCAACAATGAACCCTCTTTCAAAGTTACTTAGCCTAGATCTTTTCCTCTTGCCATCTTGATCCAAAATCGAGATCAACTGGGCCTGCTCAGCATTTTTATACATGCTGCAGAGCATGATTTGATGTTAATTCCTTAATTGTACCATGGACTACACCTGTGTGGAAGCATCTGCATTCGTTATGTTTCTCCACTCATTTATTCAGGGTTTTCCTTTAATTTGTCACCCGTCTGTATGTTGAATATACAATACAATATACGATATTCAACAAATCAACACATTTTTTTATTCCTGATAAAAAGCAGTAATAATATTACTATAAATTAAAACAGATAGATGATGAAAGGATTTATAATTGTGGTAATCACCAACATGCATTCAATGTTCACCCTCATTCATTTCAGGGTAGACTAATGAAATGAAATCGAGATTGTAATATGCTCACTTTCACTGCAAGACACTCTTCAGCAACTGTATTTTGCTGTAAAATGCTAATGAAAGTATTATTACTTTACTGTTATCAATGCTGTAAGCTGCAGCAAGATGGAGTTATGCTTTGATTCACAGACGTGGTTGGTGTATTCTGATGTTACAGCCTAAGCTGCTGATAACCAGTGCACACAATAAATTCTGCTCTGCTTGCAAAAGCCTGCACCAAACTGCTTCTAGCTGCCAGGTTTATGCAGTTGGAGGGGTGTTCCCTACATGAACACGTAAACTGTGTCAGACAAAGTGACGACAGCTTCAACTTTCAGCTACAAGGAGATGTACACATAGGACAAATCAGACCATCAATCCATCCTAGCTAGCTGGCTATCTTTCTAGCACTGAAAGTTTAAAGAATCATTTTCGTGCTCCCTGCCAGCTTCATGCATTAGTTCACAGATTAGATTTACATTAACTGATTTGTTGCTATCAATAGTAGCAATGGCCTGAAATCAAAATGTATGGACTAAATAAACTCATAGACATCTGTTCAAAATGGTTGAAATCAAGTACAGCTGTTTAACCTTTTCTCCTCTTTTGAGATGCTCTCATTTTTTTCTGCTGGTCAAGCACAGCAGGCTGAAGGGCCAGACTGCCTTTTTAATGTTGCACATGTAGGGGTATCAGTGATTGACTTTGAAGGACAAATCCATAAATTAAGCCTCTACCGTAAGCCTCTACAGTGCATTTTCACTTGTCAGTGATTAGAAGGAGTTTAGCTCATCTCCTCAACAACTCTGTTTACCCTAGCAAGGTAGACTATTCCAAAAATACTCTTACCTTGGGGTCAAACACACAAAACAAAAAATAATCCACCCCAATGAACCCAATAAATAATCCAACTAAAAGCACATTAAGAATATCAATACCTCTGCCCTCCATGAAAAATTTGCACAATCAAGTGCGTCTCATAAAACCACTATCGGAACATGCTTTTGATAATGAAGTTCACCAAAGCAGCTGCAAATTTTTAAAAAATAAAATAAAAATTCTTTCACACTTATCCACAGGATGGTGCTGTCATATTCACTGTGCTTATTATTCCCTTGTATTCTATCCTGAGAGCCAGAGATTTTATGATTTTCCTTAAAATTGACAGATCTGTTTATGAAAACAGTTGGTGTTTGAGAGAAAAAGCCATTTTAGAAGTGAAACTATTTCTGAAAGTAGTTTCCTCCAAACAAGAGGCAGCACATCATTGAGTAGAAGTCACAGCAAAGGCAGTGATTTATATTTGCTTTCCTCCATCTAACACTGGCTCTGATGTTTTGCCAGCATGCTTCAATTGCATGTAGTGATGCATTGAGCTTGTGGTTTTGTGATACTCCGGCTCTGCACTGCAAATCTTATTCATGACAACCATTTAACTGCTTCACCAAAATATTACCATCTATGCTTCTTTTCATGATGCAATAGATGCCACACTCCAATACTTCAGTGAATGAATATGTTGCTATGGTTTCACACCATAGACCTATCACAGCTACTAAGCCACCCACTCCCAATGGCTGTAGACAGCTTATGAAAATGTTCAGAAGTGCTTGCTCTTAAGGTGTAGTGTTGCCTATCATTGTACGTCAGGTTTTTAGGAGTGGACGTTCATTTACATACATTTACCATCTCATCTGCTGACCCAACACATGGACATATCCGAGCAGTTGAGAAATCGAGCAACTCCTAGAGATTTGAGTAAATTATGACCATCTCCTAGCTACGTCTTATTTTTAATTCAAAACCTTTCTTCTTTCTTACTGCTGGGTTAAACATTCTGCTCCAGTTTATCCATTCACCTAATTTTTTTTTTTACTTAAGTATATATTCTCTGATTCCTTGACATCCTTGCTTATGCCTTGGTTGTCCTATTTCTTGATTGTCCTGGTACCATTCTCTCCTAAGGGCTATGATTTTTTATTTTCATGAATATAATTAAAAGCCATTTTTCTTTAATTTTATAATGCATCACTTTTTCCATGTAGATAGTGACGTCGCTCTGAGTAAGGGGGGGTCTTCAAAATAAATATAAATGTTGCATCTTTAAACTGTGACATGTTCAACACAACGATGACATTCTACAGAATTCCAGGGTATTGAACTTTTGTATACTCTATTGGCAGTAGATAAAGAAACACTGATTAAATAAGCCTTGTATAAGACTTATGCTTATAATAAGAATTAGCATACAATGATGAAGAATTAGAAATAAAATGAAGAATTAGAAGTGAATTATTTAAATATGAAGAATAAGTCAATCTCTAGAAGATGGCTTTTCAGAATTATAAGAAGAATTATGAAAAGCAGAATTACAAAAAGAATAATTAGAAGAGAAGAAATAAAATAATTAGAAGAGCGATAAGAAAAGGAAAAGACAGACACATTGAAGACGCTGCTGAATCAGAATTAGAAGAAGGATTACAAGTATAAGAATTAGAAAATGAAAGAGAAGACTCAGAAGGTGAACAACTAGGAGGAAATGGAGGAAGAAGATTAATTACCAGAACAACAATTACAATAGACATATTGCACTGAAAAAGAATTAGAATAAAGAATATGAAGTGACAAATTAAAATGAAAATAATAATTAGAAGAAGAAATAGAAGAGAAAGAAGAAAAGGAATAAGAAACCATTAGAGGAATAGGAAGCAAAGGTAGAAAATTGCATATGAAGCACAATTGGATGCAGAAGAGTTTTTAAAGAGAAAAGAAGAAACAAAGGATGGAGAATTAGAAGAAGAAAGGAAAAAATAATATTCCTTTTAAGAAGCATTTGAAAGGGATGACAAGAAGAAACGCAAATAGTGGGAAGGACCAAATGGGGACTAGGCAAAATAAAAACAGCAAAGAACATGCATAAGGTCTAGCAATGTCAGAAGTATTACACGACAACAGAGCAACACTTACATTTTATTACAAAAACGCTTAGAAATGCTGTAATTCAATTGGTCCATGGTAGCCATTTTGCCTTTTTAAAGTGAATGAGCAAAATTGTTCCTTGGAAAACTGAACTTTGTGGTCAGAATCAGTTTTTGCAACTATTGTCATTAATCAGGAGAAACTTGCATGACATATCCCTAGCTACCACTTTCCACTCACATGTAAAACCAACAGATTCCAAAAGAGACACTACTCTTTATTGCAACTGTACCTATGTTTTCAATATGCAAAATGTGAGATTTCCCACAAAATAAGTATTCTGCAGAAAATTAAATCTGACTACCTCATCATGTGACACAGGACATTATTGTCAATTATTAAACCAGTTTAAGCCAAGGGGTGCATGTGATGCTAGCAGTCTGGAAGCATCAATAGTTTTGGAACAAGATCACTCTGAATATCCATCATGGCCTTCATTTTTTTTTCTGGGGACAATTCATTCCTCCCTACAACATTGCAATATTTTTTGTATGTTTAAAACCAGCAAAAAAAAAAAAAAAAAACACAAATGCTATGGATGTGCATAGGTAATCCTTTACCCAGTTCTGCATATGCGTACTGATTGTTGAAATACAGGAAATTCAACTCTAATATGAGATTTTGGCATATTAAGTAATGTGCATTTGATTTGTTTCCTGGAACCATAGTCAAAGATTGTTCATTTTACAAGAATTCGGTTTCTGAATGTAACATATTCAGTTTGGTCGAGAATCAGTTATTAAAGTCAGACAGCACCTACCTATACCAAACAGCAGGCATAACTTTTGATTGCCAGTAGGCCTAGTATCAAGTTGTTCATAAAGTAAACCTGCAGTGATGCCGATGCAGAAGATACACCAGGGCAGGGGCATTATCTCTTTTTTATGTCTAATATTGGAGTAGTAAGGAGATTATTTAGACAGCTAGTTAGCCAGCTAAATGGCATCACTTGTAGGTTCATTTCAAATCATCTGCAATTGCAACCAAGCATTCCTCTGGTTGTCCATTTCTACCATGACAGAAATGTGAAGGTAACTACCTGGCTAGCTACTTCATCCAATGCTAGGACAGGCCACATGCAATGATGAATGTAATATTTTGAAATAATCTTTGATATGTAAAGCATTATATTCTTTGACATTTTTTCATGTAATATCACGGAGTCCTATATTAGTTCCTTAGCGCGTAAATCTTTTCAGTAATTTGGAGCATACCTGTATGTATACATTTGATACCCGTACATTTCACGGTGGTGGGGTCAGTAGCCTACTATTAACCCAGAATTCACCTACACGGGTTATTTTACACACCATCCAATCCGTGTAACTGAAACTTTTGCGTTTTGTATGTGTTCCCAATAGGTCAAAATAGCCATCAATATTCATGTTAACAGCCTTGTACTTCTTGAAACTTTTTTTGACCAATACAGTATGCCATAAATACAGTTAATTTAAAATCAGTACGTCCATATGTTTCTCATAAATTAATTGAGTTGATCCAAAATATCAGGTATTTAAAACAGTTTACATCTTCAATGATCATTCCATATTCGAGCCAAATACCATAGCATAACATTTTGCTTTATTAGCACAGTGCTCCATATTGCATTAAAAGTTAAGTATCTTATTGGTGAAACCAAATATATTATTATGTGATAATACATAGAATATCAAAACCTTCAGCAGCGGTACCACCAAAATATAACCTATTAAACCAATCAACAGCTTAATGGCTAGCTGTAAACATACATCCATAAAAATCACTCAGAAGTTTTTTTTTTTTTTTTTTTTTACTATTTGTTATTGTTTTTAGCTATACAGAGCAGTGCCACTGTGATGTAGCTAGCTACAACGACAGCAGCACCGATAGCTGGCTAACCTTAGATAAGATCAATATTGATTGGTAGGTAGCCAGCAGCAATCACAGTGCAGAAGTATACCATGTTTTAGCATAATCACTGCAGACAGCTAAGGGTCACACAAGCAGCGTATGTCTTAACAGGTCCGTTATTGGTCCACGAAAGAGAGTTTGCCTTTATAAACAAGCTGGATGCGCCAGCTGAGTCGCTAGCTACATTCTTAGCGGGCTAACAAGCTACTTAGCAAGTTGTCTAGATAGCTACACCTAATACAGCCATTAACCAAGCACAATATCTAGCTAGTTAGCAAGCGAGCTAATAAGAAAAAGAAACAAGTTGCAATTATTATGTTATGGTAAAAGACGTGGGTAAAACAGCTAGCACACAGTAGCTAACTAGCTTGATTTTTTTTTTTTTTTGGAGGGCAGAACTGAACAATATTGCAGTTTAAGTAGAAGCAAGCCTGCAAGCTTGTAACAGACAACAAACCAACTACAAGTATGTACGTGTGGTACAGCCTAGCTAGCTAGCTGCATGTAGTGATAAGTGACAGACTGCAAATACTTGATTTTTCTCCTTCAATCTGGCTAAGTTCCTGCTAATTAGAAAGACTGCAATCATTAGCAAGCTAGATAGCTCGCTACATTAATTTGCAAGGTACTACCTTGCCAGCTAGCAAACTGAACAATAACTACCTTCTAGCTGCAGTGGCTAATCACAGCTTTGCACAGCGAGCAAATTACCTTACTCAGACGCATACCAGAGAACACAATAAAAGGCTGTTCTCCGTTTTTTCTCTCTGTAGTGGAAGGAATCCCCGGGCTCCAGTAGAATGTTCTGCCGCTTCACCCTCGTCCTCGGTGACTACCCCGACCAGCAGTGGCGGAGACGGGGGGCCCCGTCACAAACAATTCCCAGGGCCTTTTGCTCCAATATTTTCTTTTGTTTTGCCCTCACCTCCAAAAAACCGTACAGAATCGTTACAGAGTCCCGTAACCGGTGAGGTCCATAAAACCCCCGCCTCCTCCGTTCCTTCCTTTCCTCTCGCACCGTTTGTTAGCTAGCGTTAGGTAAATGTACCCAAAACGAAACCCATCGCTATCATAACGACAACCTCACACAACTGCTAGCTAGCTAGCCACCGCTCAGTTTCTCTTGATACAAGTGTTTCCACACTTAAATAGGCATGCATGCATGTGTATACACACATTCGTTCTTCTTAAATTTTTAACTGAAAGACCGCCTTGAAATTGCATATACACACATGTTCACACACCCCCTCCCACATTTCTTTCCATCACAACCCTCCCCTCCCTTTCCCCATCATTCATTTTTCAATTAATATTTTTGTCATGCTGTAACAAATATGATTGTGGATTTAATTATACAGAGCAACAATAAAGATACACATTTAAAAGCAATTAATAAATAAGCAGCCCATTGCGGTATGATTCTGTAGGTAGTTCTGCAACAGTTATCAATCGTGTGTCTGAGTCTTTAGCTTTCCATGTTTCATTTAACAACTGTCAACGAAGTAATAATAACTGTAACTGTAACATGCATAGACTAACTACCCTGACACTGAAAGGTGAAGAAAAGAGGCAGAGAGACAGAATATCGATAAGAAGAGGCTCTCAAACTCCCTTGAGCAAGAGAGAAAGTATCATATAAATTTCTGTTGAAAAGCACACAAATGTGTTGTTACTCACACTTTTGGGAATGCCCATTAACTGAAATGGGAAATAATGTAGTGGTTATAAACACAAGGACAGTCAATGGATATGTGCAGGAAGACTGTTTATAAGGAGTTAGGGGAGTGCAACCTCAAGTGGAATACTCTCCCCCTAACAGCACAAGATCAGCATTGGGATCTCTCATGGAAGCTGTATGTGTCTAGAATATCTCTCTCCCCCTCCCTCTACCTCTATCTCTCTCTCTCTCACAGACACACACACACCACACCTTGGCTGATTTCACATAACCTCTTTCCTTTCCCCCTCTGCACATAGTCACTACCCCCTCCTGTATATGCCTCATCCAAAGTGTGCAATGAAACACAAGTGTCACATACTGTAGGTGCTTACCTGCTCTCTCACACACATTTGGTGTACCCTGGTCTAACTCTTTCTGTTTTTCTAAACAAGGCCATTCTGTCTTTCCTATATAGATACAGGACTATTTTCATCACAGTTGCCGTGGCAACTACATCACGAAAGCATCACTCTAGACTATGATCTATGATCAACCCGGTTAATAACCCTATGTTTAATAGCTCACTTTATACTGCATTTTTAAAAACACATGTCATTAGTTTTTTTTTTTATGGAAAATAAGCTCCAATCTGAGAGAGGGAAGGACTGGGAAAGGTGGAAGGATGGGGAAGCAGATAGGGGGATGACATGAGAGGGCAGTGAGAAGGAGAAAGTGACAGTAAGAGTAGAATGTGAGGAGGTGTGGCACAGGGTGAGGAAACACAAAAAAGAACAATATATGAAAAAGGGTTGCATAAATGAGAAAGATGAAGGATGGATCATGAAGATTTGGGAATGAGAGAATAAAGGAGAAGTGGAACAACATTTTGGTGTGCTGCACAGTGTTGGGTCAAGTTCCCGAGGATAAAGGTGATAGAAATAATGTGGCATAATTACAAAACCCTTGTCTGTAGAGGAGCAGAATAAAATCATTGGTCGCTGAAAGATTATATGGAACCCACCATAGCTCGCAAGGTGAATTACAACGCATTACCACAGACCACCTCACTAAGGAGACTGAGCCCTCTGTGTTCTGTCCTGGTACAATGTTAACTATTTAAAGATTCCAGGCATGAATGTGCTGTGGTGTTAAGGAGTTTTAGTGATGGAGTCAGTTAGTCAGTCAATCAATGATTTACGATGTTCCAAACATGTTCCATCTCGTATTTATGTGCAGTACCGCTCTTCTCCACACGAGTGCAGAGTAAAACCATTTGTGGAAAAGACCGAACTAGAGGAACAGTGTTAACTGGTTTATTAAGTTAGTCTGGCAAAATGCAATTGTTCGCTCACCACATTTTCTATTTGTCAGTGAAGGATCTGTAAATACTAACTCTTACTGTATAATGAATTCATGTATTCATTTATAAGATGTTTTAAGAAGTTAAAAATGCTAAATTGTAAGGTTATCATACAATAACCTCATCCAACTGGTCAATTAGTGTCTACACATTTCAGCCTAGAAATATTTTCAAATGTATTTGTGTTTTCATGTTTTTCAACATTCAAGTGCCAGTGTGTAATTAAACAAGACAGACATTAATACAGTTACCTCAGACATCATCATAGACTGGCTGATGTTCCATTACTGTCAGGGTCATCCACTTGGCTTGAAACAAATGTTATTATGATAATGATGATGAAGATGATGATGATGATGATGATGATGATGATGATGGTTTATTATTATTATTATTATTATTATTATTATTATTATTATTATTATAAAGCAGGCACAGTTAGTTCATCACACTGTAGGTAGCAATGTTGGTGATATTCAAGTTCTGTGGAAGTTAATTTATTTCCTTTTACTTTTTATTCCACCGTGAGCATAAATCATTTTACAATGCCTCCCTCTTCTGCTTGAGAGTTTTATGGTAACAGAAAGTCAGTTTGGAACACAGTACCTCCTTGTGGGTGGCTGTAATTTGAAAATGGCTCATTGTGTTTTAATATTTGCACGTGGTTTCAAAACCTGATGCATAGGTTTATTTTTTGGTATGATTTTGTCATGTTATATGCGATAAATTACTGTTAAAACTCATGTTAAGACAAATATTTTGTTGTGTTTATTGTGCAGTTCTTTTGTGATAATTTCATGTGATTTAATACAACTGTGTGTTTACACAGCAATGTTCCAGAGAGTTTTGCCAAAAGGTGATATTATTCACAGTTATATTTTTTACCACACAAAGACAGTACAACAATGGCCATAGATGCTGTACACAAACCACCTTCAATCGTGTTCATGAATTTTACCACTACTTAACTTGGTTGTGAGCATGAAGGAGCCAGTG
Source organism: Megalops atlanticus (assembly GCA_019176425.1). Classification (NCBI taxonomy): domain Eukaryota; kingdom Metazoa; phylum Chordata; class Actinopteri; order Elopiformes; family Megalopidae; genus Megalops; species Megalops atlanticus. The sequence continues at coordinate 17,013,459 of CM032875.1, read as the reverse complement.
AGAGAGTGAGTAAGGGGGTGAGGGAGAGGAATTCTGCAGAAGTGACAAACTGCTAGTGCTCTAATGAGAAGCAGGTGTGCTTGTGTGTGACTTCATGCGTGTACTAAAATGTGCCTGTGTCCAGTCTGTGAATGAGCAAAGCCAAGCACCCAATCTCTCTTCCTGTTGCACTCTGTGTTTTTTCAGCACATCAGGAGCCAACACTGACCTCACAGATTTAGCAGCATTACAAAAACAGAAACTGAGAGCAAGAGAGAGAGAACAGAAATAACATCTGGTTGCCAGTGAATAAAAAAATATTCTCCCTCCTCCAACCCTCCCCTGTTCCCCCTCCTTCTCTTCAACCTGAAATCATATTTCACATTCCTTTACGGGAAAAAATACCTGAAGATAGAGAGGTACATAAATATGAGCCTATTTATCTGAACATTTTTTCTTTTTCATTGACACATTATGCTAGAATACAAATATTGCAAAATATGAATAACTTTCGAGGCTGAAGCTGGAGAGAGCTTGATATGCCATCACCATAATAAGCTATGAAGCAGTACAGATGGGAAGCCTCTAACCGACGCTGCAAAAAATAAGCAGAACTCATCCAAATGTGCAACGCAATGGCCAGCAACCTGTTGGAAAGAGAGGGAGGAGTGGGACAGGCAAAAAGAAAAGTAAGGCCAACAGACAAGGAGAAGAAGCGAATGTCCACATCTGGTAACAGCTGGAAATAGAAATTGGGGGAGGATTTTGGGCTAGAGGGGTGGAGGCAGCAAAGACAGTGCATGCTACAATGCAGAACTTCAACCATGCGCGCGTAAGAGAGCTTTGTTGGGTCTGTCCACTCCGACTGACTGGACTGCACTGTTCATTATATCATTACTGTAGAGAGGGAGGGAAGAGGGAGAACAGAGAGTGAGGGGCAGGGTGAGAGAAAGAGATAAAAGCAGTGAGAGGAGAAGGAGAGCACAGCAGGACAACTTAAATTCATTACAAACAAAACAGAAAGACTGTGCAAAGTACACACAACATAGACTGAAATACCTGGACAAATTCACTTCTCCAAGGCGTGAGTAAAGTTCTTTCTGTCTGTCAAGAATGTCAGTGTATTTATTCGTTTTCTTCTGAAGTATATGCACATATATATTTTAATGTACATTTTAAACACAGTTTCACCTTTGCTTATCTGTATTGTTTGTTCTGTACACAGTATCTACTATCTTCCAACCTCACTAGATGTCAGTATGATGGACTGTTATATGATAGCATTCTTCTTATCACTGACAGTACTATATTCCATCGGTGTTATCTATGTTTTGTCTCTATGTATCTACAATGGCATGAGAGTGTTTTAAGCATTAAAAGTATCTATCTCCTCAATGCTAGGCTTACGTTTTTGAGGTTTAGGTGTCTGCTCAGTTTGATTCATGAACCTTTGATGAGTTATTGTCTGTATCATGTGACTCTTATCAAAGCATGGACTACCTCCAATGAGTCATGCACAGGATGATTCTGAATCAAAGCAAAGATTATTAATCTCTCAGTGTTTGATATAGTTTTTTCCCTCTGGTTTTAGAGTGCCTGTCTGCATCTGTTGTTTTTTTCCTGACAATCAATATGTTTCATAAGCTTTTTATGAAACTATTGCTGTCTTCCTCCCTGTCTGTCTCTTTACCTGTGTGTCTGTCTGTCTTAAGTTATGCACTCAGTAATGTCCTTCACGGGGCAGCAGTGTCCCAGACACTAACCCCTCAGTGCTCACACAAAAGCTATTTGCTCGAGAGCTTTAAATAAACTAATCAAGTTTGCAGCCGGTTATTGAGGTCACAAGATTGCCCATCCCTTTCTCTTTCCCCTTAATTTCCCTTTCCAGTGTCTGAAACCAAACTGCTCTGTCCAAGCTCCTTCAATTACAGTTTGTGAGAGAACACCTTGATAAGTTCTTGTGGGTAATTAAAGAAAAGATAAGGAATTAACACAAAAAAGACAAGCAGACAAACCTGTAAGACATGTACACATCTACATAGAAATTGGAAATGTGTTGTTGACCTTTTTGGCCGTAGAGATGACTTGGCCATATTGCATGGAAAAAATAACGCTGTGCGCCTGCGCTCATTCTTTTTTTCTCCTCTGACTTGAATTTCTCCAAAACACTGCAGATTGGCGGAAAAAAGGTTTACGTCCTCCATCAGTGGAGAAATCTCTGTACACTTTTGATGTGCTTTTCTATTTATTTTCAGCATAAAGGTGTGTCTCATCAGTATGACCTCTCCTTCTCTGATGCTGGTACTGGTGATTGTTATGGCCCTTGCAACACCATTAGCTGGAGAGGATAACGAGCTAGACTATGGGTACTGGAATTATCGAGAAGGAGGTAACAGAGAGCTCTTTTCTTCATTTTAAATTCAGTGATACAGCTAAGAAAAAAAGTGTAAATGGATTACGAAACAATTTATATTCTGTCCAATTCAAACAGCCATTAGTGGAACAACAAGGGTAATGAATTGCTGCATTGTTAAAATGTAGTCTGTATGGTGCTCTGTGACAGTGCAATTGCTAAAAGTGCGGTATGACCAATACGCTTAAATTCTGATTAATTGATCGATCAATTTTCAAAGCTTTTCAGTGGTATTACAGTTGACCTGTTAAGTTGTGCAGCAGTGATGCTCATGTGTGACTTGTATGGTCTCTCTCTTTGCTCCTGTGGCAGCGGATAACGTGAACGTTGCCTCTGTGCGCAGTGTCACCAGGGTTCTAGACGTGTGGGGAAAACGGATCTTTAACGAGATCAAACACCTGCTGCATTCACAGCCCAGTGCGCTGCTGCCCGACTACTCCAGGTACATCAGTACGCGCGCACACACACACGCACACACACACACACACACACACACACACACACACACACACACACACACACACGTGCACACACACACGCACACGCACACACACACACGCACGCGCACACACATGCACACGCACACACACACACGCACGCACACACACACACACACGCATGCGCACACACACACACACACAGATGTATGTGCTACAAAGGCACAGTATCCCACTTTGCTAAGGGTAGAACTGTGACAGGAACCATCTTGGGACCATTTGAGTGTATAACTCTACAGAGTGATGGCTCTCTTTTCCTAACCAGTGTGTTTAGTTAAAAGTATGTTTGAGGAAAGTCTATGTGATCTTAATGTTATGCACCACTCTGGCCATTTTAATAATTCTTCACATAGCAAATGATCATGCAGAAAAATAAAAAGCAAATGAATTTTAAAAAATACATAACCTGTTAATCTGGCATCAATGTACCATCCTTTCTTTCTTTTTCCTCAGAATACCAAGGACTAAACAAAGAGATGTAAAACTCAAGAGGGCAATTAATACAACCACTGTGGTGCATTGTCCTTAACTTTACACAAGTGTCACATTTACTGTATAATTCTTACAAGTTCTTACATGTTTAATGAAATTAGCAATGAATATTGTGGGAGATGTAATACTTACTTAAATTTGTTGCTTAGTGGTATGGACAAAGCCCCATAGAGGTTACACTTATTACCACCCTCATTCTTTAAAATACATTGTCATTTATTTGTATTGTATACATTTGTGTTGTATACAACAAACACAGCAACGTAGCAGCAAAATGTCAATGTACATGAATGTAATGTATTTTAATGGGATATTCACCAATTAATAATACAGAAGCAGCACAGATGCATATGTGGTAGCTGAGGAGATTAAGTTCTGCTCTGTTCTGGGGCAGCACTGTAGCACAATGGTAAGGAGCAGGGCACATAACCAAAAGGTTGCAGGTTCGACTCCCTGCTGGGGCACTGCTGCTGTACCCTTGGACAACGTACTTAGTCCACAGTTGCCTTAGTAAATATCCAGCTGTATAAATGAGTAACATGTAAAAATTCTAATCTATGTAAGTTATAAGAGCATCTGCTAAATGCCAATAATGTAATGTAATGCTCTGCTGTGCAATATTGCACTAATGCCTAGACTAAGTGGCTTACATCATCCAAATGATACTTTGAAATGATTGGGTGAGAATTGGTGATGGCAGTAATAGATGCATATCATTAATTTCTGTCAAATATTAGCATGTTATGAATCATGCAACACTGATATGCACAGTGACATCCATCAAAACATTCCATGGCACAGAGTCCATTTAAACATTCAACTTTAATTTAGTAGTTCCTGGAGTACAGAGCCAGATTTGACTTTGTCTTGTCAATTATCTCCAATACCACTTGTAACAGGGCAATTAGACATTTGTAGAAACTGTTTTTTATATGTGTCTTTTCAGAAACTTATTCATAATATGCAGTTGAGTTCTAATATAGATTAATAGTCTGACTGATTCATTTTTCAGTAAATTGTTTTTGGACCTAAAACAAATGGGCAATTAATTAGCTTAATTGAGATGGCTGGCCCAAATTTAACGGCAGATGTTAACAAAAAATATCAAGAAACGTCTATACTTTAATGTCTTCAGTAGCACAAACACACCTCCAACAATATATTTTATGACAAGGTTTACAAGCAATAACTATCAGCAGATCCAGATAAGCATTGGCACTTTGAGAGAGTGTGGAGGAAAACCACCACACATAGTGAGCCCCTTTACCTGTACAGAGAAATGCTGCCACGCAACAGTAAACTACATTACCATGGACATTAGTGTAATTTCGCACATTACAGTTAAAGGGAGCATAAAACATTGCAATAATTGCATGGCTGTGTGTGTCCTGCAGGGTGCGCCCCCTCTCAGAGTCTCTCAACGACCTCTTCAGAGAAGTCTCTCTGTTGCAGAGGCGCATCGCAGAACTCTCCAATCGCCTAGCAACCTTGGAGCCTTATCTCCGTCGCCACGGCTACCGTGCAGAAGGAGAGGAGGGAGGGGGTGGTAGGATATTAGCTCCTCAGAGTGTGAGGGGAGGAGGGGCAAGCTTGGCTAAATACCCCCCAAGGTACCGGGTAAGAGTTGTGCGCCCAATGAATACTCTAATGCGGAGGAGAAAGGTGAAAGTGTACAAGAAGGGGGGAGTTAGAGTGGTTCAGCGGGAGAGATAGCAAGAGACGAGGAGAAGAGAAGGAGGGAGACGGAAAGAGAAAAAGGAGAGGAACTGAGACAAGGGAGGAGACTGGATTTGGGAAGAGGGAACTGAACAGGAAAGAGGAGAGAGAAAAATGAAGAAGAAATCATTATTGCAATAATTATAACCCTGCAAATAGTATGCAATATCAAATTGAAGTTGATTATATAATATTGTGTTCAATATCAAGAGATGCCATTTATTCCTTTCTTATTCCTTAGAGTACCTAAAATATCTATGTTTGTCCTGTGTACTAGGTCAGGGGGATGAACCAGGGTATTAAGTCAATAAATTCATAAGAAAACAATTATCTTTTCCTGTGAGTCATTCTATGAGCCTGCTCAGTATGAGAAACATGCCAGTAATACAATGTGAAAAGAAAATAGCTTGACGCAATGTTCATGCCTGAAAGGGAAAAATAAATTACCTTCCTACTGTAGTGTATTTATTAAAAAAAATGATGCAGCTGTAGTACTTCAGCCACTTGGTGTCAGCGGTTACCTGTTTTATTCCCCATCCCATTCCTTGCATCAAACTGGTGCTATGGCCTATGGAATTGCATTTTCAATTAGCCGCTGAAATCACCACAAAAATCAGCGCATTTATGTGACTGGAATTTAAACGCACACACACACACTTATGCCATGCACTGTACGTGTCATTGTGTGTTCCCTCTCTTCACTTACTGCCACATTTTTAAAACTTTAAGCATTGTTAATGCTAGGTCCTGTTGCCACGGCAACCATTCTCATTCTTCCCTTCTCTTTCTCTCCATCTCTGCATGATACCTTCAGTCTTTCAGCTCCCAACTAAATGTTTTCTCTTTTCTCTCCTTCCCTCCATTTCTGTTCCCTCCACATCCCTTTCTGCCCCCCATTCCCATCCTTCATCTATGCCACCTCATTTGTTGTTTCCCCAATTCTTCCCATTCTCTTTTGCCAGTCTGCGTTGGTGTCTTTCTCTTGCTGCAGTTTCCCTTTTTTTGTACTCTGAATCGGTTCATGTTGATTCACTGTTGCCTCCAATCCAGAAGGGCAGTGTGAATATACCTTATGAAGCCCTGCTTGCCCGTTCCCTCTCAGTTTCACTCACTCTCTCCGGCTCTCCCTGGCTCCCTCACCAAAAAGACCCCGTTGCTAGGCAACAGTTAATTGACAAGAAGTAGTTACATGTGTTGCACACAGCGTTCAGAGGATTGTGGGGGTGAGAGAGAAAAGGAGGAAGGGTTAAATACAACAGATTAAAAGCTTACACAATTCACCAAGAGAGGTTCTATGTACTGGTACTATCCTCTCCCTCTTCTCATGTCTCTGTTTCTGTTAATTAATATAGTGTGGGGATCTGCGCCCAAGCCAAAGCTCAGCTCAGCTCAGGGTCAGCCTATTCCAGTGTCTGTTGCATGAAACAACTGCCGCATAAACACATCCCCTGGTCAGAAGTCAAACAGAGAGACAGTGAATTTTTTAAGGCATTCCATAAACAAGACCAGTGAACCAGGTATAGTGTATAAACCCGAGTCTCAAAAGACCAGTTTTGTTCCAGGTAGCAGATAATCAAATCTGAAGGATTTGAACACTTCTTTGTGTGTGTCTGTCTGTGTCTGTGTGTTTTAATGCAATGTTAAAAGAAATTCAGGATTTATGTGTTAAAGTATTAAAAGCTGTCCTCAATATCACCTTGTATCTGCTGCAAGCCTTGAAACCACCCCACTGAGAATTTAAAGAATACAAAATCAACATTTAATTAATTAGTTTCTAGGATACAGAAGTACTTTCCACATAAAATGTAGTCATTTATCACAATTTGCCCTAATATGGTATTCATATACATGTTGTAATTTCCTCAAATCTGATCACTGAACAGGCAAAATATGTGCATTATTATCATCAACAACCTGGATAAATCAGAACTCAATGCAAAAGGCACCAGTGAGCAATCAGCACTCTCTGTACAGAATACTTCTGCTCGGTTGCGTACTTATTATGCATTAAGCTGGTGAAAACCACAGGCTTATCTTATCTTTGTCATTATCAATCATGTGTCTGGCCCTCCCTCCTTCCACTCTCTCATAGCCCAGGAAAGTCCAGGTCAAGCTGTCTGAAGAATATATTGCATTAATTAACGCACCTCAGGAGTATTTAATGGACTGCAGAGTCACATCCAGACACATTTTTACACTTAGTAAACCTCTCTCTCTCTCATCTTTCTTACACATTATTCAGTTGTGTACCCCCCTCCTCTTCTCTTTCTCTCCCTCTGAAGCACAAAAGGTCCTTGTTAAGTGAATTGAAGCCACCAGGGAGATAGGGGGTTAAATTAGAGTTGCTTTAATCACAAATGTCATAGCTAGCAACTTACGATTCAGTGCATACTGTACTTTAGCAATCTGAGGGTTGCAAGGTTGATTCCCAGCTGGGGTACTGTCATTGTACCCATGGAAAACCATCTGGGTGTATAAATTCATACATCTAAAATACATAATGCATGAAAATTTAAACATTAAAATTGAATGGAATTTATTGGATGGATATAGCAATCTGTAAAACAGATACTACTATTTATACTACTTCTACTACTTATTATTATTATAATTATTATTACATCATAGGTGTGTGTGCATCAGACATGCTATACTACCCCTGCCCTTCTATCTGCTTTTAATCTCATCTGGATAATTTTATCAAATGGATTTTTTTTTTTTTTTGCAGGTGAATACACAAAACACCCAGATAATATCCAAATCAAAATTCCTTTCTATGAACATAAAGCGCCTCTGTGATATACACAGTCCATATTCTGGAAAAGTGACAGCAACCTCACCAAAGCCAGGGATACAGCAAGGAATCCTTGACACTTTCTACAACTATGAGGAAGTAGGAACCAACAGGCCCATACAGTTAAATACCCGGAGGCAAACACAACATCCCAACCTGTATGCATCTGTGCAACATCATTGTTATTTAGAGATTAAGCACAGTTGTTACCACAGTTGTTACCACAAAAGGAGGGCACCTGTTAGCAATCTAAGAAAAAAACCCTCATGAGTGAACAATAAAGTCAAGACTTGGTCTAAATCTAAGTCTAATTTGTGAGTCAGCCAAGCATGACTGTCTGACCTGAAAAAGCTAGCTTAGTCATAGTCAGTCAGCTATGGCCAGTGACCTGGTTTAGTTACATAGCTGGAAAACCAGATAACTGGAATCAACCACAACATGCAGCTAGCTAGCATGCCACTTGCTACTGATGACAGCAATATGAAACAAGGTACATGTGTTTTTTTGCTGACTGAACTTGGGTTATTGTTCATTATTGAGCAATTAAGTTATCAGAAGTTTTAAGAAGAATGATTTATTTCAGAATGGGTTATGGGTTCGTTTCGGTTATGCCATTCTATCCCCACAGCTAACTACTGTCAGACAAGAGCATCAGCTGGCAAGCTACAAAAACCTAGAATGATTTCTCCTGCATGGGGCGTCTTCTCAAACCCCATTTAACATGGCTGTTGTTGTATTGGAGACAAATGACTCAAAATTACACAGCTGAGCCCATGTTTATCACCAAATTCATGTAAGTTCCCTGTTGTTTTGCACCAGGGTCAGATTTTGCAGAAATCAAGAATGAAGCTGGTGTCCCTCTCAGATATAAGAGTAGAAATTTCACTTAAGTCTGCACGGGCAATGTCACAGAAAATTCTGTCCGAAGTAAAATTTCTTTGGTGTGTGGTTTGGTTTTGTGTTTATATCTGGATATTTATCCATGAACAATTCAGAATTATAAAAGCTATGTGAACACATGATATGACTACAGTTTCTGGCCTATGACCTACACCTATTTTTTCGTGGTTGTGAAAAAGTCTAAAACAATGTTAGTATTACTTTCGATTGTGACATAAAATCTGAGGGAGAAAGGCTGAGGTAAAAGTGACAGGCTTAAAGCAAATGAGAGAGCAATCTGACATAGCTCAATATTGGGTTTGTCACATACACTTTTCCCATTAAAGTCTCTACTACCATGCAATCATGTAAACAGACAGAATCTGTGTTTTGTAGCATTACCGGTAGGGTTGCAACTTTTCACATTTACAAATGTTCTCACTGCAACAATCTTATCACCATCATTTGAGTTTTCACTCAGCCTCTTTGAAAAGGGGTCATCATAGAAAAATGCAGGAGGAACACAGAGATGCTCGTGTAAGAGATACGACAGAACTGACATGCTTTCCTGTGGTGTAATGGCAAAGAGCAGGGCTTGTAGCCCAAAGGTTACCAGGCCAATTCTCAGGTGGAACACTGCTATTGTAACCTTGAGCACAGTTTCCTCAGTAAATATCTGGCTGTATAGATGGACAACATTTAGTATTGTAAGCTATGCAAACTGCTCTGGATAAGAGTGTCTGTTAAGCAAATGTAATGTTCCCTTCCTGAGTTAGCTATAGGTGAGCTGGCTCAAGTCCAGCCCTGGAAGAAATGCAAGGGAGATGGGGTGACTTCAGGGGAAGGGATTTGTTAAAGAGCATCCCACAAATCACTATAGACTTCTTTCAGATCAACCTCCCACACAGGAGGTGGCAACCATAGATCTAATTGCCTTTAAAACCAGTGTGCCAAGGTTGTGAAAGTGATTATCAGTTTGCAAATATGGGGGAAAAAAGGAAGCGATAAAAGGGTATGCATTATTTAAGCAATTGTTCTAACTGAGAAGTGCAATTGCAGCCAAAAACACACAGTTGCACTCACAATTAATTCCTTGTGTGTGCTCATTAATAAGCAGCTCCTTCCTTCCTGATCTGTCACATCTGGATCTGGTTCACATTTATTTGACCACCGACCATGACAATGTCACACAGTATGTTGAAATTAAACAACTGTAATGAAATGGCAATATGATAAGCATGCACAAACCTGCAGTGTCTGAAGAGCCTGTAGGAAATGTTATTTAGCCGTGTCAGTCTCTGGTAAAGATGAAGGTAATGGCCTCAACTGATGATTTAAGATGTGCTATGGAGCAGCTGTTTTTGATGGCCCCTAAGCATGATTACTAGGTGATATCACACTTCATCACATTACATCACTCACCGAGGCCTTGAAGGCCTGGGGGATAACTTTGAAATGTGGACCAATGGTCAAAAAGCTTTGTTTGACTGTCATGGGAGTGGACAGCTTCACAGACTGCGAAACTGGAATAGGCATCTCTTGCTGTTGGGCGAGAACTGACATTACAACCTGTAGGTAGCTATAGAAAGTTACATGGAAAAAAGGATTTGTTTCATGTGCTTTCAATGATCCTTGTTGTCTCAACAGCTAACATGTAGATTTCATTAATATATTCATATAAACTTACTCACTTCATTTATGACTGAATATCAGGTTAGGTGAATTAATTATTGTTCAATAATACATACAAACACAATAATAAAATAAATATTGATTTAAAAACTGTTAAAAATATCTTTGTTTAGTTTTTGGGAAAATGGGCCTAAGTGTAAAAAGTGCAGAGTTCTATCCAGAGGTTGTTGGTTTCATTTAATTTTAGATTTTGTTTTGTTTTCAGGATACAAACCTGTAGCACCAGTGCTGTCTCCAAAATTGTCATATCACAGATGACAATAACAACAGTAAACAAGCACATTCAGGGTGAATATTTACAAAATTGTCAGCCAAAAAAACATTGCTTTCAACAGAAATGGTCACTGAAAATGGGGATTAATTCCACTGGATCAATCAACAATGCCTTAAGGTATTTTCATAATGTTGTAATTCTCTTGCATAATTTACACCAGTTGCTCATTGGCAGACAGCTTGGGGGCAATTGCATACCTAATTTACATGTTGCACACCACATTTCCTTTCATTTGCATGGAAATGGGTGGAACTGGGCCGCAAACCAGAGATTTTAATGGGAGCAACACATCATCATGTGTTTTCATCACGTGCTCTCATCGCCTAAAAGTGAAGCAGTCAGACACATTACCTGAAGGGCAGGTAAAGAGACTAAAATGGAGTGGGGGCACAATTCAACCATGTACTTTTTTTTACACAATATTTTTAATTAAATCCAGTAACCACTAAATTCAAGAGGATGTGTGAGACTTAAGGACATTTAACATTTGCTTAAGTGAGCTAAGAAGTGAGAATCCACATTTTCAGAAAGACACATAGGGACGTACCCATGACAGAGTGAGAACAACCAAGCACTGAAGGAGGGAGATGAGGAGGGAGAAAAGAGATAAAATAGGTAGAAATGGCCAAAAACTGAGATAAAAATGGCCATATCGAGAGAAGAGAATATCAAGAGAATGTGGAGGTGAGGAAAGACAGGAAAAAGATCAAGCAAGAGAACAAGTGTGGCCCCTCCATGAGTACATGTGAGATGTAATCACAGAGAGTCTGTCCCAAAGTCAGAGAAAGAGAGGAAGGCACCTGAGTGAGACTTATCTTTTTTATTGATACTCAACACTTTTCAATTTGTTTTGTACAAAGAAACAAAAGAATATTTTCAGCACTTATCCTCATACATACCAGTATTACCATTATTTAAAGTACCATTGTGAATAAGTTTTTTGCAATTAATTCATTTGTTTTTATTTTGATGCTTTGAAATTCAGTTTCCATAAAAAATGAAGTAGCACATGGAATTATTTTTCCATATTTATATTTACATAATCTGTACAATTTTGTGTGTTCTTTTGTGTGTGAGACTTAGAAATTTCGGTAACATTTTTTAATAAAGGGCCACAAAAGCATAAATATGACCTGGAGCAAAACTACTGTGTGTTGCTGAAGCAGTTATGTTTCAGTTACCTCCACTGGTAATGAGTTTAATCAACATATGTTATATGATCAAGATGGAGCTTCAAAGGCTATGCTAGTTAATTGATTATACTTATGGAGGGGTATATACATTTTAATATGATAACCTGTCTACTGTTGGTAAATACAGAGTGTATACATAACCAGTCCATTTAAACTAATATAAAACATTCTTTGTAACAACCCTTGACTCTAAAATGTTACCCAAATTCTTATGAAACTTATTTTTTAAATTTTTCTTCATTTGTATTAAAAGGCAAAGGAAAAGGGATTTATTTATTTACAGAATTCAGACAACATTATAATACACATTTAACTGCTTTCAAACAGTAGTCTCTCATTCTATCTCTTTCTCTCTGTCACTCACAAACACATGCACACACTCATGTGCACACTCATACACACGAAGACACACACACACACACACACACACACACACACACACACACACACACACACACACACACACACACACACACACACACTCAAGCATGTCCATACACCAACTTATACATCCCAGAATATTAGGGATAAGCAGACAACAAATAAACATTTTAAATGAGATAAACTGACATTTAAGTATAACTAAACAGTCTGCCATCCATCACAAAATCACTGAAGATATGCTTAAAGCCGAAATTTCTTTAAACTAGATAAAAGGACAAAACTAAGTGATTGTTCCTCTCATTACTACCAATATGAATTTGTTATTATTACAATTAAGATAATTATTATGATTGTTATAACATTATTCAAAATTCTGTTCAAATGTATCAGTTTTTTTCATATTAATAAAAAATAAGCAAAGGTTATACTAACAAAACACTAAAACGTTACTTATATTTATATTAATAGTTTTATAATTATGAAAATTATGAATGGTCAAAATAAATAACATGATGAAAATGCTCTTGTGTATTGTTTCTGCAACTGTACATATTTATGTATCATGTCTGTGCCTTTTAGTTTCAAATACGTATCTTAATTTTGACAAATTTCACTTTCAAGAGCCACTTTTTTCTGTTTTGTTTTCAGCTAAGACATTTGTCCTCTTTTACCAGTAACTGGGCGTTTAATTTCAAATTGGGCAAGAAACCCGATGATATGGAGCTCTAGACCATGTAGCTGAGAATGGTATGGTCATTTTAATGGGATGTAATTGGTAAGATGACCAATTACAAATAACTGATTTGCGGTAGCTATTTTTGCAACACAGCACAACTCACAAGCTCATTCAAAATTTTTTCCCACATCAATGAATGGAGAATCAAAGCTAAGAAGAAGATAGAAGTAGCCTGTTAATGTATTTTGCTTCGAATGATGCATTACACATTACAATAACCACTGTCTTGAACAATTATTTACAATATAAAAAATACTTTCAAAAACCATTATGATTTATTCTGCCTAGAGGCATGAAGTCTAAATAAAGAGAAGTCTAAAAGGTAACTGTAACTGTTTCTAAATTTGTATCAGCAGGTACTTTACCTCCTGGTAAGGGGAAAAAAGCATTAATGAGTTCTTTTAAGAGGGTCATATATACCACATAAGAGTGGTACTTTTATATATCTTTTGCTCAATACATAATCCAATGACAGAGGTGGAAAAATGCGTTTTGGTGGGAGCCATTATTAATTTAAATGTACACAATTTTATCATTTTACCAAGATTAATCAGCACAGATTTGTAGGGGAAAGTGCACAAATACTTGAATCATGCAGTGTGCTGAAAATAAGCTAAACTGATTTGTTGAAGCTGAAACTACCTACAGCTATACACAAACACACAGACACACCCACACGCACATATATTCCAAAAAAATAAAAGATTTTTGTGATGAAATATCAATTTGAAGGAACTAAGAATCAAACGGATTAGATAAAAGTAAAGGTAACAATCAAGTGAATGTTGAAGCAAACACACTCACTTAAATACACACAAGCATGCCCATATATGTTCATGTTCACATTGCACACCTGCTCACACATCCATATCTTCAAAAATGAAAATTGAGTTGAGAGAAATGGATTTCATTTATCAAAATTATCTTCTAATGTTTAACCATGACTACAGATTTGACAGTTGGTGTCCATTCATGCAGTTGAATGAAATACTGAATGTTGGAAGAGTATGTGTCATGTTCCCTATATATTCCTAACTAATTCCTTGATATCACTGTCGGATGTGAGGTAAACAGCAGAAATACATAGCTGATTTAGTTTATCAAAGTGTTTATTGAAGTAAAGGGTTGCATTACTTTGTAATACTGTAACACGTGTATGTATATATAAAAGTTTCTCAAAAGGTGTGTGATTTTAATGCAAGCTAACTTTGCAATGACCCCTAAAACCTTTTGCTTTCTCAATAAACTTCTATACCTATTTGTTATCATCAGTTCCCAAAACTTTAATGAAAAGTGGTAAAAACATTCTTAACATAATCATCATTAATCATATACTTCAAAATAACAAACATATGCAATTAAACCCAAATAAAAGTAATCAAAGTATCATTGTAATAATTTGTTTTTGTCTCTATGATATATTTTTGTCTTTTTTCATTTTTTATTGTTATTTGTTCTTAATTTGTTGTAAAACATTATATTGAAAGTTACATCCTGACTGTCTGCTTACTGTACAAAATGAAAAGATTTTCATTTACAAGGAAAAAATTAACACTGATGGTGATACAAATAGACTAATAGACACACTCTTTCTTTTCATCGTTCCTATTCTTTCATTTGGCCCATATGTCTTCCAAAAACCTGTGTGTACAATAATGTAATAAAATCATCAAGATATAAAACAGACTGACCTTGATTTGATTCAGGGCTCAGTCAAAGGGATTTCCATTTAATGGAGTGGAAAAAAGAGGGAGGAGTAAAATAAACAATCTATTAATTAGTCTCCCAAAGCCCTGCCTTTCCATTTTTTTTTTTTTGAAATACAAACCAGACAAATTTTGACAGTCATTCACATATAACTTACAAATTGTCTTCACACAAACCCAGTAAAACACATCTTTCCACAACCCGTCATGCTGTTCATTCCTGCACATTTTCCATCTGCCCTTAAAAAGACACGTCTTGATAATATCTTATCAGAAGCCAAATTCAGACAAACCTTAATAACCAACGGGCTTAAAATATACCCTGTACAAATCTTCATGCATTTAAAATGAGTTATACAAATGGCAAAAGCAAATGTTTTGACAGTCTGAAACTCAGGGCTAAAGGAAGTGTCCTGTACAATATCTTGAGGTCTCCCGTTAAAAAAACTGTGAAAATCTTGCCTTGGAGAGCATCTCATTGCTGGACATTTTATGACCGCCTAAGACTTAAGACATGCCCATCACATGGTTCTACAAATGCCTTCTGGTGCCCAGTTCAGAAATGTGATGTACAGCTTTTGATCTCCCAAGGTAGACATGTTGCGTCTCTTGACAACACTTAAACTGAAGTGTAACACCACCAATTTGTCAGCAACAGAGCTCCGCACTCAGCCATTTGTTGAAGACCTATAAGGCATATTCCATACAATATCTCAAACCAAATTCAACACTTTCAGATGTATCTTTTTACATAGCCATAGACAAATCCTGTCATGGCCAATCACGTCATCTTGTAATGTGATGAGTTCTGCCCTGTGAGACACAGCTTTTGGAATCCAATAAGGCACATCCTACACAATACCTTAAGCCCACTTTATACAGCAAAATTTTCCTATCGAAAATTGTAAACCAAAAACAGTTTGAGATATATCTTTTGAAACACAATAACACGTCATACTGCATTGTCAGTACAGTTTGGCACTGTGCAAATCATGTCTTTCACCTTTCACAACACTCTAAAAGAGCAAATAAATACATGAATATGGATAGTAAGAACATGGATAATCAATCATAAAAAACAGTCAGGAAATCAAATTATTTTCTGTTTCTTCCAGCACATTAGTATCATTAGATAATGAAATTCCTGCTATGTAGTCAGCTAACAAAGAATTAAACTACAAATATTCAACAGCATAAAATATTTAAAAAACAAAACCAAACTAAATATCATAAACATTGTTATAATCAATACTGTTATTATTAACAACATTATTATTATTATTATTTTACCCTGTTACTTCAGTTAAGTATTTTATTTTCATTCATGATTGTATTTTCATAGCAAACCAGGATTAGACAAGCACTTGATTTGGTGTTAGGGAATGGTGGAAGAGAGGAAAAGAGATTGAGAGAGTCTTAGAGACAAACCTGCAGGCTCGGCCCATTCTAGGGCTGTTCACCATTTCCTCATCCAGGTTCCTCCTTTCTTCGCCACTGACTACTCAAACATTTTACCTCCTGCAGCTTCACAATTTTCTACCTCTCCCCTTTTTTTCCCACCCAAGCCCCCCCCCCCCATCCACCCCCCATCCACCCCACTATCAACACTACCTCCTTTATACTAGAATCCATCACTGTACTCTCTCCCCCACTCCCCACCCCTCTCTTTCATGAATATCACTGCAATGAAAATGGCGTCTCCCTGTTACCGCTCACTTAAATCCCAGCATCCCTGTCTCCTCTCTCCACCCCCTCACACGTCAGACTCTATACTGGATAGCTTCTCGTACACGTGCCCATTGCTGGAGCCGTTGAATGGTCTCTGCGTTTGGCCCACTCCTAACCCATCCCTGGTCGACAGCAGCTTGTTATTATTGGGGCCCCCGTGGTGGTTCCCCATGGGTCCCGCCATCCCGCCCAGACTCAGCTCCTTGGGGAATCTGGGGGCCACATTGGCCATCACCCCCGCTGTGGCGGACGCGGGTAAAAAAGACGTCACGCCCATGGAGCTCCTGAAGTCATTTCGGCTGTTTTTCAGGAGCTGCTGCTGCTGCTGCTGCTGCTGCTGCTGTTGCTGCTGCTGCTGCTGCTGCTGCTGCTGCTTTTTGAAGTAGTATGACTTGGCACCGTGTAACAGACACTGGTCATCGCCGAAGGTTGGGATGAAGGGGTTCTGGTTCACTTTATCTGGGTAGAGAGATTTAGACAGGGAATACGTCCCAACACCTCCTCCACCTCCTCCTCCACCCATCATGCCTCTGTCTCTATCCCTCATATCTCTCTCCCCGACCGACCTACGATGCAACCCACCTTCGCCCCCCCGGAACAACCCAAAAGATGAACCTCCCTTCCCCCTATCCCCTCCGAAAAAAAGTGGATCCCTGTCTCGGTCTCTCTCTCTCTCAGATCCAGCGTGTCTCTCAAACATGTGGGCGTAGGGGCTCACTCCCTCCATGAAGCGGTCCTTGTCTTTCAAGCTCACGCTTCTGGGAGGAGGCAACATCCCCGCCATACCTCCAACTCCCCCACCTCCACCCCCTCCAAAACCTCCCATAACTCCACCCATCCCGCCTGCCTCCTCTTTCTGCAAATCCACGAATGTGTCATAAGAATGTTGCCGTCGTAAGGGTTTACCACCTAAGCCTGGCTTCCTTCTCTGGGCTTGAGTCTGAGACTGAACAACCCCCATGCCTCCTATCAACCCGCCTTTCCCCCCTTCCATGGCGTACTTACCACCCAGCTGATCCAAAAGAGGGTTATTGTCCTCACTGATGTCATATAAGTTGCCCGTTTTCTTGCAGGCCTCACAACGCATGCAGTTGGCAGAACTGGGGCGACCAGAGGCCGAGCTATTGCCCCCTCCACCTCCTGCAGTCACACAACTGCCCCCTACTCCTCCCCCAGCATACCCACCTCCCCCGCCACCCCCACCTCCTCCTCCGTGCAGTGGCACCTGCTTGCCACCCCCACCACCGCCACGGCAGTTTCGACATTCCCAATCGCCCCCTGCCAAACCGCCTCCCCCGATCCCCGACACATTCTTCTCCCAACACCCCTGCGTCTGTGGGCCTTGAGGGGCGGAGCCCACCCCTCCGCCCACTCCACTCTTACAATCTGTCTTCTTGGCTTTACCTTTCAAGAAATCATCCACTGCCACTAGACTAGTGCAATTGCCTCCGCCTCCGCCAACTCCACTGTTGTTACCCCCACCTCCCCCACTGACCACCCCTCCTACACCCCCAACTGGCCCATCCGTTAAATCCACATGTTCCCACTGCGGCACACCTTCCTTAGGGCGAAACTGGTCCAAGTAGAAATCCCTTAAACTCTCTTTGTCATGGAACAAATATGATGAGCAGTTCCCACCAGCTCCCCCTCTTTGAGTCTTCCGCTCTGAGGGCATCAGGGGTGGGGAGGCTGAGCGGTGTCCCTGGTGGCCGTGGTAGTGGTGATGGCTGGTGTGGTGGGGCCGTCTCCTGTACCCCAGCTCGATCTCGTCCAGCTCGCGCCGCGACTTTGCCGAGGCGGGCCTCTTTTTCAGGCTGTCCCTGTACTGTTTGCGCTTCTTGGCGTTGCCTTCCAGGTTGCCGTAGGTGACCGTGTGGGTGGAGATGTCCGACATGTTCCCATCATCTCCTCCCCCGCCCCCTACCCCACAGTACCTGTCGTGTCCCGCAATGAAGCCCGAACTGGACGCCCCGCCTTTGAAGGAGAACTTCCCATACAGGTCGGACAGGCCCTGTTTGAACCCTTGGCCAGACGACGGGGTCTGACCCGCAATCAGGTCAAATTTATTATTGTTCCTGTGAGTCAGAGAGGCACGGGGCTGTGTGGTGAATATTGGGGCCACCCCACCCCCTAAGCTGTCGCAATCATACATGCCACCCTCTAACGAACTTGCGCTCCCCAAGCTATGAGGTCTATTAGGCGGCGGCCCGGACAAGCTCAAACCCAGCCCAGTCCCTGAGCTCGGGTGATGGTGTAGGTAATGATCTTGGTACAAGTTACTATCCTTCAAGTGCAAATTCCCAAAAGTCCTCTCCACCTCGCTGATATAGTCGCTGAACATGTTGTCCTCGGGCAGGAAGGGTGGCTTGCAGTCGGAGTGGCCAGCCAGGCTGCGGCGGTGCTCAGAGATGTCGTAGACGGAGGACTCCCGGTGTATGAAGTCCAGGGCGCTGTGTGGGGAGCCGTTGACCCCTGAGAGCGAGGTCATGTTTTTGGCCGTGCGGAGCAGCCGCAGGATGTTGGAGTGGGTGTTGTTCATGGTGGCCGAGGGAGAGTTCATCGGCGACCCTTTCTTCTCGATCTGAACCCCGTGGATGCAGCTGTAGATGCCCTGTTGCAGGGAGGACAGAGAAAAAGAGAGCAAAAAAAAAGAGAGAGGGAGACAGAATGGGAAAGAGGTGAGTTTACTATCTGTATACACTGAGTGACTTTACAGTCCATTAAATACTGCATGGAGAGAACGATGAGTTAATTAATGCAATATATTTCTCAGACAGTGTGGCCTGGAACTTGCAGTTCTATAACAGAGTGAGAGAGGAGGCGGGCCAGGCAAATGATTGATAGTGACAGAGATGAATTAAACCTGTAGTTTTGACTGACAATCAATATCCTAAATCAATGCGATTAAAATTCAGCTGAACAATACAACTGGCTCATTGAAATACCACTGCCCAGCTGCACAACACATTACAAAACCCCATAATTGTTATTTTCATTTTTATCATTATTTTGTTTACATATGTATAGACATCCACTTACATTGCTCAATCTGGTTTTAACAAATTGTAAACCACGAGTAATAACAATAGCTCAATCAGTTTGAAACATTTAATTCACTTAGTACCATGAACTTATCACCCTGAACATTCACAGGCATCTGTACATGATTTTTGATGTTTTAGAGGTTAGAGGGCCATTTGCACAGAAATACCTTTGTCTCTACAGGGTTTTCTCCACTGAGTCTAAAAAGATCTAGACAGGGGTTAGGCCGGCTTCGCACCATCGGCTGGAGCAGGAAAGTTGCGATGCCAGGCTCACGCACAGGAAGCAGGTCAGAGCGCCCAATGGTGCGTGTAAGTGCTCTGGTGCTTATCATAAAGCACATCAAATTTTGATTTCTGACCGAAACACTCCTTGAAATATGCCACCCCCCCACCCCCCCATATCTTACCCTGCTGATGGAGTAGGTCAAGCCCGGCTTTCCGGAGCACACGCCCATGAAGCAGAAGCGCAGCTGCCAGTAGAAGAGGTGCTCGCAGATGAAGGTGATGAGGGAGAGCGCCATGGCCGCGCCCAGCATGTAGAACACCCCCGCCATGTTGTCCACGTCCAGCTGGCTGCTCATCACCTCGTTCTTCTCGTTGTGGCAGATCCCCGTCAGCCACAGGGCCTCCAGCTCCTCCATCTCCCCTGGGTGGGGGGACAGGTGGAGGTGGGAAGGGGAGGTGACCAGAGAGGGAGAGAGAGCGTGTTGAGCATGCTTGGTTGATATTTATATTATATTTATATTCAATATCCATACCTTGGAACATGTGTTAGCTAAAGATTAATTAAAATAATTCATTAATTACTATATGCATACATTCTAAAATGTGTGTGTGTGTGCAGTGTGCATGTATATATATATATATATATATATATATATATATATATATATATATATATAGATAGACAGATAGATAGATAGATATACACACACACACTCACACTCACGCACACACATTTTGGTTGGAATGCAGTCCATTTATTGGGAACTGTACAGCCCTTGAGGATGTCTACTGAGGTAGAGACACCATCAAAGCCCCACTTGTATTTATCAGAGTGAAACGTCCCCAGGCCTGCAGGCACTAGTGATGGAGGGTGAATGGATGTTCTGTGGTGTGTTCTGTGGGATCTTTCAGACCATTACTCTCCAGGACCCACATGTGGAGCTCATTCTTAAATGCTCAGTGCAATTGTATCAGGGTCTCGCTTGCTCTGCCAGCATGTGGACCGCTTATGTGGAACTAGTGTAGAACTAGGCCACACTAAGAATGTGCAAATCAGCATGTGACAAAATGACTTTGAAATCTTTTAAGGGAGTCTGCACGACGCAGGACTGACACTCCACACTGACCCAAATACACACACAACCATACACACACACCACAACCACATGCACACATACAGTGTCTAGAGATAAACCAGGAGGTACACTGGCACTTGTAAATAGGCCAGTATTTTAGGCCTTGGACAGGACTTGAATTGCATCATCAACATCTAAAGCAATTTGATAATATTTTCAAAAACAGCAAGATAAAATACATCCCAAGACATTTCAGCCAGACCACTAATATCAAGCAGCTTGGAGTTTTTTGTTAATGTTATCAACTGAGCATTAAAAACAGATTTAGCCAGGAGTTTAATGCTCCTGGTATTAAGGAAAGGACAATATTTTGTGGAATCATCACTTCTCTGTTAAGCTATTGCCATTCACAAGTCAATTTAATCTAATGCAACCTCTTTCAAGAGCATTGCTTTGCTGACCCGGACCAACTGACAAGCTTCCAAAGAGTCCATCACTTCCTACGGTACATCCAGACCCTGCTGCTCACCTGATTACTGCAAATCCATCTTGGCCGTCCTCCCTGCCAGAATCATCCAACCCTCCCACATTGTCTAGTACTGTTCTGCCTGATTGGTCCCCCCCTGCCGGACCTCCTTCCATGCTTCTCCTCTCCCCACTTTCCTCACCTGGAGTTGCAATCTTGCATCTGTTCCCAAACCAGGGATGCTTCCGCATATTGCACCATCAAAGGCACATTTCTCCGTGCGCCCATTCCTCCATGGCCACCAATCCCCTCAGTTTAGCGTAATGTGTCCACTGATTTGTTTGCCACTTGTTGCTAACCGTGACAGTATAGTTAGTTAAATTATGTTTGTCATTTTGAAATATGTGACCGTCTGCTGTACTTGCATATCGCAAATTGTGTTTTGTACTTTGTGCTGTGCCCTGAACTTGCTTCTGCAAATGATTAATAAGTTACTCCTGTACAAAACCGGGGTCTGCCAAACAAAATGAATGATGACATATGCTGCCGATTAAATTCAGTATGCATTTCTGTAATGCCTCGTCAGGGTTAGCTGAACAGTCATTGAAAGAAGTAGATTTTAAACACTTATACTGTGATTTTATTTCAAGTAAAAAGCCAAGTTTATACAACAACACACTTTACATTCTTCTCACTGCCTCACAGCATCAACACCTGGCATAGCCTAGTCCTGTAAATTGAATCTTTTTTATCCTTTTATATCAAGGAATATGCCAAGTGTGCAGGCCCATACAGGTGCACAACCTGGAAGCACCAAAGAGATACAAAATCCAAGCTGTAAATCTTAGACCCTTGGCCTTTGCTCAGACATAGCCTATACATGCACAATATGAATTGATATCCATTCTCTGAAAGTGAGTTGGAAATAATCTGAAGGCGCACGTGTGTAGACCAGGGGTGTCCAAATGTGTCACACAGTTCCCTCTGTGTGGACCCTCAGCCTTTAGTGATCACCCCAGGGGTGCAGAGAAAATAGCCCAGCTGTCCAGACGAGTACAAACACACAGAAACGCTCCGCTGCCGTTCAGGTCACCTTGCTTCTTCTAATAAGGGTCTTTTCTGTACAATGTCGTCAAAGCGGGTCATAAAGAACAGAGGAGCGGAAGTGAAGTGAAGCCCCGCTGAAAAGGAGTAATTAAAGCTTTACCGTCTCCGAAGAGCTGAAGGATGGCCAGGTCGACGGGCCTCTTCCAGCCAGAGTCCTTCTGTATGGCGATGCCGTAGCCCGTGGAGGCGAAGACCTTGCCACTGCCGATGGTCACCAGCTTACAGCCCTCGTCTCTCCCGGCCATGTAGTTCAGCACCGCCGCATCGTAGATAAAGGCATCCAGTTTTCTAACCAGAGGGGAAGAGAACAGAATATATATATGAATGTATAAGAATGAAAATTATGTTGTTAAAGTTGGCTTTTTACTTGAAGCAAAATCACAGTATAAGTGTTTAAAATCTGATTCTTTGCATCACTGTTCAGCTAACCCTGATGAGGGTATATACATATCAACATGGCCATTCACCTGCAGATTGTGTTTGTATATGTATGTAGGCTACAGTATATATTATATACAGGTGAATGACTGTGTCCATAACCAACTCCATCTCATTTACAAAACACTTTTGATCATCTTATGTAACAAGTGAAGCATGCAGTTTTCTATATGTGTAGTGTTGATGACGTTGATGACATACTGAACACAAACTGATGGAACCACACATTGTGATATTACGATTCAGGCCACTATGCCAAAATCACCATCTTGAAAGGGCTGTACCATCACTCAGTCACCACAGGAGTTAAAATGATCAGAAGCAGACTCATAAAACAAGTCCTAACACCCCTCCCCCACCCCCCTACCCCATCCTCCACAGCACACCCACTGCCGCCCACACTCTCACCCAGTCTTCAGACTGTGCAGCGCCTCGTTCACGTTCTTCTGATGGAACTTGACCATGTAGCTGTGCATCTCCTTGTAGTTGTTTCGGATGTTCCTCTCCGTGCTGCCATTGGGCACCGTCCCAAACCGGAAGGGCGGGGAGAAATCGTTTGGCCTCTGGAACTAAGGGGTGGGGAACACAGGAGGAAGATTGAAATGGAGTAGAGGAGAGAAGGTGGACAGAAAAAAAAGGGGGGGAAGGGCGCACATCTCCATACATACTCAGGGACTGGACATGGTGGGAACGAATGCACGAAGCAGACACCCATGCCCATTGTGCATGCATGCGTGCACATGCAACTCCGGATCCACAAGAGGTCTACCTTTTTGTCACTCAGCCCGGACACCTGGTCCACGTACTCCTCCTGGATCATGAAGGCAGCCAGGTTGGCAGTGTAGCTGGCCAGGAAAATGACAGCGAAGAAGGCCCAGACGGAAACCATGATCTTGCTGGTGGTGCCTTTGGGGTTCTGCACGGGGACGGAGTTGTTGAAGACCAGGCCCCAGAGCAGCCAGATGGCCTTGCCGATGGTGAAGGAGGGGCCGCCAGGCTCTGAAGGTGGGGGTGGGGGGTGGGGAAGTGCGGGAGAGTTGTGTAATTCAGTAGCTGTGAGTTGGAAGTCCTGCATCTGACTCTTTGTGAGAGAGAGGAGTGGGAGTGGAATGGCACTGTGTACTGTAATTATGCTACTGCGGTTTCGCAGTGTCTGAAAAACACAACGCAGAGACATTTTCTGAGCCAGGAAAGGAATAATGCCATAGAGTATGCATCTGGACAAAGGCAATGACTAACTCAAGCTAATCGCTTTTACTGCTTACTGATAAATGATAGAAAATCCACCATTTTCCTCTCCTGTAAACCCCATCCTTATCCCCAAATCTTAAGAAACAGCAGCTTTGTCTGTGAATTGGTAAACATCTGCTCTAGAACTCTGGGCAGCTGAACAGTACAACATGAAATGGATGAAGAGACATTACAGTTTTGGTCAGAGATTTAATTAAATAACCCCATTATTTGGTCTTTTTTGATTAACATTAAGTTTGTATTGCCAGGAAAACACAAACATTTTAAGTAAAAACATTGGTGATTTTGCTCACTTAAACAATATATCTTGCAGCTAGGTTATTCATCTCTTATGTGCAGGCTACATTTTTAGAATGATTTTATTGTTTGCAGAGGCCACATATTCACACTATCAGACATAATGGAATATATACTCCCCCACAGCTGTGTGTTGAGCTTTTCATTTGCAGGTTGGAATTGAATTGTTTCACCATTAACCTGAATGCTACTATTTCTGATGATGATAATTAGCAATATTTGTATTAATTCATTTGTGCATTTCATCAACTGACAGATAATAATAATCATAATAATAATAATAATAATAATAATAATAATAATAATAATAATAATAATACGTCATCGTCATCATCATCGTCATCATCATGTTTTGTATTATTGTATAACAACATGTTATGATTTAATGTGAACTTAAATGGTGCTATCACTATGGGGGGTAACATTGGAATCTGTGGTCAGACTGGAGGAGGGTTTTTAGGGAAGCAAAAATTAAAGCTGCAGTTTAGCAAGCAGCCTTTATAGGCAGGTACAGTTTGATAGATTTCCTGTTCAGAGAGCCTCCCTGAACCAGACAATGACTGTCTCTGCGCCATTGTGTGGATGTGTTTCGGTGCTGCGCAAATTGTGTGAAATGTGTTGTGGATGTGTTGCATCTTCATGTGTTCTCACCTCTCCCATCTGCTAGACATCGATTGTACCCGACCGGGCTGAAGTACTCGAATACGAAGACGGCCACCGCTGACACTATCAACAGCATCACGAACATCATCACCCACACATCCGCGCTGAACGGCTCTGGGGGGGAGCAGAGTTAGCGCACAACCACAACCGCTCAGCTGAAAATCACAGGATATTTACTGAGCATTTAAAGAGAAGCAGAGTGAACAAAAGTGAATCGAGGTGTGTGTGTGTGTGTGTCTGCGCGTGTGTGTGCGTGTGTGTGTGTGTGTGTGCGTGTGTATGTGAGCAGGTGCATGGCTGTGTGGCAGGGGGTTCTCACCCAGAAAGGCAGAGGGAGAGACAGTGCCGTTGCTACGGGAGACCATGACACTAATTCCCGTCTCAATGAAGGGCACAGAAAAATCGATGACCTCTGACCTCTCCTCGTTGATAGTGAGGGAGCCCACTGCCATGTGGGCATTCTTCACCACCACCTGAGAAAACGAGTGAGAGAGAGGTCAATGAGGGGCCATTACATTTTCTAAACACAGAGCGGCTGGAATGGACCTATCGTTAAACCGAGGGAGTGAGGGACAGAGAAACTGGGTTATTACAGTGGGTCGTGGCAGCTGGAAATAGCCAGTCCTCCCCCCCACCCTCACTCTCCTTCCCCTCCCTCCCTGTGCGTCTCTACAGGTATATTTAGCCCTAAATACCTGAGCCCTACAGCGCTACTGAAAAATGGGACAAAGCTGACTGAGTTAACAGAGTATGAATGTGTGTGTGTGCGCGTGTGTGTGTTTGTGTGTGCGTGAGTATGTGTTCCTCTCTTGTATCTTTGCTCTCTCTGTTTTTGTTCTGTCTGTTTCCCCCAGTTCTTTATTAACTTTGTATACTCTTGACCATTCCATATAACACAGAGGGAACAGTGCAAGCCATTCATCTTACAGTAATACAATAGGCCAATATCCAAGTATTACATTGGATTGCATTGGAAACTACAGTGATGAATTTCTACATGTGAATATCTGAATTATTGTTTTATGAATTATATATTAATATTAAATAATTAATAATAATTAATATTAAATATTGTAAATATTGTAAATATATAATATAAAAAATATATATACATTAAATATTGAATTATGTGCCCTTAGGGTCCTGACAGTCTGACCTCTTTTATTGTAATTGAAAGCCTGCCTGTCCTCGCAGCATAAATGATTACAGCTTAACACAAAAAGTGGAAATGGAACCACACTGAAACTGCACCTCTCCAACCATGCCATTCCAGGTGCCGTTGATCTTCTTGCCGTGTTTGCCATTGGTGACCAGGTAGAGATCGTAGGTGAACTTGACAGACTTGGCGATCTTCTTCAGGATGTCGATGCAGAAGCCCTTACAGCAGCGTTTGATGTAGATGCCACCTTCTCCTGTCTGATTGCTGAGAGAGGCATGAAGGCAGAGGAAAAGGAGGAGAAGAAGACAGAGGGACAGAAGGTTACAGTCAGGGGAATTAGGGAGGGAAGGAGGCCACAGAGAAAAATTGAGGGTAGAAAGGGAATAGAAGAGAACAAACAGAAAAGATAGAGGAAGAGATAAAGTGAGAGCAGGAGGGAAAAAAAGCCAGAACAGAGGAAAGAGGCAGAGGAACAGAGAGAGAAATGCAACGCAGGGAATGAAATAACAGTAAGAATGGGGAGGGAGAAATGAGGGGATGGAAAGGGAAGTTGTAAAAGAGGGGAGCAGCATAAAGTGGAGAGACAGTAATGAAGGGTAACGGCCAGAAGAGGGCAAAGGTCCAATGGAGAGGTGTGAAATTATAGAAGAATAGAGTGCAGAGGAAGGTCACACAGAATAACAGTAATGTATAATCAAAAAAAAGTCAGGAACGGAGATTGGGAGGCATACAGGCAAGGAGAGAAGGGTGAGGGTGAAGACAGTGGCAGATTTTAAGAATGACAGTACCAGAGACAGCACAGGAAAGAGGGAGACAGGAAAAGAGGGAAACACGACAGGACATACAAGAACCATTTTAGACAGCAACAGCCCACATAAAATAAATTGAAAAGAACACTTACGGACTTGATCTCACACACTGGTAGAATTATACTTCCACAAAAAATCAGTTGAAACCATACAGTCAAATAACGTAGAAACCGGCTGGCTTCACAAGCTAGTCATCAGAAATTTACAATGCTTATATCAAACCCCAAGGCATGATGCAGCGCACACTAACCAGGTGTGACACTGTCACCTTCAGGGTCATGAACACTTTAATTCAAGAAACGCCACACAGCATCATAAGCAGTTTGTGCTGCAAGACAATGGCAAGTACAGAAATAAATAGAACCGCATACGCAACAGCAACAGACAGACATAATAAGGGCATAATTATACAGAACACCTGACTGTAAGTCTGGGGTACAATGAGACAAAGTTGCAGGTAGTTAGATGGAGCTGTGGAAAGAAAAACAGTGTATTGCACTATATGAAAGGGTCACAGACAAAAGCACAAGGCTGAAATGTGGAGCTACAGATGGTAATGTGGATCTTCAGATTTTAAGAAAGCACTGTAGAGCTGTGTAAGAAGGGTCTGCAGGGATTACAGACAGTAATATGCAAAAAAAGACAGACAGTAAAATCATGTACCATATAGTCAGTGATTCTGGGTTATAGACAATGAGTAGGGCACTCAATGACTCAGACTTATAGAGAGAAAAAGGCATGTGCAATTTGATGCAAAGCAAGAGGAATTTGTTGAAAAAGGACTATAATCAGTGATGTGTCATTACAGCTGGTGAAATACCAGTATTGGTCTGTGGTATGGGGCTGTAGTCAGTGATAGCCAGTAATACAGAGCTGTAATCAGTAATGGGGGCTATGGTCAGTGATATGAGGCTACGGTCAGTCGGTAGGGACCGTGGTCAGTGACACATGGTTATGGTCGGTGATACGGGCCTACAGACGGGTTTAAAGGCCTTTGGTAAGTAATACAATGCTACATTCTCACATGTTTTTCAGCTGCTTCCTGCAGGGCACAGTGTTCCTCATGCAGGTGCCGCTCAGAGGGTCCACGTCCTCCACGATGACGAAGGGAGCCTCCTCCAGCGTGACGATGGACAGGTGGTCGTCCTCCCGGCGGTCCGTGTCCGAGTACAGCTCGAAGCGAGGCCACACGTGGTACTTCATCGACAGGGAGCCGTTCTCCCACTTCCCCACCTGAATCAGGATGGGATGGAGCGGAGTAAGAGAGGCCATGAAAGAGAAAGAGAAAGAAAAAAAAGGAAGAGAAAGACAATTGGTACTTTACCTCTGTACGCAGGGTTAGAACTGAAAAGAGGAAAAGAAAGCAACTCACCCTATCCCATTGCCTTTCCTTATCCAGCAGGATGATGACTAGCTTGGGGTGCATCTGATAGCCGTCCTCACTGAACGAAAGGTTGCGCCCCTCAAAAGTCACATTCATGAGATACCTGTGATACAGATGATTTAGGGTTAAATGAGCAAGCTTTATGAGCAAGCTGATCTGTATCACAGCGTTGAGTTATCTTAGGGCACAGTAATACACACAGGCAGGATGAGCCCTTGATATTGGCGTGACACAGAAACAGATAAAGAGTGCAATATCAGGCGATAACAGAAAAAAAGATCCCTGACAAAGGTAACAGGTATCTGCATTATCTAATGGAGGTTAAAACATGAGGTTAAAAATTGAAGAAAAGAAAATGTTGTGTAAGCCATTACATGCTAATATTACAAAAAACCCATTGCTCTAAATTCCATGACATTCACTGTGAGTATAGTATACAGAATGTAATATTTATTCCTCGTATTTTGGATCTAATCTTTCACCGCATACTGCCAGATTTCATCAGGACGTGGTTAAAACAGGTGGCAGGGCTTCCAGCCACAGGGGTCCAAAATCCTGGAATGACCCATCTCGTCTCGTGCGCGGGGAATGAGAGACTACCTTCCACCAGATTAAAAACCCAGATGCCTTATGGCTGCAACACCCTCCTTCCCACGGCGGGCAATGCATTTACACGGAGCTTTGCTGCGTATAGCGTCTCTGCTGCCGAGGCTCCGACGTGTCACCACGGTGTGGGCTGAAATATGATACTGTGAACCAGTCGCACCCCCACTATCAGCTGCTCCCTGCACGGGGGCCCTGCCGGGCTCCCTCCCGTTTCCGTTCCACTTCCACGTGTCCCCTGAGGTCGGATGCCGTTGAGATCCCACATCCACTTCAACGCCCACTTCATTCCGGAACGTACGTAAGGCAACTCGACCGCCGAAGCCGCACAGAGACCCCGAACCCAGGGCTGATGTCTCCCTCTTTATACCATAACTCAAACAAAAAAAAAAGGTTTTTCTGTATGTATGTGCTTTTTCCTCGTGTCCTTGCAGGAGCAAACTGTAAACAGACAGTCCCAGTTTTTACGACATAATGTGTTCCTGGAAACCCTGTCATGAACAGGATCGTTGGGAATAAAATCCTAATTTTTCCCACGTTCTGTCCCTAAACGTGATCAAGAATGACGCATTGTATAAAATGCAAGATAAAGCATTCGCTGTACATTTAAATATAATTCTACATGAAGTATAGTATAAATATATAGTGCACTGCATGACAAGAAACGCAGAGGAGCAAGATGCAAATCATGGTCTTCAGATAGGTGTTTAGCACAGGATGAGAGACAAAGTTCTCATGCTTGCAAGATAAAATAAGCAAATCTTCTTTAGGTCCCCTCACACGTTCACTGAACACAACAAAATAAAATATTCAAAACAACACAATAAATAAACTGCCTTTTCAGGCTTTTTTTTTACTTATCTGCTTTTGCATGTTCTTTTTCTCACTTTTTCCTGCTCCCCAGTCTCTCTTTCATTATAAAAGATCATTTTGTAATATAAAACAATTAATGATGTCATTTTTGTAAATGATGTAAAAATGAGTTGTCACAAACAGAGCCGCCATGACTAGGAGACAACCTTACTATGTGTAACAATAGTGTGCTGTTTGATCAATCTCTCTGTCCAAAAACCAGCACAGAACATTACTCATTATTTTTAAAACCATCATTATTGTGATTATGGGTGTGATTCTTGTTTCCACCCTACTGGCCTTTCCTCTTTCCACCCACTTCATGCTATATCTACTGTATCTCGCAGTGTTTCTGTGCCATGCACTCCGCAGCAATTCATTTATTAGGGTTTTTAAGTCATATTTGATTGATGGATTGGATATGAATACTGTGACTGGGGGGTGCATGGGTCCAAAACAGAACACAAAGAAACTGTCTCAGTATCTCCAGCTGACTCAAGAGCTTTCCATTATGACAATAATATGCCATACACATTTTCTTTGCGACTGGTTTGGTACTGTACATGGAATGGCACTTTGGTCTTTCTTTTTTGTTTCTTCCAAATTGTGAAAAAAAGGCATTAACACACCCCACTAAATGCATTGTGATTCTAAAATGTGAATCGTGATGCTTCCTTTCCCTTATTGTGGAAAAAAATAGTCTGCTCTTAATCTGGTGGCAATATGTCAGCAGCACTCCAGATTGCAAAACACATAAGAACTCTATTAAAACAGCATGGCTGTGTGCAGTGATATGCTCATCATACACATATGTATCTATGTGTCTGTGTGTGACAGCTACCAGGTGTGTGTGTGTGTGTGTGTGTGTGTATGTGTGTGTGTTAATGCGCCAGCATGTGCGTGTTACTGTCAGATAAACTCAGATAATCTCTTTCACTCTGGCTTCCTCTCTCTCTCTCCGTGGGTTGCAATTTCCATGACAACGCTCTTCCTCACAAACATGCATGCGAGAAATAAATAACAGATCTAAATGAGTGAGCCTGAGAGTGTGTCCAACTGTATGCTTCATACGTTTAGCATTCTGCAATGAAGTAACCATGTTACACACACACACACGCGTGCCCATGTTAATACATGCATACATACATACTCAGTGTAACTCACTCCTAATCACATGTAATCGTAAAGCTGTTAAACCATGTAAATGACACCCTTTGCAAATGCAGAGACATAAATATTTATTGCTGCCATATACTGGTTTGTCAACATTCAGTTCCTCTGTGACCATAAGAACAGTTTTATGGTGCTATATATTATTTGTCCTCTGTCTCTATATAACGTTATATATATGTATGTGTAAATATACAACCCATTTGATGCTGAGTACTGAGAGAGACTCACCAGCATATGTAATGTGTTGCCATGGCGCCCACAACCACGGCGATTTCCAAGCAATCTGCCGCGTTGCCATGGGAACAATAATCTCACCCGAGAGAGAGAGAGGGAGTGAGAGAGAGAAAGATAGGGGCATCTTTTTACCCTAACTACTGCCCCCGGCCCCTCCATTGCTAACCACTTTATGTTTCTTTATGCTAAAATGCATGTATACCTGTCTCTCTAATCTTCTCATATCTCCTTTCATATTTTCACTTTTACTGTGTGGAAATAGGTAAATGTTAATATCCACATAACTTATGGCTGCATACACCGATACATACAGTCTCATGTTCTGAGCCAAGTACAAGTCTATAATTTGGATAATGACAAACATACACTCAGGCACATCACACACTGATGTGCACTCATTTACACTCATACTTATTGTATCCATGCATTTACACATGCGGTTTGTCAATAATGTAGCTGAAATAGTAATAAAATATTGATTGGACGTTATAATAACTAAGTAATTACATTAATTCATGATAGATAATTCATGATGGAATCACACACATTAATGAATAAACATCTAATATAAGGATACTCCTAACAGTTTTTTCAGCATGTGGAAATATTACAACATGCATCTATTGTGCATACATAACAGCATTTATACACACACTCACTTACACATACATAATATATACAGTAAAAATATGTGTTGTGTATGCACTGTGTGTGTGTGGCAGAGGCAAAGACAAGCACAGTAAGAGAGACAAAGTGGGAGAAATAGACTTGTGGAGGTGCGAACATGGTAATAAACTGTACTAATGGGAGGTCTGCAGGAGGGGGAGAGAGAGAGAGAGAGGGAGAGAGCGAGAGAGAGAGGATGCTGAGGAGAGTTGGAAGCTAACATTATCCTTCTTGTTGTTAATTTCCTTGCCAAAATACTATGGCCATTTACAACTGAATAGTACATGTGCAATACGAATAGTACACTGTAACAAAGGAAGCGAAAGGGCAAAAATTCTGGCCCGTTCTATACTCCAACCATCACTGTAATACACATGCATACATGTGTGTTCGTCTATGTTTGTGTGTGTACATGTACATATGCAAATACACATAATACACATAGGTATACATATACACATATGCATATACATATATATATATATATATATATATATATATATAAAACAAGATATAACCATCCCAAAACACAGCAGAAACCACACCACTACGAAACCATTCTAAAATAATTTGAGGCAAATTTTGTGAGTATGTATGGAACCAATCATCAAAGGCAGTAAATGAGAGAAATGAGAAATGGCAGCAACAGCCCAGAACAGTCTCAGAATAACCAGTTCCAACCTCCCCCATAAACCACAGCTCAGTGAAGAACTAGGTCTTCCTGCATGCTGCCATTTTCCACACAGCGTCATCCAAAAATAGTTAGATATTTAAGTTCCAAACAAGGATTCCAGAGGAGGATTTTTAGACAATCCCTATCCAGTTGACCAAATCTGGACAAATCAGTTCCATCCACAGCTACAAAAATCCCACCTACCACTTCCTCTCTGCTTCAGCTGTTTATGGTATCCCTCCTCCATCTCATCTCCCCCTTTTTTCCCCTGTTTGTGATGTCCAAACAGTGGGTCAACAACCTCGGCCCCTGGCCAGGTGCTGTCCTTTTGCACGTTCCCACCCAAATAAGAGTACCACTATAACCACTATAACCTATTAAAGTGTATGGAAATTCATGCATTACCATAACTGACAATCTGCTAAGTCCCTATATACTGTATATCACTATATATTACAACAGATTCCTCTGTATTGCCTTTTTAATGTATTTCATTTTAATAGACACTGATTAATAATATATAAAATATAATGTTATCGGGAATACTTTCATTAACCATCATTAATTCTGCATTGTTAGTAGGACCATGCACAAAAAATCAATTACGGTACCTTAAATTTCTTCTTTTAATTAATTACTGAGTATCTGTCAAACATCTGACAAAAATCAGTGCATTTTGACACAGATCCTTTGGTCGTTTTTTGGGGTTAGCATCCTGCGCACAGTGAATTTGATCTTGAAATGGCCTGCATGGTTCACCTAAATCTACGTAGCATTTCCACAGCATAATGCTCAAAAGCATAGGGGAGTACTAACCAGGTGTAGGCGCTGGTGGATTAAATACAAATTCAGTTTTTACAGGCAGTCTTATCAGCGCACAACGCACCACCTCCCAGAATCGACCGGCTTATTCCTTCCTTGAATTACATAACTGAGCCTACAACCATGAACATGTGGAATCACTACAACCCTCCAAAAAAATCAGGCATCCAGATACTGAAAATCAGCGTCTTAATTGTGTAAAATGTTGTAGCATTACAGTGCTCCTGTGCATTTTTTATTAACCAGTTTCAGTCAGAACAAAGGTATATAACAATGAATGATAATAATCTCAATTTTAACAAAAGATATCTGACATATTGTAGTTTCATGTGAATTACAAGATAACACTATCATATTACATAAAAAGAAACTGGCTACTCAAGGGTCAGGGTTATTTAAATGGTGTGTTTGCTAATCGTGCAAAAATAGCCAAAAGAAGGTTAAGGATGATTATAAAATAAATGGAAAGTCTCTGCCTCCTCTGGTCACAGCAGCTCACCAGCCTAAACTGGCTAAAACAAGATCGCTCTACATTGCGAGCCGTTAAATACAAGGCAAGGGTATTGATCTCCCCTTGTAAGGGGCGCATTAAACCACCAACATGAATCATGTTATTACAACGGTTTACCCTGAGAATATTCACAGGAAGGGTTTCATATCGAATGCGCTCAGCATTCTGTCTGGTAGAACATGAAGGCTCGTGATCACATTAAGAATAAATAAGCTCAGGGAATACAATTCAAAGTGAACTTAAACTAGGTTGGGCAGCCCTGCTTTTTTGTCTTTTTTATGTGTGCTTGCTGCAACGCCCTCCTCTCCTTGAAAGCATTTAAAAAAAAGCACTGATTGAAATTACCCCAGAAATCTGAAAAATAACACAAACGTGCCTAAGATTACCTCAGCATACAACAGGCTGCAACAGCATTAGACCTCTTCGAATGAAGCTGTTACTGTAAACGTTTTCTTGAAGCGCAAAAAGCTACGGGAGGAGCTAGCAGCGCTGCAGCGAAATACCAACAGCAGAGAAAACGAGAGATTGCACCAAAAGGCCTCAAACCAAAGAACAGATACAGGAACGAAAACAATGCAGGGTCCCAAAAGTATTTCAAAAATCTACCTCCACTAGTCTAAAATGCTGGATGTTAAACAGTGTTTTAGACTCTATTCCAGAGTTTTGGTTTATCTACATAAAACTCTACACTCAGATTTAAAAGAATAGTTAGTGTCTGT
This sequence comes from Megalops atlanticus, assembly GCA_019176425.1. NCBI lineage: Eukaryota > Metazoa > Chordata > Actinopteri > Elopiformes > Megalopidae > Megalops > Megalops atlanticus. The sequence continues at coordinate 16,978,804 of CM032875.1, read as the reverse complement.
TACAATGTAATATGTGGACTTTGTTATATAAACACTCTTTAAAAAAAGACCTGCACCAGCCCTACATCAGACTAAAATGGTAACATAATATAACTCTTTCCTTTTTTTTCTTAAACGCCATTCATTTCATCTGAGAATGTGAGAATGTGAGGCACATTACAGCGAGTGATGTCACTGGCCCTCCTAAAGCACTCCAAACAATGCCGGCTCACCTGAGCACTTCGTTTGGGTTCCCGGCGCTCGGCCCTTTCTTGTCGGGGGCCCCGTGGCACTCAGACTTCAAAAGGGTGTGCGGCCCACGGTCCAGCATCATGGTGGAGGTTGCCATGGCGATGACAGCCACCGCGTCACGGACGCGAGCCTCCAGGCCATAGTCCCACTCATCGTATGACACAGAGATGAGACCTGCGGATGGGAGAGGGCAGGGAGAGAGCTGCTGGAGAGGCGCTCTCCGAACAATGAGCTGCTCACGAGGCAAACGCAGTCTGGACCGGGAGCTTGACTCGCTTTGACAGCACAGCGTGCAGCTTGGCTCACCTCAGAGATGCACCTTTCTCATTCCAACCACCTGCACAGCACCACAGCTCTGGCTTAATACGGTATGTGGAGGGTGCAGCGGTCTGTTTTTTTCTGACATAGATTACCAGATCAGTTAGGTGGCCCAGATTAACTGCGTCCTTGTGTCCTTGAGGATATGCCATTGAGATTTTTTTTTCCAATATCACAGCAATAGTGTACTTATGTGGTGCTAAAAAATGTGTGTGTGAGAGAATTCGGTGAAAACAGATGATCCCAGGGCCAAAAACAATGCAACACAGACCACTGAGTCTTTGCGAAACCTTCCTTCCTGTTCATGTCTGTTCGATGTAAAACATGAGTCACCGGGACATGTTTGAGGTTAGTGTCTCTGGATGGCTGGAATGAAGGTACTGTGCACCAAATACCTCCTACATGACAGCTGAGAGTGGGATGGAAGTGACTTGTCAACCCCCCACCCAACCGGTACCTGTGGGGAACTCCGCAGGCACGTTGGCTGCGTCTCCTGCCACCAGCGAGGGGACGATCCAGGTGTATCCGTAGCCCGTGAGCCCCACTGAGTGGGCCACCTGGAAGATGGTGACGGCCTCCTCCTTGGTGCAGTAGAGCAGCATGACGGGGCTCTGCAGCTTCTTCAGCTGGTTCTGGATCTTGGAGTCGCCGTCGTCCAGCGACATGTCGAGCAGCAGCACCTCCTCCAGCTCCCAGCCCACGAAGCTGTTCTCGATGGTGCTGCGCACCTGTAGCGAGTGCGAGCACACACACACACACATGCACGCACACACACACACATGCACGCACACACACACATACACACACACACACCACCAAACAAACACACACAAACATACACACACACACACCACCAAACAAACACACACAAACATTCACACATGCAAAAACACACACTGAGCATTAACAGGAAAACACAGTTCTGTATAGCAATATACACAGAGGTGTAACTTATTATCCCCTCAACCCCACTCTCTCCCCTCAAAAACTGCAGATTTAAACATTTCATTGCAGATTTGACTGTCCCATGTGCCTTCACCAGACACTGCACATACACTGCACACTGCAACAGTGCATATTTGCTGGATGTCCTGGCTGTTTCTTTTGAGCTGTCTGGGTATTGCCTGCATTGCAGCACTTTTTCTGAAGCAATATCATCAATTAATTAAGGTCAAAGAAAAAAGGGAAAAAAATTAATAAGGTTGTCATGCTTTAGTTGTTTCACTGTTCCTTGTGGTATCATGCTTAGGTGTAAAACCATTATTGCTATTTAATGCCAGTTTAGTTTGTGAGTTTTACCTTGTTGACAAAATCCTGATAACCGGGGTAGTAGGTGGTGACTATGGAAAATATGTACCAGTCATACTCCTCCATAATATTCAACATGACTGAGGCCTGCTGTTCAATTGAGGGGCCAAACTGGAAGAACATGGAATGGTCATCCTGAAATAAAGACAGAGGCAAAGAATATGATGTAAGTTTAAATACTATTTTCAAAGTATTTGGACTGGACAAAAGTGTTTCCAGAGTATTTACAGTAGAGGGAGTATTCCTTTAACTTGGTGATAAATTGTGATTGTGCAACATATATTATCTTGGTTAGGTAGTATTTGTGTATATTTGTGTGTATGTGTATGAGAGTGTGTGTGTGTATGTGTGTGTGTGTGTGTGTGTGTGTGTGTGTGTGTGTGTGTGTGCATGTGTGTGCGTGCTTGTGTATGAGAGACTGCATTTATGTGTCTCAGTATTTGTGTGTGTATTTATGTGTGCATGTGAGTGGCTGGTCTGTGTGTAAAATTGTGCATCAGCGTGTGAAATCAGTCATGTGTGTCAGTCATGCAGAACGCCGAACCCATTGGCTCACCACTGCGCCACACTCAACATCAAAGACTACCTTCCCCCCCTGAACCCTGAGGGGAGATAGGGTGATCTGTTACCTTCATTCTGTTTCTGAGATGATACCACTAACAAGCCACGGGAATGGGAGGGTGAAGCTCCTACATATAAGTATTCAAGCGCAAAACAGACACCGCCTACATTGCAGCCACTGCATTCATACTGGGAGTCTATCAGAGGTAAATGCAGAGTGAGGTCACTGGCATGCTGTAATTTTTTCTTTTCCCCTTTAACCCTTTAACACCACTTTCTCTCTATTCATCTTTTTTTCCTACGTTCTTTCTTCATCTCATCTTTCCAGTCCACTGCTACTATTTTGTATTCCCCTTTCTCATCTCTCTCTCTCTCTCTCTCTCTCTCTCTCTCTCTCTCTGTTGATCCCACCCTTCTGTCCTCCTTGTCCTGTACTTGACTCTCTGCACCCCCCCCTCCCCGCCACCCTGTTTATTCAGCCGAATTTACTGCCAAGATACAAATATAATTGAATTTCCAGTTTCTGCCCCTCTCTCTTTAAGAGCAGTGCTAGTCCAGCCATTCAGTGTGTTTCCATTTTGCTGGAGATGTACGGACTGTTATTTAAGTCAAAGCATAATATTAGTAGTAATTACTTTTTTACTGCTACAGTAATCACTGGCTGCCTGTTTGCTTTATCATGTCCTAGAGCCGAACTTTTAATGATTAAGATGTGCAAAGAGTCCTGTAAAGCTGGCATAGTGCTTCTATTTGTCAAGGTAGTTGTTTTATATCTCTGAACTCTCTACAGCATAGAAGGAATACTTTATAACCACTTGCAGACAAAAATAAAAGACAAGTTCATCATATCATTACAATAAAGCCTGTATTAATTTGGAAGAGTGAGAGACTGTGGTGATAGACTGTCGATCCGAACTTAATATATGCTCAGTGATTACAGCCCGGTGATGGGAAGCTGATCATGCACAGTGAATTTCATTTATATAGCACCTTTCATGGATCTCAAGGCACCTTACAGTGCAGGGATGGATGATTCATCTCAACCATCAACAATGTGTAGTACCCATCTGGGTACTGCATCGGTTGAGGTGGAGAGTGAGGGATTTATTTATGCAATTAAACTGGGAGATGATTAGATGGCTCAAACCAATACCGCCAGGATGCTGGGACTCTTTGCAATAAGCACCGTGGGACCTTTAACGATTGCATGGAGTCAGGACGTTGGGTTAATGTTTGATCTGACAGATGGGAAGTCTTATTCTGGGACACTGGTTTTCTCTGGTGCAGGGGGAAGATTGTCTGTTACTAGCCCACCAAACACCACTTTCAGCGGCAACCCTGTTTCTCCCAGGTCTCTCATCCAAATACTAACCGAGTCCAGGCCTACAGCACTTAGCTTCAGCCATCTGGCAGGAGGAGACTATGGGATGGTATGGCTGCTGCACTCCCTGCCCAGAATGGAGAGCAGTGTCCAGCCAACCAGATACAGATGCAATCTCTCTCACTGCAGCATTAAAAAAAAAACAAACTCACAAAGCCACATGCGTGTACTACTTCCCAAATTCAAATTCAGATCACTCCAAGATATGATGTAATATACACACAGAAATTCACAAGAGATTAACAAAATGAAATCACAGTTTATATTAATTTATTGTAAGTCACCCTGACCATAAATGCTCCGAAAACCACTCTATGGGTGCGGCAAGAGAAGAACAGAAGTATTTTGCTGTAAGAGGTTATAGATGTTGCTTGTTTTAAATGTTTTAATTTGTATCCATTTGATTCTTTTAAATGGGATGCCCTTGTAAGTACCGTAAGTAACCCCTCTAAATGGGTCTGGCTGCACATTTGTCGTAATGCCAATAAAGCTTGTCTTGAATTTGGTTTTCAGAGAGAAGGATGACAGTATAAGCATTTAACTATACATAGCCTTTTTGGATGCTGCAAAGATTGAGAGGGAGATAGATAGAGAGAGAGAGATAGAGAAAGAGAGTGAGTGAGAGAGAGAAAAGAGGGGGTGGGAGGGATGGCATGAGGGAGAGAACAGCTGGTCTTGCTTGAAAAGACAGGAAAATCTAACAGCTACCAGAAAGACACACACACACACACACACACACACACACACCAAAGAACAGCATAACACAACTTGAATATTGTGAAGATGTACAGCATCTTATACACTGTCAAAAATATAGTTATTCAAACAAGTGGGTGCTTGTATGTCCTGCTAAAGGGACTGAAACTTTTCTACCTCTCTCTTTCTCTGTCAGATTTCCATGTTTAATCAAATTTCTTCTTGCTAAAAAAACTCAACTTTAATCAAACACACATGCAATTAATTACTTCTTACATTTGTCAGGCTATCACCTCATTAGGAGTGACCTTATTTTCCATCGTTTTTTAACCTTAATTAAAATAGAAAATCCTGGTCTTGATTAAAATATTTGGGTAATTCTATCCCAGACATGTTTCAAATTAAAACTGAACCCTATCCAATCACTGAACATGTAAAGAGAGAAAAAGGGAGAAACAGGGAAAGGAAAAAATGGTGGAGGACAAAAATAACCAGCCATTATCTGAAAACCAATCCTTTTTCATTTTGTTTTCTCAACCAACAACATATTAGGGATCACATTCCCGGCATCTCTACACGGCGTCCTCTGCCCCCTCCCGTTTCCTCATTACTGTAGGTTTCACACCCTGTTGGCAAATGAGGTTTCTGGAACAGACAGCAATGAGGTCGTTATTGTCGTTATCACCGTCATTACAGTCCCCCTGTCCTCACCTCACTGACAGCAGAGTGGATGGGGTGGTAGTGTTCCGGGGGGTGCGTTCTACACTCGGCCCACATCATCTGGAATCCCAGCTCGATTTTTCCCACCCACAGCAGGTCTCCCCCTAACCCCCGGCTCACCCACTGGGCCTCCCTCTCACAGCCTGGCTGCCTGTTCCCCCTGTCTGTCAGAGCTCACGGTGCCAGGACGGACCGCGGGTGCCTTGGCGAGTTACGGAGTGTCCCGTTTTAAAGAGAACGCCGGGCAATATCTGAGACAGGATGCTTCATAGTACACATAAGATGCTTAAATTCAAGATTGGAAAGATCTCTGTCAATTTTTATGATGCAACAAGTGGACTTGTTGCTTATTACCTGACTGGGGAAAGGACCTGGCTACAACGACATCCTTCTTTTCCCTCAGGGAGGTCTTCTTTGATTGATTAGAAACACAAAACCCCACTGTAAACGGACTCTTCCTGTTGTTCAAATATATTCCAACCATCCATGGGGGCAATTTAATAATTCAGGATCTTTGCAGTTTAAACAAAGTGCTCCTCAGTGTCCCTACTGTATTCCCAAACAATGGTTGGGCACATCAGAGTTCCAGTCCATCAATGTCATTCATCAGAACTCTGGATGAGATTTGGTTCTGGAGCGTTAGGCAAGTCAGATCTACCTCTCAAATTGTGGATAAAGTATCTCATAAAGAATATAAAATACTGCAAATCAAATTCTCTCCAGACGTGTCCATGAAAGAAAGAACAGGCCTTGGACTTGATCCTAGCCGAGTTGCTAACATGCGACTGAATAGCACCAGGCTCCACTTGAAAAATCAAAAGCACAACTTAAACAGGTGTGTTGACCATGTGTCTTCACTCTTTTGCATTCCACAGACACACACCCAGACCATCTCCCTCCCTAACCCTCTTTCTCCATCCACTTCAAATCCACATCTGCTTTATTGCCATGATACAAGTTCTAACAACACTATATGAATGCATGCAGATAAGACAACAAGCTAACTCTCCCTCATTCTCTTACTACTTCATACAGAAATTTCACCATTTATCCATTTTTCCTACATGCAAAGACTGTTTTCCAGTACCATGGAAAACAGTCCATGGTACCGCATGCATTCTCCTCACTGCCAGACACACAAAGGGTTGCCAGTACAGAGGCCTTTAATAAGGCCTCTTGGGAAGGTGTGGGAACTACATAAAATCTGACATACCAGACTCATTCATCATTGGGTCTTTCTCAGCCTTGCTTCTCTGCACTTAATGTGGTACAAAAGGAAAAGTTTGTTTACACCTTTCTTCTTTCTGTCTTTCTTTTGCATACTGGCCTCACTGACATGACTGGTGTCTTGCAATGTTGACAAAGCTTTTTAAATACACAGGTATGCTTGTTTCACCACATAGGCACACTCAAATATGCAAATATAATAAAATGGTGCCTTCAAAATTAATTGGTGCAATTTGCTCCTGCTCCAACACACACACACATAAAGCAGAGAAGGTAAACATATGGTCCGCTTATGCTCCTCTTAAAGATTTCACAGAATTCACAATACCTGAGCACTCCTGCACATACAACCATTTCATCTTGGCTCCCCTCTTCTGTCTGTGTCATTGAATCAGGGCAAACGCTGATTCTAAAAGGTTTCTGTGGCTATGGAAATAAATATGGGTTATTGCATATAAAGCACCTTACCCTTTTAAATAAGAGTAAGGACCATTTTAGATTGCATTCACACAATGATTACTCTCCCTTTAGGGTCATTAGAGAGCATTTTTTACCCTTCCAGATCGATCAGAAATGATGGAAATTTTCAGGGTGGCTATGAATGGATCATACGGTGCCACAATGGACCCTTTGTCCGATCTCTCTGAATACAGATTCCCTGCCTGGATCTGGGAATAATAAATGGAATGCACAAAAGCATACAAGATGTCAATAAAATCCGTTAGGGTGATGTATTTGATGATGGAAATGCACCTGGTGTCCTGCTTGGCAACAGCTTATTTTCTGCTCACCGATCTGTCCTCTCCCAGTCAATTCTGCCCTTTACATTTCTAAGGCAACTGCATTTGGAGTGTTAACTCGTGCCGTTGGGGTGTCTGTTCTTTCATTAACTGTTCTGCTTTGAAATCAATTTTGAGGAAAATTGCATCGACTCATTTTTTTAAGTTTAGAGGATAAAATTTTCATTTTGTCATTTTGTTTTGAATGAAAATAAAATGAATTTGCTAAATTGCTGGCGGTGGCTACAACAGATAATTAGCACTGCCATCACATTGAATTTGAAGTTCCATTTTATAAATAAGCAATTAAAGCCAGCAAGTTAACGCAATGAAAAAAAAAGAAAAAGCAGTATCTTTCTCTTCATCTCGTCTCCCTCCTTCCATTACTTTTTCACCTCTCTACTTCTTTTCTCTCGCTACGCTCCCTCCCTCCTTGTGCTCTCTTGCTCCGTTGCTGAATTTCTAATTAAAGTGAATTAATGTCTCTGCATTTCTAAAAATACCAGCTACACACACTGACATACACATCACAAAAGACTTGAACATGTCTCTCTGTTCACAAGGGCAAGGTTTTACACCCACTCCACAAAATGCTGGCACAAACCAGACAGACAGACATATCCACAAAATGAGACGCACACACATATGCACAATGACATCTATAATGCGCAGTGAAAGAAACACAAACAGACACACATGTTGTGTAATACACCACTACAAAGAGACTGTAATGATGTATCCCCTTTTCAAACATTTTATTTTAAATTCAATACATCTTGAGCGTCATCAATGGTATACAATATGCACAGTTAAGCACAGGTGTAATATGGTGCAAAAAAATCCCATACAGGAAAAAAAGAGAACAATAAGACAGCTACACATTTATACTATGGTCTGACATACAAGTATACCATAAGCAATACACATATGACAGCAGGGATGTGACACACTGTAAGAAATGTGCTAATATTTACAGCATATATTGCAACACAACAGCGTAAGATGCGAGATACCTGCATACATTGAGAGGCACTGATTTCTGCAGATTTATATTTAACACACGCATTCAGCTCCCATAAAGCTCATACTGTATATGTACACACAGCTCACAGGTCTCACACTGAATTAGACACATGATCTTCACATGCCTGGGTACAAGAGCTCTCCATCCCTATCTGTGGATAGCGCACCAATGATTAATTATTATTTCTAGAATGGCAAGGTGTTTTTATTTTTTTTGTTGAGTTTTTTTTTCTCAGACCTGCAGCTAAAATTCCTGTACCATACCCAGCACCCTCATTGGATGCACATTTAGACAACATGACATTCCATCAAAAGCTGCTCCTGTAATGCATGTAAAGATGGTTCCTTTCCAACTTGGCTGTCTAGTAAGCACACATTCTGAAGTTTCAACAGCATCCAAAACGGAAATACATTTTTTTCCTTTGTACCACTCCTAATTCACAAGTCGGTTGACACGTAGATGTTGAATGGCTACACAGCACACCACTAGACCAACTCATAGTTCTGGAATTGCGGATTTCATAGCCCTTTTTCAGAGTGAAGGAACATAACTCTCCTTGGAGAGGGGATAAATCTCTGTACACTGGCAACCCAGTGTGTCTATGTGTCAATCATGTTCTGAGGGACAAGGAGGAGAAACAGAGGGATGAATGGACATCTCTCAGTGTAGAGATTGTCAGGAGTTACAGGGATACTTGTTTTAATGAGCATTTTTTGCTCAGCAGACACCATTATCCTGGGATAGTTACAAATGACACAGTACTCTGTCTATTACATATACTCCTCTTACAAAGCTAATGTATAGGCCATGTTTGAAAACCTATTTCTGACGTCACGTATGACCCACTGAGGCACAGAGGCACAGTGAGCCACAAAGGCACAGTGTGTTTCACCCACAAGTGAATATAAATGCTATAACATGCATGTGGGATTCATTATATTGGTACAGGTAAACTGTCAGTAGTGCCTACACAACTGCACTTCTACTTCGTCTTCCATTCCCTTTCCTACAAGGGAAGTTGAGTTACCATGACGATTCGAATTCACATGCGCGTTCAGCATTCTATACCAATTGAAATACAAGAGGCACTTTGGTCTTGTGCTGGAGCCTAAAGGGCTGCAGAAGACCTCAATAATGGATTACATTTGAAAAAAAAAACTACCTTTTACTTGCTAGCTGATTTAATTTAATTATTATGACATAATTAAGTCCTGACAACTGTTCATTATCGTGTGGTCCCTGACCATACCAGCTTTTACTCAACCTTTGAGCTGTGAAACAAATTCAAGCAAGGCCCACAAGCTTAAATGCATGCATACACCTTTTCCCAAATTTTTGTTCATGTGGCATGGACAGGAATACACTTAGAGCACAAAGACAATTTGTGGCTTTGGCATTGAAGCGGGATTCCTTGAAAGACAGCTGCACTGACAGATTTAAGCATTAAAGAGGGCCATATTCATAGAGTGGGATTATTACTGGAGCAATTGAGGCACTCTTTATCTCTACAACAGTATTCTACCTTCTGGAGAGTTTGAAGTCAGAATACTCAAATATTAATGTTGTGCCTACCAAACCATTACCATCAATTTGGAATGAAATGACAGGGAAAGAGATGGGAAAGGACAGCTCGTGTAACGACAGCAGAGACAGGGTGATGGAAACAGGGGTGTAGCCAGACATAAACAGCCAACGAGGCAAGTATTTTTCCTGCAACATTTAGCCAATGTTGTTAATCACAAATTCTTTACAGTCCTAATAAACAATATATTTCAACTGTTTGTGTTGGTCCTCATTTAGTACTGAGACTCCATAGTCTCTCTGGGAATCCTCACCACAGATATTCTATTTACTGAGGAGATAGTCAGCTGTTTGCTCCCCCTTATTGAAAGTTCTGCTTCTCCCACAGTCCGCTGTGGAAGCTAAAGGTGTGCTGGCTCATTATGAGCATGAAGGGGCGTGGTTTAAAACAGAACATAGCAATGCAGACAGCACAGACCCTCCTCTAAGTCCGCATCACAACCAACTGGAAGACTGAAGCCTGAAAGATTGAAAAAAAATACAGGAGCTGAATATCTGGTCTCACCGAACAGAATATCTGTGATCTCACTGTCTGTCCTGTGACTTGGCCCTGTCCAGGCAGTCAATGTGTACGCTCTTACGCTATCAGTCAGGAGAGGGGGAGGGAGGTGCAAAAAGAGAGCAGGGAAGGGTCAAGCAGATCAGACAGTGAGAGAGACAAAGTTCTCTACCTCACTGGTAAAGGTTTAAAGAAGACTCTTCTTTCATCCTGTCCTTCTGCCTCAACCCTTGCAACCTTTACTCATTTTCTCTTTCCTCCCTCTGCCCTTTAATTCCCCCTCTCCCCGTCTCTCACTCTCTCCATCAGTCTTATGTACTCTTCTGTCTCCACGCTGCTGCCAAGACACGATCATGCTCTCTCTCTCCCTCTCTTTCTCTCTCTCTCTCTCTCTCTCTCTGCAATGTTAATTCCTGTTGGGAACAGTAGGATAGCAGTGCTTCAGTCATGCCAAAATCACTTAAGGGAGCACAATCAATTTCTGTCTTTCTTCTCCTCCTCTGATATTGCTCTCTCCTCTACTCTGCCATGCCATTTCATGGTTTTGTCACTTCCTCTTCTATTCCATGTTTCTCCATTCTATTTTTCTCTTTGCATTGCCTGTTTTCCCTTCTCTTACCCACACTAAGGAAAGGCATCTCTCCTCCCATTTCTCTGAAACTAAAAATGCATCTTCTAACCTCTCTCCTTACTGCTTTATTCCTTCGTTCGTATTTGTCTCTCCTTCCACAGCCCTCTCGCAGTGATATCTCTACACTTCTTGACAGGCATCAGCTGCGCTGTCAGGTCGGGAGAGTGAGAAATAGAAGGAGAGGGGGAGAGAAATAGAGCGAAATTTCTAATTCAAAGAGACAGGCTGCGTTTCCGTGGCAACGTGGTTTCCATCGAAACAGTCCTGCTAAAGATGTCATTAGTGTGGAAAAAAATATATATATACATATATTCTCTTACACACTAATGGACTGCGAGCACACGCACGCAGACGTTCTAACGAACACGATGCGCAATACACCTGAGGTCAATTACAATCACGTAATTACAGGCCATTCATATCGGTTTCATTTATCACATTTGTGTGAGCAGAACCCACTGAGTGAGTGATAATTTTGATGAATGGCTATGGAAATACACATCTTGGCGTTGCTTTGTTTATTGCATTTTTTAATAGAACTCAAATCATCTCCACATCGCCATTGGTGAACATCACGGCACAACGTTTTTTTTTTTTTTTTTTTCTGGGGACCCAAAATGCCCCCAAGATCCTTGATTATGACTGACCATGAGGACACTGATTGCCAGCCAGTCTGGAGTGCACTTGTAATTGGGTCTGCATGCTGAAGCTGTGCAGGGGTGCGGGATTGCTCGTGTGGAGGGACCGGGGATTGTGTAATGTTTGTGATGGAAGGATGATTCAAAGGAACGAGGGGAGGGCTGGTCAAAACAACAGATGAGATAAAGTTATGTCATCGTTTTGTGTGTGTGTGTGTGTGTGTGTATGTGTGTGTGTATTTCATTTTTCTAGAGAACGCTGTGTCCTGCATTCTTAGGTCCATTTACATCTGTTTATGACTTTGTCTACACCAGAATAAGCCATGGCAGCAATGACACATGATGAATCTAGGTTAGGGTTACTATGTACACTGCTTGCACATCCCACACTAAACTACAAGGTAGGCTAAACCAAGGGGGAACACTTATTTTACATATTTTTCAACATATATGCATTTAAATATATTACTAATACATAAAGGTTATATAAACAAAATCAAGTCCTTAATTTCTGTGTGGATGCATAAAAACCACTTATTCGTTACTCTTTCAGTTAAGTTCTTCTTAATAAACAGCTTAGCTTCCACACCATGCTGATTCTGACCGCAACAAAATTGACATATCATGGAGTTATTTTCTGTAGTTTTCAGAAAATGAGAATGTAAGCCTTCAAATGATATTAGAAACCAAGTTTGCCTCCATGGAGAATCAGCACCAACAGAGACAGCACTGTCAGTTACAGTAAAACATCTCATCTGCCAGTTACCCATACCTGACACATATGGTTGTCTACATCTCTCTCTCTCTCTCTCTCTCTCTCTCTCTCACACACACACACACACACACACACAACACACACATCTTATATTACCTATATATACTATATACTACTCCAATATGTCCCATAAGGTGTTTCTCTTTCTGTGTGTCTTTGTGAAAGACTACTGGTGTGCTACAAATTCAAGTTCAAATTCAATACTACTGTAACCTGTACAGGCTTCTCTGAGATGGTGTGTGTGTGGGGGGTAAAGAAATATGAAGACAGTTAAAGGGTTGTGGTTATTAACAGAGGGAGGGAGGGGATGGTCCTAACTGTACTAACTGAGGAGAGCAGAGGAGGGGCATCATTTACAGTCATGAAAGAATCTTTAGTTTTTGGAAATTTGATGGAATGGTTGGACAGATCTGTTTTTGCTGCGTAGGTGCATAGCTTTTGCTATTCATGGCTGTCTCTGTAATTAAAATGCTACCATAACACAACGGCTGTGTCATGCCAATACTGCTCACATTCATCTGAATATATCACTGCATATAAAGCATGTTTAAGTGCGTGTATGTGTGTGGGCTAGTGTATGTGTTTGAGGGTGTCTGTGTATGTGCAAGTGGGTTGGTGTGTGGGTGGCTGGGTTGATGTGTGAGTGTGTGTGGTGTGGGAATTTGTGAATGAGTTTGCAGGTGTTTGTGTATGTTTCAGTACGTCTGTTCAGCTGAGATGGGTAGTCCAGTCCTCATTAGCAGAGAAGGGAGTGAGGCAGAGGTAGTAGAGTGTTCTGCTTACGGCGGGGAGAGAAATCCCTATGGGCTTTTCTACAGTATGCTTTCGAATGACATCCTGAGGAAAATGTCATACATGGCGCACCGTACAGACAATATTTTCCAATTTCACACCGTTGCTTCCGGGTTACTCGGACAGGAAGAAATAAATCCACAGAAAGAGAAGGACTCGGCTGAAACAGTCTTTATCTGCTGCCACATTAGCCCATCGTTTATTGACTCTGCATCTCTTGCTCTCTTCATTAATCTCACTCTCCCGACAGAGGGCCAGTGATCTCTAACCCACACTCGCGCCGGTCACTGCACACCACGCTCAACCCATCAGAGGGGGAGGGAGAAGAGAGGGAGGGAGTGGGAGGGGAGACGTGATAGAGGGGGACAAAGAGGGAACAAAAAGGAGGAAGAGAGGAGGAGGAAAGGGATGGCAGCAAGGAATGAAAGAGGAAAAAAGACTGTCGGTGGGAAAGAAAGGTGACACGGAAAAAGAAGAGAACGATGGAAGATGGAAAAGAAATGAGGATGGAGGGGGTGATGGAGATGAAAAATGACAAAGGGCAGGGGAGTACACACTGAAGGGTTGAGAGAAAAGGAGGACAGGAAATGAAGACAAGAAGGAGCACGAGGGAATAATGAAGTTAATGCTCCTGTTAAGTGGCCTTGTGGTTGTTAAGTGTTATCCCTGACACTGGCAGGTTGTTGGGTCAATTCCCAAATGAGTCATACCAAAGATGGTACAGATAGACTCTTTACCTGGCACCGAACACCACAGCGACAGATTAAGGTAATGGCCCTGTGACAGCCGACACCCTGTTCAGGGGGCCGTCTAGTACCTGTGGGTGTGACTGTTTCACAGCATGGAAATCAGGATGATATCTGACCCTATGTGCTTTCAAGGCTAACAATGTTGTAGATGGAGGGTGGAGGGAGCAGAGAGGGGAGCAGGAGTCAACGCAGTATTAGGAAGACAGCAACAGAGGAGAGCAGGACCAGATTTAGAATGAGGGTGAAGAAGAGAATGGACTAGAACAGGTGAAATGGAGGCAGAGGAGGTGTTTTTTTTAATATGCAGTTGAAATGGGCAGAGAGACTGACTGGGGGGAAAATAGGACACATAGATTTAGGCCTCTCTCTCTCTCTCTCTCTCTCTCTCTCTCTCTCTCTCTCTCTCTCTCTCTCTCTCTCTCTCGAAAAGGGGACACACGGGCTGAACTGTGCCTTCTTCTAAATCAGGACAAAAAAGAGAGGTGAGGAGAGATGGGAATGACAGAGGTGGAGGTAAAGTCAGAGAAGGAAAGAGTGGCTAACAGACTGTCGGCAGAATACAAACTCTACACAGAGAGAAAGGGAGAGATGGAGCATTTAATGATTTCATCCTCATTGTCATTCAGAGATGCAGAGCAACATCATATTGGAGTGCATAGCAGTTCTGATAGGGATTACAACATGAGGCATTGTATGTAAAATAACCGAGCACGTCTTTGGCCTGAGAAATCCAACTCCCGACCGGCAACCAGGCTGTCTAAGAACTGTCACACATGGTGGCACATTGCCCCCGAGAGAGAGAGGGAGTTTCATTCTAAAAACCATGTGTCTGTCTCAAATAAGACCAAAGCATATCTGGCCCTTGCAAATTGCAAACCTGTGACTAAATCATTTGGTACAATCCCTGCATTTATCTAAACAACAATTAATCCCAGACACAATTCCCCATTATCATTCACCCTCCACACATTTAGCCCTGACAATTCCCTCCTTCTATAATTTATGATGCTGAAATTGGTCTGAGCGACAAATTAGTCACCTTGGTCTCTAGACAATCAGTCAACAGGAGTAGTGAGTAGAATTATTAAAGGGCTATAATATATTGCACTACACACAATCATATTCATTGTGTATTACCCTGCACTCCACTCTGCTGCAGTGCATCTGTCATTAGTACAGCTGTGTCACATTCAGCTGACGTTTTCAAAAGGACAGGATATTTGTTCAAAGCCTGTCACCTCTCAAACGATTCAGACAAAACAACTGACACTTGCTGTAAATTTTTGTTTGTTGTTTGGCGTACTGTAGCAGAGGTGAGAGGTAAGACAGTATACCATGACAGCACAGCTCTCTCTCTCTCTCTCTCTCTCTCTCTCTCTCTCTCTCTCTCTCTCTCTCTCTCTCTCTCTCTCTCTCTCTCTCTCTCTCTCTCTCTCTCTTCTCACACACACACACACACAAACACATATAAAAATACAAAAATGCATACAAATGTGCACCACACACACACACACACACACACACACACACACACACACACGCACAAAAACACACACATGTACATGCACACTCACACAACTGAGTAATCAAAATTTATTTTCCATCTATTTCTTTACATTGCTTCCTGGCACACACTATGCCTAACCTTGTGTTCTCATCCTAATGTAGTCTACGTTCTCTCTCTCCTCATCCTCTCCCATCTCTTCCCGCATCCCTTCATCTCAGTCCTCACAGTCTTGCTCTTCACACGCTCTTTCAATTGACATCCGTTCCTCTCCTCCCAATTAGCGCAGACAAGCTCTCTCCCACCATTCTACCTCCATCTCTCCATCTTTCCTTTCATCTCTTTTACTGGTTCAAAGCCATATGACAGATGGCAGCCAGCCTCCATCTCCCTCTCTTCATCCAGCCCTCTCTTCTAGGCCATTCTGCATTGATGCAGATCCTCTTTTTCTACCTTACTCTTTCCCATTCCCTCTCTTCCTTGCTGTCAACCAAATTCTTCTATCATCCTGGCTTTTTAACAGAAGTATACCATATGCTTCCTGCTCCCTTAGTCTCACTTTAAATAGTTAATTAGCTAGCTAGCTTGATAGATAGATAGATAGATAGATAGATAGATAGATAGATAGATAGATAGATAGATAGATAGATAGATAGAGAGATAGATAGATATGTGCAAGAGGTTGCCATGCCAACTGCCTCAGCAGCATTAAGCCTTGTGTGAGAGAAAGAGAGTGAGAGGGTGAGAGAGGTAATCATCAAGAGAAAGATAGGGAAAAACATTCTTTCTGTCCAGCCCTCTTTTCATCTCTTCCTCTCTCATACTTTCCATTTCACACTTAACCCATTTACCTTGAGGCATGCTGTTGTTCTCCCTTTTAATCCACTTCCCTTTTTATCACATTTTTTCTTCCCTCTCTTTCAGTGGGTTTTTCTACCCTCTCTTTCCCTTTTTCCATCCATTTCACATTTAATGAATTTCCCTCCATTAGCCTTCATTTCCCTTTTCTAATACGTCATTCTTAATTTTTAAAGTACAAACATGCTAAAATGTGCACTGAGGAAACTCCTCTTCCTCTTTCACACCAACACAATTTTCTTCATAAGCCTCTCTATCTCCTGTTACCTTATTCTTTGGCTCTGTATGTCTTTTCCATCTTATCTCTTACAATTCTGCAATAATTAAGCAGTCTTTTTGCTTCTTTTCCCACTGCTTTCACTTCAGGTCTATTTATGTCTTTTTCATTCAAAATACGGAAAACCGTGTTTTATCATCTAAGGAAATCAGAAACAAAGTAAATTTGTATGACAAGTATTCCAGCACAGGTTTTCTTTGGATAAATCATTTGGTTTTCAATGTACATTTCAAACAAATAGCAAATGATTGCTCTTTTGGCATGTGTAAAGTATGCATTATGCATTTCACTTCACAATCATTTAGATTTTTTACTAAGCATGAAATTAGCTGAACCATCTTGCTCAAAAAGTGTCCTCATTCCTCAACTTGTAGGTGCTTAATGTCACGCAAGTTCAGTGACATATATCTTCATACTCATAAATATATCATAAACATATGGCTCTCTTCTGTGAGGGCTTGACGGTAAATGGGCGCAGCATATTTGACATGGTAGCAGCAGTGTGGAGTTAATTAAATTATATCATTCCAAACCGTTAACTTCTGAAGGCAAATTGGAAGAAATGTGCTATGGTAATGACAGACTTGGTCGGACATACTGTGTGATGGGGCTCTCATTCCTGTCTGCAAGATGTGCAGGGAGTAATTAAACCTCATGTTAAGCTGAGAGAAGACATTAGTGGCTGAAGAGTCACAAGTCAGTGTGTCTGATCCTGAGAACAGTAGTGTTTGGGAAAATCAGGGTTTGCTTCTTTAAATGGGAAGTCCAGCCATTTTAAACCGGGATTGGAGTACGACGACAGGATGTAAAAGGAGCGATTAATACCTGTGTTGAGGTGATTTACATTGCCTTACCTTGTCTCATCTGTTTCACAATGTTGGAATATGCTCTGGTTATTCATGTCAGTGTACCGCTGCCATTGTAACTGGGCACCGTCTCTTTTGAATTGATGTGAAATACCTAGAACTTTCAGCATGATTGTGATTCTGACTCTTCCCAGAGATTTGACTGGTTAAAATAGATGACACCCACCATTCATATACCCCCTTATATACCTGTCACTGTAATACCCAAAGACGCATGTCTCACTGGTAGGTGCCTTCATGTGACATGAAAACCATATCAATGGCTTTTTATATTTTCTTTTATTTCAGAGCTGGTTTAAAGTAGCTGGGCTTCTCATTTAGCACTGCATAAGGTGTAGATTACATGTTTTCTCCACTTGTGTCTTGTCACTAGTCCATAACCATTCTGTCTGTCTGTCTGACTTCCTTTTTTCTTTTCAGTGTATCCCATTCCCTTTGTTGAACTATTCCTTGCAGTCCTTAACTGATAGTGTTTCCAGTTGTCTCTAACACTCTCCAGCTCTCACTGTATAGCCCTCTTTCAATCCAACCTCTCTTTCACACTTTATCTTTCTCACACTTCAAACCTAAACGTCCTCACCCGCTTCCTCTCTCATGATTTCCCTCAGCAGCAGACAAGATGGGAGAATGTTATCGAAACTATCCATGTCCTCCTCTCAAAGACCGAGTTAAATCTTGCAAAAGAGGCAGAAGAGCATCCGTAACACACCACGTGGAGGTAACATACAAAACCACACTTAAAACAATTCTGTAGATGAGACTGAAAGACCTCCATTAAAGCAAGACTAACCCCCAGCCCTGAAGCACTAGCACTGTACAGACTCCTGCTCTACCTTGGCAGCCATGATCATGGAGGACCCTCCGCGGATGCCCAGGATGGGGATGTGTGTCTGCGCAGAGATGAAGTCCAGGATCTGGGCGATGGCCTCCTGGTCGGTGTCGTCCCCGAACACCACGCCCTGCAGCCAGTGCTTGGTCATCAGGTCGCAGATGCGGGTGATGATGCTCTTGGGGTCGGTGTCATTCATGGTGACCAGCTCCACGTTGGGCGGGAGCGGCATGTACAGGAAGTCCTCCTTCTCCCGGCCCTCCGCCAGCGCCACCTCGCTAGAGTTGCCCACCAGAATCACGGCGATGCTCAGGCCCTGCGTGAGCTTGGGGGCCGGGGGCGGGGGTGCAGCCGCCGGTGGGTAGTGCGGCGGTATGATCACCGCCCTGCCCCTTTCTCCGCCTCCTGCCCCGCCTCCTCCGCCACCAGCCCCGCCCCTCCGGGACTCGCACACCGGAAGCAGCAAGAGGGAGAGGCAAAGGAGGGAGAGGGAGAGGGAGAGGGAGAAGGAGAGGGAGAGGGAGAAGGGGGGAGTTTTGTGCTGGGAGGAGCAGCTTTCGGGAGGGGAGAATGGGGGAGGAATCCGCCGGTCCTGAGAGGGAGATGGGGGGAGGCGGTGGCAGACAGGCATGGTGGTGATGTGTAAGTGCAGTCCCTGAATGGAAGAGCAAAAAAAAAGAGAGACCAAAAAGAGCACCGTTAATATGGCATCTACATGCCAGCTGTACTGGCTGAACTGCACATTAGTGCTTTCATAGGTGTGCATTGGAGTCAGTTTCAGAAAGCAGTGCAATACAGAGGTGGAGAGGGAAACGAGAGAAAGGTTAATGCAGCATATACCCTAACAGCGAAAGGGTATTCATTACATACATAAACTATGGATAAACACACACATACAATAAGAATGCATATGCAAACAGACCAATATTTGATGATGCTTGTGTTGTAGAGATGAGCATGAGAGAGATAAAGAGAGAGAGGGAGAGAGAAAAAGTGAGAATGCAAGAAAGAGTGAGGGGGAGTAGTGTGATATAAAGAGAGAGAACAGAGAATGCATTTTGAATGACTGACTGATACACTGAAAGAATGATTCAGACACTGAAAAACTCACAGAAGTGATTGACATGCCAACTGACTGTCTGATCAACTGTCAGACTGATAACCCCTTTCTATGACTTCTCCCTCTCACGCCCCCCACACACACACACACACACACACACACACTTCCCTCTCCCTCTCTTTCTCCTGCCTCTCAACCCCCTCTAAATGACTGCAGATCTCTTGCTATTATTTATAGCTCTTTTCATTAACGGTGATGCAGAGAGAGAAGGAGAAGAGAGGGAGAGAGAGGGGGAGGGAGATGGAGAGGGAGGGAGAGAGACAGAGAGAGAGAGAAGCAGCTCCCATAGTTAGTCATAGCCCGAAAGATCAAATGTGAGGTGTGTGTGTGTGTGTGTGTGTGTGTGTGTGTGTGTGTGTGTGTGTGTGTGTGTGTTTGTGTGTGCGTGTCTGTGTCTGTCTGTGTGCATGCATGTGTGTGAAACAAGACTGAAAAACCTTTCTCTTTGTAAAATATTCAAACATTTCAAGCAACAAGAAAGGGATTAATAGCAGAGTGAAGCAAATAGTATATAAAGGGGGCAGAGAGAGTGAAAGAGAAAACAGCAAGAACAAGAAAAATGTAAAATAACGCAATAAACACACACCAAGGGATAAAGGGAGAGTGGCAAGATGAAAGGGAGGTATGTAGAGTATGACAAAAAGGCCTCTTTGAGAGAACTAATTACTGGAACCTTGTCAGCACTAATTACAGGTCCACATGTTAATTGTCAATTGCTCACTTTTCTAAAGGAAAGCTCGAGAGAGAGGGAGGGGGGCGGTGAGGGAGGGAGTAGGAGAGATAGAACAATGGAGGGAGGAAGGGAGAGGGGAGAGTGAGCGAGAACATATACAAATATATGCAGAAGGCCAAAAGAAGGCAGGAATGGAGGTGGAGGGACACAGAGAGAGAGAGAAAGGACAACAATGGTGGGATGGATGGGAAAAGGCAGAAATGAACAGAAAGAGATGGGAGGAGAAGGAGAAACAAAAAGAGGGATGAGCAATAGAAGGACACAGGAAGCAAAAAGAACAGCAACAGATATATGGAGAAATGGAAAAGGTGATGGGAAAGGGAAAGGCTTAGGCAGAGAGAGAGAGAGAGAGATGCTCCATTTGAATCTGTACTTCACTTTAACAGTGCTCAGTTTCCATGGCAACAATTGAAATAAGCCTCCACATAAAGTGTTGATGGACACGGAGATACACACAGATATGTTTTAGACACTGAAACATGGTGACACATTATGGACGCTGATACACACTGACACAATATAAACACGGATACACACTGACACATTGTACACACTGATACACACTGACACATTGTACACACTGATACACAGTGACACATGGTTCACAGTGATACACACTGAAACATTGCTCATACTGATACACACTGAAACATTGCTCATACTGATACACACTGAAACATTGCTCACACTGATACACACTGACACAATGCATACAATGATACACACTGCCACAATGTATAGCCTACACTGATACACACTGACAGATCACAAACACTGATATTGTACACATAGCACTATACAAGAATAATCCACTAGATAAACTTTACACCGTAATACATTTTACACAGGAGTAAACATATTTGATATATTTCACACTTTGTTGCACACACCAATACTACTTTCACACTGACAGGGAGTGAATAGACACCTGCAGTGCACTGGAGTGCACTGAAGATGTAACATTTTCGTGATTAGATGAGGATTCAGACAACCTGGAAAAACTTTTGACTTTCTTGGCTAAATACAAACACACATGTAATACACACACGCACACACACACACGCACGCACACATGGACACACGCATGTGCATGCGCACGCACAAGCACACACACACACGCACACACACGCACACACACACACACACACACACACACACACACACACACACACGCAAAACCATTCAGTAAAACTGCAAGGAGGCTGAAATCTGTATTGATGCACAGCACACACCTGTGTAATCTGTGCGCAATCTCTTTTAATTCTGTCCTAATTGCCACCCTTATTACTGTTGAAATGACATCCTAAATGACGCTAATGACATGTGCTTAACAGTCCATCTTCATGAGAAGGTGCTTATTGAATCAGATAGTCTAGTAGTGTCAGCACAAGAAGACTATCGCTAAAGACTTTATCTGGAAACAAGTCTGAAAAAATAAATCACAATATAGATGTCTTACAATGTCAACGAAAGTCATTTTAACTAAACAAACAGCTAGTTTGAGGATTAATTAGTTCTTTATTTATTTAGCAAAAGGTTCATCAAAGAAGAAACATTTTTTGTGATCAAGCATTATAAACTAAAACATAACAGTAGGCTAACCAAAAGGAATGAACAAAACGAACTAACAGTATAGAGCATTCAGACAAAGTTCTATTGTTCTATGCTAGCATTCCATTTTATTTATTTTTAGTGAGTGAGTCATGGCTCTGATTGAGCTCCAATGAGTGTGTGAGAGCTTTCGTCTTTGTGGAGCACACGCCATGTGTCTGAACCTGGTTCTCAATACCTCCCCAGGATTACAGAAAACCCAACACAGTATACCACAGATGAGTATAACAAACAACTCACCCGTCTGTACACACTTTCATCAGAGTTAGCTATAACCATGGGGGCAGCAAAGGGCTTAGCAATAAACCACCCTCTGTCAGAGAGACACAGACTGATGTGCAAAGAGACTCCTTGTAAACCACCTAAGACCCATCCAGCTGATCTAAACCGAACTGACTTTAATTACTGTATATAATTCATAAAGATCTGCACACGTACTTCATCAAATCAGCGTGGAAGTGAAATAAAGGGGCACTCCACTGAGTAGTCAGAATTTGGCACGCCTTTCAAGACAGTTGGTCGATCGTCTTAAAATTGAAGCACACCCTAAAAAAACTGCATGGCTCTCTGTGTGCTTGGCAGGTTGGGAGTTTGATTACATCAGAATGGAGGCTTTGTGGGGCTCCGATGACTCAAAATCCTACTTGGCTCTGCAGACCTGCTGTTTTAGATAGAAGCACACTCAGTTCCCATGGTATATTTCTTTTTTCAAAATGCCGGTATCAGTCAATGCAAAGACCAGCACTGCAGATCGCTCTTGTAACTGCAAATAGTTCAAATGGCATTGCATAGGAGCTTTAAACTGACTATAAAGAGGGATCAGTTGTCAGTAGTTAAATTGATTGCAGCTGATTACTTCGCCTCAGAAACTCTGCTTTGAAGAGGGTGGAAACCTGCCAGTCAGTCTGCATCCTGTCTATGATTCATATGGCACATTTCTGATGATGTTTTATATGTTCAGATGGCCAAGGACATTGTATGAAATCTTGAAAAAATGTCTATTGGAAATCACATCATTAATCATTTGGGCTGGTCTCCAGATAATTGTTGTGGGTCATGGAAAAATAGCGGTCAGTAACCATTTTTATACAATGTAAGACGCAGTGCTTAGTCCCAATGTTTACGACAATACAAAGAGAGAAAAGGAAATATAAATCAGCATTTTAAAAATTAAGTATTTCAGTGCTGCTCCCTCTAACTGAGTAATACATTAAATACTCCTCCTTCCATTTTGTTTTTTCTTTAATCTCTCCTTATTAACTTTCGGAATGCTAAACTCTGGCAATCTTCAGCCACAGACACATACATTAGTTGTTCTATTCAATCAGACACACAATGAATTTCAATCAGGTTGTGCTTTTAAAGGGCCATTTTAAGAGAGAAAAACGAGGTGTGTGTGTACACATACACATATTGGGGTGTATATATATATATATATAATGGCACTACCAAGTGTTTTTTTCTTGCAGAGATGGAATTTGCTTTGATCTCAAAGAAATGTTAAGTTCATCACAATCTCTCATTTAAATTACAGATACACCAGAATTCCTTGTTACTGTATTCTATTTAATGTATGCATTGGGTAGTGACAGGGGAGGACAGCAGGAGGGCAGGGGAGACAGAAGGCAAAAGGAGATGGGACAAAGAAGTCAGATCGATATGGAGAAGCAGACGGGAAGGAGGAAGTACCATACGGAAATATGGGGAGAAGGAGGATATCTGGGAGGGAGAGTGGGCAATGGGGAAGACCAGGAAGATGTAGAGAATACAAAACCATGATGAGGAATAGAAGTACAAACTGAACAAACAGCAGCAATGCATGTTCCCTCTCCATGTCCCTTGCTTCTGATCCCTTCCTTACTCTGCTTCTCTCTTGTTCTGTGTGTGTGTGTGTGTGTGTGTGTGTGTGTGTGTGTGTGTGTGTGTGTGTGTGTGTGTGTGTGTGTGGGGGCGATGCTGTCTTGTTATTTGCTTATGTCTGCCACCTATCTCCCTCCCCCTCTCTTCCTTTCCCTCTCTCTGTCACTCTCCCTGATGTATTCTTGATGGTTTGATACATGCCAAATACATAGATGCACACACTGTGCACAGACTGTTTAGCAACTCTGATACACTGCATGCTGCCTTTCCCAGTCACATGTTTCTTGTGTCTTTACTCTTTAAGGATACACACACACTACAGTGAGATGTCTAGGTCAATCAGTAAGAATGAATCTTAATTATCTCATCTTTCTAGGTGGCAAGTTTTTGGGCAGTGACTTGATTCCCCCCACCCCCAGCAGGGGGGCCTGCTTCCCCATAAAACCTCAATTCAGCACTATCATCCTTAATGCCCCCTTTCTCTCTCCTCCCTTCTCTCTGGTCATGGTTAATTAATTAGCAAGCTGTTGTCAGTTACTGCCAACTGTAACATAGACAGGCACTCTGATTTAGTGATAAACACACAGGTTCATCACTGCTAAGAGAAATTTTGATTGTAATAAGGGTAATATTATTATCACTGCTGCTATTGCCACTAATACAACTATTAATTACAATTATTAGGAGTAGTGTTATTATACTGCTATTATTACTGTTGTTGTTGTCATCATCTTCCTCATCATCATAACCATCCTCTTCATCTTTGAGATTACCATATCCAGGGTGGCATACAATACTGTAACCATGGCATGCACCAACACATCATTAGAAAATCTAAAATTATTGATGACACTGGAATACAATGTGTCAGAATTGAATTGCAATTGAAAGAAAGCAGTTGTAATTGACCCATGTTAACATGTGCCATAGAACATTCGCTACCAGTTAGCAGAGGAAACATTAAATGGAATATCAAAGAAAATTCAAGAGGCATGTAAACCGATTGTAATAAATGAAACATGAACAATGGAAAAACTCAGGAGTTAGAGAGAGATTAGAGAGCAAATTAGAGAGGTAAGGCAACACATTGTTTCAAGAGTTCAAAGAGTTTTGAGGAAACATCAAAGATTGAAAGAGATTGCATAATACTGATGTTGGGGGGCAGTTCACCCCACCTCCAAGCAGAAGGAGAAGAGAAAGGACGAGAGTTAGAAATGGAAGGAAGAAGAGATAAGAGACCACCAGATGATTATCTCTGCAGACAATACAGAGAGTAAGGAGAAATTCTGGATGTACATATTGCTTGTAGAGGGCACAGAACAAAGAAAGGAGAGCCAGTCAGAAGAGAACTGCAAGAACAAAGAGAAGAATTGACAAAAGCTTGCACAAAGAGGTATGTCGAATGAATTGTTGGAAAGGGACGAATTCTACTTTTTAAATGGGATTCTGAACACATAAGTTAAAAGAAGAGATTTATGAGATTTTAACCAATTACAGTTCAGCAGTAAATCATCTGTTGTGCCACACCTCACATGCCCGTTTTCCTTTTGAAAGTTATGTTCACTGTCGATCCTCAGACCACTTGGTCAGTCGTACCATTAAAGGTCTCGAGGTTGCTGAGGCCTGACCAGTCAATATAGGGGCAGTTGGAAGTGAACAGGAAATGACAGCGCCTGTCTTGAAGACTCCTTAGGCATCCCTGAGCCAATGCAAGGGACCCATGACATGTATATGCTAGCGGTGGGGGGTGCCATGTCAACTTTCTCATCGAGACATCAACAGAAACAAAACATACTAGAGCACTGTAGTTAGGCATCTGACTCATTAATTTCTTAGTCTGACAAGGACAGCTGTGGGACTGACTGAAACCCCAGTATGGAGTTACACAACATAATGTAAAAAAAGGTCAGTTGAACAAAACCATCAAGTCTGACGTTTGAGAAGTAATTGAAAAAAATCAAGGAATTACTCCCAATTACATGTTTTTTTCTGATATTCATCAATGAAGGTTAGCAAACCATGAGGAGATTTTTTTTTTTAAATCAGTCCTACTGCTCTGAAGTGCGCATTTTGTTCTTCTCACGCAGACCCATCGGGACTGTGTGGGTAGATGTAATATGTCTGTCCTGAATGATACTAAAATGCTAATTTGTCCTGACAATCTGGCAGCCAGTTGAGTTTCCACTAGTTGGGAGTCATCCGCTCGATTTACTGGGTTCTTTTACAGCTGTTTGGAATGCACCCAATAAACTGCCATGCAGCGTGATACATCAGGAATGTCACAGATTTTGTGAAACTCTCAGGGATCGTCACGGTAATGCTACTTGTGTTCGTTTGGCTGCTTTCGCTGCCGATGTCGCTGTTGGTTTAAGACTGCCTTCACCTCTTTCTAAGCCTAATGAATACACCGTGCAATTGGTGTGAACACCAAAGATCTCTTTGCAACACCATCATCTGACACATACATCAGGAAGCGGATGTATTTCACATTTCATATTTCGCCAGTGATGCATTCATAAACACATACAGAACACAGAATCGTCAAAAGACACCATCGCCACGCATGGAAAGTCTTTCCACAGCCACACAAAGCTTCATCTTCCTTCCTGTCTCCCTGTGTCTCACTCAAAACCCAGAGACACATGTGTGATTGCACTCTTTCTATCCCTCTCTTACCTTCAACAGGATGCATACATAATTACATGCTCTCTTCTCTCTCTCTGCCTTCCTCGCCATCTCTTTTTGATCCCTTTTATAAGAGGTCATTTAAATTATTGCATTCTCATTTTTTACTCTGCCTTTGTTTTTCTGTCATGAATGTTCCCTCCTTCACATTTAAACCTATCCTCCTTTGCTATCTTCAGATACTCCTCTGCCCTTCTCTAATATCAATCCACCATCTAACGAATGAACCACGTTCACCCATTTTGCAGCTAAGTGTACTTTTTTTTCCTTTTAACATTATTTTCCACTCTCTCTTTTAAATCTCTAATTCTGACCCCATCCCACTTCATGTCTGTCATATCCAAATTCAAAGGTGCTTCGTTGGCATGACAACAGCAGGAGTACTGCCAAAAGTGTTTATGCACAGCTTTCAGCTTTGTGAGTCTTTAATGGCCACTTTTAAATTGAGCATAACTGAAATTAGAACATGAAGAACCAAACAGGAGGTTGATTAGCGATAGCAGTACAAATATTTGCTTTGCAGGGGGCTGAATGAGAACAGGACAGAGAGGAATCAAACCCCAGCCTCCCATACTACGGGTAGAAACATTGCCGCTGTCACTACCTTTGGGACAGGGGGTAGGAGTAGGAGTTTTGGCAGGGCTCCACTGAGGCTATCTTTCCTTCCTGATCATAACATTGGTATTAACAATGGTAGAAGACCCACTGGTGCCCATCACAGATTAAGACATGTCAATTGTGATGTTCTGTGGACTGGACAACTCTGCCTGCCAAATGTGCAGTAGCACCCAGGTGTGCACAGCTGAGGGGAGTGAAAGACTACCTGGCACTACACACAGGTGAGTTGTGATGTCACAAGGGTAGAGTTTGGTGTACAAGTCTGATACAGGCTCACTGAAGTCATTAAGAGGTTTAAATATTTCATAAATGTGGTACTACTGTCAGTGGCAGGGTTCTGTCCCCAGCAGGTCTACACTGTTTCCACCTGAACACTTGCAGAACATAAATGTTACAATTTAATACTAATAAATCCCTTTATTAATAACACTCCTGTATTTAAGGGTATAAAATAAGAAATCCAGGAGAACAAAGTACATCTTAGCAGAAATGTATATTAAAAGTTATTAATCAGATGTACTGATAGTGAAATTAGAAATAATAATTGTAGTATTTGTTTTTGTTTAAGCACAAGGAGTAGTAGTAGGCAGTAGCAGTGCTAGACACAGTAGTAGTTGTTGTTGCATCATTATATTGAATCCCCAGCATAAAAGTACCCCTTTTCTCATTTGGTGCCTGCCTCCTCCACTTATGCACACCTGACTGATAGTATCTGGAGGAAAAGGGAGAGGGACAGAGATTGTATGTTCAAAGTCAAAAGGATAAGGTAGGGAAAGCAAGAGAGCACAAGATGGAAAAAGAGAGAGACAGGCCAAGTTATTCTGATGTAAACACTGGTCAATCGCTGGTCAAGTGTCTCTCCCGTATTGAGGGGTGTGAGGCATATCTCATGGAAGGACATGGATGATGAAGGAAGTACAGACAGAGAGAGGGTTATAAAAGCAAACAGCAAGCAGTAAAAGAAGGTAAAGGAGAGGAGGAGAGGAGGATACTGGTTCTCAGGAGGAGGGGACGAGGGGTGACAGAGAACGAGGAAAAATGGATGAATGAAACATAAAGGAGCGGGAAGGAGAGGTAGAAGAGACTATATCAAGAAGCAGAATTCTCAAGGAGAGGAAAGAAGGGATGTTTGAAGGTAAAAAGAAGGGAAAGTGATCAGAGATATGAATGTAAAAATAGCTCATCTGGCTGAGAATCTTCTATTGCCACTGAGAGTTAGACTGGGTGAATACACTGTATGTGTTCACGTTGCTAGGTTCTCATTTTGAGATATCACCATTTTCTGTACATCAGATTGATTAGTGGTTACACATCCAAAGTTAAATTTCAACTGAAAAATGCAGAGCATTAATCAAACTGAACAGTTGCGCTGCTCTTCCTGTTAGGACCTTCCACTGCCCTAATGACAGTGCTTGACTGTCCCTGACTCAGGCTCAACTAAACACGTAATGACAACAGACAAGAAATACAACTAGCACACACACACACACACACAAGCACAAGCACAACACATTTTCAGCTCCACAGGTCTTTTCATTGCTTATTTGCAAAGCTGTATGGATGAATCCAACACTCAGTAATGGCCACTCAGGTTTCTTCAATGCTCACACTCTGACACAGTCCACTGATTCTGAAAACCTCAGAAGTATATAGCACTCTGATCACACATGAGAAGAAAAAACATCATTCCCTGTCATTCCATCCCTCATATTCAAATTCAAGCATGAAAGACAAGTGCACTCAAGATAGCATGCAGCAAATATACATCAAAGTGTCATTCAGGATGAACAAATTGATGGTGATGATATTTTAAAAGCACAAATATAAAACATCTCAGAGTTTCACCCCTGAGCTACCAGCAGTGGCAGAAGCAATATACACCAAGAAAGAGGTGCCAAAAAAGATAGATGTGCAGATAAATTACATAATGTATCACACACACACACACACACACACACACACACACACACAGTTTCCGGCACGCAGAGCAGTGACATACAGTAGACTTTCACGTCAAGTGACGCAGACAGTCAGAGTAATTGAAATCACACGGAGAGACGACCACTGAAGGGTCTTACCTTGTACATTGCCAGCCCAAATCTCATCCCTGCTTCTCAGAACTGGCATGATGGTGTGGCCTGGGACTCTTCTCTCCCTCTCATAGCCTCAGATAGAGGGAGGATGAACTGATGAAGCCACACAAATTAAAAGGAGGAGGGGATGGCCAGGAAGAAAGAGCAGCAGATGTATGTGTCGAGAGGGTTGCTCTTTGTTTCTTTTCTTTTTTGTGTTGTTGTTTTGGAAACAGGATGACGAATGTGCAAACGTTGTGCAAATCTATGGTTTAGCTTGAACCCCTTCAAATAATTGCTCAAAAAATGCTTGGTTATAACAAAGTCTAGATTTCCGTATATTTAAGGGTAATGGTGTGACTGTATTTGCAATAAGGATTTAATTCTGAATGACAAAATTTCTGTACAGAGGAAACAAATTCTTTTGTTCTAAAAGAACAAATTAAAACCTTCTTTCCAAAAGTGTGCTTGTGAAAGGATAGTCATTTACACTTCATCATATAAATAGGTCAATTGTATAATTTATAAATGTTTAAAAAGTTCCTAAGAAGTTAATGTTCCCTATTGCGTATGGTATATGAAGGATAAAGCTACTAATACAAAGCAAGCAAGGTTTTCAAACAACCCACCACTAATCTGCCAAAAAACTTTCTTTTTCTGACAAAAACAATTCTGTTTTGTTGTTCAAAGATAAGATAACTACTCACAAATGAAACTGTGCATAAAATGTGTCTATCTGCAAAAAATGGTAATTATACCGATAGTAAAATAACAACAATAAAATGAACACCAAATATGTTGAATTCACTACTAATATTGTGCCAGCTCTGCATTGCAAAATGTTGCTAACTGATGTTTTAATCCTTTTTTGAGAGAGCAAAAAGTGTGATTGGTTTTCTATATTTCTTTTCTGTTCATTTTACTCTCTCCATAGAATCAAACATTGCAATATGGAAATATATTTATGTTTGTATGTCTGTACAAATATTTGTTTTGCATCTCTTTGCAAATGACACTAACAAAGGTAGAGTGAGATGGAGAGAGAGATGGATGGATAGGGAGGTCTTTTCATTCATCCCTTGTGCAACTCATAATCCTCTCTTCTCTTGATGTGGAAGGGTGGCTTTCTCAGTTTTTCTTTTTTCCTTGTCCAGGGTTCCCAGTCAGTGAGAGGCTTTTGGCGAAAAGAGTGAGAGTGAGCGACTCTGTTGGAAGGACGCAGAGAGACACCTTCTCTCTTCTTGTACTTATATCCTCCAAACTTCTTTATTTAGACATCGCTGTGTCTGTCATTTTGCCGGATCCATTATTTTGTTCCTGGTTAGACTGTAGAGGAAGAGGAAGGAAGGGGTAGGTGAGATTTGAAAACATAATATTTAAAGATGAACATCCTGCAGATGGGTTAAAATGAGACTGAAGTCCAGAGATCATTGTACCTAACTCCTGTGTAAGTCCAGCCTCAAATGATGCTCTAATGTTGTCCTAGTTGAATTCAGTTCAATTTCCACAGTATCTGTCCAGTTATATTGATGGTTTATAACGCACACTCTGTCTTTGTAATGCTGAATCTAAAAATTACAAATATGCTTCACCGAAGATTACATCCTTCTCTCACCCTCTGTCTTTTCTGTCTGCCTCTCTCTCTCTCTCTCTCTCTCTCTCTCTCTCTCTCTCTCTCTCTCTCTCTCTCTCTCTCTCTCTCTCACTCCCTCACTCCCTCTCTCTCAACAAGCATAGAAAGAGAATCTGTGAGAAGAATTTTAATTCAGTCAGGCAAAGTAATAAATTATGTATTCTACCAAATTTATGATCAAAAACTCCTCTCTCCTTTTCACTCTTTAAAGCTTTAATGAACTAAAACTGGTTTGGTTGTGGTGTGAATCATTCCAATGTAACAACTTACATTACTGTATATTACTGCCCTGTAAAATTAATCTTTTAATGTGTATATACATCTGCATATAATATTACTTTAACATTATAATAACTGATGCCTGAAGCATTAAAATGAGTCATACTACTACTGGTTGGTCTTTCATTTGACCAATAACAGCATGAAAAATATTGGTTGAAATAAATCAATTACAAAAATTGTTTTCTGAAAATAACAACAAAAAATCTATTAATAATGAAAGGTTTCTCCAGGGCAACAGATTGTAGTTTCTATATTTTATAGATTGATAAAGACACTACACACACACACATGCGCACGTGCGCTCACACACACACACACACACTCACACACACACACATACACATACACACACATACATAATGAGACAAGGAGTGATTCATATTTACACAAAGGTATTTACACACAGATGCATATGTAGTGTGCATATACAAATAATGATAAATACAGTACAGCAAATATGATGTATAAAAATTATGATATCTGTGTAAAACCATTTATACACTTTAGATACATATAGCAAATACATTTCATTTACACCTTTGAATCAAGCCATTCCGTGAGTGAAGATAAATTGAATTATTGAATTAATTACTGAAGATAACAACTAACATTCATCATGGTGAAGTAGAAAAATAATGACACCAAATTATTAAAAGCATAAATGTTACCAATAAGTCAATACAGATGACTATATTTCACAACACTGACATATGTAATAGTGTCACAGCAACAGTTTAACAAATGAAGGTTCACTATGAGGTTTCATAAGTAAATAAGCAGATTTATGAGCAGTGTAAAAAAGGTTTTGGGTGATTGTCAGGACTGCTGGGGGTTTTAGTTAACATGTTACCCCCCTTTGGCCCATGCTGTACACGCAAACATCAAATTAAAGCACACGTAATGGCTGCCATCTTGAAGCCGATGTTGAGTTGAAGCCTTTAAAATTGTCTTTACCTGTAATTCAAATAATTTAAAGAAATTCAGATATATGTGAATACAACCCATAACATATAATATATATAGAATATATATTAATCACTATCTGTATTAATATACATATATATATAACTTAACATACATATAAATAACGTATACTACATCTGTTCTAGTGTTGAGAGAATAGAATTTATGGGGAAGTTGGAAGAATGTTGACATCAATGTCTGTATCATCTGATTAATTTGTCACATTGGAACACCAAACACATATTTGATGCTCTGTGTCCACCATGCCACCATTTACAGGTGTGACAAAGAAGTCAGGCACTTGGCCATAACCTAAAAAGGCTGAGGGTAATTCCTGGTAAGTGATAAGTGGCCCATTGCCTTTTTGAATGCCAGTATGATGTAATGATTAAAATAGGTGCTCCTGTTTGAACCGTAACATTCATAAAGAAGGTGCACATAGTTGGCATGAATGGGTCAGGTATACGTGGATAATTGCACAGGAACTCAGTTAAATGAAACACGACATTTGAAGCAATAAATGTTGGCCATTGCTGTACTTTATGTAAGAATATTGTCTGCAGTAAAGAACAATCTGAGATACGTGGTAGGAGAGGGACAATGATATTGACATATGGACTGTTTGATGTATGTGCTCACCGGGCAGCCAGACATACAGACACAGTTCATACAAAGCAACTGACATTCAGTGACATAAACTCTGATACAGAAACAGAGACTGACAAACACACACATACACACACACACACACACACACACACACACACACAGTTTTACATTAAAATAAGCATCTAAAAATACATTGAGGGAGGTAAGGGAAGGGCCAAATTCATACATTTTCCTGAGGGAGAGAGTGAGGGAGCAGCAGATACATGTCATACATTTATACAGGTTATATAAGCCTACATATGGACTCAAATACAGGATGAGACTATTGATAATGATAAGATGGTTTGATGTGTATATTTCTGGTCAGAGTGGAGTAACAAAGGTGCAAAGGACAGATTAGTAGAGATCATATGCATATTTCTATACAAAGACATATTTTATAAACCAACTGTAGATTCATCCCCAGCCTTGTGGACCAATGCTATTCTAACACTCATACATGCACATAGACACACATGATGTAAGCACACATGCGTACACAAAGAGCGGTATGCTGATATACCTGCATATGCACGCAAAAAATACTTACACCCTGAAAAAACAAATTCGGATGCACATTCAGACATGCTAATGATTGCATAGGTAACACATACACAGGCAGCTGAATAAATAAAATCAGAGAGGGGTGGACGTCAGAATAACACTGTACTCACCTAATTAACCCTTTCCTTTAACTGATTATTAATTTAGATATAAAGTTTGAAAAGAGGAAAGTATGACAACAGTAAGCATATTATGCAATATTAACACTTAAAAAAGGCAAAAAAAACATATGTGGTCCATCCTTAATCCTTGATAGTGAAATTCCATTCAAAATCAATATATTTAAAATCTCTTTTAGTCCACAAGAAGAAGACAAAAAAAATCCTGAATTTCAAGACTATTAATTGCAATAATTATACGTGAATGGATTGTTTCACGGTGAATTCAATCCCAGTGATACACAGAAATCCCTGAAAAATACATCCAAAATGAATTTATTATGGTGAAGTTCTTTCAAAAAAAAATTTTGCCAAAATTTTTCGACAGTAGCAGAAGAGAACCATTAAGATTTCCATAAAGAAACCAGGGAAAACAAAACAGAGAGATGGAGTGGTGAGATGAAGGAACTCATTAATTTTCCCTATTTATCTGTCTGTCACTCTCCCTGATACACACACATACACAGCTAAAGACTGAAATCAAGTTTTTGGTTGGTTTGTAGCCTACACAATTTCAACAAGGCCCACATTGTCCCCTTGTTAAATATTATACTCAGAACGGTGACGCAAACACAAAATTGCTTCCCCGTAAAAATTTAAAACAGAACGGCAGTGCAGGTACCAGGAGTGGTATAATTTAATTTTTAATTTCATAGGAGAGATAGAATGACATAAATCATAAATGGATAAATAAATAGATGGGAAGATAATGAAAAACAGGGAGTGGGCAGACAGGTGCAGGATGAAAAAGGAGGGATGGGGAAAAATATGAATGAGAAAAGAAAAAAGTATTTTAAAATGTAAAAAAATTGGCGTGAGGTTTAGACCATTGTCTTTGAGTGCTTGTGTAAGTATGTGTATGTGTGTGTTGGAGTGGATGAAGAATGAGAGAACAAATGAAGGGAAGAGGGAGAGATACACACAGGTTATAAACCAGTAGAATTAAGAGGAAGAGACAATTCAACATGAGATATGATGCAAAAAAATATTTCACAATAATATCTCAAAATTTTTCACAATAATAGCAGTTCAGTAAGGCAAGGTAAAAGAACAATGCTAAATATGTAAGAGAATAGAAAACCAACATATTTGGCCGATTGGTCTCTTCTGTACAATAATAATTTTTGAACTGACATCTCTCCCAGGCTTTTGACCATACCTTAAAATCAAATATCAAACACAGATATTAATCATAAACATTACTGTCAACCCCATGGTGTCACCCTCTGAGTAAATGATTCAAATGAGAGAGTGAATGAGAATTTTACAAGAAACAAAACTCCAAATGATAGGAGAAAGACAGGGTGGATAGGGAGACTGTTACAGGTCCTTTTTTCTGTGGGTGCTGTTCTGAAGCAAATCGAAGGTATTGGATGGATGATATCCAACAAAAAATCTGACGGACAACAAATAAAAATGGATGAAGTTTGGAAAACAATGGGAATCAAGGAATGGCATGAAATATATGTATATATCAACTGACTAATTTAGTCAAATAAATGTATCTTCCTTCAGCCATAGTTTAGTTTGTGTGTATGTGTGTGTTAATGTGTGTTTTATGTATACGTAATGCACACACAAATACACACATAGACAGACAGACAGACAGACAGACACTAAACAATAGTAAACCTACCTATAAATAGATTAAAGAATCCCCAAATTAGAGATGCAGAGAATGGAGGGAGAAGAAGAGAGAGGGAAATAAGAAGAGGGAAAAAAGGAGAAAAAAAGTTGATGAGGAGGTGTTTTTTTTTTAAATTTGTCCAATAGTTAATTTAAAAATCAATCAGGGCTGGAGACAGGGGAGAGAAAGAGAGAAGAGGGGGGTGATGGACATAGAGGAGGATAGCAAAGGAGGAAAGGAGGTGTTGAGCGAGAAGGATGGTGAAGGAAGGAGGGACAGATTAAAAACGAAAATAAAGGCAAAAACAAAAAAAAATCTCCCTCCTTCTCTCCTTCTGTCACTCATAAATGGTAGGAATTGTAGACCAGGGCGATAGAGAAATAGATGAGAAGGAAGAGAAAGGACAGTGCAAAATAATGAAAATATGAAGCACCTCCCAGCACCACGATGAGGAAGAAGAAGAAGAACGAAAAAATTAAAGAAAAAAAACGTATACTCCAAAGCCTTCCGTTTTCCTTTTTTTTTTAAGGAGGGGGGCTGTCAGTTGTCCCCCCACTCCCTGTCTGTATCTTCTGTCTTCCTTCCTCTCACAAAGAGAAATTACCCATTAAAACAAAAAAACAGCCCTTCTCTGTTGTAACTATGAGGCACCACTGCCAGGTAGAGCATGATACAGTCGAGGTTCAGTACTCCTCACTGAGGAGACAGTGGGAGGTTTGGGTTGAGCTAGCTCTAAAGCCTGCCTTCTGAGAGGGAATGCTGAACTGATATTGCTATGTCTCTGCTCTCTCTCCCTTCTTAGAAAAAAAAAACAGAGAGAGAGACGGGGAGGTGGATCCTTTCCCAGCATTAGTATGCATTTTTAGAGAGAGAGAGAGAGAGAGAGAGGCAGAGAGAGAGAGGGAGGGAGAAAGATATAGGGAAAGCAAGAGAGAGAGGGTCTTTGCAACAAACGTTGAAAAACGTTTTGTGATGTGTGTGTGTGTGTGTGTGTGTGTGTGTGTGTGTGTAGGAGTGTGTGTCAAATTGGCAGGGAATGGCTCCCTCTATAGGTAGGAATGAAACTTCTTTCAATAATTATGTGTGTTCATCTGGCAGAAATTGATTATTAAAGAGTGCTCAGGTGACTAGTTTTTATCAATGATTCTGCATTTGTCTATATATTTGTGCAGCTTCACAGTTGTTTCTTTCTCATGCAGGGTAAGCCTATTTTAAACTATATTCTTATTATGTGTATCTATCTTGAAGGCACATATATACAAGAAAGTAAGTCATTTCCACACACACACACACACACACACACACACACGCACAGAAAGAGAGAGAAAGGGAGAGGAAAAGTGGAGAAGGAGAAACACAGGTTACAGTTCAATGGAACAGAGGGGGAGGGATAATTTGAAATGAGGTGTGATGTAAAAAATCTGGTTCACAGTAATTACACACACGCATGAACATATATGCACACCTTCTTTTTGCCATCCCTTCTGCGATCCAGCTCCCGCTGATATCCCACCTTTACCTCTGCACCTCCCCTCCCTGGGCCTCCCACTCTCATCTCCATCCTCTCTGATTTACATGGTGTTTCTTTCCCCCCTTTCACGGCCCCCCTCAACCTCTCCTTCCCGGCCTGACCCTCATCTCTCTCTCTCTCTCTCTCTCTCTCTCTCTCTCTCTCTCTCTCTCTCACTCGCTGCTTTCAATCCTCTCCCCCTCTCTTCTCTGTTTGAGACTACAGGTGGAAAACACACAATAAACAAAGAAAATCACAAATGTGAGAAATCAACCAAGGCAAAGTTTTTTTTTCTGAGGGGAAACATGGAGACATGAAACGACTCCAGTAGAACTTTCTTTTCCTCAGGATGGTGGCAGCGACACCCAGTGTTAAATGCTGCCAACAGCAACACGACTGCAACATTCGCGTTCATGATTTTTCAAGCATAGTGCTGCCACAGGCTTGTGCTGCCCACATGTGGTTTGGTTCGCAACATGCAGTCATAACAAGTCAACCAGGAGGACTGGAGGGAAATTAATAACCTCAGCGCCATGGAGAGGATGAAATGAAAGACTGTTGAATGGTCTACTGAAATATGATTATGATTTTTAAAATCACATTGTAAAGATACATAATGCATGGTTACAGTGTTTCAAATCAGTAATTTGTGTGAGACTATGCTTAGACAAGGCATGTCAGAATGTCCTCTTCTTGTTCAGCCATCTCAGCTAATGGAGGCAGCGGTGTGACATACTTCTGTTATCATCTCTCTAAATATTATATCCAGTAGGGATACAGGGCCGTGACACTGGAATTGGACTGATGTACTTCATATTCCCTCATGCTAGAAATTGAAATACATTCTGCCCTCCTGGCTTATGCTTGGCCTCAGTGTTTCTGCACAGGGAATGCATGCTTACATGTTGCACACATCACAGACAGGCAGATTCTGACAAGGAATTCTGGGAAGAAATCAGCAAGTGTGAGTAGTACTGTAACTGCCCATGATGTTGGGTCAACATGACTAATGCTGACCTTATAAAATCATGTTTAGGATTCAATGAGTGTGGTGGTACAAGGAACTGTATATATGTTATTCTTCAACATAATTGTTAGGCACAAAAAAAATGCTGAAAGCTAACATGTATAGCTGATTTCAGCTTGGAGTGGCTGGGTTCTGTGATGAGGATGTCCCATAAGAAACATTCAAGAATTTTCCCTATCAAACTAAGCAGGGGAATTTGAGACTCCTGGGAAAAAGTGGATTAACTTTTCTTGTGCATGGCTCGTACAATAGAAACCTTCCACTGGGTTGGAAAGTGCCCAGAGTCCAGCCAGGGATATGACGCACAACAGAAGCTTATTCCTCACAGCTGGACTTCAAAATCCATGAAGGACTGTTGTCAAGGCCAGCAGCCTTCCTTCCCTTCAGATGTCTCAAGCGTCAATTCATGTGACCAATGCAGAGCCCACAGACATCGAGCTTTGCTAATTTGTTGTCAACAGACTCTGTACGTGGGGGTGACATGTTTGATGCCTCTATATTACATTACATTATTGTCATTTAATAGACACTCTTATCCAGAGCAACTTACATAGATTACAACTTTACATGTTACCTATTTATATGGCTGGATATTTACTGAGGCAATTGTGGGTTATGTACCTTGCCCAAGGGTACAACAGCAGTGCCCCAAGCAGGGAATCAAACCCACAACCTTTCAGTTACAAGCCCTGCTCCTTACAGCTAAGCCACACTGCCACTGCCTTTCCATGTAGAGAAATGATAAATGAGAATTTCACAGCCCCCCATGCACTTCTTCGTGATTGGACGCCTTTCCTGATTCCTCTGCCTCAGTCAGATTCCATACTGATTTCAGCCAGTTCTCAGAGTCAGCTGACTTCTTCTTTAACTTCTTTAACTGGACAGAACTGACTGTTAATATATTTCATCCCTGGCTGTGACTTCTGTTCCATCCCATTTACATTAATATACATTAGAGCCCATGGGCTTGCTGAATTTTGATGATTTGCAGATGAAATATAGAGGAAGTTCTTGATGCGTGTCATCGTCAATCAGTTCATTTGAGGTGAATCTGCTTTTGCCTTTGGATAGCATTCCACAACCCAGAGGAAAATGTGCACAGATATTCAGGAGAACTGGGCTGGGTTATATGGCAAAGGCTTGGATTGCAGGGTTGTCAAGGATTGGTGCAGCAAGCCATGTGTTTAGGCAAAGGACCTATGAGCCCTAAGATGGGCCCCTGGTCTGAACAGCCTATTGGTGGTCAGTGAAGAACATTGGTGAGTGCTGAATCCAACAACACGGAGGCTCCCCAGATTTAATTCCTGCCATCTCACATCATAATGTGTTTGTATCATGAAGACTCACAGCAGTTGGAGGTGCTGACATTTCTAGAACAGCGCTCAAACATCAGTCTGGGTATTCTGTAACTTTATGAAGTTAATCAAGTTCTAACCTGGTCTTTAGATGTGTGAGGAGTGACATATATTATAGCTGGTATAATGCAGTTAAAGTCTCATGAGGTATGAGTTTTGTCTTAGCCAATCACACAGGCATTCAAGGTATCTGCTGCTGTTAACATGTGACAAGGTTGCTGACATCTGTAAGATTTTCAAGCCCCCAGCTGCATACACTACCAGCCTTGGTACACCACCACTCTCACCTGGACTTCCCCCCTGTCTGCCTGCTCTCCACCCCACCATCCTTATGTCTTCCACTTCTACTGACTACCTGCCTGCTGGATCATATTCAGTCTCACCAAAGCAGATATTATGTACCAGGACATGTACTAGTGAAGATGTTCTGTCTATTGTAGAGGACAGCTAGGGAGAGCCCATTAGCTTAATGATGAGAATAGGTAAGTCAGTCCATTTAGGCTAATTATTTTGCTTAAAGTGTATAGTATATCAAGTTTGTGTCAACCTTAGTCTTTGGCACTGTAAGGGTTTCTGCTTTCACAATGCGTCCTGGTAAACTATTCCATGCATTAATAAGGCAGCATGAAAAAATACTTTCTAGTCAGTGTGAACTTTGCCTTCAGTTGATATGTCCTCTTGTTTTGCTGACAGAACAGCTTGAGAACAGCTTCTGTAGGCTACTTTATTGATCCCTCGTCTCTTGTTCACAGCTGAGCATTCTTTATTTCATCACTATCAGGCACCTTCTCTGGATCGCATTTCTGTTGTCTAATTCTAATTCTAATATTCAAATTCTAATTTTTGATTTTTTTACAACAACAATTCTTGTTACTGGCTTCAGTCGAAATTTCTGATGTGAACAATTCCAGTGTTATCAGCAACTATTCAGTTTTTACTGCTGCCAATGCTACTGCATTTCATCTGCATGTGTCAGGAATGCATGGTAATTGATTTCCATTTTCAGTGTGATGAATGCTCTCAGTGCTATTCATGGAGTTTATCCCACCACATACCTTAAATAATATGTTGAGAGATGCATATTCAGCTTGATTTACATAAAGGATAATTTCCTTGTCAATGTAAAACTTAATATGTTGTTCCTAACTGTAGTGGGTTTCAATACTGAAATGTTTTTCATTTGTCTTAATAACTATGGACAATCTAATTGGAAATCCTTTCATTACATTACATTGTTGTCATTTAGCAAATGCTTTTATCCAGAGCGACTTACGTAGGTTACAATTTTGTCCATTTGTACAGCTGGACATTTTCTGAGGCAATTGTGGGTTAAGTACCTTGCACAAGGGTACAGCAGCAGTGCCCCAGCAGGGAATTGAACCAGCAAGTTACAAGCCCTGCTCCATACCACTATGCTACACTGCCACTTTCATGGTTTTGTAATCTACTTGAGGCTATCAAAAGCATAGAACTCACAGTATGATTACAGGATTGAATTGAGTATTGCTGACACTGGACGCTTCCATTGTGCTGTCATACATGAACCTAAAAGTACGGATCTTTTCTTCTGTCAGGTGCAGGTCAAAAACACAGGAAAATCAGATGATTTCATAAAAGCCACTCAAAAACATTGTCTCAGCCTGACAGCAAATCTCCACTGCCCAGACCAAAGCCTGCTCCATGCTGTTGCCTCAGGAAAAAACAGGCAGAATGAATATAGAGCAATGCTATAAAAGCTAGTAGCTCACGCAGAGACACTTTTCAAGAGCCATTGTTTCACACTCAGTGTGCCTCTGCCTCAGTGCCCTGCTGAATGGGCTGCACAATACCATGCCGAATGGTAACCGAAAAAGCACGCGGAGGGGAGTCGGCTCCCTGCTTTGCAAACACTAAGGGAACTGGCCGTTCGGTGCGAGTTCTCCTGTCACACGGCCCCACTCGGCAGGCTCGGCACAATACTGCACGCACTCCCACGCCGTTCTGTATTGTATTCTCTCCCGGGTACCTGTCCCGGCAGCCAGCGGTGCCAATGAGGAGGGCAGGTCTGCTCCCTCCGGTGGGGAGCTGGGCACAGCTGGGGCGGGCGGCACCTGCGGAGGACCGTGACGCAGGAGCGGGCAGCTGGCACCGCGAAAGGCACCTGATGGTGCAGTCGCGTTCATGCCACGTCTGCCATGTCCTTGCTCACGCCATCACTCTCACAAATCCTAGATAGGTTGTCCTTGCTCTCACTGCTGCCACCACGCATTAGAAAACCAGAGTTGTGGTATACGCTGAGT
This sequence comes from Megalops atlanticus, assembly GCA_019176425.1. NCBI lineage: Eukaryota > Metazoa > Chordata > Actinopteri > Elopiformes > Megalopidae > Megalops > Megalops atlanticus. The sequence goes on along the minus strand of CM032875.1, from coordinate 16,937,815 downwards.
AGTTTGCACACACAGTGTTGCGTGCCAAAAGTAGAGTGCTTATTTTACTGCTTTTGCAGTTGTTGCAATGTGTAGAACCTTTGGGAATCTCTCAGAGAGTGACAGTAACATCACCTGACAAACACAGGGTCATATTCATCGCAGGTTATGTGAGATACAAATTCATATTAGCTGAAATACAAGCTTTGAAAGCCTTACAATGATCTGATTCTAATTTTCTTTTATTTTCTTGGACATTTTTAACATTTTCACCATTATGCACCATTAGTGAGTGAAGCTCACCACGCCATGGTACCCGCTACAGTCACACAGCAGAAGAGCTGAATAAATCTGAGTGCAATCGTCTAACACATTTGCCTGCAGACAAATGGCTCTCTTTCAGACTATAGGCCCCACATAGCACTACGGGGGAGTGAACGCCAAATGGCGGAATAGGCACATCTAGTACTGACGACAATTGGGCAACTTTCAAACACCTGACAGGTCACAAAAGGGCGCTGTTGAGCAGTGCGATGAGGAATTCATGCTCTACCCCAGTGGAACAAAGCCAGTTATGCCCCACAGCTGCACGCACACAGTCACAGTCAGCTAATGACACAGCCCTGACTCAAATGTGCGATCTCTTGGGCTGTAGGACTCAGCATGCAGTTGGACCGCAAACCGACTCTTGATATGTCTAGCACAGAATTCCCTTGGTATGTGTCTAGCGTACAAACTGCTTGGCAAAGGAAACCAGAGTGTTAGCAAACTATTTTCATCTTTTTTTTGCCAGCTAAAAACACACATTTGAACACACTCATTTGAAATGCTTTCACAGTTTTACAACATGCTTGATTCTATCCAGCTCCCATGGAGAGCCCAGGATGCAGGAATGCATTGCTCCTTCTCTGAGTGGCTTCACATTTGAGAATTGTTTTTTATGTATCTGCATCCGTCTTGATCACTTAATCACATGATGGTACAAATGACCAACTAAGATATATAGTCTATAGTTTGTAGCTTTGTAGATGGTTTTACTGTTCAAAATTTGAATTTATTTCCATTTTAGCACTGTGCTAGTGTTGTCGTTACAGGTAGAAACTAAACAACTAGCTTCATTGTTCATTTTGACTACTGAAAGAAGATTACTCTTGGTTTCAGCTGAAATGTGACAAAAGATTAACATTTTCGTAATGGATGGATGCATGGAGTATGAATTGTAAAATTGTTTACATACAGCAGAAATTGATTTACTGACAGAAGAAGAACATGGGGGTGCAGGAGAAGGAGGGTGGTTCTGGGAGGTACTCAATTTTTGACCTAAAGGAAGACAGAGGAGACTTTGGAGGAGCCTTATGAGTGCAATGTTTTCACAGCCAGTTTTCTACATGCTAGGTAATAAATGACATTCATTCAAAGGGGTAAACACACTGGCGAACTAAAAGTCATTATCCATGATGAAAACCAAGACTTGACTGCAGTGCCTCTAAACTGTCACCAGGGTGTGCTCTAATGCTTTTATTTTTTCTCATTTTCTTATTTCATATTTTTAATGAATTTAATTGAATTTAACTCAGTTAAGTCTTAAATAAAAGGATACAAATAAAAATGGACATAACACTTTACCTAAAGAATACCTGAAGGAAGAATAAATTGTGGAAAAAAACCCATGCTGTACTATTGCTTTCTTAATTATCATCATACTTAAAAGACAGTACACACTTCCTGTTATGTTAGAAAACATAGGGGAAATAAATTATGATGCAGTTTTGTTTGTCTGGATTTTCTATATACTGCACATAAATCCCACAAATGGCAGAACTGGATTATTAAAAATATTATAAATGTGTAACTGGACTTTCCAAAGAACTGTTTTTGTTTACATAAAAAATATTACATATTATTGGATATATATTTTTGTTTCTCCTCAACTATAATTACGCAAAAAAATTACTTATTTTATTATTGTTGTTTTCAGTAGTGCCACCTGATGGTGAGGAGGACTTTATTTTTAAAATATTTACAGGTAGCACAGGCAAGTAGTGTCACACCTCAGCCCTGTTTCTGTCTCAGTCCTCTCCACTGCTGCCCTCCCATCATGCAGTCTGTACAAATGGACTGTCAAAATATACACATGTCCTTTACCTGTGGACAGACAGAAACATAGAACCAATAATATCCTTGCCTCTCATTATCATTGCTGGCATCAAAGACTGTTCACATCACTGTGGACTCTAGTCCCGGATGATCACATCACCACAGGGTAACTGCGACAGCTGATAATAGGATTAGCACAAGATAAAGGCGGTATTCTTTAAACCGCAATGGTATCATGATGATCTCGTGTTGATCCTTTTCTTGCCTTTAGCTTGCGAGAAGACAGTCACTTGTTTTTGTAGTTTAATTAAAGTCCCTGCTAATACGCTAGTTGTTTGACAACAAACGCAATGTTTGTTTATCAGTCAGGAGAGGATTTCCTGAGTGGAATTAACCTTAACTACATTTCAGTTGACTGATATCCTGTGCACTATGATAAACATTTAAAGATACACACCCATTCGAAGCATAGCAAAGATGCTATGAAAGTGTTAAAAAGGAATATAATATTTGCATAGCTGCTATTGCAATGAAAAACAGAACATTGTCACAGAAGTTCTGTTTCTTTTTTTACACCTGAGATTAAAACTAAGTCAGCAATAGCTAATTTGGATCAATGATGAGATTTTGAAATTCACTTTGAAATCTAGGAGTCCTTAAATCAAGAGGTGTGTGACAGTGATGGATTCTGGGAATTGTAAATCCTCTAACACAGGCCATTTTTCCTTTAAACCACTCAAAGTGGGGGGATTTAGATGCTTTTCAGAGATAATCCTTTAAGATGTATCCTCTAGGGGGAAGCAATAAGTATGTGAAAATAAGTATGAGAAAATGTTGCAATTAGGACCAAACCTCATGTGTTTTAAGCTCATAAACAGAAGCTATATTCTTGATGATATTGTGGTAAACCACATCAAACTGATCATTTCAATGGGGTCTGCAGCTTTCACCCCATGGCAGAGTGAATTTGGAATGTCATGCGAAGATGGGAGATAACAGGGGTTATCTAAGGTAATCACCTTCTGCTACTAAACCTGCTGGCACTGCCTTTACAAAATAAATTGTTTGTAGCAGCTGGTGGACTGCACTGAAGAGGTGGTCATGAGACAGGGGGCAATAAGGTATTGTGTCAAAAGACACAGAGAGAATCAGATTATAAATTTCCTTAATGTACTGTTCTGATTTTGTTTGGTTTTTGTTTGATTATGTCTGTGACCACAATCTATAGTCTCCTTAAATCCAGGAATGTTAATGTTACATTGTTCACTTCTGTTATGGCCTTGACATTTGTATTATACTCTTGCAACATACTATATTTTGTACTGTCTGCACTCTTGTTTCAGTTTGTATGCTGAAGATTACCTCCTTATCTGCCTCATTGCACACTTGTTCTTTCACCTCTGCTGTTCTCATCTGCCTGTTGCTAATATTTTCTTCCCTCGTCTTTCCTTCTGTGCTCCTTGTTCTTCAAGCGGTTATAACATATGCCTTTCTCACCTTCTTCCTTCCCCAGCATCTCTGACAAGCCCTTTGAGAGGGTTTATCTTCATCAGGAATATCAAAGTAAATAAGACGCACGTCCATGCTTTACCCAAGTGTCAGAGAAGGGGCAACTTGAAAAAGAAATCCTCTCCACACACTGCATTGTGTGCCCAGTGATTTTTCTCATATTAAAACATAAGCAATGTTTTAATCGTTGTGGCCTTTATTAAGCCTCATCTTTTTCACTCCCAGATCTTCTCCATTTGGTCATGCCCTGGGGTTTATTTCTGATTGCCAAAGGGAGCTTAAGGATGGTAAGGGGCTCTGTGAACCACTGTTAGAGGATGCTCTTCAATCTCAGCTTGGCTTTTCAAAACACATGAGCTTCCATGGATGGCTTGTCGGTGAAAAGACAATCCAACATTCATCTAGCCTCCTCTAACATTCACAAATAAATTATATTTGTTTTGTATCTGACATTTCACCTTAGTTTGGATTGACAAATTTTAAAGTCCTATTCAGTTCTATTTTTTAGTAATGCCATCAGTTTCAATTCTGATCTAATTTAAAACTCTAACAACTCCAATTCGGTCTACTTCAATTTGAAAATAGGAAACACAGCCCAGTGTGAATAGGGACTGCAACTGTTGCATCCACGTTTCTCAGAGCAACACAAATGAAACCTCTCATGATGAGGACACTTGATGTTTTGATTGAGTCATACGACAGGTTTTTTTCATTGTCATTTCAGATGTTCCCATCAGATTGTTTTCAGTAGTAGTTTCAGCACTACAGTTTTTTGTGTTTTTTATTTCTTTCCCAATAGTGTACATTTCCAACAACATACAATGCTTCCTAGGATTGGGTTAATTGAAATAAAGCCACAAAACTGATTAACAAAAAAAATTGTTAGTCAAATAAATACAAAACAGAAGCGCATTTTAAGTCATAGCTTTATTTAAATTTCTCATTCCTATAAAGTCTGGTTACCAGACAAAATATACAAAATTAGCATTTTTTCTTTTAGGTTTGTAACTTGAACAAACCTGAATTTTTTGTGAAACCTCTTAAACATGTGTCACTTTTTTTGCTTATGAATTTTATTTTTTTTTATAAAAACAAACTGTAATAGTTATACAAATAACTGACCTGCAAGGTAAATACTTAATTTTTCAACAACACTTTTACTCTGTTGCAGAACAGCAATCAGTCCTATTCATCTCCTTCATTCGCAGTAGTCTTGGATCAAAGAAAATGGAAAGGGACAGAGGGTGTGTGCGTTTCATGTAGTGTTAGCTCATGTTGACAATGTTCACTCCTTCCTTAAAGGGCATCTGGGGTAAGTATCTTACCTCACGGCTGAACAGTTTTAATTAAAATCAGTTTACTCAAGTTTTCAGGAAAAAAAAAAACAATTCTCAGGGAGAGATGGATGGTCACACCAAGCCCACAAATCTTTGTAAATGCTTGGCTTTCCCAAATGAACACTTTCCCTGAAATTTATGCTGTCATAGTCATGTCCCTAGATGCCTTTTGGTTGGCCCACCCTGCCCTCCACCCTTTCCCTGACCACGCCTCTCAGCTGGACGAGTCACTGATGACATCGGTGCACTGGGGCTCGCAGAAGGGGCCGAAGCGGCTGTAGACGTCGCGGGCGCAGACGGCGAAGTAGTACGTGGACCCTGAGACGAACTGGGTGAGGGTGCAGGCCATGGGCAGGGGCAGCGCCTTCACCTCCCCGATCTTCTTCCACTGCGACTGCGTGGACGCGGCGCCAGCCGGGCCCGAGTGGTCCTGGTGGTAGGCGTACAGGTGGTAGCTGTCCACGGCGGCGCAGGTGCGGTCCGCCTCCTCCACCGACCAGGAGAGCACGATGCCGTTCTGGCTCTGCACCCGCGCCAGCTTCAGCTGCGGCTGCTGGGGGGGCGAGCTGTGCGCCGCCTCGGGGGGCAGCCGGGCCGGCGGCGGGGCCGGGGATGGCAAGGGCGGGGGCTGATGGACCAGGGGGTGGGGAATGGACATTGGTGTTCCAGTGTTGGTACTAGCAGCACGGGGTTTTGAAGGGGAGTCCTGGGATGGTAAAGGAGGGGGGGAGAAGGGGGTGTTGGGAGAAATGAAGAGGAAGTCAGGGTCATTACATGGGCACATGGTGAAGCAAAGGATAACCAGTACAGAAGAGGTATAGAGGGAATATAGCATGGGGGGTATGGTTATGAGGTAGAAAATGAGCGGGAGATCAGAGAGTTAAGAGTTGAATTTAAGTTAATATTACCTTAAACTGAAAGGTTATGACTATTACCACAACTTTTATTACATATCATAAAAATATACAGAATATTTCAATGAAAAGGCAATTCTGACTGTTATGAACATGAAAATGAACATTGTCAGTTATGCTGTCTTTCCTGGCTGTGATCACATTTCTTTGCAGTTTAATTTCAGCCATCTCACCTGTGGGGGGCGATAGTGAACAGTGAGTTGTGGTCCATTCACAGAATGTGGACCACTCTGAGGAGATGACCTCATGGTAGCACCTAAAGCAGGGCAAACATCAAACAACCATTCTGTAAAAACCATCGGCTGAAAATCAGTCACAATGCATACCAGCTGTATTTTTGTCTCAAAAGGTATTGCCAGCCAGAGAGCAGAATGCAGTAAGACCTCTCTCCCCTCTCATTCCATTGTGTAATCTAGTCAGCCCAGGTGTGTACCATTTCACATCCTCTAACTGTCAACCTGCGGTCTGAGGTTTGCCACAACGCCCGCTCACATGGTTACCTACCAGCCCCCTGCCATCCTGTCTGCACTGTTCACTACAATGGTGATGGGGAGAAGAGGGTTTGACAGACAAGAGGTGGATAAACGAGGAAAGCTCCTTGGGGTGGGACTAAGGGACATTCCCTGTTGTCTATGCAGTAAAGACCGACATGGAGGGGACATCAGTAGACACTCAATGGGGGGCAGTGTAGGTGGGAGGATGGTCTTGCTTGAGTTTTAATGTATTAAAGTCATCTGGTAAACAAGTGCTGGAGATGTTGAAGCAACACACACACACACACACACACACACACACACACACACACACATACACACACACAGACCAAATCCAAAGAGAAGGTTGGTGAAGACCTTATGCAAACCCAAACACGGGACACAACAGGCTAAGAGAAATGGTCTCACCAGTCGCCGGGCCATGAGTGGTGGTAGAGCTTATCAGTGGGGGAGGAGGTCCGGCACCGCGCTGAGTGGCTGAGGATGAAGCTGCAGAGGGGGATGAGGAGAAGGTAGATGGGGCAGCAGTGTGGAATGGAGCCTTCTTCACTCCTGTGACTGTAAAACACAGGGAGGTTACTACCGCGAGTGATGAACTGACCAATCAGACTAACCACAAAACACAGCACATACTTTATGAGAGAGAGAGAGAGAGAGAGAGAGAGAGAGGGAGAGAGAGAAAGAAAGAGAGGGAGAGAGGTCATCCTCACCTTGTACATCATCATCATCCTCAGTCAGGTCTATGACGGCCCCTGAGCTGCTGGTGCGGGACACCTGCAACAAAATATCATCACTCTCTTGAGAGACTGACACACATCCACACAGATAAACCATTCCTACTGGTCATATATCAGGCAAAAAAGGATCATCATCTCACGGCGGTATTCCAGTTGGTTTCTATTCTAATGATTTCTCTCCATGATTTCCGTACGCTATTGTTGCTTAAAATGACCACCAGATGGCATCATCGGGAAAGACATTGGCTACTTTGGTACAGCCCTTGTAAGTGACACTAGGTCACATATTTTCCATTATTTTTCTTCTCTTATTGGTCATCATCATCATCTCTCTCTCATGATTAATAGTCAACATAAGACTATTGCTCTTATAAGTCTGAAAACTTAACCAGTTTTTCTGATATATTTCTTGTCAGTCTGAACTGAATGCACAACTCATTTTCCAGTTAAAAAGCTTTTCTCTAAGCTATTTAAGCTAAGATACTTTGTGACATATCCCTGTTAAAAGCCAATAAAACTGAATTTAATTCAACATCTACAAATTACATGTTAGCAACATAAACTGTTTAGCCTGACAATGTAGATTATGCTAATAAATATTGACATCCTAACTACGATATGTAGGTCGGACGTACCAGATTATACAGTGCATGCTCTAGCCTTTACACTTCTCCACATCAAGGCTCATGGACATTTCTCATGTGAGACCTACACTCTCGGTACATTATCGTCTGCATTCAGCAACACTACCTCTTATGGAAGGAAAAGAGAACCGCAGAATTCATAATCAAATTCGGCAGCTTGCGCATATCCCAAACTCCAGGGGACATTTTGCCTGAAAAAGAACCAGATCTCTAGTCTGGAAAATTAGCAGTGCGCCCAGATTGTTGTCCTGCAACATAAGCTGCCTCCAGCAGCCCACAGTGTTTCAAGGACTTAATCAGTGTTTGTAACTCCTCAAAGAAGCCTTCAGAGACTCATCCATCGAATTTCTTTGGACATCAAACACGACATTAAACCCCCTAAGGAGAACTGTGATGGAATATCCATCCTTCTGTGTTAACTGTAAATAGCAAAACCAACCTAGCCTTTGCTAAGTGGACCAAAACAGACAAATAATATAACAAAGGACCAATGTCTTTATCACAATGGTTGCAGATTGGCCTGGTACTTTCCATATACTCTAAAAGCATCATATTACAGTATAGTATACACAAAAGTGAAATCTAGTGAATACTAAATTCACCCTTACCTGTGCAGGAGTGGTGTTTGCGGCAGAGTTCGTAGGCTGATTATCTGAAAGCAAAAGTACAGATGTTAGTATAGTTTTTGGGAAAATGAACTGTTTAAAGCAGTGCAATACTGAAAGTTATGATATGGATTATGACGCTGGATAACACAGCCCGTACGGTTCAGTTCACCTGTTTTTGAGGCCATCATAGTCAGTGTCGGTGGACCAGAGCCAGCATACCCCGTGGACTGACCCCCTGTTGCCGCGGGCACCGAGGACACGGGTAGTGACGCGGATGAGGTGACGCCCACCACAGAGATGCACTGCGTGGGGGTGCGAGCAGTGGAGACCGACACCCCGGAACTGGGCACGCCGACCGCACAACCGCCCCCTGGGTACACAGCCCTGGCTAACGTAACCTGGGGGAGCGAGGGAGAGGGGGGCAGGGCCGGGGCGGAAGAGGAAGGGGCGGGTTTTTGGAGAATTACAGCGGCGGTAGGGGTGGTCGTTTTGGCTTTGCTGAGAGTATTCACCGTACTCAATGACGACACAGGGATCAGCTCAACCCCAGCGTTGTGATTGGTCATCAGCGCTCCTCCCTGGGAGTTAGCGACCGTGAGAGGCAGCTGTATGAGCAGGGGCTGGAGGGGAACTGATTGCGAGGCAGTTGTAGGGGTGCTCTGAGTAACGACGTTGTTGGCTGGGGTAGTTTTGAGCAGCAGGGTTCCCGTCTGGCTTTGGGAAGGGACGGGAGCAAGGTTTGAGACAGAGGCCGTGGAGCTGGAAGCAGCCGACGTGGTGATGAGTGACAGGGCAGGGGCCGGCGCTGTGGGGGTCGGAGGAGCAGGGGCCGGCGCTGTGGGGGTCGGAGGAGCAGGGGCCGGCGCTGTGGGGGTCGGAGGAGCAGGGGCCGGCGCTGTGGGGGTCGGAGGAGCAGGGGCCGGCAGGGTCTTGGACTGACACGGAGAAGCTGGAATAAAAGGGAGGATGTGATTCAGTACAGAATCCAAAAGGCAGACACCTGCAGATAACCCATCAACCAAAGTCAAGTCACAGACAGGCATACTGCTTAGAGGGGAATTCAGTCTTACATTAAACCTCTTGTGAGTATGAGAAAATAAGCACAACAATAACAGCATGGTGTCTTACATGTACCACCATCAGTGGCAACTGCTGAGCTGCAAATAGGACAGGCACAGGAGTTGCCTTTATTTAGAAACCTTAACAGTCTACTGTTACACTACTCATGTTGATTTTCTGTGAGTATATTGACTTTTTAAAAAACTTTCTGGAAATAAGTTACAGGTTTAGAACAAGCTCTTCCATCATACCACACTACCAAAACTCTTCACTCTATGAGTGAACAGAACAGGGGTCTGAAAAAAGCAGGCAGTTCCAAGGCCTCTCCTAGCCACTCCTAACCTTTCCACACCATCATGTCCCCTCCTGTCCTTAGCCCAGGACCAAGAGCAGCACGACTGTCATAATGCTAAAATATTGAATGGCGTACTTCTCTTGATGTGAAGTTCGCATGCTGACCAAATCCATGCAAAGCTCATAGTAGTAAGAGTGAATTCCCCTAACAGTCACTGACAAACATACAGACACAGTGACAAACAGACATACACAGCTACAGGCTGGGAGACGCACACAGAGAAGCAGCAGGTAGAGAGGGACCTCACCTGTGGAACTAACACGATGGGGAGTTGGGTTATGATTTGTCTGCCTGGACTCTACCGTTGTCTGCCTGGAGGGAGAGGGGCCTAGCCTGGAAGAAGAGAGAGGGGAGAGAGAGGAGAGAGTGAGTGACTTACAGTCTGTTATTTTTTGTATGTATCGTTGGCCCTGTTCACACCTGGCATTAACATGCGTCTTGGGTGATCCGATCACTAGTGGACAGCTCTAAGTACGTCAGTTCACACCTGGCATTAGAATGCGTCTCCACATGCGTCTCGAGTGACCACTTGTGATCGGATCTCACTTCCCCGCTCAATATGCAAATAAAGACGTACATCACTTCCGTTTCCAAAGACCAAATGCGTTGTTGTTTTTAACCTTTCACATGTAACTTATTTTTATGCTACGTATAGCACGTGTGTTATGTTACATGGTTCGTTATGTTTTCATTAGCGTTATTAAGGTTCTCACTGTTTTCAGTTAGCGTTTGCTGTATTTTTTAACATTAAATAGCTGTTTCCTCAAAGCTAAAATTAGCTAAAATTTTTCCAATCTAGTGTTTTAATCGCATAGGTTTTAGAATATGCGCTAAATGGCTAATCACACCAGTGTGGCCATATGTGCAAAAGGGATAATCGGCAGGAGGCAGCAATGCACTTATGCAGAGGACGTCAGTTGAGTAGGCGGTCCTTCAATGCGGCCCAGGACACATTCGTGTACACACTGCTAAAAGAATGTGGCCATATGTGGCCCAGACCAGCTCCGAATGTGGTCTGAGCGATTGGATCTCAATGCGTCCTCAATGCGTCTTGGGTGCATTCACACCTGTACTTAGAGCTGTCCACTTGTGATCGGATGACCCAAATTGTTCTCGTGACTTTAAAAGACACATTTAAAAGACATCATTCACCACACATCAGTCCTCTACACCCGTGACTATGGGGAGGCGGTGCGGTTCTTCCTGCATTCTGCTCATCTGCTGAGGAAAAACATTCAGAGATGGGTCCCGTTTTAACTGGCACATCCTGCCGCAGCTCTATGGCATGCTGCCGGAAAACTTCCTTCCTTTCCTGCGCATTCCCTATGCGAAACAAAAGCAGCCAAGCAGCCTAGTCCAGGAAGTTGTTGAAAACGGCAGCAGGTCACCTTGGAGTGTCATTTCGGACAGAGTACTTGCGGGAACTTTCCATCACAGTTAAAAAAAAGGAGCAGTGTCTCCGGGTTCCTAGAGTGGAATATTTTTTTCTCGGTCTGATCCTGTGCACCGCCTGTGTTGCCCAGTCACTGCGCGTCACAGAGATGCGTTTCTGCTCCAGGCACATGGCTGGAGCTCCCATCATGCTGTGCTCATGATTGCAGTTGACCGGTTTCCTCCTTTCAGCTCTTTGGCCAGTTCTGCTGCCCCTCTCACACAATGTGCCATCAGACCGTGCGCCAAGCAGTTGAAACCCATGCAGGCAGTGTCATCCTTCCACAAGACAGAGGACACCAGTCACCATGCGCTGAGATTCAGCATCCACTGCCAGACAGCATTTAATTGCCTATTTTGTCAGGTTCGTTGGCCATGCACTGCGTTAGGGGACAGCGCATGATGATGGGCACAGCTGCTCAGCGGTTGTGACGTTGGCACCTTGCGTGCAGCAGGCACTGCCATTTGTAATTTCATTATTCCAGCTCTTTGACGCCATGCGATGCAAATTTATCTAGTTGGAGACTGTCGCTTTGGGCTGATTGGAACTCAAAGCACAATAACTGCAAGAAAGGATTGCAGAAAAAAAAAATGTCTCCGCAGCGATGGTAAATCTGCACTGCCCTGATTAATGATCATGCATAAAGAGAAGGACCTCAGAGTTCACTCTGCAAATTCATACCGCCTCAGAGGAAAATAAGGTCATCACTGTGCATCGCCTTACTGCTGTAATTTCTGCCATCACCTTCAAAGTTCAGTTCATCATCACCAAAAATATGCAGGTTTTCAAATAATTCAAAGACACGGAGGCTACTGTTTACACTCTGCTTTACCACGCAGCTAGCGAGCTAAATCCGGAAACATAAGCAAGGTGCAGACCTTTGCACAGTGCTACCAGTATACACGTGTTATGATGATCCAAATAAAAATACTGGCAAATACTCATGAACACCTTTCTTTCATAAAAGAATATTACTTTCCCCCTAAATTGGGTACCATGTTTAATGCTATGAATAATCAGTTCTTTTAATAAATAAGCTAATCATAAGTGGTGTCAAGCTATCTACTCATGCAATGTTTAAAACTATTTGCCCAGTCCAGTCACTGTTTTGACTTTACTTTCACCAATGCAATGCAAACCTTGGTTCATTTCCCTCCACCAGTTACTGGCTGAAGCCCGAATGAGATCTCTGGTCCTTGCCTACAGGGAAGCACCAGGAACTGCAACCTCTTTCATTCAGTCTATTATCAGACAGAGAAAAATAACTAAATGCCCTCTTCCAAAGTCCTGTTTTTTGGTTTATCTTGACTGGTTTACCTTGACCATTTCCAAGCATCATGATGGTCTCTTAAAAAGAGGAGTAAATGAAGAAAAAAAGTAAAAAAGTGCTTCCTTCCCTTGCTGTTCCTGAGGGAGGGCTCCATGAATGTGCCAGCAGGAGACAAGCAGACGTCTTTGTTCACAGTGTGACCTCAGCTGCACCTCATGAAGTCTGAGGAACAGGCACCTCATCACAGCTAGATAGATAGCTGCGGATAGGGGGAATGCTTACACCTTGACCACCAACATTTTGAGGAAGGGATGAAGCAGCTGTGTTGTGTATGATGAGAGACACTGTGAGCTGTCCCTCACAGCAGCCTCAATAACTTTGGCTGCTACTTTTAAAACTACTTCCTTCTCCAAGCCACCATCACACCAATACAGCTGGTTCGCACAGTGTTGCCAGGCTGTTCTCAATGATGGCTGCATGTGCTAATGCATCCACACAGGTCAATGTAAAAAGGAATCCTGACCAAGGCTGCCTATACAGCTCAATCACTATGGCCAAACCAACCTTGTCTGATTAGCATAAGGTTTGCTGGAAAGCTTACAATATCACGAGATTGGTCCAAGAACCAGATTGACAGGGAAGTAAAACTACCACAGCTGAGGTAAGAACATGTTTCCTCAACCATAGCACCTACATGTAAAAATACAATTGGTAGTTTGATATGTTGGTTATTTTCTAAGGAAGTTGTTATGGGACTAACTTGAAATTTCAGTCAGCCTAGATGGTCTGTCGAAAAACAGCATTGTCGACTGGCGCTGGACATCCAAGCAGTGGATATATTGTCAACATGTATGTTTTAAATATTACTTCAAGCTAATTATTTATCTCTGAAGCATATGAATGCAACTGTCTGTTAGGTGAAAGGAAATCAGCTCAAAATGTAATATCCGAAAATCATAGTCAGTACCGGTCATACCACCAGGGGGCCTGGCAAAAAAGTGAAGTAAGCATAAACAACCCATAGATATGGATATAGACATTGTACTTTAAGAAATTTTAAAACAACCACATATTTTTCATGGAAATGGAGTATTGAAAACATTTTCTGCAACAGCAGATAGTGCGTATTACTCTCAGTGCCATGTGCCAATATGTCACAAGGTCAAGCAAGTTTTTTTGTCATTGTTGAAAAGGTGAGAAGAGCAGCCACTGAAAGCTCAGTGACAATTCAATCAGCATCGTGTGTAAATGGATCCAGTCACTTACCGGAAAGTGGGAGTGGCACTCGTAGGGGATGTAGCATTAGCAGCAGATGGAGGAGATATCATCTGAAAATGGAGGAATGTTAGCAATTACGATGATGAACATACCAATCAATTATTTCCCTTTCTTAGGGTCTCCTGATGCCCTGTTGTTGCCTTTTTTGCATAATCTTCACAGAGCTCAGACAGGCTTTGATCATTCAAATGCTGTTCATTATTTATGTTTATGTCACCCGTATCTGTATAAAAATTCAACTGAATTTTCCTCAGCAATAAGCGATTTTTTCCAACATAGTGTTGCACAGCTTGTTTTTCCATGGCAACTGAATTATATTGCCTGGTTTATGGTGATTAAATCTGAACAAATTCCATCTAAATGTAATTCAAGTGTAAGACTTTATGCAAGACTATGTTTTCTATTACACTCATAAATATTGCAGTTACTGTTATACTGTGTAGCCAGTGTCACCACAGACACAGGCATATGCAATATCAGCATATATAATAATAATAATCTCACCTCCTGTGGTTTCCTGATATTCTCCTTGGCCTGGTTGGCAGCACCAAATTTCTTGGCCAGTCGAGCTATCTTGGCCTGAAAAAGTCAGAGGACAATACACATCCTGTGACAGACTGGACTGGAAACCATAGAACCTTAGCTCTCAGAGAGAGGTGGACAGTGTACAGTACACTCAAGTACCTGTAATGTGTTCAGAGTTTGCTGGTGTTTTGTGGCACAGTCTATCTTCTCCACTCTCTCTTTCAGCTCCTGCAAACTCCTGTCAAAAACACTCAGCTGCAAGACCTGGAGCCGCTCCTCAACCAACTGCTGAACCACCTGTGGAAAGCAGCAGAGAAAGAGGGATGAGGGAAATGGAGAAGATGGGCCGTTGTGGAGGGGTAAGGGAAGTAACAGCAGGGGGTGGTCACATGGGTTGGAAGACAAGAAAAAGTCAAGGAGTTTATTTTTCCAGAGCATAGACGTATATGTAGAGATTTTTTTTCCACCAAAGCAGAGCACACCTTTTCCAGTTTGAGTCGAGTGCTCGCGTTTGCTCTGATTTTCAACTCCAGCTGCGCCTCCAACTCCTCCCCCTCCACCTTCTGCCTCTTCCCCTCTCTTGCTGTGCCTTCTTCCTCCTCTCCCTCTCTCTGTCCATCTGTTTCCATATCCTTGCACAGGGCACGCTTCTTTGCTGAGGGGATGCTGGTGCACTTCTCCAGTCCTGCCGAATAGGGTTGGAATTATTTAACCATAAAAAGACGTGGTTATGTGGTGAAATATCTGCAGCCTTACAAGATGCATACCTCCTTCTGTCCATTAAGGGTCACAGCTCCCAAGCCTGCTTCATTTACAATTCCCTCAACCATTCAATAACTTACAAGAAAACAACATATTTATGCCGGCCTGACATATTAATGCAGGTAAGGGAACACAAATAAACAAATCAATGCCTGACTAACAGTGTATTTGTTTGCCTACTGCTGAAGCTGTTAAACTGATGAACAAGGCCAAGAGGGCAAGAAGCCAGAGACACATGCCCCGTGAACTTTCACTAAAGTACCTTCCACTGTGCCAGTTACATGCTACAGATGTCGTTTCAGTCTCCTCTGGAATTACCTGTACCAGCAGAAGTTGGGGATGTAGGAGAAGTGGTGTTAGAGAGGGGAGAGACATCCATCTTGTCTCCTTTCTCTGTGTCCACCTCCATCTTCCCTCCGTCCTGATTTTCTTCTACCTCTTCCTTGTCTTTGGCCTTTTCCCTCCCTCCTTGGTTGTCATGTTCTTCACTAAGGATGAGAAATCCCTCTTTCACTTCTTGGTCAGGCTCAAATGGGTTGGATGGGGAGGTAGGACAGGCGGACGTAGTAGTGTTAACAACAGGGATGGAGGTGTCCTCGGCGGTGGGCTTGCTGTCTTCAAGTGCCTCGGTCTCCATGGGAGCAGGGTCTGTATCCGTAGCCATAGTCTCCTCGGATTTCGAGTTTTTGTCAGCCTCAATCTTTTTCTCCTCGTCCCTCCTCTCCGCTGTCTGAGGCGACACTGGAGAGGCAGTGTGGTCCTGAGGAGAATCCTGGGACGACGAGAGATTGCCATGGGGTTCAGGGAGGTCACGCTGAAAGGAGAGTAATATTTAAAAGGTGAAAATGTAGTACCGTTTGCAAAATCTGAACTCTTCCCCCAACACCTCAATATTTCTTAATCACACTTCACCAATTTTCATCTCCCATTCTGTCGAATCATCACACTGACCTCTTTATCTTCCAGAGGCAAGGTACCAGTTCCTTCATTCCCCTTTGCCTCTTTCTCCTTTGTCTTCACTTCATCCTTTGTCTTGCCTCCCTCCATCAATGAGGACATCATGTTTCCCTCTGCCCCCTTTCGTTCCTGCTCCTTGCTTTCTTTCCTTACACTCTTTGCAGGAAGTGTTCTGGATGAGGGGGGAAGACTGCGCGACCTTAGCCTTGGAGTCTGGGGAAGTGGGGAGGGAGACAAAGAGAGCGTTTGGGGAGACGGGGAACGAGTGACAGCAGGGGTAGATCGTTTCCCTTTTGCGTTGCGGTTGGCGTGAGCCTCTTGCGTGTTCTCAGTCTCGGCTGGCCCCTCCTCTGGGTGTTTCCCGTTCACTAATGAGGGCGGGGCAGGGGAAGAGGAAGCGGAGCTAGAGGAAGAGCGGAGTGTGAAAGAGGACTGGGAGTTATGAAGGAATTCCAGTTGCTGCCGATCACTTATTTTCATGGTTTTTCTTGCTCGGAAAACTTTCTTTTGGGGTTCGTCTGGTACCGCCAAGTCCATCTTGACCTGAAGGAAGAGAGTAGAGAACCTGGGTATTAGTTATGTTAGTTCTTTTATGTTCGTTATGGCATCATCTATTTTCAGCGCTGAGAAAATGATGCAGATGAGATGAGGACAAAGACATGGTGTGTAGTGCTGGTGAACTAGCACCAGGGGGTGCTCTAACACTTGTTTTTCTCCTTTTTCTTAAGCTGCTTTTTTTCCCCCCAAAGTGGAGCAGACTGAACCAATCCATTCCACAACGGTAAATCTGATTTTTAACAGCAATCCAGAGCACAGGGGGCTACTATAGTACAGTTATGTTCAAGACAGTAAATCACAGTATTCAATGACAAATGAGCACAGACCAGCATACACCGGAATCAAGCTCAGTCCACACACATTATAGCATATAGGTAATTGGAAAATACATTACAATGGATAGACAAATACTTGAACAACTTAAAAGTGCTTTTCAATTTATATTGTGACATATCAACCACAAAATACATAGGTGCCGTGGGTAATCTTGCTCTTAAATAAATCAGTGTGCAGCAGTGATGCCACATGATCATCCAGGAAGACATACATATTACAACCTCTCCCTTTTACTCCTCCCCTCTGCCTTCACTGGCCATTTCCCGTCAACCAATCAGAAGGGCTAGCTATTCAGTCTGCCTGGTTACAACATGTGAGGATTATATAATGGTCTGACTTACTACATTCCCATTTTTGTGTTTGTATTTGCTGTAGCTGTGATTGTGTTACACCTTTCTTCCAGTATATGTATTCATAAACATTTTTTACTTGAATGATAAATATTTTTTCAACAGATAAAATCAGGGCTACTCTCGAACAATGATTTTTGCAATTAAAGTCTTAAACTGGAGAAGAAGAAAATTCAGGTTAGATTTTCTTGTCTGAAGCTGGTTTACTTACTAAGTCAGAAAGATGAAGCTGAGGTTAGAAGCTCTTACTCGATAGCACAGGGCAGCAGGGTCTAAACCCTCTGTGGTTCCCTGATACTGCATGGTGAAAAGACCTGGCAATACTGCACTAACGATCACGAAAGCATGTTGATAAAATGACATTTCAGCTGATTATGACACAAAAAAGAAGGCTGAATTTTTTTTTGTGTTGGTCACACACACTATTTATACATACACAAAAAACTAGAAACAACAAAACCACAAATATGTTGTGACAGTGTCTTCCTCAGGGTGATTTCCAGCAAAGGCTGCAGAAGGCTCAGAGTACATAGCTATGTGTTCCAAACGATTAATCAAAAGACAATTTATTGTGACTGATTGTAAAAAAAACAATCACAATGTATGTTCAGCGATCCTCAACCAGTAGGCACGTAAGACATACTTAGAGACTAATTTAAATTTCTTAAATTCCAGTTGTTCACCCACCAACAGAAGGAACATCTTCTCCTAATCAAACCACTAACACTCCTGATGAAACCACTGGATTTTGTCATTTATATATCTGTTAAAAGCAACACCCCCAAATCTGACACTAATTACAGTTGTTAAAAATGTCATTTTAGAGTTGTTTTTTCTCTTTTCTTCTGACCAGTGCACTTGATAATATTCTCATAAAATTTCAGATGGTATAATAATTAAAACACTCTAAGGTGCTGATCATCTCAATTGAAAACTGACATTAAGACTGCTTAAAATGCTATCCATTCTTGCACCTAGAAAAAGAATAGAGCAATTTGATTGCAGTGCTTATGGCAAGAGAAAATGCTTAAACACTATTCATAAATGATTGTATTTCTCAAAAAATGAGAATGGACTTAGAAGACAATGTGCATCCTACCAGTTTGTTGCTGCAGAAAAGCCTCCAAGCATAATGATCTATGATCATAATCTAACAACATCAATATCATTTGAAAAAGGATTATATATTTTATTCCACTCTAATCATCAACATGAAACCAAGCGGAAATGTACTCTTGTATATTCACAATTTAGCCAGGATGAAGAGGTGCCACTCTCTGAAAATGGAGTTCAGTTAGGACACTGAATAACCCCTTTCTTAAAACACTGAAAGAATTAGATCGATGCTCAAAATTCTTTGGAGCCAAAAACCGCAAAGCAACTGGGGGAATCAATTTATTACTAACAACATAACCTACTGAGTTAAACCTAATAATGTTTCCAAGCAACTCAGACAAATGCACATGAAAGAAATCCAGTTTGCCAAAGACCGCCTAAGAATTGGCCAAAAAAGGGGGTATTGCAATCTTTCATATTCACCTGGTACGTCAAGACATTGCTTTGGTATGTACTTGAGGACAAAATGGAATAAATCCAATCATTTTAGTAGCATGCCAACGACATTCACATTGGACAAAAAACGTGCTCAAATATGCGTAAAGGGAATTTGTGCTGTTTAGGCAGGAGAGGCGGATAACATTAAAAACAAAAAAATCACCAGGCCATTTCACAATTGTTTATGAAAATTCAGAAACTGGGAAAGCACAGCGGTACCTAGCTACACATACATTTCTGTAAGTGTATGGCTCGCTAGTTATAAAAATGAATCACGGAACAATTGAGACAAGCTGCTAAATTTGTCATTTGTAATTAGCTGCCTACAGTAGCTCACTATTGCATCTTTGATTTCAGGCCCTGCACCTCTGGCACGCTACCTTGTCCATCTGGCATGAATCGCCACCTTTGAGTCATGCCTTCACATGATCCTACGATTCATTAAAAGGTGGGTCACTGGCAGCTCTCCTCCCGCGAATGATAGCCTAACCAGTTAACTAACATTATTAGTACAGAGATCAGTTATCAACATAGCCCGACACCAGAGTCAAACACAAACAGATTAAGACAGGTCCATACCCAAACCAAGGCAACATGAGTATCATTGTCTCCACCTGATGGCGTATGCTAACGGTTTTGTAATCCTGTCTGAGAATTTGTTGAACTAGTATGAAAAATTGTACATTTTCAGCTTCCGCTCAGAGGTAGTTTCTAGTTAATTCTGATTGTTCTTGTTAATTCATTAATGCGCGTGTGCAAAACTGGCGACGGTACCGCCACATGCAAAGCCAACTCGCAGTGATTTCATCTTATAGGAAGTCAAATGTTTCGGAATTGCTGAAACCAAAGAAATAAGACTTGCTATTTATATTATACAGGGAAGTACAATGATCATAGCACCAGTAACTGTTTTCCTTCAGATGATAACATACTGCAGCCGAACATCCTCTTCCTGTGAGTACTTTGCGAATTTATGGCAGATCAGTGCACGTTATTTTGCAGTCTGGCTGAAGAACATGCCCAAATACACCATGTTGTCCCGATTGAACTACACTGTCTATGACATGTAAAGCTACGGAGACACACAGCCGATGGTCGGTCGAGTTGTTCCGGTGATATAATCGCCAAGGGCCGGCCGATTACCTTTCATGAAGACGTACAGGAGCACACCACCTAGACTATGGCCGACATCTTATTTGTAGAGACCTTTGTTGCGCCATGACTCGGGCCGTAATCACTGTTGCAGGTGCGTAGGTACCAAGGAGATTTTTTACAAAACACCGCGGTGACTACAGGTGATAGTGGGCCATCAACGGCTTTTGATGGGCCGTACGGTGTGTGTCTCCACGTTAAGTGCATCTTGACCTGCATCTCCTGAAATTTGTCATTGTATGCAATCTATGCGGAACTTCCCCCTGCGCCACTGAGGTGGCAGCATCCAAAATCTTGATTATCTCAATCCCAGTCCCCGTGCTTAGGAGAGAAAGACGTTTTCTACACAATAAATGGCTAATTGAAATCTCTTGCCATTTTAGTTGCTACCCATCTGTGGAGCAAACAAAGCATTTATTTCTCATAAATTGCATTTTGTCATTTAGTCTAATATAATATCACATATTAAACTGCAAGCAAACTTGCTAGCTAACTAGATTTTCGTGATGTTACCTATAGGCACGCAAGCTAGCTACTTAATATTTACCTATTCTGCTAGAGGGTCCACCTAGCCTTTTACATATGTGGAGGTATACCTTTTGAAGGAAAGACTATCGTATCATCAGTATGCATGAACTACACATGACAAACATTGTGATGTCAGAAAACATGATATGCAGAGGATACCGCAAGCATTAGTTGGCACAAACATACAGTACTCATCCATTAAGCAGTTCCATCGTGTTCTTTGCATTTTGGGATTTTTTTTTAATGCAGTTGCATTTTATTGTCCTTGGCTTCAATCTGTATCCTTCTCCTTAAATTTCATAATCACATAATTCATAATCTCTAGGAACCTACTTTTAACTGAGGTCTGATGCAGTTGCCCATTATTGTTGCAGCCACAAAATGCAAGTATCCATTCTCATGCATATTGACAGTCTGTCCAAGGGTAATGTTTAAAAGCTCATTGCAGGCACAAGATGATGTTACAAAAAGAGTAACAATCTGACTTGAATTGGAACATACGAGTAGCTACATTGGTGATATATGTAGAAGCAGTGGCCAACAGTTGGTAGATATACTGGATAATTGTCAAACAGGAATAAATGGGATTTTCTTTGACACAGAGTGCAAGATAAATCACATTTTGTAGCTAACGCAAAGCTGTCCTCCAATGCACCATCCAGTATATGACACAAATACACATATAATCAAAAAATAAAATACATTTGAGAGGTAATCATGTAGTAAATGAAGTAGATAGGGAAATAATGACAAACATACCACCAAATAAGCATGTGCCTATTTATAAGTAGCGAATACCAACAAACACCAGGGCATAGAAATATTACACTGCGAAAATGACAAGGGAAATAATTCCATCTGTGCTATGCAATGTAATCTCGAACACTGCCTTCCCCAATCAAGTAACTGCTCAGTTTGCCCAAAAGATTGGTGGCCAGTCACTGAGATTTCAAGAATGTCTGCAAATGGCCTTCACCTGTAGGTGGACACACACACTATCAACATTCTTGTTTCCCATCACTGAAAGCCAAAAAGGACTGCCTGCAAATAGTATATTGATTACATATATAAGGTTGATCAGATCATTAGAGATTTCACCTATCCAAATATTCCCTACAGCCTCTTTATCATTCAAGCCAAATCCCCTAAAATCAGGAACATCATGTCTCCTGTTCAAAACTACTCCAGAGGAATTTGCAGACAGTGATCTTACACTGGAGATTACATTACATGTTTTAAAAGACATACCAGTGGGACGTGCATGAGAGTGCACTTTGTAATAAATCTACATCTTAAACCCGATAAAATAACTGAATTAGTCTGGTAACGTTCATTTTAACAGGCCCAATTTGTTTTGATTCTATTAAAAACAAAAATGTAATGGTGTAGCTTATTACAGTCAAAGATTCCTTTCATGCATTTCTCACCTGTCTCACTCTCTTCATGGTCCAAGGATTTAATGTGGTCACTGGAATCCAAAACAATTATATACCAAACAGACCAAGAAGGCCTGATTGGTTGACTTGACACAATCAGATCACTTTTGTTTCACGTGAAATTCTGCTTCATATCAACAGAATACTCGGTTCAAAAAGCAAACAGAATAGAGAATTATTGAGTCTTTTTTGTCATACAAATTTCTTCACTTTCCAAGCAGCTTTCATTTTATTTGTTTACCTCTCAGCACCCAGCTGCCTCCTTTTTCTCATTATCGTTTTAAACACAAACCCCTTCAGTCATTTATGATGTCCATTCTAGCATCTGTCAGTCTAGAGGGTATTGATCATACCTTCTCTATGGCAATAGCTTATTTCCTGGTTTAGATTATTGAAATAATGCTATGTACTAGCATACATTATAATAAAAATAAGACAAGTAAAGGAACATACTTATTCAGGCCAACAAAGATGGTGTGTCCTGGTACTTTTGTACAGCCCTCATTCGGCAGCACTAGAACTATTATAACTTCATAGGATAACTTATTATAACCGCCTTCAGAACATTTAAAGCTCTACCAATAAGTCTGTTCACTTATATTAACCTTAGATACTATATTATTTATTCATCTCGCAAATGCAATTCAGGATAACAACTTAGCTAAAGGATGCTGTGCCCTATCTGAGATCTGACCCAGCAACTTTTGGTTAGGAAGCCTACTTCCCTTAACAGTATTCTCTGCGATGAAATACAAACTCAAGAATCCACAAAGCTGTGACCATGACTCCACCTTTTACATTACATTACATTATTGGCATTTAGCTGGCACTCTTATCCAGAGTGACTTACATAGTTTACAGTGTTTTACATGTAATCCATTTATACAGCTGGAGGCAATTCTGGGTTAAGTACCTTGCCCAGGGTACAACAGCAGTGCCCTGGTGGGGAATCGAACCGGCAACCTTTCAGTTATGCGTCCTGATCCTTACCACTATGCTACACTGCCACCCCAAAGCCGCAACGCTGGGGACTCAAACCTTGGTGTCCATGGAGATTACAGAAACAAAAGCATCCGAGCAGCCTAGTCCAGGCAGTTGTCTTTCCTGCCTTATTTGAATACAGTGGCATTGCTCTGTGTCACATGGCAATCTAGATGTGCAGACATGGTGCACTTAGCTGTGTGTGTATAGGTATTTCCACATGCAATATTCGTAAGTGTGTAAATCAACGCACAATGTTAGAAACACAAATACCACAAACAGCCATACAGACACAAGGACATGCACATCATTACAAGCAAAACAATTTACTCAATTGTATATATATATAAATATATATATATATATATATATATATATATATATATATATATATATATATATATATATATACTGCTGAGAATAGAGAAATTGAAAACAATAGTTTAACAATCGCATGTTTAAACTGACAACGATTTTAAACTAGAACTACTATGACTAGTTTATTGTCTCAGTTCTTCGACACAGCTCAGAACCCCAAGTGCTTCAAATAAGTAAATTGCAGTATACTAATACATAAACAACATGCCAAACATGTATAGCTACCAGGTATTTCTTTGAAAGAGAAGGTGATCAACTTGAACCTTTGGCTGCAGTCTTGCCAAGTGCACCTCCCCCTCTTTTGTTTTTCTCGATTCTGGTTGGTCAAGAACGCAAGGCGTTTGCAGTGAACAAGGGACTGTGAGCCTTGTTCACTGTGTGGAGTTGCAGTGAATGAGGGAACGGTTGGAGTGATAGAGGAGAGGAGGGGGGAGAGGGGACTGAAGTAGGACTATACCAAGTATTTCTGGGTAGGTTAGAGAACAGTGTTTTTTGTAAAAAAAATTTTTACACAAGAGACAATCAGACAAATACACAAACAGAACTTAGACATCTGGTGGCACCGAGAGAACATACACATTACAAGCACATTACACGATAAATCAGTGCACATACACAGACATATACTCTCATAAACAAACAAAATAAGGAAAAAGCAAACAGTACAATTACACTCCCTTTGAAAGCACAAACTGAAGCCAACCCCTACGGCCTTTCCACATAAGCACACAACCCCAAAGAAACATAATGTCCTCTTTTCTCCAGAACATTTGTAATCCTGTGTAAGACAAACAACCTTGATTTCCTTAATCACATAATCAATGTGATTGTAAACAATCACATACATGTGCAGACACACACACATTCACATGCATGCATACATACATAAAAACACAGATGTGACCTTTGCCGTACACACAAACTAAAACACGCAGACACACAGCACACCAGACATAGACTTGCACCCCTCCCCCACTCTTCAATACAGTCGCACAGAAACAGCCAGAGACACGGAGTGGAAAATTACAGAGCACCATGGGCTGTACCACTCCTCTGCAAGATCGGGGAGGGGAGGCATTCAGATCATCTGACACAAGGGGGAGCCAGGCAACGAAACCACACTCATTAATTTTTTTAAATTATAAAAACAATTTTTTTAAAATTAATTTCAATTTGTATATGTTAATCAAATGTGTTTTTTTCTGTATGCACCCTTAATGAACAGATATTCAGTAATCCAATTCCCTCTGAAATAAGTGTTTTTAACAATAGGTTTTCTTCAGCAACTGTTCATTGAAATCTTTTCAGTCTTACTTTTGCAAACTTAGTGCTGTTTGATTTGGTCTTCATAGAAGTAGCAACAGTTAAACTGGTGGGTAAACTGTGTTTATTTTCAACTGCCCTCAAGCTAAACACAAACATGACTTGGCAAAAGGTAACTGTAATTGTTCCTGCAGCTGACTTAGTGGTATGCATTTTTTGGACAAGACCTGAACATTAATAAAAGGGTTACATTACAAGGGTAACAAATGAGTGCATGTCACAGCCACAAAAAAAGGCACTACAAGTACCTTGGTACCAACATTACTTTATGTGTGTTCTTCATGTGTATATGTGCATTGTGGATTCTCCTTTTTCTGGCTGCACTGTCCTGAATGTCATATGCATCAAGTCTATGTTACGTTGGTAGATCACTCCAGTCCTGAGTACCTGCTACAGCTGTATGCCACATTGTCCTTTTTGTTTAGGGAAGCAGAATAGTCTTATTCCATACCATTACATTACATTCATTTAGGTGCTCTTATTCAGAGTGACTTCCAGCACAATAGAGCATAAGTGTATCCATATTGCCTTTCTCAGTTGCCCTTTGAAAGAAATACTTAACCTTGAAGAAAAAAATACCATGCCATCAAACTAGCATCAAAGCCATTTCACCATTTCATAAGAATATACCCAGAGAATTCAGCATAGAAATACACATAAGCCAAAAAAGACAAAAGCATGAAACAGTCCGTGCTTGCTATCAGATCTGAATTGTTACCTTTACATTCAGACAACCACATAGACTGAAAGATACAGTAGAGGGTGGCCAACTGGATTAATAAAATGTTTAGAGGAACTAGGAACTATGATTTGCCATCCAAAAGTGGAGTCCTCTCCTGTTCCAAGACAGAAGAAACCCGAAGTATTAATATAGGGTGCTTTCACATATAACCACTGTAAGTGATTGAGTATCTCTATGCATTCAGTATCTCACTAATTGCTACATTCTACCCAGTCCCGGGATTATATAAAACAACTCCACTCTATGCTACTAGCTAATTGAATAACTAGCTATTATGACGGCATGGATAATGAATAGGTTTGTTTTAATAGCTATATATGCTAAGAATATGATTTACAACTTGTGTGGAAACGATCAACATCAAGATACTGAGGTTTTGGCCACTGCTTAAAGTTGCTGACCTACTCATACCCTGGTAGTCTTTACAGACATACATTCAGATTGGAATAATACCTAGCCAATGACTATAATGACAGACGTGTCACAGTATTTATACAACAAATTGTATGGCTCTAAAGGGAATCATTCCTTTTAATTTTATATAAATTATGTCTATTGAAGTCTAAGGTCTTTTAGCCCTGTCATCTCAAGTTGCTATGGCAGTCACGTGTCCTTGGACATAATTCCAACTTTTCCCCTGGTACTGTGAGGGCGCCAAAGACTTCTCCATGGCTGAGCACCCAAATGTTCCTGTAAAATTACAGTAAAATACTGGCAGCTGTGGTCAATGGTATTTTACTGTATTTTTATAGTGTCACGACTGTAATTTATTTCAACAGTTAATTACTGTAAAATGTATTACAGTACTCGACTGTAGAATGTGAGGTTTACAGTAAAATACTGGCAGCTGTGGTCACCAGTATTTTACTGTATTTTTACAGTGTCACTACAGTGTCAACTACACTACAGTGTTACAGTGTCAACAGCTCATTACTGTAAAATTTATTACGGTACTTTTCAGTAGAATATGAGGTGTATCGTTTAATACTGTAGCTAGACTTTCCAGTAATATACCGTACACACAGTTGACAGTAAAAGATAATAACACATAACAGTTTCTAACTGTAGTTTACTGTAAACTACTTAAAAGTTTTCTTTGTATTAAAATTTATAAAAAATACTGTGAATTGCAGACATATACTGTAAATAACAATGTGTCATTGTTCTCTGTGATCCAGAATTGAGATCTAAAAATGATGTCTCTGCTGTCTTAAAAATGCATAACCACTAAAACACCTAACACAAAAGAGGATAAGGCAAGTGACATTTTTATGGAACAGAACATTTATTAAAAGGCAGCAATGTATGACAAATTGCAGTCTATTAATATGTTTTAGAAACCAAGAGAAAAAAAAGGCTTGTCTCAGGACAAATTATAGTCAATTATATTTTATATTTTTTTATATTAATAAAAAAGAGGGCTGTGGTCTTCATGAGATCTGTCACGTCTGCCCTCTCTCCTCCATGAATGCCATCCTGGCTGTAAATGCTCTCTAGTCTTTGACGCTTCTCCTCCACTGTCTCGTCAGTTTCTTCTGGAGGGAGTTCCAGCTGGAATCTGGTACATCCATATGTATCATTTAGCCCCTGCTTGAATTCAGCTATTCCACAGGGTCCTGATGATCTGTACCTTTGAAAGCTCCCAGAGCGGTTGATGTTCTCAATTCGTGTTTTAAGTTGAGACAGGAGAGAAGTAAACCCTCAGGCCATGGCCATGTTTCAGGCCATGTCTTGGGTATGCTTGATGAACCAGCACTGCTTAGATCATGCAGCGATTGCTGTGGTGAAGGGCTTGAAAGGGATGAAATGCTAGACAGTGAGGATGTGGAAACAGGTGAGGGACTGGAGAAAGGGGACAGATATTTTGAGTCATTTGCAAAACCTGGAGATCCAATGTAATTGCGGTAGTTTCTGAAACTAAAAAACAAACAGGCTTATGTGATTGATTATGAGTAAAACATTCATTCATCTCTAATAATTTGTGCTGCATGCCTGCAAATCACTCAGAAATATTATGAATCACTTATTTGCCTGTCAGTTGACTATTAAAAATACACCAGTTACCAGCTCTAGCTAGCCAAATCCTACCTTTATTAAAGGATAGGTTCACATTTCTTAAAACTTTCACATATCTTAAAACAATACTTCCCCATACCTACATTGAAAGGATCATTAGTTTCTGTAATCATTCTTCTTCTCAATAATGGCCAGAAATAGATCTCTTCCTAAAGCAATTTCAGTGAAAGTGATGGGGACAGAATCCATAGTCCTCATTACCAGAAATACTTATAATATTTAGTTGAAGCTATTAGCTTTTAGAATATTTGCATTTGCTGAAATTTGGAATACATTTTTACTCTGAAAAAGGACTGTGGATTTTGTCCCCATCACTTAAATTGAAATTGTTTTAAGAGGTTCTCTTTGTGGCCAGCATGACCAGGAGAAACGATTAAAGAGAACAGAAAATGTTTCAGTGTACATATGGACATGTAAATGTTGCTTTAGGACAGACTTGAAAAACTGTGAACCTATCCTTTAAGGCAAAGAGTAGAATCAACACACTGGCCTTTGCTCCCACAATGTTTTTTTTTTAAATCTATTGTTGCTGTGCAACGTTTCAATCAGTCAGATCTTCTTCTGGCACAAACAGTACTAACATCGTATTACATATAGACATGTCTCAAAATGATGACAATCTACAACAGGTGACCGAACTGAAAAGCTGTTGGCTGTAACTTCAGGCAATCATTTATGCATCTTCAGAAAACAATGAAGTTGTCATCAATCAGAGGTGTCGACAATTATATATTGCAATTATATAATGCTATAGTGCTGTTTGTGCCTGAAGAAGATCTGATTTTAGCTAGGTGGACATAATAAACTGGCAACTCACTGTATAATTAACTAGACATAACAGGTAACAAAACATTATGTATAAAAACATTATTAGTAATTACCTAATTTGAATGTCTTCAGCAGTTTTCGTTGTTGAATAACAGGCAGTAGGTCTCTGACGTCCTCTTGCTGGACATACTTAAGATCTTCTACAGACTCAACCCCAGAACTTTCAAGTGTAGAAACAAGCCTTTCTTGAGTGTCCTTAGACAGACTGGGCAAAGCCTTGAGGATGATCTAAAAAGCCTTGAGGCCATTGATCTAAAAAGTAGGCACAGAATGGTGAATTATTAGCAGCGGCATACCCCAAACCATATATTCTGGCAGTGGGTAAAAATCAAGCAGTTCCTCTTGTTTGACACAGCAGTAGGATTTTGGCATGGGTGTGGTATGATAAGCATCAATGAAGGAAAGATGAACAGCCTGGTGTTTCTCACTGATAAAGTAAACTACAGAGTTTTTATGAACAATCACTTTTTTAATTTTTCCTACTGATAAGCCATCATCATTATAACCTATCACAACAAACATGTTGCTCCTATATTTTGTCCCTTTCACTGTCACGTCATGGGCAATCAGAGTATTTACAGGACAAGTCAAGATGTGCAACTGACTGTTGTATATCCTCATTGTAATCTCTCGAGAAAAACTCTGTGCCCCTGTCTACTACAACATCTGGTGGAAAGAGAGTGCCAGCACTTAGAAACGCCTGCAAAAGCTGATGCCTTTCAGCAAGACTTTGACAAAGATTTCTGAAGTTATGCAACTTCCTTGCACACTGAAAATAAGTTGAAATAAGTTTGCTTGCTTTGAAATCATAATGTCCAAAGGCGGATCAATGGCCCAAAATGAACAATGAGTTCTGGATAGTGTCATAGATAGTGATGCTTGGGCTATAGTGGATGGTCCCCAAAAGTTTGCTTTCTGATTTGCAAATACTCCTCTATTGGAACTCGCAAGTATGTGATCTGACCAGTGGAAATTTTCGGAGCACAAACAAGATCAAAAATCTCTCTGAGCTGTAAATTAGCTGCCATACTTCACTATCTGCTGCTTTTTTATTTTGTCACCAATCAACACTGGTAGTATCCTGAGGAAACACCAGTTCTGCACTGCATGTCCAGAGTTTTCCAGTGCCTGGATTTACCCCTCAAGGTTTGTTACTGGTTTCATTACTAAGATATTTGAACTGATTTATGCGCCGATTCAGCTCAAGGTAAGAAAGGTGTTTCTCTTTTGTAACAAGGTGATTAATATAAGGCCAAATCACAGGAAACATTGCCCTCAAAAAGGTCATGGCCAAGACAGGGAGGTAATCCAGGCTGGCAAACATGAAAGTGAGCAAGCTCATTGAAGATTGAGTCAAATTTGACATCTCTAACACCACTTGCTTCAACATTGTGTGTCCGAGCCTAAACATGCTTTTGATATGATTCTGGTGTGCGATTAGGACCTTTGGCAAGAGGATCTGCCAAAAATGTGTGTTGATCAATTTCACAATACCTGCAGAAATTCAAGGTCCTGCCAAAACTCTCAACAAAGCCCCCAATACTGTGTGAACCCAAATTGTCACCTGCAATGGCACACAGGGTTCCTTTGCAGATCTGGCCATCAGGCAAGGTGATGCCACTTGCTTCAAGATCTTTTAAGCCTTTCACAAGAGAGCCAAACACAAGATCCTGGCCAAATCTGGTACTCGGCAGCCCCGCATAAGAGCATTCATGGACGACCTAACGGTGAAGGCAACATCCGTTCCTGGGTGCAGATGGCTGGAAAAGCTCATCTCATGGGCAAGGATGAGTTTTAAATCAGCCCAGTCCAGGTCTCTGGTCCTGAAGAAGGGAAGAGTGGCCGACCAGTTCCGCTTTACTCTAGGAGGGACCCAAATTCCAACGGTGACAGAGAAACTGGTCAAGAGCCTGGGCAAGATCTTCAACAGTTGCCTGAAGGACACAGCCGCACTTCAACAAACCAGGAGTGACTTGACAACCTGGCTCACTGTGATTGACAAATCAGGGCGTCCAGGAAAATTCAAAGCCTGGATGTACCAACACGCAGTCCTGCCAAGGCTACTCTGGCCCCTTCTAGTCTACAAGGTGCCAATGACAACAGTGGAGGCACTAGAAAAACCATCAGTCGGTTTCTCCGGAGGTGATTGGGGCTCCCTTGGTCCTTAAGCAGCATTGCCCTGTATGGGCATTCCACCAACCTGCAGCTCCCCATCAGCAGCCTATCAGAGGAGTTCAAAGTTACTCGAGCCAGGGAGGTTATGATGTACCGAGACTCCTCTGATGTTAAAGTCGCCTTGGCAGGAAACCTCATAAAGACCGGAAGGAAGTGGCAGGCACAGGAAGCTGTCGACAGAGCGGAGGCACGGCTGCAGCACAAAATCTTGGTGGGCACTGTGGCAGTGGGGCGGGCAGGATTGAGCAGTTTTCCCAAACCACGCTATGACCAAACCCGTGGAAAGGAGAAGCATCAACTGGTTCAGGATGAGATACGAGCAGAGGTGGAGGAAGAACGCTGCAGCAAGATGGTCGGCATGTATTGCAACCGCTCCGCTCCGCCCAGACATGGTGTTAACATCGGAGTCTACAAAGCAAGTGGTCCTGCTGGAACTTACTGTCCCCTGGGAAGATAGGATTGAAGAAGCCAACAAGCGCAAAAGGGGTAAATATGCAGATCTTGTTGCAGAGTGCTGGAGCGATGGCTGGAGAGCCCACTGTGAGCCAGTCGAAGTTGGGTGTCGGGGCTTTGCTGGCAAATCACTACAGCAAACTCTCAAACTCCTTGGAGTTAAAGGAGAGCAGTGCAGAAGAGCCACCAAGAACATTCTGGAGGCTGCTGAAAAGGCCTCACGGTGGCTGTGGATCCAGAGGGGGGATCTGTGGATTAGTGCGCCACTTGGACACTTCGGCACGCCACTCGGCTGGGTTGCCCAGGCAAGGGTGTCTGATGAGTAAAGACCCAAAACACCCATTGACCCCAGGTTCATCACTGAAGACGTGTCCATGAAGCACCAGTAGGTGTATGTTAGAATTGCAAGCCACACTGTGCGACATGGATCTAATAAACTTGGGTACGACATCAAGTTTGATGTACGTAGACTGTACAATGATAACGCCTATTGAATCGTAGGCTACGATGCAAGTCAATATACAACAACAAAATATCATCAGCGTGGTTGGTTAGTAGACATAGGTCGTAGCAGCAGTCACATTGTGAGATGGTTGTCCTAAATTTCTGACAGTCAGAATTTTGTCCCAGGCTATCTTTGGTCGCAACACCATGACAACGGCCATCTCTGAACCTCTCTCACAGTGCAACGTAGGACCACCGTTTTGGAGCCACGACCAAAGATATCGCAGCGTTTCTTTAATGTTGGTCATCTTTTGTCTGGGACAGCCCAAAATCGCACAGTGTATACCCGCCATTAAAGGCTGAAAGCTTACAAAACGCTCTACTGCATCCAAGAAAACCACACTTGAACGACACATTAGGCATACAACTATGACTATGCATGCGCCTCACTTATGCCAATATATTGCAGCAGGTCTTGGAACAAATGTTGCACGTTATCATTTTTGTATGTTCATTGCAAGTAGTACAAAGCAAATTCTCACTTGTTTAACACTAGTGACCAAAGCTTTATTCTTTATCACGGGGTAAATGAACTTTCACATGTCTACAGTCTAAAACAGAGGCAGATAACTGGCTGCATATTGTATCAAGTACCAAAAACACTTTACCTTTCATGAAGTCCAGATTCACTGACTGAAATGGGTCCTTACTCACATGCAAGGCTGAAACAAAATAAAATACCAGCAGTTACTTTAATAGCCAACTATCAAAGGGGAAAAAAAACACCCTCACTACTGCAGCAAAATACACCTTTAATTAACATTTGTTAATATTAGGCAGATCTTACATTAGTGTTAACTAGATGTGGCCCCCTATAAAAGCAATCAGACAAAAACATTTAGACTAGACCTGCAAGCAGGTGTACGAGCACTCATACGAAAATAATGTTTAAAGCAGCGGTCCCCAACCTTTTTTTGCACCACGGACCGGTTTCATATAGACTATTTTCCCAGACCAGCCGTCGGTGGGGGGGTGTCACGATATGACCGGAATATCGATTAGGCCTATAGTTTAGTATAGCCGCTTTTTCATAACATTTTAGTTTAAGTAGGTCTAACGTGATGATATTATAAAAACATAAGTGCATATTTTTCTTGAATGACCATATAATAAAAACATTGCAACTCACCATGTCGCTGAATCGGTGGGAATTTGTTTCCCTGCAACAAGACGGCCCCATCTAGGGGTGATGGGAGACAGTGACGCCCAAAGCGTGTTCCTTATGTCCAGTCTACTCCGTAATTTCATTTTTGTTGCCGTCATTGTGGAAAATCCCGCTTCTCAGAGGTAGGATGTTGGAAATGGATGCAATGCTTTCAGTGCTTTTGTGGCTGTCTCAGGATATTCAGCCTTGATTTTAATCCAGAAGGTCGGCAGAGATGAAGTTATCTCAAACATACTTTTAAGGCCACCGTCATTTGCAACCTCAAGGAGTTGAACTCAGACCGTAGTAAATGATGAACTTGCAGCGCGCGCGTTACTCAAGTTCAAAATCTGTAAACTATTGTGGGCGTGACAGAGGTATTAGAGTGATGAGAAAAGGACCAACAGACTGCACCAAGTTCAATGTAATTACAGCATGAATAGCCTATAATTGTATATAATTATTATTTTATTATTATTTTAATTATTTTAATGTTATTAGGCTATTATTTTATTTTACCGATTTAAATAAATAAAAATAAATTATTTATCCTTACCGTGCGACCCGGTAGCGAATTTGCCGTGGCCCAGTACCGGTCCGCAGCCTGGTGGTTGGGGACCGCTGGTTTAAAGTATTAGAACTTCCAACTGCTGAAGACACAGTATCTGAAAATGCACTCTGGTGCACTGCCAGATGCTTGCCAATTAATGCTAACTTACTAGCAAGTACTGTACTGATCTTTGTATAAGGATGATCGATCGGCATGCTAGAGATTTCACCTGCTAAGGTATCCCCACCATTCCCATCAAGCCTGTTACAACCAGCAGCAGAACATGTAGTGCTCGCAACTATTTTAGGGGTTTAGTTTTGTCTTTTGCCTTTCACTGGAACAAGCATGTGACTACAAGTAATAAAACCTGGAATGCATCTATCTCCATCTCAACCTCAAGAAATGAATCAAATTATTCAAGATGTATTTAATTATTCAAAGCAAGAATGGAATAATGGAACTTATTAAAGGGGGTATATAGCCATTCCTTGCCTTTCTCTCTCTCCCTTGACAGGATATGTTTGGTTGGCACAATCCAAAACAACCAAATTGGCCTAACGGGCCTAATTAGCAGACTGGACAAAACCAACCCTTTGTTGTCTTTTGGTTTTACATCACATTCTACTCCATACCAGAGGTGTTTTGTGGTTCAAAGAGCGTATCATGCAGACACAAGAAGTCCTTTAATAAGCTGTACATATTTTCAAAGATGTTTCACACACAGTCAGATTTTATGAATTACATTTCATTCTCATCAGAGTGCTCCCTCTGTGTCTCCATAACTGCTGAACAAAATCAACCCTGCAACAATCAATGCTGGCCATGCCCGTCTCCATTTCAGTCTTGCCCTGAACACTTGAAACAAGAGCCAATTCCCTCTGTTCCCTCAATACCTTGCTCTCTTATTCTACCCTGCTAAAAGAACCCATTCAAGCCTGCAAATATGTTCAAACAGAGAGGACAAGAGTAATGAAACACACCTGTTTAAACCAAGAAAGACAGTGTGTCCTGATGCTTGTTTCTGTGGTCTCTGTAGTATTGCCAGTCTATAATAACAGTCCATTTTGGACACCCTTAGTAGAATTCAATGTGCTAGTGTTTTATAAATATCCAGAAAGTCAAAGATTATATCAGTAAATGCAAGGGAATTCCATTTGTTGCAATTCAACCAAGACTTACTATGCAAGATTCAAATACCTATTTCTAATAAGCATTGTTGAAAGAATTTTTATACTACATGGAAAAGTCTGTGGGTCTGCTGGAGCAGAATATGAATATGTTCATGTGATGTTCATCTGGGACTATTACATTAATTAATGTGCAATGTTAAGTGAGAAAGAAGAACATTAACAGTCGATGAACATAAACAGGAACACATGCTCTTCAATTTAAAATGGTTTACAATAATATTTATATAGTTGTAAAAATTCAGATTTTGATAGTAATAGCTATAACATCATTCTTTAAATTTTCATCTTACTGCAACAAATGCCGAAACAATGACAGCTAACTCTGAAAAATGTATCCAAATCCAAAATGTAACACAGTTATATCACATATAATGAATAAATGAAATGTATTAAATCATATATATGCACATCATACACACTTACACATAAATGTATCTTTTAAATTAATATCTAATCAGCTACAGCCTTTGACTATAATAGTGAAACATGACTCCCTTTTTTGTGCTTTATATTTTCAGTTGAATGCACTAAAAACACAATGGCGTATAAATTTGCTTGAGGGAATGCACAATCGTGAAGGGAAACAAGATGGGGCAGGAAAGGGGACAGTACCAAAAGTTTCTCTGTGGGTGCAAATGTAGTGCATTCTTAGGAGTTGTAAGAGAGACTGTCATCTACAGGAAAACACACACAATGGTGCTATGCAAAAGAGGATGCACACCAGTTTGCAAGCAAGTCCATATGATGGACAGACAGATGAGTGACACACCCAAAACCTTTCACAAACATGCACAAATGCACAAATACTCTCAAAAATAGCTGTTGTTTCATGATGTAACACATTCAAACCACCACTATCAGCATAATTACACTTCCATGAGCATACACAAGACTCATTAGTAAGCATTTTACACACTAGAATACTAAAACAGAAAAAAAAAACAGTTCTTTCTATTGAAAACTTATAAACCTCCTAAATTCACAGTAGCACACGCTTGCAGACGCACTTGGAGTCTCTCCCACACAAACATGTTCCCCTCCCCCACTTTCGAACACCATCTCATAGAATCGGGCAGAGACCGAGTGGAAAATTACAGCTGAGCATGGAATGTACCACTCCTAAGGCAGAACACAGTCAGGGGGGATTCAGACCAACTTATGCAAACACAAGGGGGAGCAAGGCAATGATGCCAAAATCATAATCATTCAAAACTAAAATGAAAAAAACATAGAAATCACTTATATTCCTATTGTAAATAAAGAAAGTGTAATCAAAGTTTAATTTCATAAAGTATGTCAAACATAAACAGATAGTTGTTTCAGACCCCATCCATATTTAAGTCTTTCAACTGCAGTAATGCTTTTTAAATAGTATTTCTACTTCAGTAAATATTCAGCTAGAGGCTGAATTTCTCAGAACTTGCTCTCACCTTTAAGCTCAGAAACAGTTAAAACAGTTGGGTTAGCAATACAGTTGACACTTCATGTGTGCTCCAGCTAACAGCCAACTTGACCCAACATTATGCAACAAATTTACCTCTGCATTAACTTAGGTGTGTGTATATCACAGACTAAAAATAACCAGCAAATGAACATAACACAAATATCACGAGTGAGACCTCACTACAGCACCTTTCTCCCACATGGGTAACATACATTTCCTATGACTACCTTTCCCAATCAGTAAGCAAGGCATCTGAAACCAGTCTGAGCTATTTAAGTTACTGATTTACTCAGATTAAATAAAAAAACACTATTTAATGGGTGTATCTTTACCCCTCTTGTAGTCAATGCAGTGGCCTTTAGAATGTTGTTGGATTCCACTGATGTGACCTAGATTTCACTGTGTTAACTAAAACACAATTGATGCAACAGAACATTGCAAACAATTTGAGCTTCTTTAGATAAAGAGTAGAATTTCATTGCCAATTTTTGTAGTCATTCAGCAAATTATATCTTAACTAGGTACTTAAAATGTATTTGTATATTATTTTGAAATAGTTCACATTTTTATTCAGAGGATAGACCATAAAATACATCCAGTCTCTTATTACCCAAATTATGTCAGCCAACACTGATCAGTCAAAAGTTCAGAAAGGTTTCTGTAACAGAACTTGCAAGCACAAATCTTAAATAAAATCCATTTGAGAATAGGATAGCAAGGATGTTTAAAATACAGCCTCATAGAAGCATGCCACATAAGAATAAGAATCAGGGGTGGATAAGCATGATAAGTGTATTTGTAAAGTAGCCCACAATCTTAACTAAAGATATAGGTAGCTGTACTAGAAAGCTTGCATCCATGTAAATTACAAGGAAATTTCCATTCTTCTATGCACATATATAGCTGCCTAAATCCATCGTATACAGTAAGCACTCCTTATTAAAATACATTTGCTAGAAGGTCATACGAAAACCTACATACAATACTTGACAAATGGATTTTCTTTTACTTGTTGATAGACAGTACAATATATGAGATATGAATCCATTTAACTGAAGTACATTCATGATTTAAAAATTCCCAAAGAATTAAAAGCAGTTTCCGTTACAGTCATTCTTTATTTCCATGTGTGAACACATATATAGTTTTTGCATGCCCTTTTTTTGCAGTTGGTCATATTTCCCTTATTTCAAATTGGAGTGAAAGATAAAAATTATATGTATTGATGTATGGCCAGTGAATTCTGAGTGGTTATAACAGTGTAGCACTGTGTTTTGATCCATAAAGTCTACTGCGGCTGCACTGGTGCTGCACTGCACCGCTATCAGGAGAGACTGCGTCTGAAATTCCACCTCAAGTATATATAGCTCAACCCCCAACCACACCTCCCTCACTTCCTGTCAACCACTTTGCAATTTGCCCTGTTACTGGTTAGTGAATGACTGCCACAGAAGGGGGAACAAAGGGAAAGTTGGAGAAGGGGGTGTCACAAGACTTTACTTCCTTTACACTGAGCCATTGTGTTAAGTAAAGGAGTGGAATGTACAGAACATATATGCAGACTGAGACTGAATGGAACGTCTACATTAGCATTGCTGGCATATTGGAGGAGAAATGAGTGTCTTGGTCATGGCCTACTGTCTGTCAGAGAGACTACAAAAGCAGGGGGGCAAAGACCTTCAGATGTGCATTTCTTGCAAGTGCTGGTTCACTGCAGTCAGTGACAGCAATGCAGCTTGAAAGGAGTTGACAGTAAAGCTACAAAAAGACTGAAAAAGGTTTCATTTTAGCAAGTATCTAAGAAATTAGTGTATGAAAAGAAAACAAAAATCAAAAACATACTGAATTGTAAGGCACACCAATTCTGGCCTTGCTTCTGCTAAGGGTTTTTTTGTTTTGTTTTATTTTAAATCGAAGGTTAGTCGTAAAACAGTGCACAAGTTCATACCGTGCCATTTTCAATACCGTTCTCTCTGGGAATTCATTTATTCATTTTTGTGAAATTTGTAAAATCCTTTCCAAGAACATCAAGAAAGGTTAGAATCAAAAGGTCCATAAACCGTTTGCCCATCCCCCACCCCGCTTCTTTAACAAATGGCGCAAGAGCTGATTCCCTGCAGCAACACAAAATGGCCACCAGCGCTGCAGGCAGGGCTGCCAGTCTTTACTCTGGGCAGCTGCAAACTGACTGTGGTGTCACTGCTGCTTGGGTCTTATCAAGTGGCAATATTTGTATACTGCATTGATTATTTAGAAAATTCAGTGAGTGAAGTATGAATTTCATTATTCAAGTTGGCATATTTCTTCATTTACGTAGAATGCTTTTTTATGTATTATGTTTATCTGTCTCGATGCTTCGTACATGATGTGAATGTCATCCTATATGAAGTTGTTCAGGCTTTATTGCTGCTATATATACCCTTGTTCTATTGAGTTTCAGGGATTGCTCTGCCTTCAGATGAACACCCGTCTTTGCAAAAATTCCCCACGGCGTGCATCAGTACTGCTTGAGCTGCACTTCAACTTGTTTCCGAGGATTTCAGACAGACACCATTATATGTCCTGTTTTCAGGGCTGTGACCACACACTCCATGGCTGGTCTCAGTTGTCCAAAAGGATTTAAATGGACTTCTATCACTGATCCTCGCAGAGCCTCCACACTGGAATCTTATTACTTAAAGTTCTCCCATCTAAGAATTGTGGTCGCTTTGTCTTCAGAAATAGGTCACCAGGTTTTCAATTGTGGGTAGGTCCTTGTACGACTTGGCCCAAGTGTTTCAGGCTGTAAGTTGTAAGTACAAGTATTTCAGGCTGTTCTTATAAATTTGAGAAGTTAGCTGACTGTGGTATCTCCATCTTTAGAAGAACAGTCATGTATATTCCAAGACATCCGTGGCAGCTGTGGCGTCTCATAGCTCGTTGTTTATTAATTTGTTTGCATGTCCAATAAGCAGAGCTATTTGGAGGTTTTCTGCTAGGAAGAAATGCCCCTTGAATGACAATTATGAAATTCATTGGCCTCTGAGAAAAATAAAACAGTCATGGCAAAAGTTACATAGTTTTGTTTTAATTTGCCTATGATAATTAACCACAAGTAATTTTAATGTTTCAAATTATGTACTTCGCTCACTCTTGTTTCATCTTTGGTGAATCTAACTGGATATCCTCGAAATGTATTCCAACTGAATTTCGCCAAGGAGCTACAGTTACATGACGATTCAAAATGTTTCAATGCGATGACCTTTCATTCATCATAACCTCAAGAGGTTCAAGAGCCACAGTAGTTGCGATCCTTCTTGGCAGTTGAACATGACAATGATACAGGATCCTACAGCAAGAACTGCTGCATCCAGAAACTCTCATGGTACGCAGTGACGTGCATTGAAATGCTTTTCCTCAGTAAATCTGGACTTTGATCTGTGTGTACAAAGATCTTTCGACTGGAACTAGTCAGAAAGATGGGTATTTTGAGGTGAAGCTTGCATTCACATTTCATCCATACAAAAATGGTGGACACATTTCCAGTTGTAAGGATCCCAGGGAAATATTGTTTTCTGTCCACTGTCAGTGAAGTATATGATAATGATGTAAATTCCCCAAATGAATGCGGTGTAAGGCTGCAAGGATATTCAGTAACTATGAATATATATACTATGCAACCACAGACTAATCCCGTGGTATGATATCATCTCAATACTGCACACCCATAAAAGTGATTTGATCCCTTTTGTCCACATTTTGAGTCTTTCAGTGACATTATGGGATACCACACGTACAACATTCCTTTCCCCTTGAGGATTGAGAACAGCCTTTTAAGTGGACTAGCAAAGTGTACAGAAAGCAATTCCTTCATATTAATGGATTCTGCTTCCATTCATGTGTAGTCTGACTACATCTTAGCAAAACACTGTCATGTGCTTGTGTTCACTGTTACAGGGGCTGTAACTGCAGGCCTGTCCAGTTGCAGTTCCAAAATCCGTCACATGGCAACATGGTAGTAGCTTACAAACACATATTCAATTTTCTTAATTTAGTGTTGGAAAAAATATTCTGGACAATTTATTCATTTAACAAGAGGTTTGGGCCATGTAAAAATAATTTTAATAAAACAGCATTAATGCTTTTGTAATGCTAAAGTGTAATTTCAGAGTGATTCATTTAGTGTTTCATATGCTCCTCCTTTCCTTTACTATATGAGTCTTTTCCATTGTTTAAATAACACAAGCTAATCTGAAATCCTAATGCGATTCTATAACCTATTTCAGGCTATCTAACCCTCGTGTAAAGTCTCAAACACATTTCGCCATGCCTCCTTCTCTCAATCAACTATAGCAAACTACATTTGCAAATTGTTTTCTTTACTCTTTAACAAATGTGTATGACTGTGACTGTGAAATTTTAGCACTACCTTAGCATTGTGCCAACAATTGCAAGACACAGGACCAAGTTCATTGCACATTCCAAGAACCGCAGATAGACCGAAACAAACTGAGATGGAATACCACAAAAGTTTAAAGGAATTTTTAATGCTACATTAGACTGGTCTCAGAACGATAATCTCTGCTCTTGTGCCAGAGCGCCAAAGCCAGACAAATGCAGCATTCCAATATATTCTCACTCAGCCAACAGCTATATTTCACACTACAAGTCAAGCACTGCATCAGCATGAAATAGGCATCAATTGGAGGATAGGTACTCCCCCATTGATGTTATCCAAGCAATTTAAAGGTTCCTGAGGGTGCCCTAGAGCAGTGAGACAAGAAAACCCTGGCCAACTACCTCCCCCTATCCTCGGCATAAAGAAGCCAGTTTGTTCTGCCACACTGAGCTCACAGTCATTGTCGGCAAATGATGTGACTGATCTCAGACCAGGCTGTAGAGCTCAGCATGCACTCGAGACTGGCACTTTGTCAACTCAGCCACTTCGGAGCCTCCAAGGAAAACTTATGGAAGACTAACATTTCAATAAATTTCTAAATTTACAGTATTGCCAGCACTTGAACATTTATCCTTTTATATTACATATTCAATGTAATGGTAAAAACTACTGAATAGAAATGTGCACAAAAACTGCTGTACAAGATGAACCAAATCCCATGTGCCCATTGTAACAGTTGTACCTATGCAACAAAACCGCCAACATGGTCTGAAGGTCTGATTTTGCATGCATTCACATTTTCATTCATCACAAATTAAAATATACCCAATAACTGTGCAAAACTCTGACTAGGCCCCGTGCGGAAAACGGTCACTTCTTTTTCAATTTTCTGAGATTGCCTTCACAGTTCTCTTTCTACAGCACCAATTTCCAAAAATGGACAAGATGGGGAAATGAAATTAATACCTTTACAATTTAAGACAAAATATTGAAAATAGTTCAGTAATTGTAAACTGAATGAAATAACAAAATCAATAAAAAAAAATCTGAAAAGTTGAAAAACTGAAAACTTTATGAAAAATATGAAAATCAGAAATGGCAAACTTACCTTTTGTTAAATGAAGCAGTCAAACAAAAGAATCACAGGGAATAATCTGTTTTCTGCTATCTCTCTTAGCGCTTCGTTGATGTTCTGCTGGCCTTGTATGACGTAATACATCCGTCAGTGCTGACTGTCAGTGCGTTCCTCAGTCAGTTGGTTGTAAAGGCCATTGACGTTCCCAAAACACAGCGTCATGCACACACACACGGACCAACCATCACGCATTGAGAAGGACTACAACGAAACAGGGCCTCCCTTCGACAGTGTGCTGCTCCTCTAAGCAACCAACAGTCACACTGGCTCTCCCTCTCTCATTCTCCCCGCGCGCTCGAAGCAGGAGGGGGGGTGGGGGGCAGGGCTTAAAGGGAGAGAGAGAAAGAGAGGGTGAGGGAAAGTAAGCACCGCCTACCTCCTGCTGTCACAAACACAGTACAATCAAACGGACACAAATTTAAGATCACATTTTAAATTTGGTAGATTGTTTGTTTAGGTTTAACAATTCCATGAAAGTGAAATCAGTGTTACATGAATTCAAACGGCCTCATCTAGCACTTTTTCAATTCGATTTGTCTGTTTCCATCTAAAACAGTATTCTGTGACGAAAAGAAAAAAAACCTACAGTTTTTCAGAACAAAAAAAGGCACATTAGGATAGAACATACTTTCTGTACAGAAAAAAATATCATGCATTTAAATTTTGGAGAGAACACTTGCTCTTTCCTGTGACCCTTTTTGATACTTTACTCTTTTATCCCTGAGCTGTTCAAACAAAGCTGACGAAGAAGAATTCAGATGTTTTGGTTTAAATAGGTATGGTGAATGGTTCACTAAATTGTTGACCTTCTTTTACTATTCCCCTCCCCTGCTTTTTCCCCCTCCATCACCCCACCCCCACAACCACAACCCTGTTTCTGTTCCCCCCCCCCATTTCCTTACACTCCTACTATCATAAAATGTCACACCTCACCCTTTCCCACACAGCATACACATCTATCAAATTGGTGCTCTCAGACAACAACCCCAACCCCCCATCTCTAAGAATGGTACAGTCTGAATTTTCTGAGCAATTATTTGCTATGCCATGTTATGTAAGTATAAATACAATGAATTGACAGACTTATACAACATGACCAAATATTGTTAGACTCTTAAATAAGTATTACTATGTTTATAACCAATGCTCTTTTTATATGTTTCCATTCTTGAGTTTGCCTCTTTTTTATAATTCTGTAATGTCAATTTTAACCATACACTATTTTCATTGAGTGACAACATATTTGACAGTCAATTTATTAGCAAATTGCATTAGCATTGGGGAAAAACTACAGTAAAAAAACAGCACAGTATTCCATCAAATTCTCTCAAAATTGTCTCTAAGGGCTCTCATTTATCAACACTACAGACATGGGACAGATGTGTGCCTCACACAGAATCCATTAAACAAATTACTGTCATCCCTTAAAGAATTAAAAAATGCACACACACTCCCACACAGAGCTAGCTATAGGGAATAACACGAGGCTAAAGGAGAAGAAAGTGTGTGACAGAGAGCGGGAAAAAAGCTTAGGGGGAGGGGTAGACCAGAGAGATCCATCAGTGGGAAGACAGATGCGGGGGAGGGATAGGCAATGAGAGGAGGGGGAGGGGTGGAAAGAACTACAAAGTGGGAGGAGTCTACCAAAGTAATAGCACGCTGAGTCGCTTGTCAGTATAGAGTATTAAAAAACAGAACTTACAATATACTACAATATATTACAATAACAGAACTTGTATTGTTCTTTATCCATATTACATTGCATTGTTACTATAAAAGCACATATTTGAACAATCTGCAACATTTGAACAATTCATACGATATCGCCGCTTTTGCCACTAAAAATTTTATGTGGCACATGTAACTTCTCATCAAACAATATGAAGGCAAAGTAACAATGGGTTTCCATCTCAAAGGAATCCACGTCCCATTCAGTATTTCATTCCTTCTCATTATTTTTATGGTTGATCCTTAGATGTCCTTTTTGCTCTTTGATCTATGACTCTCCTCTCTCCACATTGCACAGTTCTGTGTGCTTGTCTTCAGGTCAGTCTGCCACTTCTATATTTTGTTGCCGTATTGTTTGTATATTCCAAGAGCTGTTCTGTGGCTGTTTTGAGTGTGCTACACCTTATCAGTTATCTGTATCTCTCAACATATAGCACAACATATGCATAATATGAGCTGCTCTTGCTAGCAACCAAGTTCAAAGGTTCGTGATGATAACATTGTTCTGCAAAAACACAGAATCTACAATCAGAACAGCTACTCAGACACCTCAGCACATCTTTAACCCCAAACAAAGAACCCCCCCAAACATGCCATCTTTCCAGGTCAGCCATTTTGTTAGTCTGAATCAGCCTCTCTCTCTGAACCGAGTACCCTGGCTCCTGAAATGTCTGCTTTTTGCACTGCTGTTTCACAGACGACCCATAGAGGGAGATCTTTAAGCAAATGAGTTCAAAATACATTTGCCTAATGCCTTTATCTGTATTTATATTGGTTGATTAAATTAGGTCTGCTAACAACATTCACATGGGAGTGTAATTATTGACATAATTTTAATATTTTTCACCTCCCTTATTTTCAGCCATGGATACTTATTGTGAATATTTATCTGCTATCTTTGAAAAGAAAACATTTCAAAGTCAATATATATCCCTTACAGAGTAAGTGAAACTCTGTTGTGTATACCACATATGTAATGAAATGCATCTACATGTGTTCCTTGGAAACTAACCTAAAAGAGTTCATTACGATTTATTTTTCTCTCCATGTCTCCCTCCTCAATTTACTGGTCACTTCCCTCCTGCCAAAAGATCAGGCATGAGTGGAGAAATAAACAGAGGAGGAGGCCAGCCAGTGAATGGGGGTTATTAACAAGCAGGGAAAGCAGACAGCCCAGTACATGTGCCATGAGTAAGAGAGAGAGGCAGTGAGAACATGGCTGTGTTAGTGTGCTCTGCCCCTCCTCCTTGTTGTGGAGGGGAGGAGGGAAGCGGGGGAGGGAGAAAGAGCTACAGTCATAGGGTGAGACAGGAAAGGGGAAATGGGCGGGGCAACGAGTTTACAGGCGGAGGAAACAGTCAGACTCTGCCTCAACAGCCTGCAAAAAAAAAAACAACAGAGCAAAGAGGAAAAGGATGAGAGAGTGAGCAGCAAAGCAAGAGC
Organism: Megalops atlanticus; assembly: GCA_019176425.1. Lineage (NCBI taxonomy): Eukaryota > Metazoa > Chordata > Actinopteri > Elopiformes > Megalopidae > Megalops > Megalops atlanticus. Next base: position 16,893,472 of record CM032875.1, on the reverse strand, counting down.
AAGGGAAATGAGATAAAAGGCATTACAGTGCAGGTAGTGTATACTGTGTAGTTTGTGTACTAGGCATTGTGGATTAGTGTAAGAGAGAAAATAATTCTTACTTGTTTCTTTTTCACTTTGATTCTTAAAGATCATTTTAAGTCTTCAGTTAATGTAGGTGACTGCAGCAATGTTCTGTTTCATAAATGTTTCAAAATTAATTCATATTCCTTTGAAGCTTTCCAGGCATTATCAGATGCTGGCCAATTTCCTATAAAATTAAAAAATCAAAAATAATTTATTTTCAAGAGCAGGTAGTTTATATGTCTACATGATATCATGATTATAATAACCTGTTCATATTCATGGAAAATAAAAGGTTATCATGTAAATGACAAAAGCTGCATAAACCAGGTATATTGAATATGTTAAACCTATTTGTAAAATTTATGTATTAGTGCTATGTCCATTACTTTTGTTTAAAAAAAAAAAAAAAAACCTAACTCAACTTTTATTGCACAGACAAAAGTCAAATATTGCCATCCAGTCTTGGTAGATATTAAATGTAGTCATAATTTCTAGGGATTATAAAATTCTAGGAGCAAGTAAATAAACATGAAACAGGAAATAGATGCCCACAGAAAACTGATTATGACAGATTGTCAGTACTCCAGCCCCCTAGCTGTTGTGTTTTTGTTCTCCCCATCTGTCAGTGTGTCCATGTGCTTTTGTTTTTCCTTGTGTTCCAGCCCTGCCCCGCTCTCCGCCCTGTCTCCGCCCACCTGATCATCTCCACCTGCCTGCCTGCACACCTGCTTCCCATCACCTCATCAGCCCAACCCTATATTTACCCTGCTTGTCTCTGTCTTGTTTGCCAGTCCGTTGCAGTGTTTTTCCTGTTTCGTTCCCGCTGTGCTTTGTCCCTGTAAGTCTTGCCGTTTTTGTTCCTGCCTGTTCTTTGACTTTGATTCTGCTCGCCGCCTTGCTCTGTTTGCCTGAGTATCTGCCTGCCTGGTTACTGACCCTGCCTGTTCCCGTTTTCGACCCTGGTTTGCCCACGGACTGCCTGCCTGTTACTGACACTGCCTGTTCTGGTTTTGCTACTTCGCCTGACGTCTTTGTTAAAGCTTTTTGGAACCTGAAGCCCTGGTGTCCGCGCTTGAGTCCTTGCCTGAGCCCTGACACAGATGAACAGCTACAGTGCTAGGGAGATAAGAATAAGAAATACTTTATTAATCCCGAGGGAAATTTGGGTGTCACAACAGCAATGTCCAGCACAAATTGAAAACAATAGAATAAAATGAAAGAAAGGTGTTTGTGCAATTCTGCGCTGTGCAGTAATTATCTAAGTATCATATAATGACTTACAAGAGAATAGTGAGGTAGATAAGTTATTGTCCAACATATACATAGTATATAATGTTATTGTAATCCAATGTGCATGACGATAATAACTGTATAGTGCAAATCTTGACCAGAGAAGGAGTGAGGTAGCTAGAAAATAGTTACTGTCCATTGTACAAAGATTAAGTGTGAGGGGGAACAGCACAGGGCATCAGGCGTCACTCAATCCCATGTTGCGGCAGAGAGGGGAAGAGTTGTAGAGTTTGATGGCCACCGGCAGAAATGACCTCCTGTGTCTCTCGGTGGAACATCTGGGGGGGATCAGCCTGCCACTGAAGGTGCTCTTCAGCTTCACAAGCCTGTCGTGGAGGGGATGGGAGGTGTTGTTCAGAATGCTCACCAGTTTAAGCATCCTTCTCTCTGCCATTGCCCCTAGTAATTCCAGCTCAATTCCACCTCCTATGACAGAGCTGGCTTTCCTGATGAGCTTGTTCAGTCTGTTAGCATCCCCAGCTTTCAGACCACACCCCCAGCACACCACTGCGTAAAAAATGGCACTGGAAACCACAGACTGATAGAACATCTGCAGCATTTTGTTGCAGACGTTCAAGGATCGCAGTCTCCGCAGGAAGTAGAGCCGACCCTGGCCCTTCTTGTAAAGGGCCTCTGTGTTCTTAGTCCACTCCATCCTGTCGTCTAGCTGCACTCCAAGGTATTTATAGGAGTGGATTACCTCGACATCTTCGCCATGGATGGAGACAGGGATCAGAGTAGGCTTGTGCCTGCGGAAGTCCACGACCAGCTCCTTCGTCTTGCTAACGTTTAGCTGCAGATGGTTCAGGCTGCACCATTCCACGAAGCGGTCCACCACTCCCCTGTATTCTGCCTCCTGTTGCCCGCTGATACACCCCACGATGGCAGAGTCATCAGAGAATTTTTGAAGGTGACATGACTCTGAGTTGTACCTGAAGTCGGAGGTGTACAGGGTGAACAGGAAGGGAGAGAGGACGGTCCCCTGGGGGGCCCCTGTGCTGCTCAGCACTGTCTCTGACACACTTCTCCCTAGTCTCACGTACTGTGGTCTGTTGGTCAGGTAGTCAGTTATCCAGTTCACAGGCGGAGCGTCCAACTGCATGCATCTGAGCTTGTCTCCCAGCAATAAAGGCTGTATGGTGTTGAAGGCACTGGAGAAGTCAAAGAACATGACTCTCACAGTGGCCCCAGCCTCGCCAAGATGGGAGTAGGCCCGGTGCTGCAGGTATATGATGGCATCCTCCACTCTGATGCGTTCCTGGTAAGCAAACTGCAGGGGGTCCAAAGCTGGTCTGACCAGGGGTCTGAGGTGGGAGAGGACCAGCCTCTCCAGCGTCTTCATCACATGTGATGTTAATGCCACTGGCCTGTAGTCATTTAAAACCTTGGGGTGCCCCCTCTTAGGCACAGGGACCAGGCATGACGTTTTCCAGAGTGTGGGGACCCTTCCAAGTCTAAGGCTCAGATTGAAGATGTTTTGGAAGACTCCACAAAGCTGTACAGCACACCCCTTAAGCACCCCCATTGTCACGCCATCAGGGCCTGCCGCTTTGCCTGAGTGGAGTCTTTCCAGTTGCATTCTCACCTGGTCAACTGTAATGGTTGGGGGGAGTGGCGAGGGGGGAGGGGCAGTTCCAGATACAGGGACCTGAGAAGGTCTGGAGGGGGGCTGTGTGGTGATTTGGGAGGTGTGAACGGTCGAGGGGCTGGGGGGGTGGGTGGACAAGGGCTCCAGTGTCAAACCTATTGAAAAACAGGTTTAACTCATTGGCCCTGGCCACGCTGTCCTCTCTCACACAACTGCTGGTCTGATTGTAGCCGGTGATTCTCCTCATGCTGTTCCACACTTCCCTTGTGGTGTTCTGTTGCAGCCTGTTCTCCATCCTCCTCCTATAGGTGTCCTTGCCTTAATGTTCAGTGTCTTCTGAACCCTCTTAATCTCCTCCTTGTCCCCAGCTCTGAAGGCCCTCTTTTTGTCATTAAGGAGGGCCTTTATGTCTCTAGTAATCCAGGGTTTGTTATTCGGAAAACACTGTACTGAGCGGGTAGGGATGACATTGTCCACACAGAAGTTAATGTAACCCGTGATGCACTGTGTCAGCCCATCTATGTCCTCACCATGTGGCTCAGTCAGAACCTCCCAGTCAGTAGCCTCGAAACAGCCCCTCAGAGCCTCAGTTGCATCATGTGACCACCTCCTGAATGTCTTGGTGGTTGCAGGTTGCCGCTGGACTAGAGGCTTATACTGGGGTGAGAGGTGGACCAGGTTGTGATCCGATCTGCCAAGTGGGGGGAGGGCTGTGGAGCTGTATGCGTCCTTAATGTTGGCATACAGTAAATCCAGGGTTTTATTGTCTCTGGTTGGACAGTCAATAAACTGGGTGAAGTTTGTCATGTTGGAGGAGAGAGTCACATGGTTGAAGTCTCCGGATATCGCGATAAAAGCGCTGGGGTGCTGTGACTGGAGCTCCGCTGTAACCGAGTGGATGACGTCACACGCTGTGGTCGCGTCAGCCGATGGCGGAACATAACCAGCAATCATTATCGCATGTGAGAATTCCCTCGGCAAATAATAGGGACGTAGACCGACCGCTAAAAGTTCAATGTCCGGGCTGCAGACCCTATCCTTGACAGTAATATGCCTTGGATTGCACCACCTGTTGTTAATGAGAACGACAAGCCCCCCTCCTTTCTTCTTACCGCTCTTCCTTCGGTCTCTGTCTGCCCGTATTGTCTCGAAGCCGGTGACGGTGGAGTTGTAGTCCGGGATATCTTCATGGAGCCAAGTCTCTGTAAAGCACATGATACTGCACTCCCGAAATTCCCTCTGACTCCTCACCAGTGCCGTTAGTTCGTCTGTCTTATTCGCCAGCGACCTCACATTTCCCATAATGATGGAAGGGAGATACGGCTTGTATCGCCTCTTCTTCATTCGCCGTTTAATCCCCGCTCTGCAGCTATGGTATTTCCTCCTTATTTCGCCCGGAATGTGTTGTTGGTATTCCCCGGGGGCAGCCGCGGATCGCCAGGATAGGAGTTCTTCTCGAGTGTAAACAAAGGGAGCCTGCTCCCCCCGACATGCGCTCGCGTATCGTTTGGGTGAAAAAAGTGTACCGATGACCAGGAACGTAAGAAAAACTTCAATAAAGTGTGTAGAGTGCATTATTAAAAAAATTAAAATAAGAAAAATGCTAAAAAAAATATGCTAAAAGCTAAAATAGATAGACCAAACAATACAAATAGATCGGAGCGGTTGCGACGGGCAGCCACCTGTAGCAGCGCCGGAAGTGGAATTGTCAACAGGGACCTGAATGCACATCACGCTTACATGATTTCTGAAATAATTATTCCATAAATTAAGTAAAAGAAGTAGGGAAAAAATCTTACATATCTTGGCTTACTTCTTTGCTGATATGTCTTTTTAAAGACTCCTTTTGGCTCTACAACATAGGCCTCCTATGGCAGACCTATGTGGTAGACCCCATTTATAATGTTGATATGGTCCATTTCACACAATCTAACTTCCTTTTTGTATTGTTTTTGTATAAAAGAGTGCTGAACAGTGTTTTGTTTTGGCCCAGAATTACTACTGAGGACCTTGGATGAAACCAGTTTCTTGTACGGGGTTAACATACCCCATACCACATATCGTTCAACCTCTCTATCACTTAATGGTATAATGGAAATACAGACAACCATTAATTATTGTAAGTGCACACTAGGGCTAGTCAGAACTACCAGAGTTTATTAACAGAGGAAGCTACCTTCATCTCATTTCTTTGGTTTGATAAATTGTAATTATTACTGACATACTTGGTAGATGCCATTTTCCAAGGGAGATATACAGAGCTTACATTTGATATATCATCCATTGAAACCGCTGGATATTTACTGAAGGTATTACTGTTAAGTACTGTACCTTGCTCAAGTGTATAACAGCCCTTAGCCACAATGCCAGATAAACACCATAATTTTGTTGTGCCTTATAGGTCTGTGCACAGAGAAATATTACTCTGGACATCAATTATTGAATTTCAGAAAGCCAGAAAATGTTGGTATCCTAAATAGATAAAACATCCCAAATGGAATTGTGGAGATCCACAATCTAATTATGTGTATCTGAAATAGAATTGTGGATTGCAGAACTGCAGTTATGGATGTTAAGGACTTCTCCTTCAGTGTCTTTGAAGAATCATGTTATATCAATTAAAGAGAAATATCACTCCACATTCCAATAAAGCATCAAAGATCTTGCAAAAAGGTAGTTTGTGCTGCTTCTGTGCATAAGTATAAAAGCAAAAGTGAGAAGATCCACTTGAGAAGTGTTCACAAGCAGATTTTTTCCAACCATCTCTTTTGGTAGTCTGACAGTTATTCCCTACTGTGTGCTCAGCAAAGACTTGATGTATCTGAAGGGCAAAATCAGATGATGAATAGCTCCCAGGTCATATGCGACTTCAAATCAACAGCAAATTCAACAGCGTAAACAGCAAATAGCTAGCTTGCAACCATAGAGACTGTAACAGCTCAATGGCTTAATGAGGACACCTTCATCCTCATTAATATTTGGGGGAAAGGATGGAATCCAAGGAAAATGAGAATGGATGTGACCCGCAGTGTACTTACAACCACACGTGAGCCCAGAACACATAAACCAAATGTAGGTATATAGAATGTTTGCATTTAATATGAAATGCCTGTATCTAAAAGTGATTAATGGATGCAAGATTTTGCTAGGTTTGTAGTTTAATGAAACTGCCAGGACTGCTATTATTGGTCAACATAGTCTCCTGAGAAATCGGAATACGCACACCGATTGTTCATGCCCTGAAAATCGGTTCACATAGAACGAATCCTGGACAAGCGCCACCAAGTGGCTATTAGGATTTAACAACCACAATGACATTCTGCACTTGCAAGGAAAGAGGTGAGTCAAAATGATGGTGAGAAATATACTAGATATAAAATATTAACAGATATTAAATAATAGATGTATAAACCATTTGTTTGATTTTAAATGTTTTATTAGATTAGATTAGATTCAACTTTATTGTCATTGTGCAGAGTACAGGTACAAAGCCAATGAAATGCAGTTAGCATCTCACCAGAAGTGCAAAAACAAGTATTATTTACAGAAAGTGCAGTTGAGTAATCACTCCAGTATAGGAAGTGTTATATTTTACAGTATGTACAGTGTTAACAGATAATAAATATGTATAATATATTAATGTGTTATACATAGGGGGTGAAATGGACAGGATTGGAAAGGGGAGAGTATATATAAGGGTTGTATGTACAGTATTGACAGATATTTACAGATGGTTGTATGTACAGCAGTGCAAATATGAGGGTAAAAGTATAGAGACAGTGCAGTCAATTAGTGCAATGATGCTTAGTGCTGTGGTGTGGAGTTCAGCAGGGTCACAGCCTCGGGGAAGAAACTCTTCCTGAGCCTGCTGGTGCGGGAGCGGAGGCTCCTGTAACGCCTGCCTGATGGAAGGAGAGTAAAAAGTCCCTGGTTAGGGTGGGATGCATCCTTGATAATGCTTTTTGCCCTGCCCGGGCAGCGTTTATTGTAAATGTTCTCAATGGTGGGCAATTGGGTGCCGGTGATCCGTTGGGCAGTTTTCACCACCCGCTGTAGTGCTTTGCGATCTGATGCAGAGCAGTTGCCGTACCACACTGAGATGCAGTTGGTGAGTATGCTCTCAATGGTACAGCGGTAAAAGTCCACCAGTATCCTAGAACACAGGTGAGCTTTCTTAAGGCTCCACAGAAAGTAAAGGCGCAGCTGCGCCTTTTTGATGAGAATGGAGGAGTTCAGGGACCAGGTGAGATCGTCAGAGATGTGGACGCCAAGGAATTTGAAGCTAGATACACGCTCCACTACATCTCCGTTGATGTAGATGGGGGCGTGTGCGTGGCTCCTAGCTCGCCTGAAGTCCACAATGATCTCCTTGGTCTTCTGGGTGTTAAGGGCCAGGTGCTGGACCTCGTCCCTGTAGGCCGTCTCGTCGTCCCCTCTGATCAGGCCTACCACCGTGGTGTCGTCTGCAAACTTGATTATGGTGTTAGAACCATGTACAGGAGTGCAGTCGTGGGTGAAGAGGGAGTACAGAAGAGGGCTCAGCACACAGCCTTGTGGCACGCCGGTGTTCAGGATGAGAGTGGAGGAGGAGAGGTTGTCTAACCTAACAGACTGGAGTCTGTTAGTCAGAAAGTCCAGAGTCCAGTTGCAGAGGGAGGTGCTAATACCAAGCTGGCTAAGCTTGGAGATCAGCTTAGAGGGGAACACAGTGTTGAATGCTGAGCTGAAGTCAATGAACAGCATTCTGACGTAGGAGTTGGGACTGTCTAGGTGGGTCAGGGCAGAGTGGAGTGCCGTGGAGATCCTCTGTCGACCTGTTAGTGCGGTAGGCAAACTGATGGGGGTCCAGGGTAGTGGGCAGACAGGATTTCAGTTGTGTTAAGACCAGTCTTTCAAAGCACTTTGCAATGATGGGGGTGAGTGCAACCGGGCGGAAGTCATTCAGGGCCGTAGCAGTGGAGTGCTTTGGCACTGGCACAATGTTGGCGGTCTTGAAGCTTGCAGGGACAACTGCCTGGGCCAGAGACACATTAAAAATGTCTGTGAAGACCCCGGCCAGCTGCCCTGCACAGACTCTGAGCACCCGGCCAGGTATTCCATCCAGGCCAGCTGCCTTCCTTGCATTCACCCTGCTCAGGGTGGCGCAAACATCAGAGATGGAGAGTGAGGGAGGCAGTTCACCAGATGGGAGATCCGCTTTGTGGGTGACCTCCTTGTTTCCTCGGTCAAAGCGGGCGTAGAAGTGGTTGAGCTCGTCAGGGAGGGAGGCAGAGCTGGATGGGGGCACAGTATTGGGTGGTTTGAAGTCCGTGATGGTCTGTATGCCACGCCAAATGCGCCGGGGGTCTGAGGAGTTGAAGTGCTCTTCGATCCTCAGTTTGTATGTATGTTTAGCCCAAGAGATTCCCCTCTTCAGGTTGGCCCTGGCTGAGATGTAAGCCTCCCAGTCTCCAAACCTGAAGGCTGCATCCCTGGCTTTGAGCAGGAGGCGAACCTCTCTGTTCATCCAGGGTTTCTGATTGGGGAACGCTTTTATTTGCTTCTGTGTTGTCACTCTGTCCACACACCTGTTGATGTGATCCAGGAGTTGGTATATGAGTCAATGTTAATCTGAGAGTCTGTGGTAGCATGGGCAGCAAACACACTCCAGTCTGTGTGCTGGAATTGGTTCTGAAGAGCAGAGTCAGCACCCTCCTGCCAGATCTTAATAGCCCTCATTGTGGGTTTCACACGTTTAATGACCGGGCTGTACTTGGGAAACAGGAACAATGAAAGATGATCAGACTGTCCCAGGTGGGGGAGGGGAGTGGCTTTGTAGGCGTCAGCCACATTTGTATAGACATGATCCAAGGTTTTATGTCCCCTTGTGGTGCATGAGACATTTAGGTGAAATCGTGGAAGCACGGTACGTAGATTGCAGTGATTGAAGTCCCCAGCAACAATAAAGGCCCCGTCTGGATACAATGTCTGCAGTTTGCTAATAGCGGCACTGAGGTCTTTCATGGCAACTTTAGCAATTGCATCTGGTGGTACATAAACTGTGGCAGCAATGATGCATGTAAACTCTCACGGTAGATAAAAGGGTCTGCACTTAATAATCAGGTATTCCAGATCAGCAGAGCAATAAGTTTCAGCAATGGTAGAGTCGGTGCACCGTGATTTATTCACATAGATGCATAAACCACCGCCCCTGCTTTTACCTGCTGCTGCTGCGGCTCTGTCAGCCCTGAAGACCGTGCGCCCCTCCAGTTCCACCGCGATGTTCAGGACATCATTGTTAAGCCATGTTTCCGTGAAAAACATGAAGCTGCAATCCATAAGCCTTCTCTGTGTGAGGGTCCAAGTCCTGAGTTTGTCCAGCTTGTTCGCCAGAGACCGTACATTGGCGAGGAAGATGCTGGGTAACGCTGGCCGGTGTGGATTTAGCCTTAGTTTAGCCCCCACACCTCCGCGCTTCCCCCGTCTTTGTTTACGGTCTCGACGCCGACACCGGATACTTCCGTACGGTATGAGTTGTCCGCAGGTCCGCGGTGTCCTCTCTAACTCCGGTGGTAGTTCGTCGAAGTTGAATGGATGGCCAAAACTGTGCTGCGGCATCGATAATATATGTCCAAAAGTATCTGTTTGCTATATGTGAAGTTCGCATAGCTGAATCGGGCGAACACGCAGGAAATAACCAGATAAATTAACACTATTTTGCGAAATCTGGTAAGGCACTGAGCCTCGCGATGTGCACGCGCCGCCATCTTGGTCAGCGTTTTATTAACGTTAATGTACTGATGTTTATTTGTGCTCACTGTAATTTATCCAACGACACTGTCACCTTAAAGCGATCTCCTGCCTTTATCAGCTAGCTAGCTAAATGTTAGCTAGCTGGTAAGAGTGAACTAAAGAAACTAAAATCTGCAAAGCCTGTGGTCAAAACAGTGAAGAAATGGACCAGCGGGGCAAAGCAGGAACTGCAAGACTGCTTTGACTGGACTGATTGGAGTGTTTTTGAAGCTGCAACTGGCAACCTTGACAAACTGACTGACACTGTGACATCCTACATCAGCTTTTGTGAAGACATGTGTGTGCCAACCAAGACATTCTTTACATACAACAACAAGCCATGGTTCACAGCCAGATGAAGACAACTTCGTCTGGCTAAGGTGGATGCCTACAGATTTAGGGATAGATCCCTGTACAAGCAGGCCAGAAACTCACTGACAAAGGAGATCAGAGTGGCTAAAAGAAGCTACACTGAAAAGCTGAAAAACAGGTTTTCAGCTAACGACCCTGCATCAGTGTGGAGAGGCCTGCAAGACATCACAAACTACAGAAGACCATCCCCCCTGCTGAGGCAAAGACCTGGCTGACGACCTGAATGTCTTCTACTGCAGGTTTGAGAGGGACAAATTCACACCCCTTACCGACTCCAGCCCAACGACAATATCCCCCATCACACCTCTGGCAACCCCCTTCCCCTCCCCCCCGATACTCAGGCTGCACTCAAGATATTTTACATTTATTCATTTAGCAAGATATGTGAGGAGGATGTGAGCCAGCTCTTCCAGAGACAGAAAACCAGGAAAGCACTGGGCCCAGATGGTGTCTCCCCCTCCTGTCTTTAAGCCTGTGCTGACGAACTGGCTCCAATCCTCACACAGATCTTCAACAGATCACTGGAGCTGTGTGAAGTCCCCTCCTGCTTCAAACGCTCCACCATCATCCCGGTCCCCAAAAAACCCTCCATCACAGGACTGAATGACTACAGGCCTGTCGCTCTGACGTCTGTGGTCATGAAGTCCTTTGAACAACTGGTGTTGGTCCACCTGAAGAACATCACGGGACACCTGCTGGACCCCCTGCAGTTTGCCTACCGAGCAAACAGGTCAGTGGATGACACAGTTAACATGGGACTGCACTACATCCTGTAACACCTTGACTGCCCAGGGACATACGCAAGGATCCTGTTTGTGGACTTCAGCTCGGTGTTCAACACCATCATTCCAGAAATCCTTTTCTCCAAACTCCCCAGCTCACTGTATCCCCTGCCATCTGTCAGTGGATCACCATCTTCCTGACAGGCAAGAAACAGCAGGTGAGGCTGGGGGAAGTCACTTCTGGTAAGGATGTGTCCTCTCCCCACTGCTCTTCTCCCTCTACAGCAATGACTGCACCTTCAAGGACCCAGCTGAAGTTTGCAGACGACACGACGGTCATCGGACTCATCCAAGATGGTGACAAGTCTGCATATCAGCGGGAGGTTGAACGGCTGGTGCTCTGATGCAGTCAGAACAACTTGGAGCTGAACATGGTCAAGACTGTGGAGATGGCAGTGGACTTTAGGAGACACCCCTCAGCACTGCTCCCCCTCACAATATCCAACAGCCCTGTGTCAACCGTGGAGACCTTCAAGTTTCTGGGAACTACTATTTCCCAAGACCTGAAGTGGGAGACCAACATCAACTCCATCCTCAAAAAGGCCAAGCAAAGGATGTACTTTCTGCGGCAACTGAGGAAGTATGGTCTGCCATAGGAGCTGTTGAGCCAGTTCTACACCGCAGTCATTGAATCCGTCCTGTGCTCATCCATCACAGTCTGGTTCGGAGCAGCCACAAATCAGCATAGGAACAGACTGCAGCGAACAGTAGGGACAGCAGAAAAAATCATTGGTGCTTCCCTGCCCACCCTCCAGGACTTGTACTCTTCAAGAGACAGGAATTGAACAGGGAAAATCATTACAGAGTCCTCACACCCTAGACACAACTTTTTTCAACTCCTCCCCTCTGGCAGGCACTACAGATCCCCGTACACCAAAACTACTAGACACAGGAGCAGTTTCTTTCCTCATGCCATCACCCTCATAAACAGCTGACCAGTATCATCTGCTATGCCATTATTGTTGCTTGCACCACCACACACACTTGCACTTTATGTATATTTTTTGTCTTTTATATTATCTGTATATTGCTTGTATATTGTGTATTTTGTCTGTAAATAAGATGTACATTGTCGGTATATTTTCTGTACTGCTGAGAGACACCAACCAAATTCCTTGTGTGTGCTAACATACTTGGCCAATCAATCTGATTCTGATTCTGATTCTGATTCTGACACTGAAGCAAAAATAATTCACAGTGCTTTACGTTGAGAGAGGGTGATTAGACCCCAATTATATGTTTTATCAATCCTCAAGGAGTATCTTTGCTAACATTTTTCTGCGCAATGAATAATTTATTTGAGCAACATTCTTCAGCCTCACCTTTGAAATATTACACATTGTGGATTCACCCTCAGTTCGGATTTATAGTTAAGTCAAGTCACACATTTTTACAAAAAAATAGGCAATATAAAATACCATAAATACAAAATATAAACAATATAACATATAAAATACAATTAACGATAAAGTACAACTAATGAGGGTGCAAAGGCGCCAGCAACAAAGTGCAGTAAAGGTGCGGTGTGACAAATATGGAGTGATGGTGTATATGGAGTGTTGAATGACATGTATGGTTGATGTAGAAATACTTCACTTAATTAGTGGTTTGAAATGACATGTAAGTAAATATTGCACATACTCCAAGTAAGTAAATAAATAAATATTGCATGTACTTCAATGATAGCAGTACATCAGTCTTGTCAGACTGATGTGATATCTGAGTTCAACAGTGTTACAGCTTTTGGGAAGAAACTGTTTTTCAGTCTATTTGTGCATGTGCAGATTGTTCTGAAGTGCCTGCCTGATGGGAGGAGCTTAAACAGATGGTGTCGAGGGTGTGTGATGTCCTTTATGATTTTCTTAGCCCTCCTCACACAGCGTGAAGATGTTCTAGTGATGGCAGCTCTGTGCCAACAATGTCCTGTGCTGTTTTCACAACACGCTGGAGGGCTTTTTTATCAGCTTTGGTGCAGCTGCTGTACCAGGCTGTCATGCAGTTTGTTAGGATGCTCTCTCTGTTAGGGTGCATGTGTAAAAGCTGACAAGCAGCTTTTGGGGGAAGTTGCCTCTCCTGAGCCTCCTCAGAAAATAAAGGCATTGTTGTGCCTTACCCACCACTGCTGAGGTGTTGTCAGCCCAGGAGAGGTCCTCTGTGATGGTGACTCCTAGGAACCTGAAACTGGGGACTCTCTCCACAGCCTCTGTGTTGATGTGGACCGGACTGTGCATGGTCTTCTTGGTAGTCCTATAATCCACGATAATCTCCTTGGTCTTTTTGGTATTTAAGACCAGGTTATTATTGGCGCACCACACTGTCAGGTTCCATTGTCTGATATGAGCCCGATGACTGTCGTATCATCTGCAAACTTAACAATAGTGTTTGAGTTGTGGATGGGTTGGCAGTCATGCGTGAAAAGTGCACAAAGGAGGGGGCTCAGCACACAGCCCTGGGGGATGCCGGTGCTCAGGGTGAGGGTGGAGGATGTGTGCTTGTCCAGTCGGACGGTCTGGGGGCGGTTGATGAGTAAGTCCAGTATCCAGTTGCATATGGAGGAAGTTTGCTGACCAGCTTGTTTGGTATGATGGTATTAAATGCTGAGCTGTAGTCAACAAAGAGCATCCTGACGTAGGTGTTGTGTCTTTCCAGGTGAGAAAGGGCTGTATTGAGAGCCACACAAATGGCATCGTCAGTCGATCTGTTTGCCCAATAGGCAAACTGGTGTTGGTCTAGATCAGCTGGGACAGTATCTTTGGTGCGGGTGAAAACCGTTCAAAGCATTTTGAAATGACAGGGGTGAGAGCGACTGGCTGATAGTCATTAGGACAGGTTACCATAGGTTTTAATTGAGCATAGAGACACAAAAAATGTTTTGTTGTTAATACGTTTTATTTTTGAAAACAAATAAAACAAAATGTGCAGGCGTTGGAGTGACGCAGTTTTGATTGGGGAATTAGAACATTTAATGTTAATGAACCTCTTCCCCGTCTACCTCACCACAGCCCCTTGCAGAATACTTCCTACGTCCCTGCACTATGAATAGCTGGTATGCAGTGAAAAACATGTACTGTTAACTTCAACCACCAGGGGCGGATGTTCAGATTTCGGAACGTAGAGGCTGATTTCAGTGGTCAGAACATTCGGTCACCTGTTGTCGAATTAGGGTTACTCACAAACCAGCTGATAGATATATTCTCTTATGAAGTGGATGGAAGGCTAGGTACCGTTAATGTACATATCTTTCTGGTGTAAAGATTGCCAATAACTGGCTGACATCACAGTGTCATTTTATAGGTAGAAGTGTCTATTCAACAGATACAGTAAATCACTTCACAGACATCCTAGCTAGTCAATGAGGATAATTAGCTTGCTATCTACCAAAATAAAAAATAAGTCAAGCAAAGACACTAAAAAATAATAATTATAGCAGACAGGTTACCATGTATCGTGACATGGCAGTCAATTCCCTACAGTGCAGAATGGCCACAACAGGCACAAGTCTATAATAAAGTGAACGTGAAGGGCACAAAATGAGTTCTAGTTCAATTGTAAAGGGCACAAACACTGTAATTTACTTGCAATTCTATAAATGTATGTATTGTTTTTTCACCTCTAATATAGTGGGAAATCCACACCAAAGACCCCCTTTTTAATAATAATAATAAAAATAAAAACTGGATTAAATGTTATTTTCATGTATATATGACCAGCTCTATGGTAACTGAAGTGTCATCCAAGAATCCACTTTGCATTTGAATAGAGAAAAGAGGATCAGATTACCTCACGATGCCTGATGTTGACTAGAGGCAAAGAGCACCAATAATGAGGGGATCGCTGTCAGTATCAGATGAAAGCTTGAAAAATAATAATATCCTTGTGAAAAATATAAATATATAAATTGTTTCAAGATAACCCCTCAAACATGTTTTCAGGGCTTGTATTGGGATTGTAAAAAAGTAGTGAATATCTGCAATAGGGCTGCAACTAATGATTATTTTGATAGTCAAATAATCTATTGATTATTGAAACAAATAATCAACTATTCGGATTATGAATCGCACAATTACTCAATGGCTCTTATTTATCTATCGGCTTTTAAATTTAGCTTGAGGTTGTTTTAGGCATATGCTAACTAACAATAAAGACAATAAAGATGAGAACTTCATTCAAAAATACGTCTTTTAATGAATGGTTACTAGGACTGATTCAGTGAGAGCAGTTGCTTGCTGGGGAGTACAAGTCTGCTTCCTTTGAAGAAAGCCATCCATGGTAGCATTACAAGATCCAACAAACCCATAACTTGTTTGAGTTAATTCGAACGTAAACACCATTGGGCATGCACACGTAGACAGGAGTTGTAGAAATCTTCTAGAAATCGTGATTTAGAAAGTATCAAATTCTTTAAACTTGTACACTCACCAGCAACACTATCTCCAGCCAAAACGTCGCGATGACAACGATGCAACGTTTAAGCAGAGAATTTCTAAATAGCAGACAGGCTCTGGTTTAACATTGTAAAGTTAGGGCACATTTGGAATGTGAACAGGATTGTTGTGAATAATAGGTTTTTATTTGTTACACTATGTTCAACGTCATTAATAATTTATTGATCAAGAGAAAATGTATTTCAAAATAGAAAACGTTACAGCTCATAACAAGAAGTAACATGGCTTTTAACATTAACATTAGCTATGCTAGCTAGCTAACTAACTTAACGAGACGAGTCTTCATCATCCAGAGAGCCAACGAGCCACCTCTTCAGATGCTCGAGCATAACTGATGTGTTCCCATGCCAGGCAAGGTCAGGTTTGCAAATGTTGCAGTTCACAACCTTCTTGGCAGAGTAAACCCTTTCGCATGTACGGTCACACAGGTGTGATTAGCCGTTTAGCACGTATGCTAAAACCGGTGCAATTAGAACACTAGATTGGAAAAATTCTAGCTAATTTTAGCTTTGAGGAAACAGCGATTTAACGTTAAAAAATATAGCAAATGCTAACTGAAAACTATGAGAAGCATAACAACACTAATGAAAACATAATGAACCATGTAACGTAACACGCACGCTACATAGCATAAAAAATAAGTTACATGTGAAAGGGTTCAGAGTGAAATGCTGCCACACTTTTGAGGTCTTTGGTCGTAGCTGAGGCTACATGTCTGAGCATTCCGAGTCATTACTAAAAACACACACGTTGATGTCACCAACTAATCAACAATTAAATTTGTTGGCAACTAATTTGGTCATCGATTTTAGTCGACTATGTCGATTATTCGTTGCACCCCTAATCTGCAAGGAGACAGTGCACAATATCCACTCTCTTCCTTCCTTTAATGGGGAAATATCACATTAATGCTTTGTGAAAAGAAACTGAGAAGCCTATGGGATGGTTATCTGTGCTCCTGAGATGATGTTCTGCTCTACATTTGCATGCCAATTAAAATGTAACGCAGGGAACAACAGAGAAAATAGGGTCATGTTGAGGCTTGGTGCCCACTAGCCTGAAGGCTGAACTTCAGAGGGGCATAGTTTGTCAAATGTGTGCTCCTCACATTTGAGAAACACATCAAACACTTGTCTGTTCAGCCTATGTGGAAGATCAATGACTGAGCATTGGAAAATTTTTGGGGATGATGTGTTTGGTAAGTCTGATTGTTTGAGGCCTTCCAGCACTGCTGAGCTGTGCCAGTGAGTAACTGCTTTGAAGTGCAGCCCGGTGAACTGTTTTCATGGTTATGTGGAGACAGTCTGCCAGTGTCTGCATGGCCATGCAGTGAAAATGTAACAAACACAGCCTATTAATACTTAACAGTGTTCTGCACACACTTAAGCTACATCAAATGTTTTGGCTTAGAAGTATTGAGGATGCCTCCAACCTAAAGCTTTTACAAGTCTTGAATACGGAACTGTTGAGTCATGTTGCTTTAGTGGAATATAGCATACATTTTGGATATCCAGGACTGAATTGTAGATACTTAGAAATGCATAATAATAATAGATACTAGCATCTTTCAAGGATCTCAAAGTGCTTTAAGGGGGGGGTGACAACTGAATTGTGGATACCAAGAATTTAAGTGCAGATGACATTAATGACTATATAATCATAATTTACTGATTATCCATTTACAAAATTGATAAAAATATCACAGTTAGTCATTTTACATAACCCAAACCTTATTAAAGAGGAGAGGGGGTGTGAAGGAGAACCTGAACTTGTCCCCCAAAACTGTGTAATTTTTTGTGTGAATTGTTAAAACCTACCCATAGGCAGATCTCTTTTCATGATGTCGTTCCAAGCAGGTTGATTGTTTAATGTTTAATTGTCATTGTCTGTGTAAATACTGTTGGTTAGCTTTTCACACAGGGACACAGACACACCCATCCTGTTTAGTGGAAGCTCACTTTTTCTGCAATTGTCTGTGTGTTCAAGCTGGTTCCTTATTTGTCGATACTTAATGAATAAATTATTGTTTTTGGTACGTTTACTTCTTTTTGCTCATTTTTTGTGAGAAGTGTTGGCTAGCTTCCTTACAGATGGGAATAAGAATGAGAAGGAGAAAAAGCTCACAAGAGAATGCAAAAAGTGTGATGTAAAAAAAAAATATGAAAAGGCAACAAAGACGTTTTTGATTTGATGTGTCTTCTTTCGTATTCTAGTCTGCCATTTTTTTTTCTTTGAACTCTGCGGATGAGGATTCATGATTTGCATCTTGCTATTCTCCATGTGATGTCATTCCCAAATCATCACACCATAACACATCATCATGCCATAACATGGAGGACCAGGTTCACTGAAGGACTGCATGTGCATTGTGGGTGGTAAAAGCCTGCAATAACAGGATCTACTAACCTCCTGTAAAGAGCAAAATCTGCAATATAGCTTTCTCAGCGATAGCCTCACTGTGCACTGTTGCCCTTGATAGATATGTACAGCTGGGATCAATGCGCTTAAAATGGCAGGGCAATTTTGCAAAATGAGTCAATTAAGTTGTCCCTCAAATGTACATACACTCATATCATGTGCAAGCAGCATATGTGTATGAAACACATAGATTTTGAAAAGCAGATACAGATTTTGAAAATCAGGAATTTACTGCACAGGATAAGGATGTATACGTTTAGCACCATGATTCAGCTCAACAGAGCTTAAAACTGGAGGTCTTGGTGCTTCTGTTGTGCACATTCCCTCAACATTGTCCATGAGAAATTACATCACATCTTACAATTTATTTTAGATCCTTGACATAAACTGATATGTGAATATCACATTTTATTATATACAGACAGACAAATGCATAAAAATATTTATCAGTCTTTTCAAAATTTGTGTGCTTTTTTTTGCACGACACAGAACAAATCGAATGCCCTAAATTATTAACAGCTTAAAAACTGCTTGGTTATGTGCCTTTTCACTAGTATGTATTTCACTGGGGCTAGGGAAACTGCTACTTCATCTGCACAAAATCCACAGAAAAAACTATATTCAGATGAGTAATCTGCACAGTGCCATTCACATTAATTCTACCCTTGAATAATAAGACACATGGTATGACAGAAAAAATACACATTGTATTTTTTAATGTTATGCTTTAATATTACAAGCATTGCATAGAGTATGTTTATTCCAACCCATGTAGTAAGTATTTTGTAAATCCTCCTCTATGGATTACACTGGCAAGATGCAACTTGAAAGGTCACTGTCTGGCAAATAAGATGAAAGGTAAATTGTGAGTAAGTTGCAAAGTAACCGATTCCCAAGATGGAGAATATAAATCCTAATAAATTCCTCAGGTTCAAGTTCAAACAGGCCCTGATTGCATGTACGTTTGGTAAATGTCTCAGATCAACAGTCTTAAAATGACCTTTAAAAGTTAATGAATGGCATGCTGATCTGCATGTAATCTTCAAACGGGAATATGGCGCCATCCTGTGGTCATAGGTACAACATCCGTAATATGGTATTTACAGTATTATATCTCCCTCTGTTGATATCTAAGTGTCATCACACCTTGTTCATAAAACTACCAGTACTACATGTTTTCTGGTCCTTACACGTATGGAAATTCTACTGAATAAAATATATCAATATCAATTTCTATTAAAATAACATTTCAACATGGTTATGGCATGCAAATGAGGAACAACTGTACGACATTACATTACAGTGGACCAATACCTTAAGAGAAAAAAATGTCTTGGAAAGAAGAGCTGGAAAAAATATATAAGGCATGGTTAATCCTTTAATGTTTTATATCAACATATTAGAAAATAAGTTATTGTACAACAATTATTATTAATTGTCGTGCGCTTTATGTATGCTAATTCATTATTTATAGTAATTCAGCATGCTGAGTATTTATCATAAATTAAACACACATCCTGGCTTTAAACAAACAAAAGTATACTGATATTCCACCAAAAAAGTAATGAATGTTGCTGTGAATGTTGTTAATATTGGATGCTTGTTTTTTGTAACAAAGAAATTCAATGACTTGAGATTCTCTCAATCTGTTTTGGTGCCAAAGTCATGACTGCAAATGACTCATAGTCTATGGGGATTAGGTCCACCCAATGTAAGATTAAACAAATGCATGCTTTTGTTAACACTGAATCCTAATCAGATCTAGTACTCTAGCAAATTATGATGCACTGAACCCAGGATTTTGTTTTGGATTGGGCTGGATACCTCCATTTTTAGACAGATTTGGTTCAGCCTTCTAAATCCTCACACAAACAGTGGTCCTCAACACAATTTACCTATAGAAATAATTCAGCCTCATCAGAGCATGGTGACCAATCAGCTAAGGATGATCATTAATAAATTCAATGTAATTAGCAGACATCCCATGTGAACTTAACCAATTTGAATATAATTTTTAAAATTAAAAGGTTATGAAATTCCATACATCAAAGCATGAAGGCTGTGTTTGCTGTAGTTATACCTTTATTTGGCTTGGAATCCAATGAAGGGACTGTACCTGACTGTGGTCTGAGGTTGTTGACCCCCCTGTGACATCATAAACAGGGAAAAGAAAGGAAAGAGATGACATGGGGGAGGGATGCTGTGAACAGCTGGTGTGGAGAGGATGTGGTAGGTGGGATTTTTGCAGGCAATCACAGGACCAGTTTGCCTAAGTTTGGTTAGTTGTAGAGGCATTGTCTGAAAATTCTCCTCCCCAGTCTTGTGGGAACTTTAATACGTTGTGTGTGTGGTCATTCATTTAAAAAATGCTTAAGATTAATGAATGTAAAAAGAGACTATTGCTAGCAGTAATATCTCATTTTGGTACATCTCAGCAATTACATTTTTACTTCAGAGATGCTCTTAGTCAGAGTACTTTACACAGCTTAGTTTTTAACATGTTATCCATTTATATGACTGGATATTTACAGAGGGAATTCAGTTTAAGTACCTTAAACAAGCATACAACCCCTGGCAAAAATTATGGAATCATCACCCAGGTTGTTTACTAATAAAATAAACAAATCACAAATATGACACAAAACTATTTTTGCTGAATAGCTGAACATTCTGGCTTCATGAAACATACCTCAAACTAATTAAATTAAATTAGTTTAATTAATGGCATCTATTTTTCCAGATCAAGTAGAGGAAAAAAATTATGGAATCACTCAATGTTGAGGAAAAAAATATGGAATCATCAACAAAAAAATCACAATTAGTACTTTGTTGCTCCTCCTTAGGCTTTTATGATGTCCTGAATTCTTTCACTACTGAAAAACAATATTCTCCATCAAGCTGGTTCCAACTTTCTCAAATAGTGGTTGACAGATCAGCTTTGCAGGATGGAGCCATGTCATGGACCATTTTTTTAAATTTCCACCATAAATTTTCAATCGGATTGAGATCTGGACTGTTTGCTGGCCATGTCATTGAGTTGATATGCCTTTCTTGAAGAAAAGCTTTAACACTCTTTGCTCTGTGGTAAGATGCATTATCATCCTGAAAAATGACTTCATCATCACCAAACCTATTTTCTATCAATGGAATGAGAAAAGTGTCCAAAACTTCAATGTACACTTGTGCATTGAATGTTGAGGTAATGATGGCCATCTCCCCTGGTCCTTTACCTGACATGCAACCCCATATCATAAATGAGTGGGGAAATATGATTGTTTTCATCAGGCATCTTTATATATTTCATTAGAACGGCACCAGACAAAAGTTCCAGCATCATCTCCTTGGCCAATGCAGATTCGTGATTCATCACTGAATATCACTTTCATCCAATTATCCACACTCCACACTTCTCTTCAGCCCACTGTAACCTTGTTTTCTTCTGTTTAGGTGTTAGTGCTGGTTTTCATTTGACTTTTCTGTATGTAAATCCCAT
Source organism: Megalops atlanticus (assembly GCA_019176425.1). Taxonomy (NCBI): domain Eukaryota; kingdom Metazoa; phylum Chordata; class Actinopteri; order Elopiformes; family Megalopidae; genus Megalops; species Megalops atlanticus. Next base: position 16,872,247 of record CM032875.1, on the reverse strand, counting down.
TTCATTCAGTTGATTTCTTACAGTTTTGTCAGAAACATTGACTACTGTTTCCTATCCTGTTTTCTATCCTGACGCTTTGGCGTCTTCCATGGTCTACCCTTATGTTTTCCTTTTATAACCTTCCCATTTGTTTATACTTGCACCAAATTTTAGACACAACTGAATGGGAACAACCAACATCTTTTGCCACACTCTGTGTTGGATTTCCTTCTTGAAGGAGTTTTATAATCCTTTCCATTGTTTCAGTTGACAACTCTCTTGTTGGGGCCATGTCTCCTTTCAATTAGCCAAGTCCAACAGCTTGTTAAGGTCTGCAAGTACTCTCTTGTAACTGCAGACTAATTTGCATTTTTAGACTTGTGTCGGTATTTGTTTTAGAAATACAAATTACAAGATGATTCCATAATTTTTTCCTCAACATTGAGTGATTCCATAATTTTTCCTCTACTTGATGTGGAAAAAATATGCCACTAATTAAACTAATTTAATTTGTTTGAGGTATGTTTCATGAAGCCAGAATGTTCAGCTATTCAACAGAAATAGTTTTGTGTCATATCTGTGATTTGTTTATTTGCTACGAAGTAAAAAAGCTGGGTGAACATCCTCTAAGCCTGGTGATTCCATAATTTTTGCCAGGGGTTGTAGCAGCAGCACTTAGAAATTGAACCAGTAACATTTAAGTTAAAAGCAAGTTAAAAGCACTGCTCCTTACCAAAATGTCACAGGTAACGCTTGTGGGGATGTCTTTGAAAAAAACTGTCTTAGAGTATGGTGAGCTGGATGTTAATCTCATGCCTGACACTGACTTGAGTTTTATGGGAAAAAAACTACTGCAAATCCCATTGGCATTTATTTTTCGGCTGCCACTGTGAAACTGTGACATGCAGAAAATAAAAATAAGTGATTTTAATTCTGCAAGGTAAATATATGTTGATGAGGCACAGGCAGCATGACTCTCTTCACCTTCTCAAAGTGCTGGTGACATATGACTTTGGGTTCTTCTGTACTTAGCATAGCTGAGGGCAGGCAGTATATCTAGTGTAACGGGTGTAGAGTGGGTCAGCAAGTTTCAAACCTGGGTTCTCACTACTCACTGCCAACCCCTTACGGCCAGTGTCGTTGCCAGTTGAGCTAAAGGCAAATTGCCCCTAGCCTGTCGGCAACAACGCTAGATAACCAGGTCTCAGGGAGTGACGTAACCGCTGCAACCGCTCGGCTACCTGCTACCCACTACCTAAGGCTTTATGCAGGCCTCACACAAGCTACTCACTTCAGCTCTGCCACACTAGCAGGGGTGGGCTATGGGCGGCTGGCCTCCAGTCCTCCTATATGCGTTTTTACCAGTTTGAGCCTAGTGGGATTGAAACTGCCAAACATGTCGTAATATGCAGACCTCTGGGAGTTTCTGATGGTATCATCAATGCTGCGCCTTCAAAATGTGGTATGTTGATAAATGTGGAGGACAAACTTTATCTCTGGGCTCAGCCCCTGTCAACACTACAAGGCAGTTGGGGCTGTAACGCCAAGCACTGGAGACACTACGTGTTAGGGCCACATCTGTAAGGAGAGCTTACTCATGTTATTTGGCACATCTTTGCATTTGTTTTGCTGTATTGTCTATCATTTTGAGTTTTATGAAGGACTTTCTGAATAGTGAACATGTGGAGATGGGAACTATTCCTAATAAATGGTAAAACGTAACAGCCACACACACAAACACACACACACACACACACACACACACACACACACACACACACACATGCAAGAATACCAATGATTTCCACTGCCACTGATTGAGCACCTCCACAGAAATACTGACTCCTGGGAACATTCATCAAGGTGCATGACTACAGAAAGAAAGGAGTCTCAGCAGAAATCTGTCAAGGTAGGGTGCTATAGAGACTTTGTATTGAGTCAGGCTGCCACACCATGATGCACTTCTAAACATTAGGCTACTTCCATCCGCACAGGATTTTCTTCAGTGTCAATAATTCCCTTCAGTTTTTTGTCAGCTCAATCAATCATTCAGTGAAGCTTAATAGCTGTTTGATCGATTTTTCCCATAAATTGCATAGGATCAATGCAGAAAAATATTAGTCATTGATTTTATTGACAACTGCCTTTAGAGAAACATACAATAAGTATACAGAGTAAAAATAGAACTCAGGACTAGACATGATAAAATCATGGGGCAAATAAAAAATAAAGGGGCAAAATTGTAATTATTAAAAATGAATAGGAGCTTGATAAAAGGCTCTACAACAGATCACAAGAAAATCATAAAAACTGTGTATAGAATCAGAGCCATGGATGTAAGGAGGATGGGAGTTCTACTGTTTAGGTGCAGCACAATTAATCACAATCTCTCACAGAGCACAGTTTCGGGAATGGAATTTTCAGAAGGCCATTGTCTGAGGAGTGTACACTGCATGTGGGTTTATATTTAGATTAATAAATATATAACAAATAAATAATAGGTAGGCACAGGACTGTGAATATGTCTGTATGTTAGGAGAGAATTTTACAATAGACCTGGGATTTATCTGGCAGCTGAGTGCTGAGAATAATTCAACCAGTCGAAGGTTCTAGATGAAACACCAAATGTAAATGAATGAATGAATGAATGAATTATTATCTTTATTGTCATTATACTCAGGTACAATGAAATTTCACATGGCTTCTCCTACTGTAGTTAAATAAAACAATTATACAAATAAATACAACAAATCAATAAATAAAAGCAGTGCCAGAAAGGCAGCAGTAGTAGCAGCAAAAAGATGTAATAGCAGTGTCTTAGATGTGTGAGTGTGTGTGTGACACAGTCCCGTGTGTGTGTGTATCAGAGTCCTGATGTGTGTGTGTGTGCTCACAGTTCCTGTATTCTGTTCTGCGGTTGGGCAGGGAGGGGTGTGATGGAGGCCACAGCTCTGGGAAAGAAGCTGTTCCTCAGTCTGTTGGTGCGGGATCTTATTGTCCTGAACCGTTTGCCGGACGGCAGCGGCTTGAACAGGGAGTGGCCGGGGTGTGTGGTGTCCCTGATGATGCTGCTCGCATTCTTCCTTAGTAGGCTGGCATAGATGGTGTCCAGTTTCGGGAGCTCCATCCTGACAATGCACTGGGCCACCTTCACCACCTGATGCAGGTCCTTCCGCTCAGCAGCTGTGCAGCTGGCATACCACACCGTGATGCAGTTAGTCAGGATGCTCTTGATGGTGCTCCTGTAGAAATTCAGCAGCAGTTTCTGTGGGAGCTGGGCCTGTTTCAGCTTCCTGAGGAAGAAGAGCCTTTGTTGGGCCTTTTTGACCAGGTGTGAAGTGTTGGTGGTCCATGTCAGCTGTTTTGACACAGTGACTCCAAGGAACTTTAGGCTTTCCACACTTTCCACTGCTTCTCCATGTATGTGGAGGGGGGGGTAGACTCTCTCCTTTGTTCTCCTGAAGTCAATGATCATCTCCTTTGTCTTTGAGGTGTTAAGGGCCAGGTTATTGTCCTTACACCACTCAGCCAGATGTTCCACCTCACACCTGTAGGCCGTCTCCTCATTGTCTGAAATCAGCCCAACTATTGTGGTGTCATCCGCAAATTTAATTATGAAGTTGGAGGTGTGGATGGGGGTGCAGTCGTGGGTGAACAGTGTGAAGAGCATAGGGCTCAGCACACAACCCTGTGGGGTTTAGGATGAGGGTGGAGGAGGTGTGTTTACCGATTCTGACCTGCTGTGGTCGGTCCGTGAGGAAGTCCGTGACCCATGCTTACAGCGAGGAACCAAGGCCCAGGCTGTTCAGTTTGCTGACCAGTTTGTGGGGGATGACGGTATTGAATGCGGAGCTAAAGCCCACAAATAACATCCTCACATAACTGTTGGGTTCCTTTAAGTGTGTCAGAGGAGAGCTGTTGTAATGGCGTCCTCCGGGAGCGATTTGCCCAGTAGGCAAACTGGTGCTTATCCAGATCAGGTGGGATGATGGTTCTGATGTGTGAAAGCACAAGTTTTTCAAAGCACTTCATGGCTATGGGTGTTAGCGCCATAGTCAATGGGCAATAGTCATTCAGACACTTCACAGATGGTTTTTTTTGGCACTGGAATGATGGTGGAGGATTTAAGGCATGCTGGTACAGCAGCTTGTTGTAATGGGAGGTTGAATATCTTGGTAAACACCTCTGTAAGCTGATCGGCACATGCTTTCAGTACCTGGCCTGGCACTCCATCTGGGCCCACTGCCTTGCTTGCTGCCATGGATTTGTATTTCCTCCTCTATGTTAGTGTAGTCCAACCAGGAGCAGACAAAGATACACATGAGGGTTTCTGCTACCATGCCATTCAAATAACATCTGAGTTTAGCAATATTGTTTAAATAAAAGACAGCTGTTTTAGAAAAGTTCTTTATATGGGCTTCAAATAAGTGTGTTGAATAAAGAGTACCACCAAGCTTCCTGACTACAGTGTTGACACAGATTTTAAATTCATCAATAATGGTCACCCAAGGAAGAAGATGGTATAGGTCAGAGACAGGTTTTGAATTTACATGGGTTTTTGTGTCATTTGCATTACAGTGGAATCTTTAACTACAGCACCAAATTATCTGACCGAGGGGAAGCAAATATATTATAAGCAATAATGGACCAAGAACAGAACCTTGAGGGACAAAACTAATCACTCTCCTAACACTACAATGGTGACTGGTGCAGTGCATGGACCAAATGGTTTCATGTAGACAAAGCCTCCTGCAGATGGGTAAATGAGCTGTCCGGAGACACCAGGTTCCAATGTCTTAAACCACTTTGACTTACAAGAAAATTTAAGGAGACTGAGCAAATAACATGGCCTACTTTCCTTACAGGCCATTTGAAAATGAGTACAGTAGTGATGCAATGCTTGGAACACAAATGCAGTTTAAGGGTGTTAGTAATGGGTCACAGACACAGCACACATGTACACTTTGTTTGAGGTGGCATGTGCTCACCACCCAGCTAGAGGTAGACTTCCTTCCAGGTACGTGTGAAAAGGTGAACAATTGACCGGAAGAGGAGGAAATATAAATCCATGGCAGCAAGCTTCAACTCGATGGAGACATTGGTGACTACTGTTGTGGTGAGTTTGATTTGGAGTGTGCAAATTGTTCTTCTGTTGAGAGACCAGTAGACAGCAGTTGTGTTTACTTTGTATTACACTGTTTGTTTTCACATGGAGGCTGATAGACCGTGTGAGCTTACAAGGACCATAAGAATTAGTTCATTTTTTGCTGCTCTTTGTATGTGGTAGGACTCGCAAGCCTGCATTTTGTAGTCAGTCCCCTGTCAGTTCCCTGAACGCGGGAGTTGGACTTTCGCCTCTGTACCATCATTTTAAATAAAAGTAAAGTAAACTAAATGGAACAACCTACTTCTGTGGCTCGGGTGGCTGTTGGAGCCTGGATGGAGCTGTAGCCTTGGCTATCATGGTTTTGAGAGGTCTGCCTTATGCCACTCTTGGGTTTGCTTTTTTCAAACACTCACACTACAGTCAGGTTACCCTACCTATTTCCCTTTTGCAGTCATTATGGTCATTTGTTTTTGAGTCGGGAGGTGCTTAGGTATAACAAACTGAAAAGACATGCACATTATAGTCCACATACACATGTGCATAATATTAACAACAGGATTTTTCCACTGTGTTGGTAGAAAACTTTGATTCCCAACCTAGCTGGATTAGGTTTGATGTTTGTTAGAGTTTCACAACCTGTACAGAAGAGTTAGTGACTATAGTACAGAGAGTGTGTATAACGGGTATATTTCCTTGTTCTCTGCTGCAGCTCTCTAATCCTATTGAATTGTTTTGTGTGTTGTACAGTGCAGCTTTGTATTTGATCATGTTGTCCAGAACAGTGCAAACAGAGTTCATTTATTCATTTGTCATCCAGAAACTGCTTAGAGTTGCAAAACCACCTAAGAGGATTGAGATCAGTTGGGATGGCAAGTATGCGATCCAGTTACTGTAAAAATTGAAGAGGCGTGGGTCCAATGTAGTTTGGAAGTCAGTATGTTTTTATTGGCGTTCGAGCAGTTGCAACGAGAAAGTTTTACAATGATCGGCAAAGCGTCACAGAAAAACAGTCTCTTTGGGTTCACGGAGAAATTTAACCCTGGTTGATACATTAATGCACTTTATATACCTTCTCTGAGTTCTTTGTCCTCAGAGGCGGGAAACAGGAAATGTGTATTCCAGCTACATTCTTGCGTCTGGCATTCTTAACTCTGTCAATCACCTCTGTGACCTGCTTCCTGCTGGTCCGCAGGAGGTCTAACCCTCAGCCCTCAACCAGAGGCCTAGCCAAGTAACAGTCTATGGCAGCTTTTGTGTGTGAGTGTGTTGGCACCCAGGGTGTTGGCACCAGTGTTGTGCATGAACGCGTTAAAATAGCGTGTTCATTGAACATGCTCATTTTTTCGGTGAACGGTGAACTTGAACATATCCGTTTGCAACTAAAGAACGCGAACCTGAGCTCGTTCAGGTTTGCGCGAGATTCGGAATCCTTGGGTGTGTTAAAGTTACTGCTTTATGAATAAACACGGACAACGTTATTCCATACTTCAGACGTTTTTATTTGCACAACTCATCCATCAGATAGACTGACAGCTCGCAACCAACTGCCCATATCCCGCGTAACAATCACTGCGCATGTAGACGTACACATAAAATAGTCCCTGGAGCAGCTCTTTTAAAAAATGGAAGAAATTAACTGGGACTGTGAACTTGTTCAAATTCAAAATTGTGAACTATGAACGTGAACTTGTTCATTTTAATCTGTGCGAACTGAACTTTGAGCTAGCTCTTGTGAAGTGTGAACTTGCACAACACTGGTTGGCACCTCTGTGTCTGCGGGATAGAGGAAGAGACCATTCATGGGGTCTCTCAAACCTTACATTATAGATTGGCAGGCATATCCTATATCTGTACAACACTTTTTAGGGTTTTCTGCATAAATTACAGAACTACAATGACCCTTAGGTCTGACTCATTACAAATAATTTGTGTGCCATCCAACCTAATTTAAGCATGCAGAATTTTGACACACTTTCCTATGCCACATGCTTAAGCATGGACCATTTTTTATCTTCCTCCACATTTTCTCCCCATCTTAGTTTTCCTGCCACATTACATCATCTAAAATGCTCCACCTCCTTGATTTATGTATCTTACCATTGATTCCTGTTCACATTCAGCCAACTGCAGCATCTGTTCATTGTAGCCAATTGTAAGTCACTTTCTGTCCTTGTCAGAAAATAGAAGCCCCTTTGGCTGTGCATGAAAGCTAGCTGGCTAACTACAATCGCTAAGTACTCTTGCCTTACTGTCAGGAATGATGGGTGTGAGTGTGCAGATTCCTTTAAGTGTTTTGGAGATATGACAGCTTGTTGTCACATCATCTTGTTGTTGGCCTGCATAGCTATTGACAGTGAGCCTGGCAACAGGGAGTGCTGCCTGGTAATGAATGGCAAATTCATAAATGACGAGGACCTCTTGGACCTCATGAAGGCCTTTTGCCCAAATGGAATTCTGGCAGAGAACTCCCCCTGACAACACTTTTGTTGTGGCTATGAACACCCAATAAAACCCTATCACAAACATGACAAGTATTTCCAATGGGAGGGGCCTGGTGCAAGAAACAGGCTGCCTAGGGCGGGGTTTAGAACTGATTATTCATAGTGGGCATTGAATTAGGAGAATAGGAAGCACTGATATAGGGCACACTGACTGTACTTGACACATGATTACAGTTCTACTGTCCCATCATTTATCCATAATTAATGCAAAATGAAAATCAGTGAAGCTTATGTCCCCAGAGGAATTTTCATATGTGGGCCAAAATGAAGATCACATTAAATTAAAAATCAAAATTCTTCTTCCAGAGAGAGGGTGGGTGAGGAATGATAAAGAAAAAGATGCCTGGTTCATGTCTTTGTGGTAGTTCAAGCTGTGAGATTTAACTGCACTGTTTTGACTGACACTGTTCTGAAGTGGACTTACTGGACTTGCATGAATCAACCATATTTCAAGACATGTTTTAATATTATTTTTTAGTTTTTTCAAACAACAGGGCTAGATATGGTTTCACATTACAAGTGGTTTATCCTTTTCAAAAATATAATTTTGTTAGGATAATAAATTCTCATATGAATTTACATATATTTATACATTTGATAAAGCCCAATTATATTTACATAAAAACTATATTTTATATTTCTGTACAGTGCATCCACAAACAAAAAACAAAGCACTTATTAACGGGTGACAAATTTTATTTACAATCATGTTCACATTAAATGTCTAAAAAACAGATTTAAATTCTTTACATGGAGATAAAACTATGTAATTACTGATTGAATCAATTAGTTTTTAACATTGATCAATGCGGTGTATTGTTTGTCTGAACAAAGTGTTTTTTTGGGTTTGAGAAGTAGGATATCATCTTCAAAAACAGCTCCAGCTAAAGACACACACAAGTGCTATGAGGGCAGATCATTCTAGGGGATTAAATAATAGACCAGAAATGAGTCCATATTTATCACATGATCTCAGTTTACAAGTATAAAACTGTTGGATAACTTGGGTCAAAGAATACCTCTAATCTTGAGACCCCATGTCAAATGGTCCAGACAACAGACACATCTGATAACACCTAGAGTAAACCAAGAAGTGATTAATAGGTCATCATGATAACTACCCCGTTGGGAGCAGCAGAAATGAAGGATCTGTAAATTAACTTATACATTAAAATGAAAAAAAAAATCAGTTTAGAAATCTTATAAAATATTAATGTTCTTAAACACTTTTGTTTTGTACTGTTTTGTTCTGATGCAATGATGCCTATATCAATTACATGCAGATTCACACGACACATACAGTTCAGTGATGGAAAAGAGTATTTTTATTTTCATATTATTCTTACTGCCAAAATCCAAAATGTCATCAAGACAAGTAAGACGTCTATACATACACCTTTGAACAAATGAGGGATACAGGAAAAATCTTAAAGAATCATAAAGATTATAAATAAGATTAAGTGTACTAATTAACAATCATGCTCACATTGTTTCAGTTAAATTTTATGTTTTGACAATTGTATGATGTCTAGTTTAATTTTTCTTCATTTATATCAGGGAATTCACAGTGTTCACAGTTTAACAAGGTCCAGTAATTTGATTTGTATGTCTTTAGTTGGTCTCCTTCTCTGGAAAATGTGGATAGGGGGCATATGGAGGGGGTGGCTCCTTTAACAAGAATAAAAAAAAAAGTTTACATGTTACATTCTTGCCTGAACAGATCAACACATCTACGTTCAATCTAACTGAGAGGAAGAGAGGGGGGTGCTCACCATGGGCATGTAGACATTATAAGGGTTCTTAGGATTGTAGTAGGCACTGGGAGCTGCTTCAGCTGGCTTAGGGTTTTCTGAAAGAGATACAATACGGTGTGTGCACACAATACCTAGTAAGGGGGTATAACAGTGCATAGTGACAGGGACTGAAAAAAAACAAAAGGCTACAACCCCCTCACCACCCCCTCCCCCAACACACACACATACACACACGCAGACATGTGCGCACACACACACACGCGCGCGCACACACACACGCACGCACACACACACACAGAGTCAAAGAGGTGCTAAATGTGGAAAAAGTCCGAGTGGTGTGTCTTGGTCTTCAAATCTTGGATTTGATGTGTGAATGAAAATGTTTTGATTTTTAATCCTGAGAAAATAAGCACTGCAAATAGGTGGATCAAGATAGGAGAACTGCATTACTGTTTTACAGTAATGACAGGGATTTACAGAGAATGAAGAGAATGAAACAAACCTGGGGCAGTCCAGTTCTGGGGGGGTCCAGGATATGGGGGAGGCTGGAGCATGTAGACAGGGGCAGTTGGGATAGAGGGGAATACTCCTGCAACAGGAAAAATAATCAGAAATGAAAACTCCTTAAAATGACATTATCAAACATGTTATGGTTTTGATAATATTAAATCAATAATTAACTGGATTTATATTTGAAGATGATGAGGAGGCCACAGAACATTACATTACATTACATTACATTATTGTCATTTAGCAGACACTCTTATCCCGGGGACTTACATAGGTTACAGCTAAACATTATAGTTTATCTACATTCTGAGTAGAATCCGCCATGCCTTCAATGTAAAATCCATGACAAAACAATGGTACAGCACACCGTTTCACAATAATGTAAATAATATTGTCAATAGCAACAAGACCTGAAGAGGCAGTTGGGTGGGAATATCCCATGATGCCTTGAGTAGTATGAGGACCTTGGTAGAAATTATTGTGCTGGAGGACGTAAGGGTAACTGTGGGGTACTTTTGGAGGGCCACAGCCATTCACTTCCCCAGTGGAGGGATAGCCATATGAGGTACTCCTATTTTTTGCTGAACGAGATGCTGAAAAAAGGAGAAGGTTGGAATATAAATGCGGTTTACAAAATGCATAGGCAAGAAGGGTCACTTTCTGACACATGCAAAACCATTACACAATCACAGCTCTCACCATTTGTAGCCACTTTGAAAAGGTACTGTCCAAAGTCTATGGCCCCTCCGCTTAGGAAAGCTATCTTGAAATTAGCCTTGCCCTCCCAGCCCCCTTTTGGGGAAAAAAGAAAGAGTCAAAGAAAAGTCAATGCATTGCTTGGATCAATATAAAACAAATGTGCTATTTATGGCACTAGTTAGCCCAGAGATTTTATTTTCTGTGCTGCTAAAATAATATTACATGCCATACATAGCATTTAAAACACCAATATGTACAAAGACATCTAAAGGGTGGCCTACCCCCAGGTTCAGCATATAACATGCCCCTAATGTAGTTTGCAGAAAAGGCTGGCTGCTCAATGCTGCAGCCCTTCATCAGGTAAAAGGGGAACATGACTGAGCCCAAACTGTCTTTAGCATTTTTGGACAAAAACACCATCTGCGCAGAGAGAAGAAACGGGTTACATTTACATTTATTCATTCGGCTAACACTTTTATCCAAAGCCACTTACAACTGAGGCAGAGTACCACACAAGCAAAAAGCCATATAAGGAGTCAGCAATTTTAGAAGTGCTGCATGACCAGGTTTCAATAGTTGGCCAGACAAGGTACAAGCTAGCTGCTAGAGATATAAGTGCATTAAACCATTAGATCTTTTTAGTCAACCTTTACAGTCAGTTACGCTGATTGACACTAGAGAAACACTAGAGCACAGTAACATAGCACCAGGGACTGAGGTTACGAGGACTGAGTTACCCTGTATGGGGTCAGGTAGACGGTGCCCTTCTTGGTTCCCCTTAGCAGCTCTGTCTTGCTGGTGATGTTGCTGAAGGACAGCTCCACATCTGTACACTGGCTCAGCACACTGCAACACACACAGACACAGACACACACACACAGACACACACACACACACACACAACACACAACCAGCTCAGCTCAAACATACAGTGAGCATCATCACAGACTGGTGTATCACAACTGCAATATGACAAAGACTGAAATATTAGGCAGTTTTCCAAATCTATGTTGTAGGCATGGAACTGTAGACAGACTTTTGTTTTTTTCTTGTGAATGGCAAGTGTTTAATTCATATTTTACCTATTAAAACTATTTCCAAATTTTACACATTTTCCACACATTCCCCCATATGGTTTCTTAAATTCAGTTCAAATTCAGTCTAACGTGCGTAAATCAAGTCTGTGTTTTTGCGTATCCTTCCCAATTCTCACCATATAAGTTACATCTGCCTAATGTGTGTTCTTTATATTCCAGCAGTGCTTCTACTGTCACTGTTCACCTAATGTTACAGGTAATCCGTAACATAGCTAACTCGGACGTTTTGCAATACAGCAGAACTAAAAGATGCTTTCATTGTTAATACTGTAGGGGCACTGTCCAGTAAGGTTAACTAATCGAGTCATTATGACTAACAACCATCGGATTTGAGTCTTGTGACAACTTGCTGCACTGTTCACTTCTCGAATCTTTGTTGCAGTAAATGGAGCACAGCTGCGTAACACAATCGAGAATAGGTCACCATCCTACTAGATAAGTGACAAGCAGACTTATACGATGGTAAAACGAATCCATTTGACAGGTGGGACACCATCAACACACACGGCATCGTAAATGGTCAGGCTGGGGTAGCTAGCTAAATAAGACCTTACAAGCTAGCTTTACCTATGTAAAATAACAAATACAGTAGTCTAGCAACAAACTGCAAGGTGCATAGCCAGCGATAAAAAAACAATTAAGAATTTGTCAACGATAGTTATCCTATGCACTTAGAAAACTTCTAGCCAATGTAGCTATCACTTGCTAGCTTGCTACAAGTTAAATAAACATTACAAAAATGTTACAGACCTACCTTTCGCCATTGTTAATTAATACTCCACCGTTGCGTGAGTGATTTCGGTTCAACGCCATGTCTGAGTAACATGAGATTGATAAAGAGAGCTAGAAGTATCTCACAGGATCGCTACCTAGCTCAGTACCTCCACTCCTCCTAGCTATCCGTCTCTTTTCGAGAGGTCGCTCCCCTTAATCCACTACGTCACGGGGTTATCCTCGTGTTTTGTAATCCATAACCCTAACGAGTAATAACTCTCTCTGGTAAACAAAACAACAGTGTATTTTATTTCAACGTTTTTAGTAACATAGCTATGAAATTAGCACGATATACACAAGACGGATACATGCAGCATCTAATCAAGTTGTGTTTACTATAAAATACAAAAATAACTTTATGAGAAAAATTATTAATGTTTAATAATGAAAATGCAGAAGATACATTTTCATGGACAAATCTTGTATGTAAAATGTAACTTGCAGTTTACCAATGCATACATTTTTTTTCTTATTTTAAGATATACTGTACACTACCAGTCAAAAGTTTGGACACATCTTATTAAGATGATGGGAAACATGCATTCAAAAACATCTTTATCTAAAGACCCATGCTTAAATGCTTGAAATATGTTCCTTATACAAATATGAATAGTGAAGTTGATGCCTATGTATGAATTTCTTTCCTAAAAAATGTAATTTTAAAAAATGTTTAAAAAAAAAAAAGGCTATTTTGATGAATCTAAAATATAAGTTTTGAGGTGTTCGTAACACTTTTTTTGGTCACTGCATAATTCCATTTGTGCTGTTTCATGGTTCTGATGTCTTTACTTTTGATTGGTACTGTGTGTTTTAAGAAAAAAGAACTGAATATGCATATGTAATACAACAATTATTAAACGAGAGAATTCTGTTTCTGGATAGTGAGATACTCATTCAGTGAAGGTCAATAAAGAGGTGCAAGGTTTATTGTTCTTTTACAAAAACCATATTCATACAAACAATATTAATGGTGACAACAACATCACGCGCACACATAAAAGATACTTTTTGACTGTTTGCTTTTGATTTTATCACATAAGTTTTGGCAAAAACACGACAGAGGAAGCGAGAGGGTATGTGGAGGGGGATGGAGGGGAAGGAACAGGAGAGAAGCACGTCAGGAAGGGCAATTAATCAGAAAAAAGCCATATTTCAAAAATAATTTCCAATAAATAACCACCTAAATTATAATAATACTTCAATTGCAACAACAATATTCATACAAGTTTCAATGAAATTTACAAACAAATATTTACAGCAGTGAACAAAATAAATAAAAATAATATTGATTGAGATATTGATGAACAGAGATATGGGTACGTTGATATAGTGATCCAGTGAGGTAATGCAATCATTGATGTGTTTATCTTAATTACACAGACTGAATAGTGATTTCTTGATAAAAGACATAGTTTGCAAATTGTCTGATTGACATAGAGAGATCAGTTCATACACCTGTATTATATGAAGATGGTATTAGTATTAGAAAGAGAGAAGTGTACTTGCAAGCATACATACAAACATAATATCTGTAACATAAGATTGCCAGTTACCCTTCTTGTCGTGTTACATCTTGTCTTTTCCCTTGACTATTTACAATAGGTAAATAATAAAACTACACACTACATGACGAGATTCCTCATATACATAGAAAAAAATCTGCAAACGCTCACCCACTCATACATACAATGTGACTGTATAAAATATTGTGAGAAAAAACTGGTTAAATGCTGACCATTAATGAATTGCTTGGTACATGTATTATATACATTTTTCCACTGTAGAGCTGGAACCAGACAGGCTTGCTTAGTTCAGGCACCAGGTGGCTTTCCATTTTATCTTTTGTCAAGGTGAATGAGAGCTAACCATGTCAGTTCAGCCACTATTGTTACTGGTGCTGTCCTGCATATAAGTGAACTGTGCTTTGAGTTCGCAGGCTGTTTGACAATGTTACTAAATTTGGTGCTCAAACTGAGGAGATAAAGAAGCATATCTCCTTTGGTGATCACAGCAAGGGGAGGTAGGTAGGAGAATTAGACGCAAAAGAAGGAATTAACATAATGTAGTGTTTTGGGAAAGCCTAAGCTTTCAACTGCAGACAAAGTCCAGGCAGTTTTCATCTGCACAGAGAGCAGCATTCGCCAGCCACCAGATAACCACATACATGGCTGACCCATGTTCCAAAGTGTAAAAAAATGCAGAAAAAACATAAATATTGGGAAAAAACATAAATATTGCACAACTTTCCAAATGTGTTTGGCAGCATGTGCTTCAGCTGTTTTGGGGTGACCCAAAAGACAGGGCATTGTGCTGTACGAATTGAGCCAGCTTTTCCTTCAGCTTGAGCCAACCTGTTTACTGCTCTACAATAGAAAATGGAAGATGGCTAAATGTAAAATGATCTGTTAGCTTCTGTGGTTAATGTTAGTTTACGTACGACCAGTTTACTCGAATAATCAAGATGGTACACTATATTATACTGCTGTAAGTCATGGAAGACTCCTGTAAACATATGCTGTACTCATAAAGATTATTAATGAGGGGGCAAAAAGATGAAAGAAGGTAAACTGGGGCAGTGGCTGAACATATGGAATATTGTGGTAAGACTGCAGTTCACTCCTCCATCCACATGGTGACACTCTAGCATAATTAAATCAGAGTTACAAATGGATGAAGACAAGCAGAGGATAAGGTAAGACAAAGTAGAAACTAAAAGTTTCAAAATACTGATTTTAAAAAAGAGTGATTTAAAATAGCAAATGTAGATAATTACTTTGCCTTTACATGACCATTCATACTGTGAAGTTGCCACAGTTTGTCTCTCTGGTTAAAATGATTCTTGCGTGTGCAGTAGGGAGGTGTGCTTTATCTGGCAAAGCAGTGGAAAGATTTGGAGGAATATAGAGAGAATATTTCAACAGGAATCTGTACAGCAATGAAATCCTCCAAGCATGCAGTGATGCCATCAGAGTATGAACTCAAAACACTATCTCTGTCTCCCCTATTTCTCTGTTGTGTTTCCTGTATTACCACTCACAGGTTACTCTCCTGTGTGTCGTTGGGGGGCGAGGAGGAGATGGGGTGCAGGCCTCCGTTGTCATTCAGCCTCTTGGCGCGATATGTTTCATAATGGATATTGTGTGTGACCTCCTTAAGGTCTTGCAGGTGTGACCTGTAAGGGAGAGTGGAGGGATGGCCATCAATATAGTTCTCTCTCATATATATATATATGTGGATGGACTGTGCAACTACAGTACATTGAAACCACAGAAACAGATATTCCATGTTTTCTGATGTTAGCATTAAAGCTGTCTGATCTACAGCTAAGCACAGTGTTTCAGAGAGCATTTCACACATTGCTTCAGTGAGGTTGTCAAGGCTGAATTTAATGAGGCAGTACACTGCCATGAGATGCATCTGTCTACAGCAATAGATTCTATAAACATTAATGGCTTGGAGAAATGCTACTGTGTGAATTCTGCACTGGAAGATAAGGGCTGTAAACACCATGGAGGTTTTCTGTTTGCTAGATATCAGCAAGCTGAAAATTCAGTCTGCAGTTTCAATAAATAATTACATGCCGCAATCACCTTACCTTATCAGAAAATCTCGTAGTAGGGCAAACTCGCAGTGATTGGGGTTTTCAACTGAAAACAAGAAGACAGATCACAGGTTCTGTTTTCACGGAAATTTCACACAATTTGTTGTCTGCCTTCGACCAACATGCATACGATCTCCATCTGATTATCTTTCTGGACATGATTGTAAAATGACAGCAAGAAATACTAGAGCCACATCTTAAAGACAGAAGTCTATTCTGAAAGTTTAATTAGGTAAGTCAACAGTTAACACAGTCACCACAATCCATACTGTACCTCCCACAGTACACAAAGGGGTTGGACCAATCTTGAATTTACACAAATTTTAGAAAGACAGGGACTTGACAACAGATCCTAGCCTAATACTGCCATTGGATTATGAGTGCCAGGATGTGGGGCAATTTAGAAATCAGAAAAAAAGGTGACATTATCTTCTCTGCTCCTGATAGATTAAATGTAATGGTTTGGATGCTTTAATAATGCTTCTCCCCCAACTGGCAATACTTAAGCCTGGGAGCTGTCAGACACACAGACCACTGTCTCCTGAGTAGAGCCAGACACAAGAGAATGATGCCAAGTTTAACAGCAACTTCAGCACTGGCACATCATACTTCTGTGTCTTTCATACACTATCTCATTATGGTCGATCAAGTTCTGCTTTAGTAAAACTGCATGAGGCTCACAGTTATAAACCTAGTGTAAACCCCAGAATCACATGGGTTTGCTCATTTGCATCAAGGGTTAATGCTGACACTGACGGCACACATACCTGAGTATTTATGCAAGTGTCAAGTAACCCTTCCTAAATATCCTAAACAGAATCAAACCAGTAATTTGATAAATGGAGGTCATGCAGAATCCTGTAAGAAATCTCGGTCTGTCTCTTCTCAGACGCACACTCGAAATGAAGCTCTTCTCAAAGTCCCACTTTCTTTGCCGGCATAAATAGCCACTGCGGTGCTGAAAAAAGAAAATCAGTCTGCTGAAGCACACAGGCACAATATAAACATCATGTAAACAGCTTACCTTCAACCACTCCCCAAGGGGTCTTCCTCCCCAGAACCCGCTTGCCATTAACTTGGTACTCTTTGTCACTGCCCACCACTGCAAATGGCATCGCCTCCTGGGAGTGAAAGGAGTTTAATGCGGCATAAACAATGTGCAGGGATTGAAAGGGACACAACGATACATTATCACAACCCCGAGTGAGAGTGAGCAAGACAGGGGTAATGAGAGAGGGAGAGAGAGCGGCAGGAGAGCTTTATTATATCCATTTAATTTAATTAGAGAGAGACAGTACACAGATGACAGAGAGGAAAGAAACGCAATCAGCTAAAATCACTCAATTTAAAAGTCAGTGAGAGAGCGAGGGAATGGATTGGAAGTGTTTACCCTGATTTTGTCATTGTCACTCTTGTCCTCCATGTCTTCATCAAACTCCTTCTGAGGGTAGAACTCTATTCCACACATCTCCAACTCCTTCCTCACCTATGAAATAAAGGAATGAGGAATATGTTAGTCTGTGAAACACATAGACATTTTATTGGGCTGGTCAGTTCAACATGTTCTTCTATATTCTCACAAGCCAAATTCAGCTGATTCTGTTTTAAATTAATGTTTAGGTTTTGTCAGTTTTGTCAGTGCAGATACTCTTATCCAAAGACCAAGGCTTATACCTTGTCCATTCAGAGTCAAGATGGTCGTTTGCATCTTCTAGTTCTTTCTAATCAAGTCTGCAGCAGTGAAATTACACATAATTAGAGCGTAGCTTGACAATAAGTGGTTCACTTGACATGTGTTTACATCTGCTTGTTTGAGGTCTGTGTGCTAAGTAGATAGTTATGTCAATACTTTAAAGATGGGGCTTTCCTGGCTGCATGAGAACAACCCTGTGTGTCTCTGTCTTTGTCCTCTGTTTACAGATTCCACTACAGCATAATTACCTACAGTATGTGAGTGCAGTTAGTTATTAAGTAGCTCTGTGTATTCTCACACAGACAGGAAAGACTCACTCATTACGATATCCCTTTGGAATAAAAATAAAAATCAATCGTCTGATGAAATTTCCATACTTACACATTTTTGTTTTTTCTTGCAGTAATGCAATATAACAAAATGCAAAGACCTTCCTGCGCTACATCACATGTCAAGTTGGAAAATGAGCTGAGAAAGACCAATGGGAAAAACCTGGCAAAAAAAGACGTCTAGCTGAATCTGAGCTAGGCATTACATTTTCACGTTACGACAAGACAACGAAAGAGCACATACAATGTGCAAATGTTGTATAATTCCACCGTCCCTTCCCTAATCTCTTCCTGTCTCTCTTACCCTCTGTTTGAACTCATTCTTTTCCTCAGGTGTCAGGGTGTCAGACTTGGCGATAACAGGAATGATGTTCACCACACGACTCAAGTGCTTCATAAACTCTACGTCCAGCTGTCGCAGACTGCAAGAGCGAGAGAGACAGGTAAAAAAGGTCATTGATATCTTGTGAGTAGAAGATTGGAATTGATACACAATGTACATGATATGACACACTCATATGAGACTTGATAAAATATATTCAATCAGTGTATATTTTAAATAAAGTTTGATTACATGGGACTGGGTTTGCGTTGTACACTGCCATCTGAATGTTCATGGATGTGACTGTCTGGGAACAAGTATTCACTCATACACCATCCGCTCCTGTCCTGCAGGTAGAGGTAGCTATTGACTATAGCGGCTGAAACGCTGAAGAGAGCAACCAGGGACAGATGAAGAGCAAAGAGTTGTCTGCTGTTTTGGTCTTTTGTTTTTGATCAGAGGATATGTGTTAGAGGGATAGAAAAGAGAGAGAAAGTATGCGACCCTTGTTATATTTTGCACATATTTAAAAATAAATTGTCAACAGCACCACTCAGCGATATCGCTACTCCCATGCTGGGCTGAAGTCCCAGGGGGGAGGTGACTTGCTGGAACACTATACTGATTATTCTATCCCAATCTTTAGAGCACATCTCCTGCCTTTTCTTGCCTGCAGCCCTGCTTATACTGTGCGCACACAGTCACTCCATGGGTACTTACAAATTCAGGAATGCCTAGTGCGGGAGTGGAGACAGCTGTGGAATTAGCCTGAGCATTCTGCATTTAAACCCCAGAGGGACCAGCAGGACTACAGAGCATCCACAGTGTATGAGGTCGTGCTTGTGTCTGAGCTCTCACTAACGTCCGGTGAGAGAGGCAGACAGCATGTGTACGTGGGTGTGTTTGAGTCTGAGCTTGCACTACAGTCCATTGAGCATTAGACAGTGTGTATAACAGGGCCAAGTTACTCACGAGTGACCGGTGGGAGAGATGAAGTACAGGCAGCAGTGCACCCTGGTGTCAGGGATCCTTTTCTTGCGGGCTATGTTCACCTCCTCCTTCAGGAACTTCTCGTACTGCTCATTGATGTACTTGGAGATTGGCTCCCAACTGGGTGAGGGTGATGATAAAGATGGAAACAAGGTGAAAAAAGAAGCTACTTTGGGCTGTGACGTAACTGCAATATGTAGAAGCAGGTGGTGAGATCGGAAGGTTTAAATTTTAAATTTGAGAAATTTCAGAGCTCCATTATTATTATTATCATGCCTAAAACATACACTTTTGATCACATACACACACACACACACACACACACACACACACACAAATAGACACACAGAGGCTACAAATATATAAAATATGTGATAAAAGTAAGAAATACACCCAACGTGCACCTTCACTTTTCACGTTAGTTCTGTGTGTCTCTTTAAACTCACATCTGCATGCACACACACACACACACACACACGCACACACAAATACATGCACACACGCTCACCAGTTTTCATTGTTGATCTGGTCTCCAAATCCTGGAGTATCGATTACTGTCAACTTCATCTTCACACCACCTTCCTCAATCACTGTAATATTCACAAACAGTTGCACTTTTTATGATAAGGGTCAATCACAGGGCCATCAGCAAATGCCCTTGTCTATAAAGCCCTTTATAAACAAGGGCAGTTACAAAAGACACGGTTACAAAATGCATGTCTGTAGGACACCAAAGTGGCATGTTGACTGACAAATCTGAAGTCAAATCTAAATCTGCTGCAGAGAGGTGACCCTGAGGAAACCCACACACCCATACAGGCCCAGAGCCTATAAGAATTGCAGCTGACATTCCACCCATCAGACTCTCATCCATCCAATTGACATTTCAGGTTTTAGAAGAGGAGGTGGAAAGCAATAAGATTACAAATGGCTTTTTTACTTCCTGGCCCAAACCAAAGTCCATGCAGAGCAAATGTTGCCAAAATCAATTATATTTTAAAACCACAATCCTGCAAAAGATAGTTTGCATCTAATTAAATTACTCTACACTACACAGATATGCTTACAATGACTGGAATATTTATTGAGCACATTTGGTTAAGCACTTTGTTCAACAAAGCTGTGCCCCTGTGGGAACTGAACCAACAACCTTTGGGTTATGAGTGCTGGTCCTTGCCATTACACCACACTGTCACCCCAACACATATGTGCTCTCCATCCACTCTCTCTCTGCACCTCTCTCTCTATGCCTCTCATCTCTCTCTCTGCCCCCTCTCTCTCTCTGCCTTCTTCCCCTCTCTCTGCCCTTTTCTCTCTCTCTCTCTCACACACACACACACACTCTTTCTCTCTCACCATGGGAAACACTCTTGATCTCCACAGTCTTGGGGATCTTTTCATCACGGCTCCACCCAGTGCTCCTCCTGCTGACCTGAGACTTGAACAGCGTGTTCACCAGGGTAGACTTCCCCAAACCACTGTGACCTGAGAAAGGGGGGAGAGATGGATGAGCCATCAGAGGTGGAGGTTAATCCCTATATTATAAATATTAGTCTGTATTGTTACCAATTTATACAGCTGGGCTAGTCTAAGGCTAATCATTTTGTTGAATGTTACAACAAATCTGACCCCACGACTACAAACATTTAACACTCTATCAAGGAATATGCCGACTCCTAGGTAAAATGTTAAGTCTGTCCCAGCTCACCTACTACCATGATGTTAAAGTCAAACCCAGTCTTCATGGTCTTCTTCCTCATTTGTTCTATGATGGTGTCGATCCCAATGTATCCCAGCAAAGCTGATCCACCCCCCGACCCCTGACCTCCCACCGCTGACCCCTGTGAGCTGTGGGTTGGTGCTGTGGGGGGCTGACTGACATGAGAAGGCTTGGCTGGGACTGCAGGTTTGGGTCTCACCTCAGGGGGTACTACTTCTGACATAGCTGCAAAGAGAGGTTAATGCAAGAAACAGTGAATGAATCACTAGGATGGAACACAGTAATGGTACACAATTGAATGAAGCCAGAGGAAGGTTAATACATGATATACTCCCTGACAGTACAGAACTGTCTACTACACACGTCACACAGTCAAACACACCCAATTATGTGCGGACACACACTCACTCTCTCTCACACGCACATACACATGTGCACACATACAGAAACCGGCAAACAGATATTCACACACACAGAAGAACATGCAGACAGATATGCACACACACACACACACACACGCTCAGACACACCAAGAAAGATTGAAATTACATTAGTGATATTTCATCATCAGGTCAGGGCCTTTGTGATTTTATGAAAATTATCATTGTAACAAAAGAAATCTACGAATAAAGTTTCCACTTTATGTACAAACTTAATATAATAAAAACCATTTTATTATGGCGTTTGATTTTTATCATTTTATAGCATGTCACCTCAACCTGGCATCTCGTTGTAGCATTTTTCACGCTTTTGTGATAGCCGATCGGTATCGTTTTGTTACGCAGTCCTTGTGCTACTTTATTCATATTTTTCAATAGGTTATTCCAGCTATGTTCTCTGTTTCCATGATTTAACTGATTTTTGTTTCGTGTGGCATCACCACGAGCTCTTCAGCTGGCTAGTTTGCTAGTGATATCCTCTAGCCTGTTTCCCAGCTATATTTTCTAGCATTCCACCTAGCTCTGCATGCAGCGGCTCGTAATTCTCTTCATTCCCGTTGATTCGCTTTCCGCGCAGCCCGAATAACAGCCATTTGATCCCCAAAGAACAGTCATTGTGGAATGGAATCTGCATGGAATCAGTCTGGCTACCTATTGTCCGCTTCAATGAATAAAATCAAACAATGCATCTGTGAGTTGGGACGAATTTGTTAGCACTGAACGTTTGTCTACTTACCGATTCCTTTTTGCCGGTAGATTCCTCGCGCGAATCTATTTCTTGGTCTTAGTGTAGCGGTATGAATTGGAATTTCTGTCCCTGCTCCCCAAAATTAAATAAATAAACGCAGGATGTCCAACACAGATAAGCACAGGCTGGGCAATGTAAGAGATGGGTCATGTGACTAGTCTGGGTACCTCTCTTCCCTCTCCTTCCCTTTCTCTCTACGCAGTCGTTGACCCCCCCTTTCGCCGTTCCGTTGCCAGGGCTACGAGAGGAGAGAAGGGCGAGTGATGCAGCGCGCATGCTCAAACAATGCCTCGTTCCCCTTCCAGCATCGTAATTCTAGTAGGGATTATTGGCAAGTTTAGGTGATATTGGAAGTCATAAGATGTTCTAAGAAACTACTGTCTTTTGCAGGAGTCTGACAAATACTGAGAAAACAGTGGTGGAGGGAACAGTGATGGAATGAACTCCCCACAGGAGTCAGGACAGCAGAATCACTGGCCATCTTCCGATGCAGACTGAAGACCCACCTCTTAAGGCTACATCTCGGTTCCACCTCAATCCCCACCCCCTAACACCTGCTACTTGTATTACTTGCTGTTTATTTTGTGTGTAGTATCGCAATGTATTTTGGATTCTGTGATCAAGTGACTGTGATGTATGGTAGTATACTTGTCTTCTCTTGTCTAGTCAGGTTGCACAAGTTAACTTGTGGCATGGCATGAATGGTGTTGTGCTCACATTCACTGGTCTGGGAGTGTTGTTTGCCTGGCCTAAGACTGTTGCTCATTCAACTTGAATGGATACACTGTTTTTTTGTGCTTGAAGTTGCTCTGGAGATGAGCATCTGTTAAATGAATGTAATGTAATATAATAACAGTAGTATGGCAGTCACCTAGATTTACTGGATATCAAAAAGGGATAAAGAGCTTCATCATCATGATTGCCCACCTCATTATTATTCTCAAAATAAATACTACTAGTAATGTTTTATTACCAGCTATCCGTGCATCATCTGGTGGTTTAAAGTTATAAACTGGAGTGAAACATACCCTCTAAGAGTACCAATGGCAGATCAGTGGCATCGTGGTAAGGAACAGGACACCACTGTCATACCTTTGAGCAAGGCACTCAGCACTAATTGCCTAAGTAGGTATCCAGCTGTTTAAATGGCTGAAATGTAAACTATGTAAATCTCTCTCTATAAGAGCATCTGCTTAGCAAATGTAATGTAATGCAAACTGATCAACACTCCAGATTGCACTGCATACATGATTGATTCAAAAATAAAACCTCCTTGTGAAATACAGTACGATGGCAGCGAGAAACTACGCAAATCTCTACAGACCTTCTGTGTGGGAGTGTGAGTGTGTATGTGTGTGCATGCACTGGTGTGTAAAAATTCCATATCATTCTAACCCCGATAAATTAACAGGTACATGTCCATGGGATGGTGATGACTTCACTTTTTCCGTATGCCAACCTGTTTTCCATCAACTACAGGTACCAACAAATGCTGATGTTTTATGTCCCTAAATGTCCAAATTTCATTGATATAAAGACAGTCGACGAGGCAGTACTCTTAATCTGAGCTATAGCAAAGTCCCGAAACAGCCGTTACAGTATAACATCAACTGGATGTTACGTTAGTGTTTTTTGCTAGTTGATTTCAAACTTCATGTAACAATCATTTTCTCCTCTTTCTCTGCAATAATACTTAAGCCTAAAGTTGGCATTTAATGTATTTCACAATGTATTGTGTATGCATAGTATTTCACCCTTAATGTGTACAGAAACAGTACTGGATTCTTTTCTCCTCTCAGGAATTTGTGTAAATGTCCAATGCTACACTTTCATAACAGGAATGGATTTTCAAGTGTCTTTTTAGTCATTTTGTTGGCATTATGAGTTGAGGTGCATTCCTGTCATTCTTATCTCAAAGACCAAAAGTTTCACTTTCAAAAAATCTCAATAATAATAAAAAGGATGAAATATAGGCCTCTATTTTATCGCCATATGTCTCAATACCTGGGTGTTACAGGGACAATGCTGAAAACAGATCTATGAGACACAGTACATGAGCCACTCTAAAGGAATAACAATGATACTTTGATCTGTAATACTCACACATTCTTTGTTGCCTTCTGTAGCGATCCATCTCCTCTTTTTCTAAATATTGCTGTTGCAGCTCTTTGGGTGTCTGCCTGCTTTTTCCCTCCCTCTCTGTCCTTTTTCTCCTTCTCTCTGTATTTTATCTCTCAGTTTCTGCGTGCCTGTCCCTCTGAAGATAAGAAATGTACAGCAAGCCTGACGCACTCATTCAAGCGTGTGCCTCTTTTATAAATATGTTTCCTAGTATTTGGATATGTTTGTGCTAATAACTGCCTATTCCTTTGTCATTCCCACCTCCCATAAGATAGAGTGTCCGTGTGCCACTAAATTGTTAGTATTGCATAGTCAACTCACCCATTTTCCGTATCTCTGTAATTTTCTCTGTACTCACCAGCCAGTGCTTGTCTTTCTCCAGCAGGTGTGGCAGCAGATATAGTGGGCTCAGGAAGGTGTTTGGGTTCCTTGGAAGCAGATGCCCAGTCTGACAGAAGTGGTTTCTTCCCATGTTGGGGAGAACTCCTGACCTCTCTATTTCTTTGACATTCCGGGCCTTTCTGTCGGAATGGCAAGTCTGAGGCCTTATCGGAATCAGCACAGTTCTGGAACACAGTAGGTTGGTTCTGATCCATGGAAAGGAGCCATCTGACAGTCCATTCAAATGTTGAATAGTCATCCCCCTCACTGTGCCCATCAAAATCGGAGGAAGTGCCCATTTGGGTCACTTCAGGGCAGGATGACTTCAGGACATTATTATTTATCATGTCTGTGGCTGATATGTTAGGACAGAAATCTTGCTGTTGTTTTGAGGGCTTCCTGCTTGTAGAATTTGTATGAATGTCCTCAGTGTGTGGGTTGCAGTGAACTGAAGTGGAATTTGAACAGTCTGTGGAATTTGGATGGATCTCTGCAGCTCTAAACAGGCCTGGGCAGGGAATAAGATCCCTGCTCCAAGGGTCCTCTGATTGGGTAGTGGGTGTTGGAAAGGCACTGCTGTCCACTGCTTGGATGTCCTGATGGGAAGATTTGCTCATCTGACACAGTTCATTTAGAGAATGCCCGCTGCTCTCATGAATGCTCTCTGATTGATGAGATTGATCCAGCTGGTTAGGCTCAAATTGTATCTCAGTTTGTACGTCCATCACACCACTTGAGTTGTGAGGTCCTGCATGGGATTTTGATATATTCAGGCTTTTTTGGGTACTTGCTGAGCTAATCTCCTTCCTCACAAAACTTGGTCGTAACCTGGAATTTGGACTGGGGCATGCTTTTTTTCTGAGGTGTTTGGAGTCAGAGTTACTGCACCTAATTTGCTCATTTCTATCATCACTAGCTGTAGCTTTGAAATTAGTACAGACACCCAATGAATATTCTTGTTTGAATTTATTTTCAGTGAACTCATTTTGGTTTCTAATCCTTGCAGAATCCTTAGTTTCCTTTGGTGTTCCATTCAGAATTGTGGCAGAGAAGAGTTCACATTCAGAATCACGGCTTTGGGGGAGATTTCTTCTGAGGAACTTTCTGTTTTCAGAAAAATCTGGAATTTTTGTTTGTTGTCGTAAGCCATACTGAAGCCTGGGGCTGGAGATGGGGATATTTACTCTTTCAGATGGAGGGAGGCAGCCATCTGTTACTTTTCCCCTATTACTCTGTCTGTCAGTGATGAGGGCTGTATGGTCATTGTTATTCAGTTTGCCATTGTACACAGATTTCCTGGACTTGTCGGAAAAATATTCCTGCTTCTGAAGCGTTTGTTTAAAATTTGTATATTTACCATCCTGATTAATTATCTCACTCCCATCACCACCTGTGCTCTGGAACAGTCCAGGTGGGGCACTCCACAAATCAGTATGAGGTGACGATTGAGATGCAGAGACTCTCTCCTTACACCCTACTTGATTCAATTCTACTGGTAATGTTTTCTCTAAAGTTAACTCATTTCTAGAGGTAGAACTGACATTCAGGCCGCGTTTGTTGAAGCGTTTGGTTAATGGTGACACAAGCAGTTTCACAAGCTGCTCAGATATTGGGCAATTCTGATGTGTAGATAAAGAGTCTTCTTTAGTGTGGTTAGATCGAACAAGAGATGATTGTTTGTCCTGGTTTTTGACTGTTGGTGAAGAGAGTCCTTTTATAAGATTTTCTTTGGCAGTTACAGCATGTGAAAGCATATTGCCAGAGTGAGGAGCCTGATGTCTTGTCTTTGGTGTAAAGGGCATCTGAAAATCCAGGTGTTCAGTTACAGGAGTTCTACCATCTGGACTGTGTTGTTTAATTGTTGTATTGCCAGCCTTGGTGAGGCACAACTGAGAGTCTTGGTCTTTTGCTCTCAGTTCAGAAAGTTGGTTTGAAGTCTGTCCTTTGGCACTCTGCCCTGCACAAATTGAAGGTGCCGGGATGCATTCTGGTGCCTGTCCACTTTTTCCAATACAAATCTCTGCTTGATTCAAGTCAAGGCTCTGAGCTTTCCTTTTCGTCTGGCAGGCTATTGCCCGATTAAATCGCTTCGGAGATAAACCGCAGGAATTCAGGCCTTGAGAAAAAGACTTGTGCCTGGAAATAGGATCCTTCATGCTCTTCACAGGCCCAGATTGAGTGAGGTTTAACAAAGGGTCTCCGCCAACAATTGTTTTGCAACTCAATGGTTCAGAAAGCTGCTCCCTGTTTAGGCCTCCCTGACCCCTATTATCAAAGACAGGAATAGGCATACTTCTCTGTTCCTTAGACAGAGTGGGACTTAATCTAGACTCCTGGCTTTTATTTGTAGGGAGTAGTCCTCTCTGAATCCTTGTCACTGGGACAGAGCTGACTCTGATTTTATGAGAGGGAAGACCTGAGGGTCTGTCCTTATTTGGTATTCTTGTTTGGAGATTTAATGAGGAAGGAGAAGAAGGTGATTCAGGTGATTGAGGTGCTTTGATTGTCTGCATTGATCCTGTTGAAACTGTATCTTTTGCATAAATCCTTGCACTAGATTTGGAAGTTGGAAAACTGGTGACATCTGAGCAACTTGGAGAGGGAGAGGACTTTTTACTGGGGAAGAAGGTGAAAGAAAGAAAAATAGAGAGGGAAGGGGAGAGGGAGGGGGAAATACAAAATATTGGCATTGTCAAACTGAGTTATAGAGTACATTTAGACAGACGATTTTGCATAATATGGACACATGAAATCTGTAGAGGCTCAAGGATGTGGTGAAATCTTTACCTGCCAGTGGGTATCTGCCCTTGGGACATTCTATGCAAAAGTAATCCTTTGTCACTGAATGAAGAAAGCTGGATGGCTTTCTTTTTGATTACAGGTGAGGAAAGGGGAAGGGGAAGTCGTGTAGAGGGAGGTGTTGCTGGTGGTTTTGGAGGAGATAGTGCTTGGGGTTCCAGTATGTTGGAGTTCATTGCGTGTGAGATCCCGGTAACAGGAGTTGAAAGAGAGAAGGAGAACTGTGGGGTGCATGAAATGACAAGAGAAAAACAAGAAACATCTCATGTCAAGTAACATCTGAAGACACAGCTTCACATAAGCAATTACTTATGTCTTAAACTTCATTTTCCTTTAAAAATAATTTTATGGTTTAATGCACTCATATATCTACCAGCTAGCTTGTATCTTGTCTGGCCAACTATTGAAACTTGGTCATGGAGCACTTCTAATATTGTTGACTCCTTATTTGGCTTTTTTCTTGTGTTGTACTCTGCCTCACAAGTCACTTTGGATAAAAGCTTCTACCATATGAATGAATGTAAATGTAAAACAGCAGGCCTAATCAAATGAGGGAAAGAAGATATTCAAGAATGGGACATGAGAGAGGGAAAAGTGAAATGATGTACAGGGGAAAATAATAATAATAATAATAATAATAATAATAATAATAATAATAATACTTCATCAAGAGTACCAAAAGCATGTGGAGACTGACAGACAATAGATCATGTGAAGGAAGAGGTACACATAGACAACCACGTAGACAACTATCAACACAACAGAATGAAGACTTCAGAAATGGGAATAGTGAATAGTGGATTCATAGAACAGTGGAACTTGAGCCGATGGGATTTACATTATTTTTAACAGGAAGAAAAAACTAATACTTTTTTTTAAAAAAAAACAATGAATGCCATTTAATCTAAAGCAAAAAACATGCTATTTTGTCACTGAGTATAGTATAATCAACTATACCAAACTGATTGTAAACATTACTTATATAGACAGAAAAGCATCAGAATGCCAAAAGATAACTGACCTGTGCAGCCCAGACTGTTTCTGCTCGTGTTGTTGACACTGAGTGAGGGAGAAGGACAGAGAGGAAGAATGAAAGAGAAGAGAGGGAGGCAGGGCTACAGGAAGCAGTGGGTACAAGAGGCACATTTTCTCCATTCCTGCCATGCAAAGTTCCTCTGTGTCCATCTCCCACTCCCATCTCTTTGCTTTCTGTGACTGGTATTGTTCTTCTGGGACAGAGAGGGGGGAATGAAGATTGGAGTGAGAAGTAAGGGGGGTGATATGGAGTGAAGATGTTAGGATGAGAAGGTAGAAGCTTTAAGTGTAGCAGAGAATGACAGGAGGAAGAAAGCAGTGTAAAAAAGTAGAGCAGGTATCAAGACTCGAAAAGTAAGAAGGACACACACCAAAATATTGATGGCAAAATATTAGATTTTATTATATCTCATCTTTGAGCACAGTATGCGCTTAACACAGAAGTATTTTTCCACACTAAAACACCTGTATCTAGTTGTATTCAAATCACACTGTATTAAAAGGATAGGGTAGTATCTGCTGTGAAAATGACAAACAATAATGAACACACAACAAACTTACATGAAGACATCTCTCATCTCATTTGTCTACATACTGGTGTTAATCTGGAAACTATTTGTTTGCAACCCTGAAGAGGGCTAGACACATACATTTGGCACATTATTACAGTCATCAGTATTAAACTTAAAAATGAAGACAAGTATTACCATGATCAATTTAATAACCAAGATAACAACAGACTAACTTGAAAAGAGGTGATAGTCCCAGTAGTGTTAAGGCTACTGGTACTAGCATAAATACTGAAACACCACAATCAAATTTAGAATGCGGGCAAACAATTTGGCAATATCTTCAAAAGCATTTAATAGACTACAAACATAGTGCAAATTTGGCACAATTTTGACCTTGCCTGAGGTCTGCTGCTTTATCAACTGTTATTAATTGGAATTTGTTCCTTGTCATTTCTCTCTCCCAACTTTTATGGCACAAAAATGTGTGATGTAGCCAGTCTATATACTATATTGAGCCCTGCCATCCTTTTACTTTCTGTTTACTATTTTATCTATTTAGTGTCCTGTCACTGATTTGAGCCTTCAACCCAATTGTCTCTGAAGGGTTTATATACTGAAGGTGTCCTGTGCAGTCCAGGTGGTCAGTACAGAATGTGTACATCACAACGCTCCTTCACCACAGTCATATCAGAGCATTATTATCGTCATCTTTGCTGCAGTTCTCATCGTTTGCCACGAGTGGGCGACGGTGTGCAGACTGAGAGCTCCACTTGTGTGCGTCCTGCAGCCCGGGCTCCAGAAAGTAGAGGCATGCGCCGAACCCCGCTAAAACCAGGACCGACACAAGCAGGTAGACGGGAACAAACCAGTCCAGGAATAGCCACGACATGTTTCTCTGGGGACAACATAGAAACAGAGAGTATAAGAACGTTATAAATGACTATTTATCAATATACTATGTCCTGCACAGCTTCTTCATCTGGATTTTGCTGAATACATACTCAATGGATGGGAGATGACAGAACACAGGGTTCTGTACATAAAATCACAATGGCCATTACCTGCAGTAGTTCAGTCTTGATACTTCAAAAGCTGCAGCAGATATTCACAATGTTGCCCTACGTACATAACGTAAAACACATTTTACAATTATTCACTCCCACAGATAAATAACTAAGAAGACGATGTAATGTTATTTAACAGCCAGTCACAATGCACTCTAGCACAGGTAAATATACTCCTGTACAACAGCTGCTTTGTAGTGAGGTTGATAGAAGGCCAATTTTAATAGATTTTTTTCTTTATCTCGTAGCGACACAAGGCAAGGCATTGCTGCACCAAAAGAAGAAATCCATCTTTCCCATTTAAAATGCATATCTGAAACTGTATTTACTGTATTCACAGCAATGACAACAGAAGCGTGCTGTATTAAATAGGTACATGCATGCACATACATGCATATTGAGTGTACATACCAATGATCGCTGTTAAAATTCCTCCTCCTGTACAGTAGCAGTACCCCAGCACAATGAATCCACAAATATTTTAATCGACGTAATATTCTAGGATGGCTAAAAGTGAGGTGATCTTTCTGATGTGCGATAACGTGTAATTTCACACAGGTTAGTCCTGCTCTGGGTTTACAACGTCATGTCTGGGGGAGGCAGGGAGGGTGGCGGGGGGGTGTTGCCATGGAGACTGGCTCAGTGATGCTGAAGAGAGAGAGAGTGAGAGGGAGGGAGATTTATATAACCATTTTTTTTCTGACCCTCAAGGAGAATAAGGCCATGCTGTCGAGTCTGCACTCTGTCAGTGCGGCTCACTTCCAGTTCATTAAACACCCTTACAAATAAGGTAATTTGTTACTTTAATAACCAGGGCAAAATAAGAGAGGAAGCGTACTGCTCCTTCTTCAGACTGCTCAGTCTTCAGACTGCCATAGTAAGCTGAAGGGATCTATTCTGCCTTGCAGAAATGCAGTTATAAGGAACAAACACATACCGGTGAATGTGACAGCTGACCTACTTTCTGACAGAGCAAGCACAAGACAGCCTGTGGCTGCCCCCTGCATGGCGAACAGCAGCGGTTTCTTACCAGTGTCACTATACAGTGAGCTACTGTGTGCCAAAGGGCTTTCACTTGCACCCAAAATGGACTAATAAATCCATTCGGACTGATTTGCAGTGAACCGCAATACTGGGGTGCTCAGAAATGTGGTTTCTGCAAGAGAAGGGACACTTACTAAACAAAAATAATGATAATGATTTATTAAATCCAGAAAACAGCCTGTTCTGTTTTATAGCACTCATAACATTCAACAATTTTTCAGTTTCTGTTTTTCCATGTTCCCTACTGTGAGGGCTGTCACAAACTGATCCATGACATGATTATTATCTATTATTACTGTTGTTTACATGGTGTGCTCTTTTGAATATTAATCCATTAAAACAAATCACATTGGAAAGACTATTCACATACGCTTCTTGGAATTTTATTGACAAAGTTAACAGAGCTCAGTTGGTGTTCGACTATTAACCAAGACACTATCTGTGATGAAATACTGTAAACATTCAATGTAAAAGACTGACCACCAAGAGTTATCTCAATATACCTTAAAGATTAAATAACACATCATACCCTATTAAATAAAAAATTAAAGACAATTAGTCAGAAGTGCCTACAATACACTAAAAAAATTGGAAATGGATGTAACTGTTTTTATTCTAAATCTGCAGCAGTTCAGTTTCAGCATACAGTACTGGGAGATACATGTGCAAGTTGCTAAATCTGTACAACTGAGCAATTTCTATTCAACAGTCTGTGATTCAGAGGCACTGCTGTGATTCAGTGTTTGAGTGTGTGTGCATGCATCATAATTTAGTGATGTGATTATCAATAGCAAAGCTCTGAGTGTTTGAGCTTGTGTGTGTGCATGAGTATATGTGTAGTATAATTTAGCAGCCTACGTGTCAATGTCAATACTGCCTGTCTGCGTGCACATGTGTGAGCATGTGTATACTTATAGTTTAACAGCATGTGTATGAATGGCTAAGCTGTCCAAGTCTGTGGGGGGCTGAGGTTGTGTGTGTGTGTGTGTGTGTGTGTGTGTGTGTGTGTGTGTGTGTGTGTGTGTGTGTGTGTGTGTGTGCCTATGTCTATGTGCGCTACAGCTTAGCAGCCTGTTTGTGCATGTGTGTGCAGAGTGTGCTTCCTATAGTTTAGCAGCCTGTATATATGTGTGTGTGTGTGTGTGTGTGTGTGTGTGTGTGTGTGTGTGTGTGTGTGTGTGTGTGTGTGTGTGTGCGCGCGTGCGTGCTACAACTTAGCAGTCTGGGAATCAGTAGCAGTGCTGTCTGACTGTGGGAGATCCCCAGCCTGTAAGAAGTCAGTGACAATTTGGGCCACAGCCTCTGGGTTATTCAGGTGGACATGATGGTCTCCCGGCACCGTCACCACACTGCCCTGAGAGACACAAAGAGGCACAGGTCATACAACACATATACACCGACTGAAAGATCGCTACACTTGAAGTGTAATACATCAACACTGATGGAAAGTATGAAAATGTTCACAAATAATAAAGTGGGGTAATTCCCTCAGAATTGAATCTGATGAATGTTTGTGCATATGAATGGTGGTCTGTTGTTCTGCTTTTAGAAATATACTACATTTTCCACATCAGTGTTTTGTTTGTGCATTTGCCATTCGCTCTCTTACGGTGTTTGTCCAAAATACGTGTGTGTGTGTGTGTGTGTGTGTGTGTGTGTGTGTGTGTGTGTGTGTGTGTGTGTGTGTGTGTGTGTGTGTGTGTGTGTGTGTGTGTGTGTGTGTGTGTAGGCATCACCTGGTCATGAATTTCTCTGTCGGCAGATGGCAGTATAGCTGTGCGTGTGTGGCATTTCTTATGCAGTTGTATTACACAAGGCCTCTCACCCCTTTGTCAGTGTAGCCTTTCAGTAAAGCAGCGAAGTATTTCTGCTGTTCCGGCTGAGAAAACGTTTTCTGGAACCCGTCCTCTGCCCTGATAGAGGAAGGGTAAGAAGAATTACAGCTGCTTTCAAACAAACCATGGGACATCGGCTATCAGTGAAACCAGAATGAAGCAAAATCCTGTCTAGTAGTTACTCACAGGCAGCGTGTTAGTGTGAGGCTGAACGCATGCGTGTTAAGGTGTCAGCGCAGTAACGTAAAACTAAAGCTGACAGTGAATGTCAGCATGAGAGAAGAAAGGACTCACAACACTGCAAGAACTCTGGCCTGTATTCTGGACTGCATCTCCAGACTCTGCTCAATGCCTATCCGCACGATGTTGGTCTGAAAGTGGAGGGAGAAAGAAGGACAAAGTGTTGGTGGGAAGGAAGAATACCTTCATGTAATTATATTAACACTGACAAAGTGCCTGTATTAAAACAAAAAGAACCGGGAGCATGCATGGGAACAAAAAATACTAAAAATTTTATTATACCTGCACAGAGCGCTCAAAATCTGGACAAAAACAAACAAACATATTGTCAAGTATATTCTCACAGACAAGGAGAAAGACTCACCAGATTGATCCTAAAGTCTCGGTTGAACACTACACCTGTGAGGGGGAGAGGGGGGAATGAGCATGGTACATTCTGGAAGACTGCAGCTAGACACTGCAGTGGAAATAACCAGAAGAGAGGAGGGTAAGCTTGGAAGGTTAAGTGCAAGAGAGAGTGAGAAACACAAACAGTTTCACCTCCTTCGACCTTTGTGCTCCCTCGTTCCAAAAGAATGTGTGTGGATTGCTCAGAAAGAGAGGGGTTTGCTGCCATTAACCTGAGAAAATGAGAGGCAACAGGGGAAAGGGAAGGGGCAGACAGTGAAGGAGACAGACAGAAAAGAATGCTGCAGTTTAATGATATCTGACATCAGTGCTTTCTGCTGGATTGCAGCTACATCTTGTTGAGAGAGCTGTTGAGATAGAATTTACTGAAGGAGGTGCAGGACCATTGCCTCTCTCAGCCAGGGAAACCAATGATTTATTGAGTAGCAAAGAGTGTTGCGTTACCTTTCAACTGCTTTTTCATAAGTGTAAATCTTTTCTTTCTTCTCATCTTTCTTTTTTTCATATTGAATCATTTCTTCAACACCCTTTCTCAACAATCCTGGTATCTCTTTCTGTAGGGAGACAGGGCGGGGAGAGAGGTTTTAAACCAGCTCATATAAACCCAGGGCTTGAGCCAGCCTGTACATAAATATTGCAGAGACACAGAGTCATTTAATGTGCTTCATGTCCTAACTGGACTGGCCTGAAACCCGCTTGCAGAAAAGTCTGAGGCCAAGAGTGTAAGATGAATACGTGTCCATACCATGTCGGTGGGTAAGAATCCAAATGAGTCTAGGAGAACAACGGAATCCACCATTTCTGGATACACGGCACTGAACTGTGAAAACACACGTGTCATTAAGCTTCTTGCAACCAGCTAAGGATGGTTTAACACAGAACTGTAAAAACACAACAGACACAATGTATGTGTGTCATTAGCATTACTCACCAAGCCAGCAATGTTGCCTCCTGTGAATCAGAGAAAATGTGGTTTTAAATTGCAGAAGTAAACAGTATCACACAAGCAAAGAGTTTATGAATATATATTAGTATGTGTGTACAGTAATTAAAGCCAAAAGGCAGGTAGGGGGTAACAGTGAAAACAGAAACAGATGTTTCCTCATCATTTGATAACCCCAAAAACTACAGAGAGACTCACCCATGCTGTGTCCAATAATCGAGAAGCGTTTCCACTGGAGAGCTGAAATGACATTGTCATTCAATCACACTCCTCAAAGGGATTATTTGGAAATAACTCTCTGACTTCATCTTCTGTCTCACCTTTATTCACACTAGATTGGAGGGATGGTGGACAGCTGACAATATTCATAACGTTTTAAGTGATAACAATGACGATTACCACCATGTGAAAAATCTTTGTACCTTCTACAACTCGGCGCACATCAGACATGTAGGAAGGGAAGGTGTAGAAGACTCCATCTGGCCTGTGAGAGGACAGACCATGACCTGCCAAGTCCACAGCCACACATCTCCACTCTAACAGACATAAGAGGCAGACATATAAACAAACTGGCAGACATCATTCCCCTGCAGAAACCACAGTACAGTCATCTTAACTGTTTATTGTTATTACTAATTTCATTCCCAGCAGGCATACTACCTTTAGGCAGCAGTGGGATCAGAGTGTTGAAAGACCCACAGTTGTCAGCCCAGCCGTGCAGGCACAGCACTGGACGGCCGTGGTCAGGACCCCACACTCTGCCCCTCATCTGTCCCCATGGCACAGGCACACATAGCTCTGAAACTGGGAGACAGCAATCAATTTCTAAACAAACTGCCTCATACTGTAAGGGTGCAGTCAAAACTACATTACAGAACATCAACTCTGGAACAGAGGACCCATCTGTCAACATTGACAATCCCCAACAAACATAAAAATACATGTATACATACATTTTGCAGCATAGTGGTAGTGTAGCATAGTGTTAAGGAGCAGGGCTCATAACTTAAAGGTTGCTGGTTCAATTCCCTGCTGGGACACTGCTGTTGTTCCCTTCGGCAAGGTACTCAACCCAGAATTTCCTCAATAAACATCCAGCTGTGTATATGGATAACATGTAAAAACTGTAACCTATGTTAAGTCACTCTGGATAAGAGTGTCTGCTAAATGGCAATAATGTAATGTATATTATGACCTCTGATGAATGGTGGGACATATTATGTCTTCATGACCAAAACACACACACACGCACACACACACACACACACACACACACACACACAAGATAAACATCTCACTCAAGACAAACAGCTGTGATAACACACACAAACCTAGTAAATATGGAAGTTAAATACATTTTCATCGTAGGTGAAACAATTATGACACTGTATTCAGTAGACATTGCCTGGCTTGTAAAAGGTCATGGTTCATTGCCGAAATTGGGCAAAGTCTCAATTGTATCCTAGTCCTATAATGATCTGTGTAAATTCACATATAATCAGGTCTAGGCATCTAATCTAATCGATCACTTTTTATATTGGCATGCAGATTTGTGTCATTTTCACTCAACTTCCATTCAATTTTACAAAGAGAGCCATGATTCAGACAGTGTTAATGATTTATCATGCGCTTGCACTTGAGATGAAACACAAGCCAACATACCACTAATGTCAGATACAAACTGTGAACTACCCTGCTAGCTATAATGCGACGTACAGTTTTGTCTCACCTGCTTGTTTCATTGCGACTGCGGTCGACAAGTGTTTGAGTCCTGTTAAGGGCTTTATCATTCTCAAACGACCTGCATGGTACAAAGACACGTTATGTAGCAAGCTAAGAAGTTTGCCATCTCCGCATACCATTATCATCCTTCCACTATGTTACACAGCTACTTAGTAAGTACTTTAACTAAGCCATTGTCGCTTGGCACAATCCTGCATCATGAATGAACCGTGGCATGACCACCGTACACCTTAAATACAAGGAAAGATGAAGAACGAAGCGTAAATTAAGCCAACTAGGTCAAAGTACACAGAGGCCGAAACAGATCAAATAGCTATACAGATAGCTTTCCGGCTAGGTAGTTATCTCGTTAGAAGTAGGTGACCAGCAGGAAAGTTGGCTAGCGTGATAGCTAGTTAAAAGTCGGACGGAGCTTAACAACGGTTAACAAACTTTTACAGTCGAAAAGGTCATCTATCTTTCTGCGCGTATATTTACATTTACATTTATTTATTTGGCAGACGCTTTTATCCAAAGCGACTTACAAGTGAAGTAGAGTACAACACAAGCGAAAAACCATAAGAGTCAGTATATAACAAACTAGTACAATATGAAATTTTTCACTTACGCTTATTTTACAGGTTAAATGGCTTTGCTACACCCACAGAGCTACATAACTCCACGCAAAACCTTTACAACTTTACCCGAGTCTGTTAATGTACTTCCGGGTGTCGCATGTGTTATGGTGTGACCAATCAAAGTCACATGCGGCTCCCACGGTTTGATCACAACTTGCTCTCTAAGGCTATGCAAAAGATTGGCATCCACTTCAACCAATTGTAATTTTATTCGTATTGTCCAATTGCAGAGCTTGTCGGTTTAACCTGAGAGTTTAACTTTTATATGCAAAAAATTACGGGTAATGCACATGCCAACACACGCTGTTTAAAGGTTATATGTAACAATTCAGTATTAAATTACACAACTAACGGTAGGCGAACTGCCAAACACTAGAATTCTCGTTTTTTAAATCCTTTTATGTGTCTGAGCTGTCAGCTTGTGGTTAAGTTACAAAACACATTTTAAAACACAAGTTAAAAAATGATATCATCGGGGATGTATTAACTAGCAATAAACAAATCAATTTGATTAGGAATGTGTTTTACTAACTTAACGACCTCAATTAATGTTAATAAATAATAAAATAATCTAATCTTTAATTAATAATATTTTTTCTGCGGGCATTTTGAAATTTGCCGGTAAACTAAAACAAATAGTCAATTCCGAATTCCGTTTGAATACAACATACCAGAACTTGTTTACCCATCATGATGTCTTTAAAAGCATTGAAAATTAAAGGATTGCTAGCAAGGAGCTATAGGGGGTATGTCATGGGGGAAATTACATAAGATGTGAATCTCTTATTTATCTGAACGTCTCCCCACTTTACTCTGGTCATTAAGCTTAGTCATTCTTCTTCTGCATCGGTCGTTAACATGTCTTAGTACGGTACCCTTCGACTTTATTCTTGTGTTTAAACTTTTAGAATCTCTGTCTGCTTCGCCATGGTCAATAACTGAACCGTCTAAATCTCCTCTTTGGTGTCTTTCAACTTGCCCGTTGTTGTGCGACTTCCAGTGTAATGCACCTGTTTAGACAACAGAGGTCATCCATGCCCCTTTTTGCACAACGAAAGCAGCACACCTCAATGGACACAAGAGGGTGTATTTTCATTGCGCCTGGGTACATACTGTATATTTGTGTGTGTGTGTGTGTGTGTGTGTGTGTGTGTGTGTGTGTGTGTGTGTGGGTGCGTGGGTGTGTGGTGGTGTATGGGTAGGTGTGTGTGTGTGTGTGCACATGTGTATGTGAGGTTGCATGCATATTTGTGATTGGTAAGAAAACTGGCGCGTTAGAGAGGCTTTCCCAACTTGTTATGTCCAACAGGTGAGAAGAGCTGTAACTCTGGAACTGAGAATGAATGTGCCTGTGACAACTCTACTGCAGTGTGTTTTTGACAGGCTCCTCAATGCCCTTTCCAACTAATAAAAAAGAGAGAAAAAGAGAAAGCTGAAAGTTTAAATTAACACACTCACATGCATTTATATTACTTACTTTGCTACTAATTAACTTAGTTACATTTTTCCTATTAACAGTTTTCTGTTTTCTTCAGAATTGCTGCAGTGCAGAAAGATAGGAAAAACAAGCACCCCACTCTACTGAAGCAGCTAAAGCTTTTGTTATTAGCATTTAGCCTGAACATTTTCAGCCACCCAAGGTTTAATATCAGTGAGACATCAATATAGAACAGATAGTGTGTTTGACGGACAAAATAGTTGCAGTTCTTCCATGTAAAAGGGCATGCTTTGCTAAGGAAAAATGTTATCATGTTGTACATAAGTCAAGAACTAGATTGATCCTAAAACAGATACATGGATGGCTATATGCAGTAGGAGATGTGGAGATGTGTAAGGCTAACATATCCTTAGCCTAATGATTAGGATACTGACTAGGATACTGATCGGGAGCCAACAGATCCTTAGCCTACTGATTAAAACAACAAGACCATCAGTATCAAGAGGAGCAGGAAGGTCTAAAGAAATCAAGACAAAGAATTCATCAGAGTCAGCATTTGTTAGCAGACCATATGCTATTCCAAAAAAAGGCAGTTTCAGAATGATATGCTTCATTGTTTGCATTTTAGAATGTGTGAGATGGCTAACAAAAACACAAACACCCATCCTCAGCTGATTGGTAAAAGAGCTCTGTAGTGTATCTGTATCTCTATAACTGTCCCAGCTTGGGGTTTTATCCTTCAACAACATAATTAAGTCTCCCGTCAGACTAATGATGATCAAAGAGTCTGCTGAGGGATAACTCTTTAACTGCTCTGCCAAGTGCTATCTCTGGTGCCTGGCATTTTCCCGTTGTTTATGTTCTGAGCCTGTCAGAGCTCATGTTCTACTCTACCCCCCTCCAATTCTAAACCCACAGCCTAGACCCTAACACTCTGTCAGGTGTCTGTCTGAGGAAATCCTTGAGTCGGCTTGTCTGTGGCCAGTTTCCGACAAGTTCTGGGTTCCTCCAGGGAAACCCCTGGATTGTGGGTCAGAGCGTGAGAATGGCAACGAATCACTTTTATGAGGATGGTTTCAACATTCAGGTTTCACAGAAGAGACCCATTCTGAACCACATCTATTCAGAACCTCATTCCTTGTTTATTTCCCCTTTACTGGTACCCTGCAAAATCAAAGTTTATTTCCCAAATGTTAAAAGCACCCAAGCCTTCACTGTTATCATGAGGGTCAATTCCAAAAAGAATTACAGAACAAAATCAAAAGCAATGAAACACTTGTCCATTCCAAGCCAAGTGCCAAGATGGAAAAGGAATTGAAATCGAAGAAAATTCTTGTGTTTATAATAGCTGTTCCAAATTGTTCCAATGATTCTGAATGGTGTCACATACTCAAAACAGTAACAATTAGTTATATGGCATCTTTTCCCATGCATTGTCTATCTGGAAAAGGGCCATCATTTTCATTTTGAAGATGCACATTGTTTTACAGAGGATGTTTTTGTGTTTACCACTTATTTTTAAACTGCATTGCAAATTTTAAAATGCATTGCATTTCATTTTTAATGACAAATATTCTCTACACTCACCTAAAAAGTATATAATCTAAATTTGTTCTTTCTAGGTTATTGGAGACTGTTTAGCCTGACTTGACCTTGAACCAGAGTGAAAGAGGGAAAAGGGGTTTGGCTTAAACTTGCCCATGCTTAAATGCTTTGGCAAAACTGGTGCAACTGTGCCATACCAATAAGGCTATTTTTAAAGCTGCACAGTCACTGAGAAGAGATAGCAAGAGACAGAGGTGGAGAGAATAACAGGAGGATAGACAAAGAAGGAAAGAAAGAGGTTGACACACTGAGCGTTGCTGACCCCTCATTGTTAAGTTTGATGGAAGGGAGAAAAGTCAATTGCACTTTCCCATATAGCAAGTGATAGAAACCAGTGCATGTCCGTGATTGTGACTGTTGTTGTTTTAAGGCATTGCTGTTATTGTCATTTGTGCATTTTGGCAACGCTTTTCTTTGCTGTTGCCAATAATCTGTTTCCATTGGACAGAGACCACTTTAATCACACTTTTATAAACGTCCACAAAATGCTATTGGTGTTTAATCTCTCAAAATATCACCATAGGTGATCATTCCCACAGTCCCTAACACAGCCCTTGATCCCCATATTGACTTTTAAGCATTTTATTAAATAAAGAGAAAGGCAGATATAACAATTTTAATAAGAAAAAGAAGAGGAGGAAGAAGAAGAGGATAAAGAAGAAGAAAGAGAAGGTCCTTGGCAGAATTCCACAACAGATGGTGTTGTAGTGGCAAACTTTCAAAACAGCTGAGAGGCACAAAGATGGAGCAAGAATGAGAGTGAGAAAAAAGGACAGGGAAAAAATCATTCAATTTTGTGAAGCACTGACAAAGAAATTGTGCTACAGATCTACAGAGGAGTCACTGGCTCGAACTGAAGCTGGTATTCGAAGTGAAGAGAAGTATCCGTGACTCAAATAGAGCCCCAAATATAAACAGCCAATGTAAAACAAGAGGGATGCAGTTGAAAGAGAGGGTGGAATAATACTGCAACGGTATCAAGGCATCCCAAACTTTGATAGCAGGGAGGGCGGGTGAGAGGTGGAGTTAACATTTTAAGACAAGTGGACAGACAGATTGATTGATAGCTGGGAAGTGATGTATGAGAATGCAAGGGGTATAAAAGGTAAGGTTTGGAAATGGGAACATCTTGACATTATTTTGGAGTTCAAAAGATTCTAACACCTTCGCCCAGGACTCAGCTGGTACAGTATATGGGTTTGATCTTAGATTCTCTGTATTAGAGCATGTGGCACTGTATATGTAAATACTAGTGTGCAATTTTAAAGTTCTTGTGATGTGTTATGAGAATGTAAGAGGGGTTGAACCTATTCCTGAGTGTGTATTCATGCCAGGTAATAAATGTGCATAAACGAGTGACTATCTCAGTGACCATGTTGTGGTAATTGCTGAAAGGCATCACTGTATCTGAATGCAGGCATTGTGTGTTTTGCGTGTTGTGTATTTTTTGAACACTGAATAGCATCATATTTTGCACACTGATGTGCGCATGTGTGTATGGGGGAAAAGGGAGAGAAAAATAATTTATGAATGCTATCCGAGACGGGCAGTTGCGTATTTCAGAGCGGCAGGTCAGCAGTTCCTGCGAGGTATTTTTCTCACAAAGCAGATATTATACAAGTAATTTTCCTCAGTATAGCTAGGAAATACAGAAACGAGCAAACTGAAAGTGCGTGTGGGGGCAGCGGGTGAAATGAGGTCGGGGGACAAACATCCTCTGAAAGCAGCCCCACTGAGCTTCAGCCTCTTATCTGTCTGCGTGCGTACAGTGTATCAGCCTCTCTCTGGTGCCTGGCGCTGTCTCTCCCCCTCGCTGTTTGCAGTGCTGATCGATCGATTGAGACTGTATCATCATCTGTAGAAGGTGTATCATGTGGTTGATCGCTTTGGCCAGAGTCTCTGTGTAAAATAGTCAAGGACACAAGCACTGAAGCCAAAGTCAAGGTCACTGAATGACTTCTAAAGAAGGGATCTCAGCGTATATGCCCTAGTATTTTTTTTTCCCAACTGCAACTGTCCATTAATGTTTCTCCTAACATACTAACTTTGGTATTTTTGACAATTCAATGTTTTTCCTCAATTTTAATTTTAAAGGAATATGTTAACACTGAAATAAATATATATTTTAACTAAATAAACAAAATGTCAATATTACTAACTAAGCCGGTGGGGGATAGGCAGTGAGGAGGAAAACCAATTGATAGATTGCTGTGCTCTGAGGACTGTGTTGATTGCAGCTCAGAAACATGGCATGCATATTCATTTTGTTACTATACTATTATGGCACATTTACAAAACAATGTACAAACCAATTACAGTGTAGTGATGAATGTATCCTGGGGGTATTACAGGAGCTGTATGTTAA
The DNA here is from genome assembly GCA_019176425.1 of Megalops atlanticus. Taxonomy (NCBI): domain Eukaryota; kingdom Metazoa; phylum Chordata; class Actinopteri; order Elopiformes; family Megalopidae; genus Megalops; species Megalops atlanticus. The sequence goes on along the minus strand of CM032875.1, from coordinate 16,829,833 downwards.
TCCTTTGCTTGCAGTGATACAGTATAACAGTCACTGCACACTGCAGGCACACAGAGGACAGAGCACAGCTCTCGTAGCATGCGCTGAATGCAATGATATGTGGAGAATGCTACCCAATCCTGGTGAAAGAAATAATTCAACATAAAATGGAAGTATAAAAAACACATGACTGACATCAAACATCAAACAATGTATTGTATTGTTTACACTCATTTGTAAATTTGTAATTGTCATGTCAACTCCTTCTCTGTTTAACCCCCCATCTTCCATTTCCTCATTACACTCCGCTGGCTGTCAGCTGCAGCTCCCATCTGCTGTAACTCTCTAATCCCAGCACACTGTCCTCAACTGCGCTGGTCCTCTTCTCACCACTTACCATTCCCCTATACCTCTGCTGACCTCACATGCTGCCCGTTGGCCTCCTGTCTGTCACACGTTTCGGGGTCACTTTCATACTGGTCCCCTCAGTGGTTGAACAAGCTCCCTGCCACCCCAAGAAAAGCAATTGTTTCCCCCAGCTCTTTGAGGACTTGCTTCCTCAGGCTGTGCCTGGGTTCCCCTGTCATGGATCTGGCAAGAAATGGCATTTTAGTTGGCCCAAGGTGCTGAAACTTTACCTTTGAATGTCCACTGCTTCTTTGGAAAGTTACTACTGACTGATCTGTATTGTATGATGAATAGTGTTTAATTTGATTACTTTTGCAAATGTGAAATACATCACTGTTGTGGTGTGCTCACACTTGGTGGCTTTGTTTTGCGCTCTGTAAATTTTTATCAGCGCTCCCTTGTTAAGGCCATCTGCCATATACATAAATAAACAGCAATGAGGATGATGATGATGAAGATGATAAAATTAAAATGTGAATTAAGATAAAGAGGAGAAACCAAGTACCAGTACCGCTGATAATACGACTACTATGACTACTACTGCTACTACTAATAATAATACTAATGATATCAACAACAATAATGATATGGATAAAAATCGTAATGTTTTTCTCTCTCTGTCTCTCAGATCATGAGTGATTTCGATGCTGTTCTGCCCTCTTGGGCCACCTTTGAGAAGGATGCCACTGGGAATGGAGGAGAGGTTCTCACCCGGTCAGTTACTGGATGTCGCTGTGATTCACTGGACACAGGCGTGAGCTGGATGAGCTGCATACTGAACTGAATGACAGGAGCATAGTGCTGTTTTGAAACAGAACCTGTGGGGCTTATGGACTGGGGGGGTGCTGTTTACTGCAGGATGCTTCAGAGGCAGTGTCACTGTGTTAAGTGCTGTCTATGCTTCTATATCATGAGTGTGAGATCAATGAGTAAGCTTGGTTTTATGTGTGCCACTGTCACTGCCTCTCTGATGGTGGCAGGCAGCTATATATTTGCTGCTTAGAATCACAGTTCATTTCTTCCCCGAGGAGGATAGGCAATTTTTGATTTCCATTTGCATTCAGTTCATTTAGCTTTACTCCTAGTTCAATTAAACTCACTTGGCATAATACGTATATGCTTATGGTGCCAAAGCACATGCTGAAAAACAAATGAAATAATAAAAACAACATTAAAATACATTTAAAATCAGTGACCATAAATGAAACAGATCTTTATTTCACCTCTCACTGTCCCTCATATTGCAGCGAGTAGGAACACCCTATCCCTCTCTCTCCCTTCCTCTAGTCTGTTCAAGGCCCACCCTGGCACCCAGAAGCTGTTCCCCAAGTTTGTGGGGATCGCAGAGGCCGATTTGGCAGGAAACACAGCAATAGCAAACCATGGCGCCACGGTGCTGAAGAAGCTGGGGGAACTGCTGAGGGCCAAGGGGGACCACTCAGCCACCCTCAAGCCCCTGGCCGCCAGCCACGCCAAGACTCACAAGATCCCCGTTGAGAACTTCAATGTGAGCGCTCCCCCTCTCCCTCCCTTCTGCCTCTCTCCCTGCCTCGCCGCCATTAACGTGGAGGATGCACCCAGAAAGTCACGCGGATGACTTGTTCTGTAAACCCAGGCAGAGTGGATCAGGGTGCATATTCTGCACTAATGCCTCTCTCTCTGTTTTTCTCTCCCAGTTGATCAGCGAAATCATCATCAAGATGATGGCCGAGAAGGCGGGGCTGGATGCGGCAGGTCAGGCGGCTATGAGGAAGATCATGGGAACACTTATTGGCGACATGGCTGGCTTCTACAAGGAGCTCGGCCACTAGGGATAAACAGCACCCTTCTCAGTCAAAACCAGCAAGTCTGTGATAACCAACAGTGGAGCGAAAACAACCAGATGACAAGAGGTGATCTCACCTTCACCAGAGATATGGGATGAAGAGCATGCTGGGAATTACGTCCATGGCTTATGTGATTGATTCTGTTGCAAGGCTAAGTAAAACTAAGTGCCAGGCTTGAATGTATTTAATGCTTTTAACTGTGACTTATTCTGATACATGAAACACAGAACAAAGAGGGAGGAGGAAAAAAAAGGCAAGAGAAGAAGGTAAAGAGACAAACATTTCTTTCCCTGTTTCTTCTGAGGGGGACTTCAACTTCTGTGCAGATGCATATGCATCCCTTCTTTGTAGTGTGCTTATTGATTATAAACAGCTTTCATGGGTTATTGCTATGACTGTTATAGATAATGTTATTGTGGTGTATTGTTTGTATCAGTGTTTAAAAGTCACCTCTAAATAAAAACATTTAATCAGCTGCAAAAGCATGTGTTTTTTTCCTCTTTTCTCCATCTCACCTTCTTGTCTTATCTTTTTGGTCGTCCTTCATGCCACCTTTTTATCCGTCTGTCTCAAACTCACATCCTGTTTGGTCATGATAAGGCAGTCCTGCAAACATACAATCACCTCTGGTGAAAACAAATGAAGGTAAGAAAGTATAAATGCTAATGGTCAGTTCTACACAAGGATTCCCCGCTACAGTCTGTTATTTCAGGACAACAGGCTGATGGACAAATAAAAGTGATCATTCAAATGAAAATACAATCAAACGCAGAGCAGAGTTCTTGCATGATCTCTCACTTTTCTCTTGGGATGCTCACAGTCCTTAAGGTTACTCACTTCCTTCACACTCACAGGATTCAAATAAAATAAAACACTCATGTGAACCTGACACTATTCTGGGTCTTTTGCACTTAACCTCCAGTGTGGTCAGCTTTGGTTTCCTGTGAGCTGTAAAGCTTGAAAATTAACCTGTCTACACATGGCAAAAGGTGCTGAAACCCATCACGCAAGTAAATACAAAAACAATAAATAAAGAAAGCTGGAGGTGCCAAAACATACACTACTGCTACTGAGAAATGTTCACATGTGAGGAATTACACACCTTCGACACAGGGTTTAACACATTTTCACAGGGTTTAAAAATACAACTGCATTCCACTGTAGACTGCGGTGTATCCTAAACATCCCCCACTGCCCCCATGTAAATTTTTTTCCCCTTTTGCATGACCTCCCAGCATGGTGAGATGTAAGTAGTACACTGACTCAAGAGCCTCACTGTCCAGCCCAGGGACATGCCCCAAAATTGTGTAAGTTGCAGTAATTTGCCGTGCTAGCCAACAATAGCGGCTATAATACAGTATATTGACACGGGTGCAGTTTGGTTTGGGAGACGTGTTCGTGGTCTTTCACAGAGGATCCTGCCTTGCAATCAATACTGCTAAGGGTGGAAGGGAAGAGAGGCGGGAGCAAGGGGAGCGACCCAATCTGCTCAGTGACATATCTCTTCCACTGGCCTGGCCTTAGTCCTGCTGGCCCCAGTGACCATATCCCACATTCTCTTTCCACCATCTGTGGGACTGTCTATTCTGGTCTTCACCTTTCCTCACCCTCTGTTTTAATACTTGTCTTAACTGTGTCGCTCTCAAGCGCAGGTCAGTTACTGGTCAATTATTTCTCCTACCTCACACCCCGCTTCGTTTTCTCTCTCTCCCTGCTCTCAGCGCGGAAAATTTTGTCTCCCCCATTTTATCTCTCTCTCTCCCGTTTGCACGCACTGTTTCCTTTGGACATTTCACACAGCCCTGCCTTTTTCTTCCCCTCTCTCACCTCATTCCTGGAATCTTATCTGTGCATGTAGACGTGACTCAGTACACTACAGCAGTTCTGTCTGACAGTCTGCGGATGCTATATGTTTCCACCTTTTTGTCTGTGTCCAACTACTAGGATGGAAGATTACTACCCATACTGTAAGTACAAAGAAAGTTCTGTTTTTCTGTTTTTCTTTGAGTCAAAAATGGAGTTCCGTTGTACAAGTTTCAAAGGACGAGCCAGTCATATCATGCCTTAAACAACTGGTCCATCACTGTCAGTTTGGTTTATTGAATGGAATGTCATCCACAAATTTGTGGGACCATCTCCAAGGAGGGAAAGATTAATTCAGCTCACAAATTCATTACTGAAGAAGTGAAATATTTGCCCAAACCTAAATACACATTGTCTGTAGCTTAAGCCCAAAACATCCATTAGAAATTCTGCAATCATTTGCACAAAGGAAGTTGCTGCCCTGACTTGCCCACCATTTGCACTTTTTGGCATTATAATTTGCCATGATATATGCAACTATTAATAGTGAGTCTGTCTCTGTCTATCACTGCAGACGTGACACAATGCACAACACCACCCTCTCTATCTGACTTGGTCTGCCTTTATCTCTCTATTCTCCAGTGGCCAAGGTCAGCATGTCTCACACCAGTGATTCAATGTGTGTAACATACACACAAGACACAGTGCGGCCCAGTGTGTAACATATACACAAGACACAGTGTGGCAGAATTGTGAGGTGGTTAGAGCAGTGGACTCTGGCCCTGTGGGTTGTGGGTTTATTTCCTTGCTGAGATACCGTATGGTACTTTGCATGAATTTCTCCACTATCCACAGATGCAACTATTTAAATGGTTGCATAATATACAGTAGGAATTGTGACTTGAACCTGGATAATAGTGTTTGCCCTAAGCAAACTTTAAATAGCTCCCACCATGTGTCTGTGTATGTTTGAATGCATGCACTACACTGTCACACTCTGTGCACCTTGTGTCCAGCTGTATTCCCCATTTGTGAGGATGGGTCCAGCAGCAGGAAATCTGGGACTGGATGAGTCCCTCCCGGCCTCGCTGTACGTGTGACCTCCTGCTGACACTGACACACCCTCCCTGATGCACACTGATACACACGCCGCCATTGTCTTTCCATCCTTCCTTTCCAAACACATAAACAAAAACACAAGCGGCCAAACTCAGAAACGTACGATATACGCCTCATGTGTTATCAGCCAAGCCGCTTTTATCTCATACCATCACAGCCTACTTTCCCTGTGGAAATACTATCCGTTCAGATGCAGTGCACATTCATGACACAGTTCAATTTTTTTGTGTAAAATTGTTTTCCTCAAAAGTTTTTGAAAGTGAAAGCTGACAGAAAATGATAAAATGAGAGCCAAAACATGACATACAAAACTGTACATCATGATCTTCACAAAGGTGCTTTATGGTCCAGCTGCCATTCAGAAAACCGCTTGTAACCAAGGCCAGTGTGCAGCAACACATAACCTGGTCCAATGGCCAAAACACCTGGACCTCTGAACACTGAAAGAAAGCAATAGGGTCTGATGAGTTGTCTTTTACTCTTTTTCCTACATCTGGATGGGTTTATGTTTGGAGAGAGCTAATGGTAGCCTTTAACCCACATTTCCTGTTCCTAACTGTTAAACATGGTGATGAATCTGCTATGGTATGGGCAACCATTGTGTAGGAGTCATTAGGTCAGATTATTACTCTGCATGGTAGAATTATGGACAAGGAACACGAAGCAGGTTTAGGAGACCACCCTATGGTACAAACATTGTTTCCTCAAAATGTTCCCGTATCCCAAGATAAAATAATTCCCCCATACACACCCCTAAATGGATTCAAGAGAGGTTTTATGAATATCAGGATCAAGAGAGAGACCTTCCGTGGCCTCCCCATTCACCAGGGCGAAACACTGTTGAACTTTTATGAGATGTTCTGAAATGTAGAGTGCAAAGTTGATTTCCACCTCCTTTATCTATCAAAGAACTGGATATTTTCCTTCTTCAGAAATGGTCCAACATCCCACTAGAAACAGTCATAGACACACGAACATAGTTGGCATGACTTACTGCTAATGCCAAAAATACCACATACCATAAAGTGCACTATATACAATGGGAACTTGAAATAATGAAACATGAAGCCTTGAGAGTCAACAGACAGGCACTGGTATCTTGGTTTGGACAAACATGCTTGTATGTACAAAACGCACTATATATGGACTTGAGTTCTTCAAAAACAATCTGATCAGTTTTCAGCAAATTGCTGTCATGCAGCCCAGTTGTGAAATCAAACACCAGCATCAAGAGGGCCCTCATGATTGAGCCACCCTGCTACAGGCCAACCCCTCCCACAATACCTCTATGTTTGTGTTTGTCCATCTGTCAGTCTGTAAAATGATGATGCAATTTGCAGCTCACTCCCTGACAAACTTTCCACTTCCCTCTATTTTCTCTGTTAACCTGTTGGTCTATCAATATGGCAGGCTACTGTAGTACGTGCACACAGCAACGCACGCCATCTCTCTGTGCCCATAAGTCTGTCAGTGCTGTGCTGCCAGACACTTACTGAATAATTTAGTACAGTGTGATAATGCCATGGGTTGTCACTGCTAGGTATTTAGTTACCAAAGGGGAAAACAGTTAGCAACATTCTTTTTCATGAATAAATATTATTACAATATTATACTTTGCTTATGATAGATTTATAATGCATGCATTTACGGAAATTACAGAATACTGTTGAAAGAAAGCCAGATTAATAGTTCCTCTGCCAAACTATAGACTACAGTTCCAGTTTGTAAATTAGAGACAAAGTATTTAACTGGAGAAACAGCAATCTGGCAGTCCATAGTAAGTGTGCCCTAACATTTCTGCTTGTAACTGCATTTACTTATCTGCACCAGCATCATTAAATCTGTGTGTGCGTGTGTGTGCGCGTGTGCATGTGTTTCCAGGTCCAAAACAGGATTGGCTGCAAGCACCATCCAAATGCAACCAGTGACTCACTCAGAGGTCAACTGGAGGCTTGTATCAGTCACGAGAATTACACTACAGAGTGTGTGTGTGTGTGTGGCAGGTGGTGGTGGCGGTGTGGGGTCAATCAGGGACAGCAAGAAGAGGGACGGAGGAAACACAGGAAAAGAAAATGGGTAGTAAGAAAGAAAGGAAGGGGAATGAGGTCTGTGTGTTTAATGAGATGGCATACTGGGAAGGCTTAGCTATAATTGTTATATGAAATGGTCTAAAGGAATGGGTCAGGGGACAAAGGCATGGTTGTGGAATAAAGAGGAGATAAGGCAAGACAGGGAGGATTACCGGAGATCATACCCAATCAAACTGACTAAAAACTACAGAGGGTGAACACCACACTCTGAGAACAGGAACAATAATAATCAAATTCATATGAACTGCATAAAGATTTCTACCACATTAGACAAAATTAAGTAAAAAAGGAATTCACTGCATATTGGTGGTCCTATTAAAACTGAAACTGGAAAGTTTGTTAATCATGCAAACACCACAGCAAACGTTCAGGACAATAAAACAGTTTTCAGATTAAAGACTTTCAAGATTAAAGAGTTTAGCCTCCACTGGTAGAGACATGACACATTCTTACAATCACCTAAGCAGTCAACACTGCAGTGCATGTATATTAAAATGTCCCCTGGCTTAAATGGTCTAGTAATTTGCAAACTGACCTTGTGCGCCCTCTGCTGTTGCTAAAGCAAAAACACTGGAGTTCAGGACTCAGGATCGTACAGTAGCAGTACAAGACAGTTCAGAATGACAAGGACCATACAGTTGAGAGGTATCAACCTTTGGTATTTTGCATTACATTATATATATTTGAAAATATATTAGAGCAATGTCATAATTACTGTACTGTCAAAATATGTATGTAATTGCATTGCTACATTTTGTAGCAAAATTGCATGAGTAGATTGTCAAAAATGCAGTAGAACATTATGATCATAATGCTTTGGCAAGAATCATAACTAGATCTTTGAACAAGAACCACTGTATTGTGAATTTCTCTGGAAGTCCAGCTCAAAACTGAATTCAATTAGAACGATCTAAACGCAGCCATAAGCGCTTAAGCAAGTGGTCCGTACTGGGCCTAAATTATACTGCTATGGTGTTTACACCAGGCATCAGATCTGCATATTGAGATCACACAAAAAAGGAACATCCTCTGACTGGCCATATCTATTCTGTCTCATGAAAATGCAGTCCACAAATGTTTTAAAAACTGTATTTTTGAGGAAAAATAAAAACATCATTCAAACAAATCATATTTTTATTTATTTTTTTTTACAAAAGACAAACTTGTGGATGTAGGGGCAAAGGTGGTTTAAAATGTGGGCCAAACAGCAATGGGATGGGACAGGAGGGGAGAGGCACACTGATTCAGTAAGGGCGGAATTTCCTCTGCGCTCGAAGAACTGCAATCCTCTGCTTATCTTCCTCAAACTTCCTCCTCAGCTCGGCAATGTCTGAAAGAAGAGAGAAAACATCAACACCATCTCTGCTCCGGCTGGCTACAAAGGAAAAGTGTACACCACCATATGTAGGTGATAAACAGTGTTTTGCCAACGCTAGAACACAAAAATGTTACAGATAAAACCTTTTTCTATATACAGTTGACCCTCGTATGTGTGTATATTTATGGTATTAAATGATAAAATACATTATTATTATACATGCATTTTATGCTTTTATGTCTTATTAAACTTTTTTACGTTTTCTTTACTTTTCATCTGCTACACGCGTCATCTGCAGTGCTACCCAGTTTCCTGCACAAGGCATCAAAGCTCCCAAAAAAATCCCATTTGATTGATTGTTGCCGACCCGCAAAAAATCGAAGCCGCAATGTGGAAAGCCGCGATGTGGGAGGGTCAACTGTAGTTCCACTACTTTTTCATAAACTCTTTCCTGTATATTTCTAGTGCTACACGACATTGCACTCAACGTTACTTCAATCCGCCATTTGAGCATCAAACCAGATCACGACATCATTTCAATTTAAACTGATGGACCAGAGATGCTCAACAAGATGCTACAGAAACCCAGAAACTTTTTTTTTTTGTTTCTCCATGTGCAAGTTGTGAACACTAAAATCATGTAACAGATGTCTGTGAAGCCCTAGAATCTGTATTTATGATTGCTATAGAAAGAAACAGTGTTAACTCACGTTCTCTCTGCGTGTGTCTGTGCTGCCAGGTGTAGAAGTTCAGCAGCTCCTTCCTCTTCCTCTTCCTGTCCTCCTTCTGCAGAGCTTTCTGATTGGCCACCTCACTGTGGGGGCGGGCCTTGGTCCCACGCTTGGCCCGCGTAACCGTCACCCACCCCTCCCCATCCTCCTCCTGCTGCTCCGCTTCTTTCTTCAGTCTTTCTGACTCCTGTTCCGAAACAGACAGGCCAATAAACCACATACAAAAGCATAATGATCAGTACAACCTTCATCTTCATAAAGAGATTAATACGTATGTTATTTTATCTGCCTAGCAGTTAACAAAATATAGTTACAGTTGCATGCAATGGCAGTGAAAATGGCCAAATACAGACCTCTTCTTTCTTTTTGTCATACTCTTGCATAAAGATGTCGACCACTTCTTGAAGCTTGTCTGGTTGAACTAATGACTGACTGTACTGATGCACCCATTCTAGGGAAAAGAGGAAGAGTACAAAATTATCAAAAAAAAGTGGTCTGTGTATTCACAAAATGTGTAAAAGAGATTCTTTTACAAACCAAAAGGTCATTCACATATCAGCATTTGGCACTCACTTTGTAGGCCCGTCCTGACCGGCCGCTCTTCGGTGGAGACAACCAACGGCATGTCAGCGGGGTGGGACTTTGCAGCTGCCACGCTGGAACTATTTTTGAAGACAATATAGCCCACTCTAAACCCCTGAGAGACACAAGGACAGCAAGGGTTCACTGGCAGTCAAACACTGGCTGGCTGAAGCTGTCACTGCTGCACATGAATGCACAAACACCTGTTTTTTTTTTTTTTTATAACACATGAATAACATGTATTTGATTCAAAGTCACACAAGTCAAGTCAGCATTAGCAAAAAGCCAAAAGGAGGAGAGCCAGGGATGCAGCATGCAGTTCAGAGGAGGCTCATTTGCTGGTCTCATGTTTTCTGGATGCACTGTTGTTCACTGAATTATATGCATTATGTACCTTTGCTTTGTAAGTTACTCTGGAACAGTCTGCCAAAACACTAAATACAAACAAAAACAGGAAGGTGCTGTACCTCCTTCTGCGCCGGTGTGAAATATTTGGAGAGTTTTGACTCCTTGGGGTCAGTCGTGCCAGGCTTCTCCCTCAGTTCCACAGACTGGATTGGCCCAAACTGAGAGAACAGCTCTCTCACAACATGCTGAAAAACACAGAGACCAGTTGTTTATAATACATCATACTAGCAAAGACACACATAGCGATACGATAAGGAAATAATCACAAGTACTTTGTCAAAGAAACAAAGTAAACACACTAAAGGCAGCAACACCATGACAGTACTTTGAGGACAAGTCCTTACAGATAGAAATAATAACTGATTTAACTCACTGCACTGTTTTATCTATTGTTCCCAGTAAATGAGTGACTGAGGAGACTCTGGTACCTCCGAGCAGTATGGGGGGATGTTGAGTGCGAACAGCGTCCTGTCGAGGGGTCTGCTGGAGTTTTTCTCAGCCCGGACTCTGTGCTCCTTCACACACACAGCGTGGCAGCTGCCGCTGTCTGCCTTGAACTTCAGTGACAGCGCTGAGGGAGAAATTTAACACAGAGTGAACACACACATCAAAGTCGAACAAGAGCCTGACTCACCTGGGTAACTGCACTAACAGTATGTGTTTGTCACACACCTAAACACATCGAATAACTTCAGATATTTCTTTGTATCACATTGTACTGTTTATACATTATCATTGTCATCATCACCATTATAACTGTTGTCCATATACTAATAACAAAAACTGAAATGTGTTGGCTGTATTGTACTTTTCATGAATCTCATTGCACTTTGCAGTACAATAGAGGCGTTACCTCTGGAAGTCTGAATCATATTTCACCCTCAAAAAATACAACATTAAGTATAGCGATAAGATTAAATTAACCACAAAGTTATTCTACGTAGCTAGCTATAGTTTTAAGTTCAAACTGATACTAACTATAACTGAACACATTACTGCTCAGTTAGGTTCCTCAACGCAGTGTCCACCAGTGATACAACAGACAACCAGACGGGCAGCTCTCTCGCTATTACCATGACGACCTCGTAGTTCTAAGCGGCACTGACGACTATCGCTAACGCATCCCACCACCACAGACCACAACTGGAGAATGCAAACAAATTGTGTCAGTGCAGCAAAACGTGGCTAGCTAACCTAGCTAGCAAGCCGGCTGTATGTCTATTTACATAATTCATTTACCGGGTTCAGAGGGCGCAAGATGCAGTTTGCTAGCGACATGACATTTGTAACGTCTCAAGTCTAGCATGTCCGGTTTACAGAGAAATCGTGAACAAGCCTGCGAGTTTAAAACCAAATCCTTGTATGGAGTGAGAAGTCGAGATGGGTTTGCACATGCAATTACAACACATGACTTACTGCCTGTTGCATTTTTGTCAAATCTGCCATCTAGCTACCACGTTTCTGCTGTAGCCCAACCACAATTTCCCCCACATTCCCCAAATTTTCCCCATTGTCGTACCTGTAAATCCTCCTGGAATGACACCGGGCTCGCTGGACTGTTTTCTCTTGGAAGGAGCCATCTTCACTGTACCCTCGTGTAAGGCAAACAGGAAATCCCTCTTCTTCGGTTGATTACGTCAGGATCAAAACTCAATTGAAAACGGTATACCGCCACCTGCTGTATTTGGGTGTGAAGTTGGATCCACGGTGGTGTCCTCTTTTTTTCCTCTTTTTGAGGACATGGAAAGGGAAAAATAAGGACAACTGCATGTTATTGAGTAAATTTGTGAATTCAGTTTGGCTTCAGAATAATATTTTTTTAAATATATTTTATATTTATAAGTACATGCATTAACTATTGGCTCTGACATTTTCTTTTTTGCTCGTCCTTATTTGTCCTGACCCGAGAATTGTTATGGCAGATAATAAATAGCTTTGTTGGGGAAAAAAAAGGAAAACGAGTATTACCTTCACCACATGCCAAAGATAAAAACATTAAAGCCAGAATTTCTCTGTAAAGTAAAATATTTATTGCAGAATTCAATGATACAGAGACTTGTTTCCTCTACACATTCATGACTGACAAATGAGTTACAATAATTTAGGGGCCCAATCAATGTACCACAACATGTTTGCCTATAACCATGCCCACACAGAAGTTCCAATCCCCTGACAGAACATGTGGCTCATTACAAAAGTAACAATTCCATATAAAAAGGCATCAAAGCTGTAAAAGAAAATGAATAAAACACTTACTGCCATATTACTGTTTGTTAAAAGCCATGTTATTTTATCTAAATTTTAAAAGAATGTAAAAAAAGAATAACTTTGCATAGTCACTCATTTTTAGGTACCACTATCTAAATTCTTTGTGGTACATTCATTGGACCTTTATATTGTTTTCAGTGTCTGATGAGGGTCTGCAATGAGCTGTCACAAAAAGTGAACCAGTTAAAAATGTAAACCAAAATAAACACCAAGAAGCACAGAGACGGTAGGAATTTTATTCTCAATATCATTCCATTAATGTACTCTGTACTGTTGAGCTCAGTGTTACTCGTCTTCCAGTTTGTGTATAATACATTCATTCATCGGTGTCTGCCATCCTGAAGCCCTTAGGATCCCGGTTCTCTCAGGATCTTAATTCACAGAAAGACAGCTTTCAAATGTGAACACTCTGAAGAAACATAACCATAAACTTATAAAATCCCTTTGTATGAAATGAAAAAAAAAAGTTTTATGTGTTCATTTTTAAACACTAGTTTTTGAGGTGGTTTTTGAGTTACTCTCTGCAAAACCTTACTTACTGAATTCTAAGCCACCTCTGCCCTCACCCAAGTTTGTTTAGGTTACAGCTTATAAAACTGAAAGAAAACCATATCAGACCCTGCTCCACAGTCACTCCTTTATGCACACTGTGTGTGTGTACAATACACTGTTTGTACATTCATGTGTCTGTATTTGGATTGAGACAGTTGTATGGGTGGGTGGCCTACGCCACACCTTGCTGAGCACTAAAATGCAGGCACCCGCTCTCTGTGTATCCTGATTAAAATGTGGTCATTGTGCTAATGTGTTGATTGGATGATACACAATTCCCAATGTATGCATGCTGTCTAACATGGAATGAAACCTCTTGTTTGTTGTGTAGTACATACACGTAAGTGTATGTGTTGTACTGTAGCCGCATGTGAGCCACAGGCCTCTGCACTATGAACAATGTGGGTGTGTCTGCATGTACACATAATGGTAGTGGTATTGTGTGCTATATCTTAATACGCAAGGCAGAGGCCTGTGTTTTAAGAAGATTCAGTGGTAGAGATGATCTGAGGGGAGGACTTAAAAAGGGCCTTTAAGATGGTGGTTGGGTCAACCTCTGGTGTGGGCTGAGAAGAGCTGGAACGACCACGAGGGCGAGACAGAGAGGATGGCAGTCCCCCTTTTTTGCTGCCCCCTTCTGTTCCTCCTTCCGGACTGTCACTCAGCCTCCTGCGAATGAGGAAAAGTTTAATTCATCAAACGGGTTAATTCATCAAAAATATTCTGAGAAGTATTACATGACATTAAATTACATTCACTTAGCAGACGCTCTTATCCAGTGCAACTTACAGCACAAATGAACATAAGTGTATCCATTCAAGTTGAATGAGCAACACTGTCAAACCAGGCTAACAACACTCCCAGGCCAGTAAGTGTGAGCATAATACTATTAACTTGTGCAACATGACAAGACAAGCGAAGCCAAGTATACTACCATACATCAATGAGTAGATCACAGAATCCAAAACACATCACAATACTATTTGTAGAAGCTGGGTAAAACAATGAAAAGGAGAGGTGGATAAAAAAATCATACTGACAGAGAAGAATAAAAAAGCAGGACCAGAAGGACAGAAGGCAGCAAAAGAAACAGCCACTTGGACAGAGAGACTGAAGAGGGACAGACCTACTGAACAGACATGTAAACATGTGACACAAGAACATGAATGCAGGAACAGAGACTCACAGCAAGATTTGCTGATCTGAACTGATCACAGTTCCCTGTATGTGAAGACTGCACTTCATGGGTTGACCTGGTGGGGGAGAGACTAAACATTAGAATTTAACACAGAATTAATTACAGTTAATGTGCTTAAAAGGTAAAGTCAAAATCCAGACTATGACATGTTTGATGTTATCATTTACACAGGTATGCACGACGTCATCACTATGGCGCTTAATACAGTGCACAATGCATTACTGTGCATAGGTGCTCAGAAATTAAAACATTCTAGCATTGTCACCAGTGCAACATTTAGCCTTCAACCACATCTTCCAGACAGCTTGACCATGCTGCGTGCAATTTTAAAAATAAGTTTTTTTTTTTAATCAACAAAGACAGACACACAGATCAAACCCAGTCATCGTCACTGTCCTGTCCTTGACAGCCGCTCCTTACCGTCCAGGCAGCGGTTGTTGTACTTCCTGTATGCTGTGACAGCGTCCTCCTTCCTGACGAACACCACCTCCGCCACCCCCTCTCTGAGGAACCGCACTCGCTTCAAGGCACCGCACACACAGAACAGCTCCTGTAAGGACACACACAGAAACACACTGGCGTTAACGCAACTAGAGCTTCCCTGTAATAATGGACAGTCACTCTCAACACCATCCACCCGTGGAAACAGCAGACAGCAAAAGACTGAATTTGGAATGATTTCCTTTTCTTACATAAAGACAAGTAAACAAGTGAACAAAGGCAAATAATTAAAGGCAACCAAATTCTTAAAGAACACCAAAAGACAGATACTTTCATTAAATCATACATACAAAAGGAGGCAATACAATGACCATCACTCAAGACATCTACATATATAAAACAACAGGTTCATTCAAGAATCCACAGCTTACAAGAAAACAGCTCAATTGTAAGATGCTGGCATGTAGAATAAAATGATAGAAGCTAAACATGTGAGAGAAAGTCATTAAGGTTGTTAGCCTAAGCCAGAGGTCGGCAACCTTTACTAAAGAGCCATTTTTGGCCAGAAAGAAAAAAAAATATCTGTCTGGAGCTGCAAAATATTTGAGCCTTTTAAATGCAGGTACCACAGCCTATTAGTCTAAATTAGCCAATTAGCCTATCAACATTACTAATAGGTCTAAATGAGCATTCATTCATATGTTTTACCACAAGGTGGCTGCGGTAGGCTATTTATGATTATTTGGTACTTTAACTTTGCATTTCCTATGTTTACAAACACTGCGGCGCATGAGCACTAGCTGGTGGCAGAAAGCCACCAGGTAGTAACCAGTACCAGCAGAAAATTGACCGTTCTCGACAGTGTCTTTCATTGTGTTTTCATCATGTAATCTTACATTTTATCATTTTTACATGATCTATCAGATGTATATTAAATAATATCTGTCTACAGTAACGATTCTGTGCGCCTACAATTTTAAAAAAATTGTAAAGGTAACGTGTCCGATTTGGGGAAAACCATATGAGTCTATGGGGAAACAGTAGGCTCGTAATTGTTCTTTCTTCATTAGATTTGTAGTCAACAATAATGACAGACAAACTTTAATGTAGAACGGAACCTTTACTGAAGTTAAAGCAGTGAAATCGTTCTGAACTGCGAGCTCGAGGCTGTATACATACACACGCTGAAATTGTTTTCTCTTCCTTTTGTTGTTACATTACTGTGCCAAAGCATCATGAGGAATGTAGTTCCCTTACACAGAACTTATAGTTTTACCCCGTTTCCTTCAATAAATCTAATTAAGAATAAATCAATCATATTCACATTTATAAGAATTAATAATATCTAAAATGCTGCACAGCACTTTCTCAAATAAAAGTTGCAACAGTAATGTTACCTAGCGTTAGCAGCTAGGTAGCAGTTTAGCCACATATCAACAGATCCCCAGTAATAGTAATAGCGAAGAGTTGTGCTGTCAGGTGTAATATTAATAAGAAACGAAATCCCAATGTGAAGTTTTATGTTTTATCTAAGGCTAGAGACAGTCGATAAGTTAATTTACCTCGAAACTAGCCAAGACGGTCGGTGACTGTTTAAGGTCTGGCTGACACATGCATTCGCTCAGCTATCTTTAATGGGGGAAAACCCGTGTTAAAAATAAATCTCTAAAGTTACTCATGTGACCATGTTGGTGATGAACATATTTTGTAGTATGTGACTGATACAAGCAAAAAAAATTCTACCGACATTACAGAAACATGGTAAAGTTATTTAATAACATTGAGAAAGTCGTGAATTTTGCATGTAAATCTATGGGAGCCAAAGCCACTTTCTGCCACTAGCCCCCTGTGTGACAACACGGAAGTATTGGTCTATTGTGCGAGACTTCAGGAAACAAGCATCCGGTTGTTGGTCTTTGTTTACCGTAGTGTGTGTTTGTACGTTATTTATATAAATATCAACTCTTCCCTTGTTTGGTGGTCATTTGTCTTCAGGGGTTCGTTTTTGCTGTGGTATCGTTAGGATTCAGACACTAAACTGATACTGTGCTGTGGTGTGCAACTCATGTAATCATGACAACCCTTAGTATGACAACTAAAGAGAGACAGAGAGGAAGACCCTTACCACAATGTCCTCCTCAGTGACACGGGGATGAAGGTTGTTCACTGTCATTTTGGTTCCTTCAAGGGGACTGCTGATTGGCTGCAAAATAATAAGAAGGGAGCACTTAATATAGTCACTGACACTGTACAAGACACACAGGCAACTTCTGAACCTGAGCAAATCCCTCAAAATGGTCAATTTCTTTCAGTTTTAAGACTCTTCATAGCAGTTATCAGGCAGGAATTCTCACTGTTGGAGAAGATGCAAGGATTCATATCAGACGGGGCTTCATACCTGCCCAAGGATCTTCCTTCCCACATAATACTACAGCCAATCATCAAATAAAATGTTTGACATCCTTATTTATCATCTTGTATTTAGTACAAGACCACCTACAGGCACTGTTTGAGGGGTACAACCCCGTGTTTTTGCCATGTATTGGTAGAATTAAGATATAGTTGTCACTTCAGGGGTTACTCTCACTCAGTGAGGAGTGAATGAGTGAGTGAGTGAGTGACTCAGTAAGTGACAGAGTAATTGAGGGAGCAAGCAAACATATGATGAAGGGTTTCAGAGACAATGCGCTCACCTGTGCTGCAGCTGGACATACAGTGGCACCTCCTCCCTGCTGCGCCTGGCCGGTGGCCAAGGTGCAAGATATTGCCTTTAAAGTGGGGGGTGTGTAGCCGGATGCTGGTACGGCGGGTGTGGACCTGGAGAGTGCCTCGGGTGCAGCAGGAACGGGTGCCTTATAAGTGTCGTTCTGGACAACTTTGGTGATTGGGCCGGAAAACGGAGATGCAATGACACCAGGCTGCAGGAAAGAGAAAAGAAAAGAAAAATATACTTTAGACACTGCAGCACACACCCATGTTCGTGTGCCAAGATGATGTGTTTATGGCAGATGGCACTATGCGTCTGAGTAGTTTCCTTGCAGGTGAGCAAAGCTGTTCAGTATTACAGTATAGGTGGTGTAAGGGCGTCATTCTGGTGGACATTTCAAATGACACAAACTTGTTAATGTTTAGCTTGGTGTTCACTGGTTTAGTGTTATTAGTCACGGGTGTGAAGGAAGCTGTTGACAGTACTAACCTTCATCTGTTTACTGGGGCTGACATCATCTTCCCCTGAAAGCGACTGAGAGAACAGCGGTGGTTAACACACTACTTATACAAGAGGAGCACTGGATACTGACTAACTGGCTGAACTTATTCACCAGTTTTAGGATGGTACTTCACGAGGTACAGGAAAGTCACACTACATTGTCTTTGTATTGACAATATTATTTGGAACATATTCTCTGCGCTTACTTCCTTACTCAAACACAAGCACACATACACCTCCATTCTCTCTCTCCACCTCTCTTTCTGTCTCTACTACCCACCTGGGTATTTCTGTTGGGAACGTTTATACGAAAGGCACTCGTCAATCCGACTGGCTGCTGCTATCACAGAAATAGGTAAGAAGGGAGAGATTACATCAGACTTCATAAGCAGGACATACCCATCAACCAGCACAATCCTGAACAAAGCTTATCTGATAAATACTGTAATGCTTGACTGAAACCACTTCAACTATTACAACAATGTAAGCCAGCAAATAATGCAGCGGTTACACCCCTGGCCTCTATGCCTGAGGGTTGTGTTTCAAATCCCAGGTGCTACACTGCTCTATTGTTGAGCCAGGTAGTCAATTTAATTTGCTGCAGTGAAGCCAAGCAGTATAAATGAAATATAGAAGATGCAAGATATAATACTGCAGGCATGGTAATCTGCACTGGGACACTTGCTATGCCTAATATCAATTAAAAAAATGTTTCCACTATGAATTTAAATGATTCAAAGTGTCCATGCTGGGTGGAAAAAAATGTCTGATTCTGCTATATGACCAAAAAATGTATCCAAACCACAGCCCTGTACGTTCATCAATTATATCAATTACTTCCCGGTTCTTGTACTTCATCATGTATATTTTCAATACTGAGCATTGACTGCTTTTGCAATGCATGGATTTTACAAGTGAACGGATATAAAAAGAAGAACCTCGGTCTTGCCTGGATGGTCTTGGTGATCTTGAGGGGTGTAGACGACGCAGGAGTGGGTAAGGCAACTGCAATGCTTCTCTTGAGGCTAACCCTATCACGGGCATCCACCATTTTCTTGGGCCCACCCGCCTGCAGGGCCAAGCCTCCCCTTGTGTTTAATTCCACATTAGAGTCCTGTGCCGTGCCGTTACCATTGTGGCTGAGCAACCGTATCTTCGGTGTGTGTGTATGTGAGAGTCCCTGCGAGGGGTGGCGTGCTTGCGGCTGTGGCATGTTCTGCGACTGTTGCTTGCGCAAATTAATTGTTTGTCGAGCGTCCTGAACACCTCCCCCCACTGCCCCTCTTTTGATTTTAAACCGGACGTTCTTCTGGGAAAACTTATCCCTGGCACCTTTCAGTGGAAACACAGAGAAGGATGAAAAAAAAACAAAGAGGTTATGGTCATAAAGGTTCCCGTGTACAAAGCGTAGTCAACATTACAAAAGAATATGACTACATAATACTATACAATAGCAATACTGAAAAGGTACATTCACAATCACATTCCTGGAGAGCCACAGTCCTACAAGTTGCGTTGGTTGCTTTCCACAACCTGTAACATAATCCACCCAAAACTGGCCATCTGGGCTGATCAAAGCTGAATACGGTGTGAATCGCCCTTTAAAATACTTCATTTACTGCAGTTGAGTAATGAACCCCTTAAGTGCCCATTGTTATGGAAAAATAATGAAACAGCTACTGTCAGAACAGGGTTCAACACACAAGCACATCAGACATACCCATCACTGAATCACTGGTGCTGGAGCATTCAGCACCCATAAAGACAATGAAGGATACTGAGCAATATCTTTGAAGCCTAAAACCTCTTTATTTATTGGGTACAAAATGCAATTTCTTGAGGTCTACACATATGCTGGGTTTCAGTCTCACAATGATTTAGATAAAAAGCAGAAAACAAGCCTTCTTCTGGCAAATCTGGGCTGCTAAAATAGATTAAAACCCTGTATATTCACAGCACTGCCAATTGTCACAATGAACAGAATAATCATTATGTGACAGTCCAATAATATCTTTGAAGTATACGCATGCATTTCCTTAAATGTGGGCATACAGTATTACAGCACAAGACCAGCAATGTAGTCAAATCAATAACCCACATTACCATCAGAGCCAGCCAGATTGTTTAGATAATATGTATAAGAATCAAAACAATGTAATTATGTAGCTTTGTCTCTTACCTCCTCCCGTTGAATCGATCCTCTGCCTGGCATCCACCACTCCGATTTTCTCTCTTGCATCAACCATCTTTCTCTCACCTCCAGCACCCCTTTGAAATGTGGGCCTGAGGGAAAGATTGTAAGTGAGTTAATACCAGTATTATTACATACCAACTTACTGACTGAATGCCAAAGAAAACAACCATCTTAGCGTCACATTATGGAAGGGAATTATGGGTGGAGACCTTGTGTACAAGAAGGATGGGACTGCTATTTCAGCATGACTGGTTGTATATGAGATGCATTTATGAAACGAGTTACAACCTTGGAGTTAATCAGCAAAAGGAATAATGAGCTACCTCATTATACCTCATAATGCTGTACCATCTTGTAACTAAAAACAACTGAAAAACAATAACTACGCAGCTAGCGAAGAACTAGGCGGTATTTGTCTAGTAGAATCTGAGTATACAAAATGCCTCGAAACCATACACATTAGATACGACCGTTAAAATAGTTCCAGATCACTTTTTTTACCATGTTCTATGTAGATGGGTAACCCTCCTGTCAGCGGCCGCAAGCTACCCACAGTGCACATTTACGGATCAACTGGCATTTGCATCTTGCCCACCCCCCCGAAACTTAGTTTGGGATCCAGGGAAGACTCAGTTCGGATTTACATGTAACAGTAAGTCTTTGTCGAGAAAAACCATTTACTTAGCTTGTTATGCTGTTGTGACTTCTACATAGCCGGTATGTATGTTTTAATAATAAATGCGCCGACTTTGTCCAGTCGAAAATCGCGTGGGCCCAGCTTGGAGAAAAACTTTGACAGCGATGTTCTGATCTAGCTGAAACATCTACAAAGCACTTCTCTCAGTTACTTAGAATATAAAAGAATATAAAAGAATTCAGATGAGAGAATTAAATCGCTATATGACTAGTGACCTAAGTACACAAACGACGATCTAGAATGAGAGGATATGTGTAGCCATATAGCTATGTAAGTCTAGGTTTCTAGATCGTTGGGTGGGTTGCTAACTACCGACATGGGTAGCTAACAACAGCGGTATACATCGTTGGGTACATACACATGTACATAAACCGGGCACTTCGAAATTGTTGAATATGTGCCTAACCAATCCTAAGGTCGCTTCTACGGCGAGACCCTCTTAGGTGACGGGGTGGAGGTGGACCACTGTATGTGCGTTCCAAATAAACCTACAACTTGTTAGCTTATCTTAAAATCCAAAGCATACTGATCATTACCTAAGCATCAGACAAGATCCACGTGAGTGGAATCAGGAAATTTAAGTGGCATTACCTGCTGTTGGTTCCTTCGGCGTTTAAGCCGCGTAGGCGTATCAGTTCGTCCAGGGAAATATCCGCCATCCTGTTTCTTTTAGGTGTGTAACATTCAATGGATATGAGAGACTGGGTAATAGACGGCGGCTGTACCGGATCAAACTAGGGGAAAATCAATTTTGTTTTCGCATAATGACCGCAACGGCTGCCTTTCGGTTTCACCCAATGTCTCGCCAAGTGTCTTCGACGACCTGTTATGGCCAAGTAAAGATAAATTCAGTAAAGTAATTAAAACAATATTACAAATGTACACTTCCTTCAGTGGTGACCAAGATCGGGAAATCACTAAATGCACGCATTAATGAACACTATGGCCGGTTAAAATTCCTCACTCTGACAAGTGGACATCTCCGTTATTAAACACAAACAGCAAGAACCTTCAACATTGCGACGGCTAACAACGTCCGCAGCCAGAGGTCTCAATTTGGCTTTCGATTATGTTAAATTTTGTATAGCAATTTGCCTTGTAAAATTGCTTCCAACATTTTGAAGACGTTATCATTCAGCATGTTACCTCGTGATATTTTTTTACAATAAATACCACGAACGTCTAAGTTATTCGTTCAATAAATTGTCTACCCATCTCAGCTCAAATGAAACGTATACTGTACAGTTGTCAATGTAGTTCAGAGTCGTCAAGATGCTAACAGATAACGCTAGAGGAATCTTTCCACCAGAAAGGGAGTGCAAAAGATACATCTTGCCAGTGAAAACTAAGTACACATTACCTTACGCTGACGTATGAGAGATGAGTGACGTCAGCCTCCTCGTAACGCAGCGCTATTTATTGTTTTGATATTCAGCGGGCACAGAGACGCCATGCAGTAGTAGTAAGAAACTCCATAACATTGGACCTAATCAGAGCGGCAGTCCATAGTATTCCAGTGTTTGCACGGTTAACCACATCCTTTTACTAGGGCTCAATTCAGAAAACAAACCTGCTGAACTCGATCTGCTCAAGTGAACTGAGGACTAGTCAACCGTTCTGCCAAACTTGAAAGGGTAGAGCTTTTTACGCGGGCCTATCGACATGTGGAAGGGATAGGTGGCGTTACAGCCTAAGAACCTTTTATATATACTCTTCAAAATTTTGACTTTGAAGTACTGTAGTACAAGGTGCTCCATACAACCCCAGATACTGCATATTTTCTGCACCAGCATGCTGTGTATCTCACACATACACACACCTGTGGTGTGCTATAATTCATTTACACACTTGCATGCCTCAACCCACATCACGGAATAAAGGGAGGCCGAGTCTTAGTATTACAATGAAACTTGAGTATTTATTCAATTGGTATAGACTGTAGCAAGGTACAGGGCCTCAAAACTCCTTGTTTGTGTTTGTGTGTGTGTGTGTGTGTGTGTGTGTGTGTTTCAGGGTTTTTGAATCACTCCATGTGTGTAATCTTCATATATGGCTTCTGTGTGGGATTTGGTTTAGTCAAGGTCTCTGGCTGTTATGTATACTATGTGTTTGCATTTATGTGTATATATGAATTTCCATATGATCATTATGTGAAACGTCATATTTCAAAGGGGATCAGAAAAAAAGACAACTGTATTGATAACAACAATAATGGTCATATTAAAAAAAAAGAAAGGAAAACACAGTAATGTAAAATAAACAGCTTGTGAGTAGAATCTCACTCTTCCTTTTTTTGACGGCAATTCTCCATGACCTCTTGCTGTTGTTCACCAATTTACCCGTGACAAATGAACTACCAGTGATAGGATGGAATTTCCACTTTTGCCTACCAACTAATTTATATCCCTTCCTCCCAGCTCCTGTCTGTCACCTGACTCCATCTTATTCTGTCCCACCTCATCATCCTCCTCTCTCCAGATGCATCTCCTCTTGCCTGACTAATGTATGTACATACAAAATTGCCTCTCCTCTTTCCCACTGCTGTGTTACAGCCCCCAATCACCCCTACCCTCTGCATCTTCCAAGCTTTCAGTCTCTCTAGATCTCCCCAGATTCTCTCTCTTCGGAGCTGGAATGCCTCTCTCTTTCCAACGACAACAATCTCTCTCTTTCCCGGGCCGCGTCCCTCCCTCTCGCCATCTCCGGTGAAAAAGATCTCTCCCTGCCTATCCGCTCTTCTTCCCTCCAGATGTCTCCACCTCCCACTCCTCTGTCGTACTCCCTCTCCAGTGATGGCGACCGTTCTCTCTCCCGGTGATGTGGGGATCTGTCCCTGCAAGACCAAAGAAAGGGAGACATTAACACAACCGACATATGGGAAGTGTGGACACTTAAAAGCATTGGCTTGACCCTGAGCAATAGGTAAGCCCTAATTTTTGTGATCCTCCTTGGCAGGGCAACTGGTGAGCTACACATTCAACAGGCAGAAAACACTTTTATTTGGTAATTGCATTTTGGATGATGAACAAGCTCTTGCACAATGAACAAGCAGGGTGAGTTAAATGAGGCTCACCCATTGGCAGCTTGTTCCTTTTTACCTGATTGCATCCAATGTGTGCGCATTCAAATGAAATTTTTGTTATAAAAAAATTAATGGTTTTTAAGAAGAAACTGACCTCTAATCATTGTTACATTCAGAATCATTTCATGCTACTATCTAGTTGTAATAGCTAAAAATTAATGTGAAATGCACATGCTACTATAATGTCACAACAGATAATTATATTATAATCAGCTGCTCATGGGTGACTCAGACTGGCACTGCCTTGTTCTTACTAAAAATTTAATAAAATTAAACTCAGCTCAAAGGTAGGCTTTTAGAATCCCACACTTACAAAGCACTGCTGGCATATGTAGAGTATGAAATTTGCACTAATTATATAGATAGCCTTGATATACATATAGGCAGAAATGGAGCAGTTCAAGAAATAGAAGTATGGCTCCGTAATTTAGAAAAGGTCAAAAAAAAAAAAACACAGGCACACACAAACCAATTGACACGGAGAGAGGATACAGTGGCGCACAAAAAACAATGAAGAAACCCAAGATTACATGAATGTAAGAAACAGCACAGCACAAAGAAAAGCGGACACCATCCATCAAAACAAAAACATCCACTTAGAAAATTACTGACAGAAGATAAGTGGTATTTTACAGCACTTTTGGAAATGTGGACAGAACACACATTGCTAAAACCAGTGTGTGTTCTGTGCAAAAACACTCAGGACTGGATGTCATATTGCCATGTCAATCCAAGTGTTACAAACAATGCTTCAATACTGTAGATACAGTGTGAAACTACATTAATTATTTAAAAGGAGATTTACAGGTAAGCAGCTGCTATTCATAAAACCATTGCAAAGTAAATTCAATAAACTGTGTTGTCACCACACATGGAAGGAAATAGACAACCGTATGACTGAGGACCAACCCTTGCCTGAGGCTGAGCACAAGTCTCAGTGAGGGGACAACAACAAAAGGTGGCACCATCCTTTACTGATTATCTTTATTTTTTGTGCAGTACAGTTTGTAAGTGTGGAGTGACTCAATTTACGTAAGCCCTACAGCTTTTAGAAATCTGCCCTACTTAACAGAAGGAGAGCTTAGAAAACCAATCCAATGCCTTGACTAATAAGGGAAGGGTTCCTGTGGCAACCTGAAAACCTTGTTGAGTTTTTAATATCCAAAAGATTGTAAAAAAGAGAACTTTACTTCTGCAACCACTGTACAATGGTTACTGGGTAACAACTATGAAAAAACATGAAACAGAAAGATACTGATGACTTTAAATTATTGTTGCTTAGGAAATGGTCTTATAGAGAGTAAATTACATAGCTTACAATTATGGTACCCATTTATTCAGCCGGATATTTGCTGAGGCAATTCGGGTTAAGTACCTTGTCTAAAGGTACGACATCAGTGTGCCACCACACTATCAAATTAGGGCAACCACGCTATCAAATGTTGTGGGTTGCAAGCCCTGTTCCTTACAACAGCACAACTCCGCTGCAAATACCTTCCTTAGGCCTTAATTAGGGCAACCTAATAATATTGTTAAAAAATAACAGAGCTAAAACTTTGCCATTTCACTAAACCTCATTCCGCAGACAAGAGTATTATTAGAAACACTAATATGAGACTGCTAGAAAGTGGGAAAATGGCACACAAGGACACATCCACCCACCCACCCACCCACACACACACACACACAGACACACACACACAGACACACACACACAGACACACAGGCAGTACCTCTTCTTCTTGCTCCTGTGGGAGTGGGAACGGGAACGATGCCTGTCCTTATGCCTGTGCCTCCTCTCCCTGTCCTTCTCCCCTCCCTCTTCGCGTGAGCGGGAGGAGCGGTGTCGCCGGGAGCGATGGGAGGAAGAGCTACCACCATCCCTGTGGGCGAGAGAGCAGCAGATACGCCCGCATGAGTGGCGCTTTCTGACTGGCTGACCCAACACTGTCACACACATAAAGACACAGTCTCCATACCTGTATCGCTCTCCACTTCTTGATCTTGTTCTGAAAAGACATTGAGAGTATAAGTTTACACACAACGGAAGTATCACTGAATGCACACTTGGCTCACTGCAGTCAGTGCCTTTGCTGAATGCAGACTATTTCTTTGAAACGAAAGTATAAAACACTGAATATGACAATGCACTACACAGTGCTATGCTTACGATTGCTCAGATATTGTTCAGGACAATTTGGACTCAAATTGTTGGCATACGTTTTCCAAAAAGCACCAACTGATTGTGACTTCCATCTCACATGCCAGCAAAAAGAGAATGACATTCTTGTGGTTACTGTTACTGTTTAAAACCCTTGTTAACCACTTGCATCTAAATGTAGCGAACTGATTCACTACAGCTCAAAAATATTCAATTCCTCAAAACATTTTAGTAACACACTGTCCCATTATTCTCCTAACAATTTAACAATGGTATTTAACAGTAACAGTTTTGACACTGTGAAGCGGTGTTAATCTTTCAGTGGAATGTTCTCAAACACTTCATCCAACTCACACTGAGTTTGGTATTTCACTTCATTTGGTCCCAAGACCTCAATATGTGAGTAAAGTGGGGCAGCCAAGCTCATTCAAAATGCATAAAAACAAATTCTTCACACCAACCATCGAATGTTGAACAACAGCAGCATCCATGACAAAACTATTTCAATTCATTAAATTACACCATATTCATAAGGCACGTACACTGCAAAGCACTAAATTACAGAGTCAACTGTAATAACTGAATCATTAAAATGGGGAAATAAATAACACAATAAAATGCAGCATTTTTTTCCGTGTACTGATTGGGATGTGTCAATCATGTATCAAACACGATAGCAAAGTTATGCTTGGTGTGTTAGTGCATGTTGCAAAAGTTGCAAAAGAGTTTATGGTTCACTACAACATACAAAGGCACAACACAAACAGTAATCCAGTAACTCACCTCCGCCTCTCCCTTTCTCTCTCTCTTTCTCTCTCCCTCTCTCGTTCACGCTCTCGCTCCCTCTCCCTCTCTCTCTCCAGTTCCCACTCCCTCTGTCTCTCTCTCTCCTCCTCTCTGTCTCGCTCTTCCCGTCTTCTCATTCGCATTCGCTCCTGCTTCTCAGAAACTGCTTTCTTTGGGAAATAAGGACAGAGAGAGAGACAGAGCACATGAAGGGAAAAAGAGACCAGTTTAAATGGGTATAATGTCATTTAGAATAAACCTTGTTTTGGGGGACTTACAATGCATTAGGCTTCAGGCTGAACAATCACAACACAAAACAAACTCTACACAAATATATATTTAAATAACTTTTCAGGAAATAATGTTTCATTTGGTAAAGCTGAATTGCAATTAACGAGCAAGCAATTTGAGACAGCTCAGTTTTTTTTTATGCAATACTGTACTTTTAAAATGCTGTATTTCAATTGACTTTCTGCACTCTGTGTATTCTAACTTTAATTTTATTTTATTATGCAACTATGTATTCTAATTTCACTTTTATTATCTTTTATTTTTATTTTCTATCTTACTTTAATTATGGCATTTATTCCCGGTTTTATGTTCATTCGACGTGAAGCACTCGGTGCATGTAACTTCTTTATTGTAAAGCACTTCGAGCTGCAATTCTTGTATGAAAGGTGCTATATAAGTTTATTATTATTATTAAGAAGCTGTGAAGCTATAATCCATAGGAAAAGTCACATACACTTTAAGAGATACAAGGATCAAGGAAAAATACAAGGCATTACGTAATGAAAAATTACTAAAAAAGGCAGGGAAACGTGACAGTACTACATAGAAAGGTCTTCTGTATGCCAGAAGAGGTAAGGAGAGGCTGAAGCTAGAGAAGAACAAGATCACAACATGGGAGCAAGATACCGAACGCACTGCCTATGCAGAAGAGAACTATTATAGGGGGAGGAAAGTGTGTGAAGATAGACTGAACACAAAGAGAGGAACTGTTAATCTATTAAGAACTAATATCAAAAGGGCTCTAATGCAGCAATAAGGGGCTTGTGAAGGGAATTGAACAGTGAGCAGCATTACAGAGGCAGAGAATGAGGAAACGAGTAAAAGAACTAAGAAACAGACTAAGACAATGAGCTTCTACATGACTAGCGACAAGAGCAGGTCAGAGAAGAAAAGCCACATACTTCTAGAACAATGTCAAGAGCACAGAGTGATAGAAACTCAAGAGATGTCTGAGGGGGGGGTAAAGGAGTCCGCATGTGGAATCATATAATACGTTCCCAGCTGCTGGGACTTGCTGATGAGACTATTTTACAAGTGATTTTGCTTCATTTACTGATTAGTACAAACACAGCTCCAGATTTTTGGGCTCCTTTCAGACATTAGCATTCACATCCATTGCCAGGATAGTCCTGAATCAGCATTCACTGGAAAAATGATCCTATTTATGAAGTCCAACTGGGCTATTATTCCCTAAAGTGGTTGCTAGATCAACCAATGCTGCCACTGTTGAGAAAAGAGGGTTCAGAAAAACAAGGAAACATTTGATGATGCAATTTTCCCAAACTGTCCAATGTTACAGTTTCAGAGGAACTCACATTTCCAGAGAAATGTAAGGGAAATTTACATTAGAGTGGTTAGAGTGGACGTTTACCCATCATTTAAGAACATTAGACAGCATAATGACAAGAACAGGCTATTCATGCTGTTTTAGCTTATCACTTGCTTGTGCCCTTTACACAGTCAGCTGGAACAGATGTTTTCAGTTGAGGGAGTTGCTACTACATTGCCAAATTGGCACTGCACACATTAATGCAATCCTGTTGGAGTAGGACAAGAAGCTCAGACTGCCTGATCCCTCGATACCAGTCCTACAAAAGTTTGGAAACGCATTTGAAAGAGAGGACAGCATTGAGCCAGCTTGGGATTATTTTTGCATCAGTTTTACTGTACACTTACAAAGCCAGTCAGTAAACAGCATAACAAACCGTAAAGCATGATCGTCATCATTTACCGTATTATCCAGCCACGTTCGTATACACTGAACATCTCAGGGCAATGGTACTGAACAGTAAAGTTTCACAATATGAGTCAGATTCTCACCCTTAGCCTTTCCAGCTTCTCGCGGATCTCGATGAAGCCCAGGTGCAACTTCCCACCAAAGTGGTCAGCAAGGCGACGATCATTGTCATGGAGACCCAGGTAGGCAGAGCAAACCTCACAAACCCTGAGCTTCTGCTGCTGGAAACTGGAGGCTGGCATAGAGTTCCTGTATATATCCTACAAAAACATTATGTAGAAGGACACAACACAGCATTAGTGTTACTGATTGCTCTACCGATTGCTCCACAGGATGCTTCATCACCATATGGTCAATTCACCCGTGCGCACTCTACACTGAAATTTCTGCCATTCTCTGCCATTATTGAAGCTACAAGTGTTCTTATTTGCCGGCTCATCTCCTGCTTTCCTACGACTTGGAGTAGATGAGGACATTCAAGTACATGGTTTTATTGGGACAGATGGAAATCTGGTGCCTCATTCAGTAAAATTAAAAGATTGAGAGAATCACATGAAGAGGTAGCTTGTGAAACAGTGACATTTTAAACTGTTTTATTCTCTCATTCAACATTAACAGAAAGTTCATGAAAAACCACAAACGTTCAGTGGCGTACTAGTGTGGAGATCCTTTAGAATCAATGGTTTAAGCAACAGTTTCATAGATTGGTAATTATTTGGCATTTTGTCAAATTGCTAATGGGCTGCAAAGGTACGATTCTCCTTGTGAAAACATTCCACTAATTCTGCTTCCTCCCATTTCCTCCTCTTTGCTGTGATAATTTCACATTGCACACATTTCTATTTTTTCCGATAGAGGGCCGCTGACTCAAAGTCAGCGGCTACATTTTAAAGGACCTGAGAGGTAGGTGCCCAAACAGAGTCCCCCAGTAACTGAGGAAGGAAACATTAAGATGGGGCACCACACCACATACCCTTCTCAGCAGCATCAGTTATTAATATTAGGATGATTACTTTGTCATCTTCCATTTACACTACATTACAACATTGACATTTTGCAGACACTCTTACCCATAGCGACATACATAGGTTACTATTCTTACATTATCCATTTACACAGCTGGATATTTCCTGAGGCAACTGTGGATTAACCACCTTGCCTGATCCTACCTTGTGAGGATCATGAACACTCTTGCCCGCCCCACAGAATCACTAACCCCTCCGTAGGGGTTAAATGGTTCACTTCTCTCCACCAGTGCAATCCTTTTCACACTGCACCTGGCACTTTTTGTACAGACTTTACAGATAATTTATTGGCAGTACATGCTGCTAGTCCTCCAAATACACTGTAAATACTTTTTGCTGCTACAAAACTCAATCTACAGTACACTCCTTGATTGTACAGTATGTAATGTATATAGATATATGTTGTGGTTATTGTCTGCCTTAATTTACATACACTGTTGGTATGGGAGGAACATAATTTCATTTTTGATTTTGTACAAGTGCATGATAAAATGACAATAAAGGAAATCTGAATCTGAATCGCCCAAGGGTACAACAGCTGTCCACCAGCAGGGAAGTGAACCAGCAACCTTTCGGATACAAGCCCTGCTCCTTACCACTATGCTACACAGCTGTCCAGCTGCCCACTTATAATCCATTAGATAGCAATTGCTCTATTTATCAATACTGCCACTCAATCACTATTATTATATTTTTAGGCTTGGTGTAAATACAACATTATACAGATTCTGGGATACAAGAAAGCCCACCCTATTACCTCCGCCTCTCTTTTCATGGCTCGTGTCTTCTCCACCTTCTCCAGCACCTGCTGCGCCTCTTCCACATTCCCCTCGCCTCCCAGCTGCTCCGCCCGTGCCAGCAGCTTCCCGATCTCCTCGTTAAGCTCGTGCACTCGCTCCGCCTGGAGACGGAGGAGGGCATAGGGAGAGAGAAAGAGGTGGTCAATACCGCACTCAAGCCACATTGAGAGACAGCGAGTCTATATGTGGCAGTTCAACAGCACGTAAAGAGGACAGGTGGTGACGCACCTTGGCAGCCACCTCGGCGCTGATCTCCTCTTGTGTCTCAGCTAGACGCTTCTTGGCCAGCTCCGTTCTCCGGTCGCAGTCTGCAATGAAGGACTGCAGGTGCTCCGCAGCCTGGTGGACAGGTATGAAAATAAATTCAGCAGGAAGTTGAGTCACTGACACTGAGGCGGACAAGTAAAGAAGAACTGGAGTGCCAGGAAGGGGGTAGACAAAGTATAAAAAGAGAGGAAATTGACTCATGCTAAGTGGAAAACACAAACAAACATACACCATTAAAGAAAGAAGGGATAAGATAAAACTTTTTAACTCACGTCAAGCTCAAAAAAATACTCCTGCTGCTTGGAGGCAATTTCGTAGTCGGCCCTGAGTGCAAGATCATGGACCTTCACACACTCCCCCAGGTCCATGCGCTGTAATATCAATCCACCTGGTTAGCATGTACACAACCAACACACAACCACAATTTTAGGCAGGCTAACACTCTAAAGCTCACCCATGGTCCACTGGAACTGGCACCCATCTACCCAATGTGTCATAAGTTTGTACTCTAGGAGATGTAAAGCAAGGACATCCCAACTTGTAAAACAGGTAAGCAATGACGCAGTCTACTAACCGTGCCTGACAGTATGTCATGAGGACAGGAGTCCAGGAGGTGACTTTTACACACTCTCTCATCTGTGAACTTGATCCTTTGCCGCATGCTGTCCCCTGGAAGTGGAAGGCAGGTCAGTAAATGTGACGAAAGACCACATTACCATGAAGTGAAAGATCCAACATATGGTCTGGTACATCACAAGACACATGACAGACACATTATGATTCACATAATCAATAATCACTAATCTTACGTTTAATGTGTTAATAACGCCAGATAATGTCATTATGCACAATATTCTATATTTTTGTAACGTTATACTAAATCTTAACAGTCTACGTAGGGGCAGGAATGAGAAAGTGACCCAAATGTTTACGGTATCTAGCTACCAAGTACAGACTGCCTTGTACAACTGATGAAATTAGCTAACTAGCAGGCGTTTCTAAATAACATTACACTACACTAACTTCATAGGAAAAAAGAGGCGATGACATGCACTCCTTCCTCCGACAACCAGCCAGACACAGAACAAGCTAACATGAGCACGGCGAGTGCTGCTCAAAGTTACACCAGCCAATCACGCAGCTTGAAACAGCAACACAGCGCTAGCTACTGTACCACTAGCTACATCCCAGCATTGACCGATGGCGTGTCATTAAATAACATAGCAATAGTCGAGTCTACTGAAGGCGAAACTTGAACTCAACAGTCTGGTGTCGCCAGCTAGCTAACAACAGCTAGCCTGTCCGCTATTTTGTTTCAACAGCAGAAAAACCTAGTTGAAAGTAAGTATTTACGTTTAAAGAACAGCACCACAGTACATGTTTTCACAAAACGTCTTCTTTGGGAACACGTTGGTAACAGCTAAAGAACGATCCAATTCACTTTAATCTGAACTCGAGTAAATATAGTTAGCTACCTAGCAGTAACCCTGTAAGTTAGCTGCCTAGCGTCCACGAAGGCATCGATGGCGTCGCGTTTTATGGTCATTCTGAGCGGTACTACTTAAGTAAAGAATATTTTTGATTTTACTCACCATCTCTCCCGGTTCCCATGAGCTGGTCCAGCATTGCTCGCATTTGCGCTTGAGCAGACATCTTTCTTGTTTCTGCCGCTGACAGACCACGCCGGCTTGTCTATGCACACACAACACCCCCTCTCCCCAGAGCAGGCCTGGCTGTGTTGCCTGTAGTAGCTTCCGAAGTTTCTTCAGAAATACTAGCCAGCAAGCTGCAAACTAGCTATCTTATCCTGAGCCACTTGTGTTGTACAGGCCTCTTCAACGCTCAAATCACCGCAATTGTCGACTCTTTTCCCCTTTTTTCAAATCGACGCAGAGTTCATTACACTGCTGGTGGTCGTGGAAAGCGGAAGGTTGAAAACCTGTGTGGCGCGGGTGCTAGCTAGCTAGCCCGCTAACTGTGTAATCGAAAGTTAGCCAGTTAGCTAATCTGGCAAGGAAATCTTTATTATTAAGTAAATTTTCGTATTGTTTATGACCAAAATTTCATGACCTTAAACAATTCATCATTATGCACTCTACATTATTGTTTCTGCGTGTTTCGTATTTTCACTATCTTCCTCCAAATTCCCCTGAATCTCGACGCTTCCTTGTCCACCAGACCGCGCTGAGATCTTTCTCTGACTAGAGAGGAAGAGCTCTTTTGCTCTTAGCGCTGGTTGGCTTGATAGACAGCTACGACATCATCACGTCTCTTCGTTCATCATAGAGAGATATGGTACAACGAGAGTGTAATATTACTCAAAAACACACCACGCCGAAATCCATACTGTACATTCAATCCTGCAAGCATTGCCAGTTTGTGATTTAAAAGACTGGCTGAACATGCAATTCAAATCAGGAATGGATGTTAATAAGGACTCAAAATTGTAGTAAATGTATTTCATATTTGCGTAAATAAAGGGAGACTCATAACTGGTTATTTTAGTATCTTCTTAGGATAGTGCTGTTAGCATAAGATTTGAGACCGCGTATTTTTCAGAAATCTCAAGGGAAGATCGACTGATGGCGTCATCATTACACGTAAATGTTAACTAGGTTGCCGACCAAAAATAAAGACCTTTGCGACTACGTAATCACTTCCAGCTGGGTTGTGCGTGTTTTTCCACTGCAGAAACCCCCCCTGTAGTCAGGAGTGACCACCTAGCTCAACAGGAAATGACAACACGAGGTCACAAACTTTAATTACAGTTGTACCTTATTGGATATTAATGCAATGCCAGAATCTCTTTTGTCTTTAGTTTAAATACTCTGATGTGGGTAGAAGCTCACTCCTGGTAGTAAGTGTCAAAAAGACAAAAGAAATCTATTTCAGGAAAAAGAACTTTCCAGCTTACAGAGACAATTGACACTTTATGTGCGTGAAACAGATTGTTATGGTCATGTTGACGTTCTATCAGTATTATGAAACTGTCAAAGGCACATCTGTGATATAGTGATAAGAATGATAAAATTGCAGTGATATCAAAATTTCCACTAGTGCACAGTTACCTGTTGAAAAAATTCAACTCAAGGCTACATTTTCGGTACTTATTTAAAGTTTACTTTCATTGAAATGCTTATGTAATAATGCTTATTACTGTGTCACTGAAGTTATGTATAGTGTAATTCAAGATACTATAGTCCTAATTATTTACTGAAAGGTAAGCAATACCTTCAAACTGAAGTCAGCATACAGAGACATTTGATACAGAGACAGAGATTTACAGGTGTGTATTCTATAATGTAAGGCAACAAAAATGCACAGCGCATGTGCACATCCTGTAGGTATCCTACCCTGAGGGGTTGCTCAGATTGTCTGAACAGTTGCATGATAAGATACTAGAAGTGGTAATTCTTAGTAATATTACTGTCCTGTTTCACAGCTTTGTCCTCTAGCATTTTATTTTGTCTTTAGTATTACTTAACAAAGTAGCTTGTTTCTGTGGCTCAACAGATGCACACTTAAAAGGTGAAGGGTCACTCTAAATAATGTAACTGAAGGAGTGGAGTTGAACAATCCTTATTTTTTTTGTATGAGTTCAGCTTAAACAAATCATCTTATTAGGTTGTTAGGTAACATGAACTGTATCGGCTTCCAAACACACAGGTAGACAGCTAGGAAGGACATATTTGCGTTTAGAAACCTTGCTGAATAAGTCATTTAAATTCATGCTGCAGATTATAGAATTGACTGTTAATTTTGTTTTGGATCAGCAGTATTTAAATCAAAATGACATTTGTAAAGAACTATATATCATTCTTGTAGTGTCTTTTAATCAATCATATTCAAATGTAAATCTCTATAATGCAGCATTTGATGAAAAATATGCACTAACATAAGGTTACCATTTATATCATAATATGTTTGTTTTTTCTGTTCAAAATATGAGTCAGTCTAGTTCTCGGTTGATATTTCAGAGGTAAATGAAACACGCTTAGAGGAAATAATTAGATATAGTAACGAAGAAGTTAATGAATTTCTTAGTGTGTGTCAAGTAATCTGTCTGTGATAATTACAATAGCCCCAGTGTTCCCTGGAGACCCAGCCACTGAAATTACAGAGGGTCGCATGGTAATTACAGGGAGTGAAAGAGAGTATGTGCAACCAGCAGAGATGTAAAATCACTTCCACCCTCATGGATGTTTTGGTGTTGTATGAAATGGAATGGGTCTAGCCATTAGTCAGTGAGAATGTGTGTTTTTAGAGTTCTGTAGAATATAGTGTCATAGCCAATGCATATGAATACTTCTATAAATGTATCTGTGTATTTCAATCCAGGGACATGTACAATTTGAACCCCTGACATAGGCTGACAGGAAGGATGAGAGTGAGGAAGACAACAAAGTGCACAAATACCTCAGTATTGTGGTGAAAGGTACCATTTACATTGGTATGTTGGCAGCTGAACTTCATGGTAGTGGAAGAGGGAGGCCTGAGTTGAAGATGAAGGCTGAAAAAGTGACACCAAGTGAAAGCAGACAGGAGAGACAGAACCTGAACACTAGGCATTATCAAGTCAAAGGAGAGAGTAGTAGGGGTGAAGTCCACCAGTGGCTCCACCATGCACAGTGATCCATAGTGCATTGGTTCATTAATCACTTGTAGAGATGTGCACACAATGCAGGGGCCCCCATTAAGTAAGCAAATGATTATGCTGAATGATGCCACCACTACAGCACCACCACCTATCACGATCACAATGTACATTATTTTTATTTACAAATCATTTAAATTTACAAACAAACTAACTATGATTTCTCTGACATCAAATTGGCAATATCGACTTCTCCCACCAGGCAGTGCTGGGGAAGCCTGAGAAGTCCTCTCACAAATATTTCTCTGTGAAGAACTCACAGGTGGCTTTCAGGTTTTGTTTCAAACCATGTCTTGTGTCCAACCTTAACCAAAAACATTTGCAGGATGTGTCTGATGAAATGTGTTCTTGTGTGGTTACCCTCTCTGAAATAAGGAAGAGGAAGATAATCAAAAAGTCAATCAATTTTAATTTTTTACATATACATATTGCTTAAATTGGCTTGATTTTAAATGTGTGGAATACTAATTCAGTTTTACCAATAATTATTGCATCTGTTGATAGAAACACATTTTTCCCCCCACCTTCCTTTGTCTCCATCCCTCCAGAAAGCTAGTGGAGTTCTTGCTCCCTCTACTGGTCAAGGCTGGCACCACCTCAACAACTTCGATGGTCTTTCCAACTTTATGTCCAGCAGCAGAGTGTTTGTGTATGAGGTTAAAAGCTGTCATTGCTGGGAGAAAGTGATGCGCACAGTGAGTGTGCTCTTGACTCTGCCATCATACAACAGCAAGGGAAAATGTGAGAGGAGAGGCTGTTGGGAAGGATTACAAGCATCAGGTGTGAACGGGGAAAAGAGAGAGTGTGTACCTGTGATAAAAAGAGTGAGTGAAATTTAATCAATTAAGTTACCATAAAGATGTCATTACCCTATTTTACTACCTTAGATTTTGAACTAACACGTTAACGCGAAAAGATGGAGCATGCTCAATGCATAGCTTTGAACCATTCCGGATTTTACGAGTAGCAGGATGGTGCACCACAACCAGTCAGCTTTCACACAATACACTGTATTACAGATGACATGGAATAATATGCATTATTTTGGAAATATGGTGCCACGAAACAACATACCTTATTGGCCTGCTGCACAGTTTGCCGGATTAATTTTGTTGTTCCGTTGTAACTGTGTAAAAATGTGTTTTACCATTAATGCGTGTAAAGAGATTGCCTCACATAAACCAGAACGGATATGTCTACACTTCTAAGATAGTTTGTTTTGTTTA
This sequence comes from Megalops atlanticus, assembly GCA_019176425.1. Classification (NCBI taxonomy): domain Eukaryota; kingdom Metazoa; phylum Chordata; class Actinopteri; order Elopiformes; family Megalopidae; genus Megalops; species Megalops atlanticus. The sequence goes on along the minus strand of CM032875.1, from coordinate 16,792,981 downwards.
GTTGTGTTAAGGAGACAAGCAGGATTTTTAAACTAATAATTTAGTAGTTTGAGTTGTTCTTGATGTCATTCGTTAACATACTAGATTAGAGAAACAGACAATGTCCATATCAGAATTTTAGTAGGAATTTAATTTAAGATTTTAAAGTGTTCAATACTAAATCTAGTATCGAATAGTGCTGCATTGCGCCGTGCCTGTACAGAATTCACCCGCCAGGAGGCACTCTACGTTCGTGGTTCAAGACCGCCCCTGCTCGTATGTCTTTCTGTCTCACCCTTTTTCACTGCAGTCCTAGTAAAAATGGCGTCGGCTGTGGGTCGCCTTTCTCGGCTTTTTTCGGTGAAAAATACAGGGGCTAGGACACGCTACACAGGGTCAAAACACATGGGCACATCGGGTTTAATTCACTGTCGAAATGCCGTGTCAACGTCCACGGGCGCCATTCTACCTAAACCTGTAAAAGTAAGTCGTAATGCATGACAGACGGTCGGTGACAAATGTTCGTTTCAACGCTAACGAGGGAGGTTTTTGTTGAAGTAACTTTGCTAGTTTCAGTTTTCGATGGCGTGTTTCTTCTTTTCTTACCAATGATTGGAAAATCTGACATGGCACTCAACAAAAATAGTTTATGCTAAAAATGCGTCTAACAATCACTAATGTGAAGGGGAGCCAAGTATAGCTGGCCATGTCTGGTTGCTCATGGAGAGGAATGAGGAAGTCATAAACACTTAGGTATTTTTTATATTTTATAGCAAAAAACCTATCCACATTGCATCATCCATATCAGAACTCATCTTGTGCCATATTGGCTGAGAAAAATGACATTAACAAATAAATAAGAACCATACTAAGCAAAAGATCCATATAGCTTATTATGGGCAGCTGTCATCATATGGCATTAATATCCCTTCTGTGCAAGCCCCGTGCCCCCTGTTTGAAAGCTAATTATGTGTTATCCTGAATGCTCTACACTTTTGTGTACAGCACTTCCTCTATCACAGGGCATTTGATATGTGGTTATCGTCCTGCAAAAGGAGACCTGAAAATCAAGTAGGCAAGGCAGTTCTGGTACATTCTATTATATAATATAATTTTTTTTGTACAGCATACCTTGTGTTTTTTACTACAAAGTCTGAAATTTAGTTATATAAGCTAATATTATGACTATAACTATACATACCATGACCAAATATTAATTGGGACTACACCTTCCCCCACCAGTAACAGTTCAGGGTGCATCCCACACTTTGAAGACTTATATATAATGGGGATAATAATATAAAACTTCATGAAATTGGCAATACTGGCCTTTTAGTATGAACAGTCCTGATACTTATGAAGTTTTTTTTTTTATCCTGCTGGAATGTCAGACTGTTACCATTCCCTGTGGCTACTGACTGCTTGCATCTTGTTGTGTGTTGTGTCAAGTGGCTCAGGCTTGGTTACCCCACAGGAAGCTGTAAGGGTTGATATTTGTTGATATTATTGTTTTTCAGACCTCCTTTGGCCTCATACGTGTGGCAGTTGTGGCTGTCCCCTTCCTGTATGTGGGCACACTGATCAGCAAGAACTTTGCTGCCTTGTTGGAGGAGCATGATATCTTTGTCCCTGAGGATGATGATGATGATGACTGAGAATGGGTCTGTTAAAAAAAAAAAAAGGTTCCTGCTACTTATATCCACAGCCACAGAAATATGATTTAATACAAAATGTAAAAAATAACTCACTGTTGTACTCAGTAGGCCTCTGCCTGTATTTATTGTTAAAGAACCGTTGTGGTGTGAAAAAGGAGCTACAGTCATTTTTAAATACTGATGCACCAAGTCAGCCAAAGCTAAATTAAGTCTATGATTAGCTGCATCAGGCAGTAAGGCATATGGCTGGAATATAAGCCTACAAACACTGCAACCCTCCAGGTCCAGGATTGAATGGCCTTGCTGTACATGCAACTATGTATTGCTGATACATTTCAGAAGAATGCATATATTTCTTTATAAACATAACAGTGACAGCAGGAGAGCATGTGTTGTATAGTTTTAATGTGAACTGAAACAGGCCTTTGTTATGTGAATTCAGTATAGATGTGTAGTAGTCCCAGGTCCCTAAAACCTGTGTATTTGTTGTTGCAATATTCCATTACTCTTAGGAGAAAACAGAGCATCTGATTTCTTAATTTGTGAATGTGAATTCTTAAATTTCTTAATTTTTCCACAGTGTTCATTGAATTTGTGTTTGCAAGTAAGAGGGAGAAATGGAGAAGTACAGAGGGGGAAGACAGAAGTGAACAGCGATCGACCACAGCTTTGCCTCTCGCAGACTTCCAGATTTCTCTCCAATATTTATTTTTCAACCTTGTCATCTCTGATCCAAAGTTGTTTGGAAAAACTGATATTTGGCTGCTACTGTTTAGGCTTCTCTCTATTTTCATGTACAGAAAGTTTTACGAAATAAAATGAATCAGTGGATTAGTCAGATTGCCTCTGTCTTTAATTTTGGAGGATTCATTTAGGCTAATATTATACAATCTTAATGATTCTTTGAATTAACCATTGTTTACAATATTGAATTATGATGTGATGAAATAATTTCTCAACTCAAAAGTATTTTCTTCTCAAGTGTATCCATGAAATCCTAGTTGTATCCCTTTATGCTGGACATAAAACCTTTCCTGTTTGACATTCACCGTCTTGCAATTGCACTGAAAATTATCTCACGAGTACCTGAGATAACTCTGAGACCAGTTTGCCCTTTGGTCTGTATGACCTGTGATACCATGATTGACTTGTTATCTTTCCAAAGAATAAATTAAATGTCTGAGGCTGAATGCATCCTTTGGCACTGCATCATCTGTCATGACAAAGATAGTAATGTGGTTCAGCAACCTGAACCATTAATGCAAAGAAAATATGTTTTGTGAGGTGGTGATAAGGTAAAAGGTATTTGTATATAGTAATCAGCTGGAAGCTTGTAAAAGCAGGGACTGCCTGTCATCAACATCCTCTGTTCAGTACCCTAATAGATTTAATTGTGCCTGGAGACAAGTGAGTGGAGTGAATGTTTCCCATTACTGTCCCAATTCCTAGTATTGAGGGGGAGAAGAACTGGAGACACCAAACTCCTTGGGACAAGATTGTTGTGTTTTTGTGTGTGCCTATGCCCATGAAACCACACACACACACACACACTCAATAAAGCTCTGAACTGGACGCCTGACTCCTTTGTTCTGCCTGACCCACCACTGTGACAACATTACCCTGAACCCAGCAAACAGGTGAAACTGCTTTGTCAGTTTCAACATTTATATTTTAAAGACCTGAAGTTGGATTTTGGGTAATTCAGGGTTGAGATTACCAGTCACATGCAACATTTATACAGACAGCCTGAATGTGTTAGGAGGAAGTATTTTCATGTGATCTTGTTGGGTATTGTATGTGCTGTAGAAGCTTTGCTGAATCATTGATTGTTGAGCCAAGTGTTATGAATCGTCACTTGTACTGAAAACAGTGGCAGGTGTAATTTCTTTCTCCATATTGTTGGCTTATTTAATGTGCTTTAATACATCTAAAGATGTACTTGTACTTTGTCTGCTACTTCACTGACAATGCAGAGGGACAGAAGGTTCTCAGTGTTAACAGTAGAACCTCAAACCCACATGATATTTCATCTGACACTGCATTTGTGATGGGATCAATGATCAAAGGGTTCAGTGTGGAAACTACACAACATCCCATTCTTGTTCATATGCCGCTGCTGTTAACTTATTCCTTCTACAGTAATATGAAGATTCATGTTGCCTACAACATATGAATTTAGGGTGCATAATGAGAGCCTCACATTTCCTGAAAAATTGCTATTAACACAATTTACCAATTAGCTAAAAGAGTGACATTATTACTGTACAACACTTTCTAATAACCAAAATCCAGAAGAATGTCTGTTTTATTTCCAGCTACACAAGGAATAAAGGAAATAAATCTTTGCTACTGTTATTAAGAAAACATCAACAAAAAACCTCACATACAGTGACAATTGATCAGAATCATTCTCAGTTCTTAATAATTACATCTTGGCCCTTGGTGTTACAGTTTTTTACAACTGCTTTCACACGTTTTCTGAAACCAGGTCTCATTTTTTCAAAACTCTACACACAAATCCAAAAATTGCGCACACAAACTGCAAAATGGCTCATATCTCCTGCAAAATGAAACACTGCATTCAAAATACCATAAACACATCTCAAAATAACGTATTTGCATCAAATGGCAAACACTTTTTTCACAATAGTACATTTTTGGAGATACCATGTACACACTGTTGTTCTAAATCTAAAGCTCTTCTGTCTTTCATACACTTATATTTACATTTCCATACAATGTTCTAGAGTGAAAGTAATCTGCTGAGAGGGGTTGAAATGTACACAGTAAACACCAATGCAATGTTGAAACAGAAAATATTTATTTTTCCAAATACATTACTGTTGTTACTGTAGTACAGTGGTGTATGGCATACAAGAAACAAAACCATATACCATATGGGAATTTGTACAGAAACCATAAACATTTGTAAACCAAAAGTAGAATTTTTAGAGGAAAGAAAAAATTATTTGGGGGGGTGGCAAATCACCAGTGCTAAGCTGCATTCCCTCCTCCAAACAGCGAGGGAAGAATCTCCTAGAGTGGCGTATCCAACCTTGGACAGAGGCAGCGTCTATGTCCCCACATGCCTCCTCCAATGCCTGGAGAAGTGGCATGCAGGCATAGGGCGATCATACATTTTTCAGCGCCATGTAGAGAAAAATTCCTCAATAGGATTTAGAAAAGGTGAATATGGGGGGAGGTACACAACTGTGAACTGTGGATGGGTGGCAAACCAGTTCTGGACCAGAACAGCCCGGTGAAAACTTACATTGTCCCATATTACCATCAATCTGGGCTGCCCTGGATCCGGATTTTGATCTGGAACAAGCATATTGTGAATTGCTTCCAGAGAAGTGAGCATATGGGCAGTGTTGTAAGGACCAAGTGTGGCATGGTGGTGGAGGACACCGTTCTGTGTGATGGCAGCACACATGGTCACATTTCCCCCACGCTGTCCAGGGACATTGATAACGGCCCTCTGTCCTATTACATTTCTACCCCTGCGCCTGGTTTTGGTGAGGCTGAAGCCAACCTCATCCATGTAAATGTATTCATGGAGAATGGCATGAGCATCCATCTCCAATATTCTCTGTAACAGACAAAAGAACAGATCAGTAGATATGGTACAGTCCAATACTCTGGCTCTGTAGCCAGATTGGTTAGTGATCAGTTAAGCAATTAGTGTTTGCACATGTGAGGAGTGGGTGTGAGACACTGGTGAATAAGTGTAGCATTTTGAATGACTGTGTTTGGAAAAGGCAAGCAAGTTACTTCCTGTTTGATTTTTGTGTCTTAGGCAGAGAATTGTGTGTAGTGTTTTGCAAAAAGTGTTTTATGAAATTGAAAAATGAGTGAAAGGCTGAGAATTAGCTTATAGTTTTGCAGACTTGGTGTGTGGTTTTTCTCTTTGAGTGACAGGTTTCAGAAATCGTGTGACATGTAAAGATTTTGTGTGTAAGCAGTTTAAAAAAACTAACACATTCACAAGTAGGGAGCTCACTTAGAATGTACTTCAAGATTAGTACACGCAGATGTTCTAGTCTGCGTGTGCCACCTGTCATTGTTACAACTGGATTGATAATAAGGTTAACATCAATGGACTTAATATATTTGTGCATGTTGTGCTCTGACCATTATCCATTCGATTACACTGTATTATTCTTTCAGTGGCAACACGTTGCCATGTAACGTCACTAGATGGCAGTGTTCTACACTGACCGCTTGTTGACTGTAACAGTGCTATTGACTTATAAATTGTTCTGGACCATGGTTGCGTTGTTTTAGGGTGGACATGATGACTGCCATAGGTACATGTATGCCATTACCTAATAAATATTGCAATTACCAGGAAGAAACAGAAGAAAATGACAGTGAAGAGCATATAGATGTTAGTATGATGATGATGTCCACTACGCCAAACAGGCTCCAAGAAATAGATAAATACTGTGTTAATCCTCATGGGAAAAATTAGTTTATCACAAAGAGCACTATAAAAAGTCACAAGGACAGAGGAACCATAAACACATGACAAAAGTACAATACAGTACTCCACACTAGTACATAATAAAACGTTAGAAGGATCAGATCAGATTACCAGGCCTCTTCAGCTGGTAGTAAAAAGGGCAGGTTATCTTAACTCATTAAAAGTGTCTTTAGGAGCTGGTATACATGAGCCTCTAAACCGCTCCTTAGAGCATCTAGGGGCAGTAAGGCGTCCACTAAATGTGCTCCATCCTCATCATTAATAATAGGCGCAGAGGAATTAGACAGTTTTGCAGAAGGAAACTTTTTTCTCCAGCCTACTTTGCAATGTCACTTCCAGATAATTCAATGATAATGAAAAGACAGTACTTGGCTTCTTGATCATTTTACTGATCCTTGTGGCACCCTTATTCAGTATCCACTCCCCACCACCTCCAGCAAACAGAGGCATAACAAACAAAAATACCTATCACACTTTACTAAAACATTAACAGTATCCTACTGAAAATATTGAAAGTTCTTAAAAATTAATATTTCCTTATGAACAGCCTTGACTGTCCTTTCTCATATGAAGCTTCAGAGATCACGCTGCACTCCATTGTTTGTTGAAATGCATATGAGATACAGAAACTTGTAAGAGTTCACTAACTCTACATGAGTGCTGAGTATTAATTATTTTTTCAAAAATCAGCAGCAAGGTATTTAGTTTTGGTGACATTCAACAGAAGATTTGTCCTTATCCCACAAACCAAACTCCCTTGCACATTCCCCCACCATACTTCTCCCATCCCAGAGTGCCCCATTATGAGTGCTTCACCCATCTCTGGGGTCCCTCACACCAGGGTCAACCTAACCTGGGGGTCCCTCATACAGCTCACACACTGGGCACGCCTCCGATGGCCTCACGGCCAGCCATCCGACTGCTAACACCATGTGTAGCAAAGGGTGAGAGCAGTCACCCCACCCGGCCTCGAACCCAGGTCTATAGGGTACCAAACTGCAGCTTTGACCACAACGCCAAAGAGCCAGGCTCATTGGTATGGCAGTCAGAGCACATACTCAACCGTAGTGACGGCACTCCATCACAGGGGCATTTTGGAAGGCAGCCTTTCCCTGTGAAATTTCAAACTGGTGAAGCATAAATGTTTAGTCATTTAAATGGGTGAATACTCCATGCATGATTTTAGTGTAGAGGAAGCATAGGTTGTAATGCCATCCCATTTGTTGAATGTGTCAAACAGTGAGTGTAGAATGTCAGCACTATAATTGTTATTGTATGTTTTGTAACTAGAAAATGTATCTGAGCAAAGATGGCATTTGTTAAGCAAAGTATTATCTCAACCAGTTTATGGAAATACATTGAATAAAAGGTAGGGCGTTCTGTAGTTTCAGAACCAAAGGACTGGCTGCTGTGACTGCTAAATACTGGAATATGTAACTGCAGCCTGGAAGGATCAAGTGAGTTGAAACAATGTGAATCTGTTTTGAATCAATTAATTTAAACTGATCATTGTGTGGAAAGAATCATTTTTACCATCACCCCTGTTGCCACAAGAATGGCATGTCAGCTATGCACCTTACCTTAGTTAGCACACTTTACCTACCTATATTTTTCTTCCTCAAAATTCAGATTTTTTGGAGGCAGAGCATTATTACAGTAAATCACCTACTATCAACATTATTCTAAGCTTTGTTGACTAAGCATTGCAATGGAAATTGAAATTGTAATTCAAGGCAATATATAGTAACAATTATCACTCTCACCTGATCAATATTACTATTAATGCTCATATACATATTTGAAACAAATGCAGTCAGAATCCTAAATGTCTGCTCTATGTGTAATTACTTCTCTTTATTTTATTGTTTAAATTTTGAAATTTCTGTTAATTTTTCTTACAGATGGACATTTCTCATTACGTCATTTGTCAGCAGTCTTCACTTCACCAACAAAAATAAGCAGAACAATCACTTGATACAATGCTACAAATATATAACATGATAAAGAAGAGTAAAAACAAATTAGGAATGATCATATCTGCTATCTTGGGCCACCAAGGACAGATTCAGAAGATGCAAGACATGAATAATACTATTGTACAATAATTGAAATGAAACCACATCAAGTACATCCTGCAGGGTTTTGCTGCTCTGTCTCTCAGATTGGTACACAGCAACAAATTCCCACATTCAGTGGTGCCTGTTTTTTGTGGGCTGAAGCAAAGTGGCAAAACCCACACAGATCTGTGGCTCTTTCACGTGGATGGAAAGTACAGAGTCTCACATCTCTTTCTCTGAGGTTTTCTAATCAAGGCAATTTCAATTCTCTGAAAATTAACATGAAGCAGAACAGAAACTGTGCCACAAAATCAACAATATGACATGTCACTCTCTCAAGTTCGACCACAGTTAATACCACAAAGGCAATAGCAGCATGTTGATCAGTCTCATACACTTTCCCCACATTTCTATGAGTTTAGGCTTTTTTCTGATATGCCATGATCACACTATTGAGTCTCTTTTTAATCATCTAACATTGAAGAAGGGGTATAACCACAACTCAAGCATTACAAACATCAGGCACCCATGGAGCATTACCAGGACAATCACCCAAAATATCAGAAGCATTAGCAATATTCCAGGAACCAAAGTGACAACAAGTGCAAACCAAGACAATCCTTGAATCCACAGTCAATTCCACAGTTGTGACAGAATGATTACTACAAGAATCCTTGACTAAAAAGCAAACATCAATGTCACAGATATTATTCTAACACACAATGGCGGCAAAAAATGGAGCAACAAGCAGCAGCAAAGGAAAACTCAGAGAGTTTTCTGTGGGATCAGAAACATCAGAAGTATGTACAGAAGACAGAAAATTCCACAAACATTATTTTGTCATACAGAAAGGCAAAATAGCTCTTTGCACTCCAGGTGTTAAGTAATGAACCAAATCTGTGGGAATTTGCTGGTTCGTAACCAAAATTGCATGCCTAGTTGAGCACAGAACATGTGCAGAAAACTAATGATGAAAAAGCATGTGTGCCATGAGGTCCAAGTCTACAGGCAACAAATACTGAGGCCTAGTTTTGGGAAGTAGTCTGTGAAATGCAACTATTCCAAACATTTCCATTTTGGGAACAGGCTATGTTTTCTGTGATGCACAGCTTGCAGTGGTCAGTCAGGCATGGAGATTCTTTGTTTACAACATCTGAAGGATCCACCCCTACCTCACTATGTGTTCAACATTTATGATTGCAGGTAGCTAGCTATTACCCTACATTATCATTTTTGTTTCGAAAATTTTATACATAACAATTATTAGCTGCAGCCATAACTGGCTTTTCGCTACGTCTCAATGAAACTGTATTCATCAAACAATTCAGCTAGCTATCTACCTTTAAAGATTTGTCGGATAACATTTTCTGCATTAACCTTATAAAATGTGAAAGGTGGATAGGATAGCTGACAGGACAGAAAATGTTCAATGAATTTGTTTGTCTGACCACTGTCACTCCTGCCTATAGCCCTGGGGGGGGAGAGAGAGATGCTGGGAGACACAGGAGGCTCGATAGAGACGGGGGTGAACTATGATTTGCCGAAGATGAATATGGGGGGACTGGCTGTCTGCAGAGTTTTAAGGACAATTTTCTGGAATTCAGCACTCCTATTTGGTAGGAGCCGCATTGCAGTTGTCCTGTCCATGTCAGTCAGGAGGGACTGAGCTTGTGGACACTTATGGGACATTTAACTGTGTCACAGGAAAATCAATCTCAGTTTGTGAAGGAGATGGGGCAGAAAATGTGAAGGAGGACCTTCATGCTTCTGCTATGAAAGACATTATAAAATTAACAGTATAATTTGTGAGTTTGTGAAGCAACATGAGAGAACTAACTGATTTTGAAAGAGATCAAATAGTTGGTGCCCAAATTGCACATGCATCAGTCACAGAAATGGCTGAATTATTTAATATGTCCAGGGGAACAATATTGAAAATGATGATGGCTGATGATGATGATGCAAACATCATGTCCTCTAAAATGTTCCTATATATACATATATATATATATATATATGTAGTACCCCTGGGAAATTCATTGCTTTTATTTTTGAATAAAATTATTTACAAATAGAGAACAAGGTAAAGGTGTATTTACAATGTGCTAGTTGCCATGTTTACAAGTGGTTTCATTTCGTATGTGTTCATTACGATGTCAGTAATCCTGTTAAAATTAGTTCATGGGGGCAAAAATGTGGGAAAAAAATATGATTGGTTAAGTACTAGCCTATCGGATTACTGTTGCTATATACGTTGGGATTGTGTCTGGTTAATGAGGGTAGAGTGAGTTTGAGTTGTGTTGAGAGGAAAAAAACGTTTTATTGGCGTTTTAGCAGAAGATTTTGGGAAATACAACCTGCAAACTGTTTGTGTGTGTCATTTTTTATTTCTGGGTTACACTTTGCTGGGGATTTTGAGGTGTACTCAGTAGTGGCGAAGCAGTAAAATTCATGTGCTCGATCGCCATTTTGTGGATTAGCCGTTAGCTACACGGGACATTTAGTTGTTTCAGACCATTGCGAGTGATTCAACGGAGGGCAGCGGCGACTCCATTTCACGATTGCTGCGAGGAGACGACGAGGAAAAAGGACTGTGTTCAGCAGAGCCTGAGGTGATTGTGCGAGGACAACGCATCGGATACCATCTCTCGGAGTAGCCCGCTTTGCTCTTCAGATCGCGGATGTTCGAGAAGTTTCCTTTGTCCGCAGACGAACGGTTCCGTGAGTAAGAAAATCACGCCTCTGTCCGCCATTATGAGCTCCACCATGCGCGCCAACTAAAGGGTACCCCAGATTGTGTGTGTGTGTTTACAACGCAAGTGTTTTTTTATTATTTATTTTATTTGACGCTGTCTGTATTTCGTTGTGCACTTATCTGGGCACATGTCTGTTTATTTCTCTAACCCTAATTGCACTATTTGGATAAATAAATGTCATCTTCTGCAGCTAAAGTAATTGATGCATAAGAGTTTTGATGTAAATGAGCATTCAGCTATCACTTAGAGAGTGAGCTATTTTAGTATTGCACTCTAATTATTTGTCATTTGTGGGATATATTGTTCACCATTCAATCTTTGAAGAGTAACTCAAAGTGGGGGCTCACACTGTTATTAGTAGTTAATGCAAGGGAGGTCAATTATCTAGCATTTAACTATAGCCATTCCCATAGGCTATCCCAGGCCTCTTAGACACCCTGTGCGAGACGGTAACCCTAGACATATATCCTGCCTGGTGCATTCCACTTAAGCTCCTCCCTTGTTGTGTATTATTCAGGTGTTCATGGTAGTGGGCCGCAATAATACACATATGTAAAAGTCAGCTTAGTGGGAGGGATACACGTGGGGGCTCGTCCGGGATAAATTTGTATGCTGTTTTTTTTCTAAGGTGAACATGTGAATTTTTACTGTATGCATTACATTTGCTGTTGAGGGTTGTAAATAGACTGTTTTCGTGAAACCTATTACAACATGGAGGCAGAACAGATATTGAGCTGGTGTGAAGAGAAGGGGGTTAATCCTAAAAATGCCATTGTGCTTAGTAATGTGCCTGTCGATGCTACAGATGAGATTCTTTATCACGTCCTAGACAATGCAGAAGTCTTTGGTCGGTCCAAAGTGAGAGGCCGTTGTTTAGCGCCTGTTGTGAGAAGCCAGTTAATTCCTATTGAGATCTCAAATGATATCAATACAGTCAAAATACCTGAGCAGATAGGTGTAAGAGGTGAGGTGGCTCCCTGGTTGGTCAGTGTTGCTGTTGAAGCTCCACAGCTACAACTCCCCACTGAGAAGGAGGATTTTCAGGCCAAACTGATGACATTCCTGGCCAATGAGAGAAAGACACTTGCTGACATGACAGGCCTGCTTAACTCAGTTACGCCCCCCCCTGCAGCTCCAGACCTGAACACCCAGCTAGTCAATGCTATATCCTCTCTTGTTGAGAAGTGTCAGGCTGTACCAGTTGAAAATCCGGTCTACCGCAAACTTCGTATATTCTCTGGGGTGAAGCCAACTCCCCATGGAGAAGAGGAATATGATGCGTGGGCCGAACAGACAACTCACATGCTTGATGAGTGGAAGTGTGCAGATTCCTTAAAGAAGCAGAGAATAGCTGAGAGCCTCAAAGGGCCAGCTGCAGATATTGTCAGATGCCTGAGAGTCAGTAACCCTCATGCTACAGCAAATGATTACTTAACAGCCCTTGAGACAGCCTTTGGAACTACAGAGAACGCCACAGATCTCATGTTTAAGTTCCGTAACACATTTCAGCTTGCAGGTGAGAAGCTTTCAGCGTATCTGCTTAGAATTGACAAATTGCTTCACTTGGTGTTCTGGAAAGGGGGAATTAACCTGGCTGACATGGATAGAACCCGCATCGAGCAGGTTGCAAGAGGGGCCTTGCCTCATGACCTTGTTGCCCTCCGTGTTAGAATGACATACAAACTTCAATCTCCCCCTACCTTCACTGAGCTGCTCCGCGATGTGAGAGAAGAGGAGGATATGATACTGGAGAGGCCTGGTGCTACACGTATTGCTGCTTCCACCATGGTTGCGCCAGTTGAATGTGCGACTGTCTCAGCGGCATCAACGCGGCTTGAGTCCAGTCCTGTATCTGCTTCTGCAGAAAAGAGCCCGCCTTAGAGTCTTACCAAAGAAGTGCAAGGGCTTAAAACTGAGGTAACTCGCCTGCTCTCTGTCTCCGTTTCCTCACCCTCCTCAGTTGCACAGACCACGCCACTGAGTGCTAGCAAGAAGCTAGAGGGAAAGCCATTTACAAAAGCACCAGAAGAACGACGGCAAAAGCTGAACCGAGCTGATGTCTTCTGTTACAAGTGTGGTGAAGATGGTCATTTCCAGCGGGAATGTCAGAATCCTGAGAACCTCAGGAAGGTCAATAAGCGCCTCCTTAAGCTGAAGCGGCTGTCGGGAAACTCCTCAGGGGCCCAGTAGAGGAACGGCCTGGTGCCCCGGGGATGACACGTTCCGCAAAGTGTGAACCGCTAAAAGGACAGAAAGCTGCACTTCCAGTGGGCCTGGTGGGCCTAGTTCCATTGTCTCAGTGCGAATGAAGACATATATGCAAAAGCTTTACTTGACAGCGGGTCTCAAGTTACCCTTCTTTACCGCTCGTTTTACGACAAGTATTTGAAACACATGCCATTGACTCCAATTGATTGTTTGGAGATATGGGGACTCAGTGTTAAGGAGTATCCCTATGATGGTTACCTGTGTGTGAAGCTTGAGTTTAATAGCGATGTAGTTGGAGTAGCAGAGACAGTTGAGACACTTGTGCTTGTGTGTCCTGACCCAACCATCAAAGGGGAGGCTTCCATCATAGTGGGGACAAATACCTCTGTGGTGAGGCTACTGTTCAATTCCTGCAAACTCAAAGGAGGAGAGAATTTCCTGAGCACCATGACTGTGCATCCTGAGATTAAAATAATTAGAGTGCAATACTAAAATAGCTCACTCTCTAAGTGATAGCTGAATGCTCATTTACATCAAAACTCTTATGCATCAATTACTTTAGCTGCAGAAGATGACATTTATTTATCCAAATAGTGCAATTAGGGTTAGAGAAATAAACAGACATGTGCCCAGATAAGTGCACAACGAAATACAGACAGCGTCAAATAAAATAAATAATAAAAAAAAACACTTGCGTTGTAAACACACACACACAATCTGGGGTACCCTTTAGTTGGCGCGCATGGTGGAGCTCATAATGGCGGACAGAGGCGTGATTTTCTTACTCACGGAACCGTTCGTCTGCGGACAAAGGAAACTTCTCGAACATCCGCGATCTGAAGAGCAAAGCGGGCTACTCCGAGAGATGGTATCCGATGCGTTGTCCTCGCACAATCACCTCAGGCTCTGCTGAACACAGTCCTTTTTCCTCGTCGTCTCCTCGCAGCAATCGTGAAATGGAGTCGCCGCTGCCCTCCGTTGAATCACTCGCAATGGTCTGAAACAACTAAATGTCCCGTGTAGCTAACGGCTAATCCACAAAATGGCGATCGAGCACATGAATTCTTACTGCTTCGCCACTACTGGGAGTACACCTCAAAATCCCCAGCAAAGTGTAACCCAGAAATAAAAAAATGACACACACAAACAGTTTGCAGGTTGTATTTCCCCCAAAATCTTCTGCTAAAACGCCAATAAAACGTTTTTTTCCTCTCAACACAACTCAAACTCACTCTACCCTCATTAACCAGACACAATCCCAACGTACATAGCAACAGTAATCCGATAGGCTAGTACTTAACCAATCATATTTTTTCCCACATTTTTGCCCCCATGAACTAATTTTAACAGGATTACTGACATCGTAATGAACACATACGAAATGAAACCACTTGTAAACATGGCAACTAGCACATTGTAAATACACCTTTACCTTGTTCTCTATTTGTAAATAATTTTATTCAAAATAAAAGCAATGAATTTCCCAGGGGTACTACATATATATATATATATATATGTATATATAGGAACATTTTAGAGGACATGATGTTTGCATCATCATCATCAGCCATCATCATTTTCAATATTGTTCCCCTGGACATATTAAATAATTCAGCCATTTCTGTGACTGATGCATGTGCAATTTGGGCACCAACTATTTGATCTCTTTCAAAATCAGTTAGTTCTCTCATGTTGCTTCACAAACTCACAAATTATACTGTTAATTTTATAATGTCTTTCATAGCAGAAGCATGAAGGTCCTCCTTCACATTTTCTGCCCCATCTCCTTCACAAACTGAGATTGATTTTCCTGTGACACAGTTAAATGTCCCATAAGTGTCCACAAGCTCAGTCCCTCCTGACTGACATGGACAGGACAACTGCAATGCGGCTCCTACCAGGCAAGGTTTGTCGGGAATCGCCAGGTAAAGCATCAGGGTCAAGGGTCACTACAGGCCAACCTACATCCAAATCTAGGCCAAAGGACTCAGCACATTCACCTGTGTCTTTACTTTGCATCACCTGTGGTTGTGAATAGTGGTAGGTGCACATATCCATCTCCTCATCCTCTGACTCAGGATCAGACACCTTGTCATCACTGTCTGATGGGTGCTCCTCCACGGCCTCAGAGACTGTTGTTCTCTTATCCCTGAGCCTCTTACTGGTTCTCTTCCTGCTTTTAGAAGCCTCTGTGGTTCTCTCTGGCCTCAGCCTTATCTCCTGTCCAAGCGGCAGAATTACATTCCGATGGAGAACCTTCTCAGGGCCAACTCCATTCTCGGCCCTCAGCTTGAACACAGGCAGGCCTGGCATCTGACTTTCGACAATGTAAGGGGTTGAGCTCCAGCGATCTGCGATGTTTACATCCTTCTTGGCAACAGCTCTCAATACTTCCCCAATGCATGGGTCTGTGTGTTGCGACTGAGCAATCTCAGCTGAACTCAGCTTGGGCAGCTGATGGGTGCTTACGGTAGACACATTACAATATGCCCTGGGTATAGCCTGTTTAGACGCCCCAACTAAGTCAATGGCTCTGTGCGGTCCTAAGTATTTGGGACTGCTGACGTGGGATGCCTGACACATTGCTTTGACACTAGCAGAAGGAAGGATCTCCCACTCATCACCAGGAGTACTCGTCATCGAATGAGGACGGCGGGACAAGGCATCTGCATCTATGTTCTGCTTACCCGGACGGTACTTCAAACTGAAATCATATGTTGACAACGCAGCCAGCCAACGATGTCCCACTGCATCTAATTTGGCTGCAGTGAGGATATAAGTTAACGGATTATTATCCGTATGCACCTCAAACTTCCCTCCATAGAGGTAATGCAGCTTGTCAGTAACCGCCCACTTTAAAGCCAGGAACTCAAGCTTGTGTGTGGGGTAATTCTTCTCGGATGGGGAAAGGCTCCTGCTGACAAACGCAACGGGACGCAGACCATCCCCTTGATCCTGATACAGTACACCCCCCAAACCCTCTCTGCTGGCATCAACATGCAGAGTGTAGGGTAACTTTGGGTGGGCAAAGGCCAGGACAGGTGCTTCAGTGAGACTTTTCTTGAGCGTCTCAAAGGCTGTCTCACACTTGGCATCCCACCTAGATCTGAACGGCTCGGAAGGATGGAACAGCTGCTTTGCCTCAACATCCTCATTGGGCTTTTGAGATATGCCAAGATCACATTACTGAGTCTCTTTTTAATCATCTAACATTGAAGAAGGGGTATAACCATAACTCAAGCATTACAAACATCAGCCACCCATGGAGCATTACCAGGACAATCACCCAAAATATCAGAAGCATTAGCAATATTCCAGGAACCTGTGGTAGGAAAAACCCCTTCCAGTCTGGACCAAATAGACCAGGGGCTCCCTCCACACTTGTACAATAATTCACCAAGTTACGTAATTTATATATACCTTTTTGTAATAGTTTCAGGAAGTAAATTCCAGTGCCCAATAAAGAACAAATATAATTCTGCTGTAACAATTCTGAATTAAACAATGTTATAAAATAATCGCAGAAAATAAGTACAGAAAATAATCTTCAGAGTCTGATGCAATAGGTTTATTGTATATGTGCGCAGATCACATACAGTAAACCGGGCTGGTCCACAGAGCAGTTATGTCATCAGCCAAGTCCCCAAAGCAGTCCCCCCAAGCAGTCTGAAAATCCCCCAAAATACATCTTTCTTTTATGCTCTTAACCCCTCCTTCAGTTTCACACAGTTAACACATTTTCTGTACACCATTGTCTTTCATTCTGGCATCTTTCTCATGCCATATTTGGCCTTTCCTGTACACGATTGTTGCCAAGCTCACACCTGTTTAATTATAAAAATAATTACCCCGCCTTGGCTGTACACTATTATCTCCAAGGCCGCACATATCTAGTATATAAAAAAATAATTAAAGAATATCAATCCTGCTTCGGCTGCCCTCACTGTAGAACTTACGGCATGCAGATATCTCACACCTGCATAACCCCCCCCCCCCCGTCTCTTTAGTTTCTACTCACATGCATACAAAGTATAATTGAATACATATTGTTTATTTAAGGCTAACATATTAGATTGTCTGGTTTCCTTATACACTTCCAGACCTCCACATGTATAGTAAAGATAAAGTAAATGGCTGACATATCAATAACTTCAGTTAATATGTCAATGACTGTGGTTAAAATCAAAAACTAACATCTATTGGCAATAATTTATCTCCACCATGTAACAAGCTTAATCGTACCACTTCAAGCTCCGCTTTTCTCTGGTGGGGTGAAAGTGGCAATGCTTATAATTTACATATGGGGTATACACTTAGTCAAAAATTTTCCACCGCATTTCCCCCCTTTGTGACTTATAAGTCACACCATTAAACTATCCCTAAGCAACACAGCGTGAAAAACATCCCGTCCCTGCGGGGCGTGGGTAAAAACCAAACTGTGTACCTGTCCCTACACAACATCATCATGAATAAGAGTTATTACAAGCTAAACAACTCCCTAATCGGACTTCCTGCCACTTACATAGGCCATCAGTAAACCGATTTGCCCAGCAGTCGTCACCCAGGACCCCCAGTTTTACCGCGACCAGATGTAGGCTTCAACACTGTGTGCCTACAGGGCTTGGCCCCCGTGTCTTTAAGGCGTATGTTGTACAATGTCATGTGGCCCCCCTCCACATGAATATCAGATGCAATTGTTGCCCCGCCATCAGGATTTTGGCTGACATCAGGATTGGCCACCATCCACCCAAGGACCCCGAGACAACGGCAACAGGGCAAATCATGGCCATCAATACCACTCAACAAGGCTTGATGTGGGCTGACCTGCGTACACTATAATTTTATCAAAAAACATACTAAAATACATCAAATAAATCACCTGCTAAGCATGGTTACATCAATAATGGGACCAGCCACGGTGTAATTAGTTTTGATCAATCACATTTCAAATCACAATAGTAAAATCACCCGAGTAAATTGTATTAATCTTTAAATCTAGGCTGCCATACATTAGGGTTGCTGAGCTGAATGAGGCATCTGAGTGCACACATAACATGATTCTTTCACTGTAGGATATGTTCGAGCAGTCAGATTACACCAGTTCCACCAGTCATTTTCCATGTGTGAGTATATAGGTCGAGACTTCAAGGCTCTTCTCTCCCACTTAGCATAGTCAGTGTGTGTGTGTGTGTTTGCATTTAGTAGGCCCGTGTGCCTTGGTTCATCTGCTTCTGGGGTACTACTCCGACCCTGCAGTGGTGCCGCTGGCTGGGCACTCATCACTGTGCGGTTATCTTTAGAGTCCCACCGTTGGATTGAGTGGCTTTTATTTAAGTCCTGCCGTTGGACTGATGCTGCTCGCATTGTCCGTAGGAGGAGGGCCCCACCCAGGAATCCTGTCGTGTGGCTCCAGGGCCCTGTCCTTTCGCTGATTCCCAGGGGGGTCTGTTGAGGTGGCCCCCTCGCAGCTGACTTTCCTGCAGTGAGTGGCATGTATCCAGGCATCTCGCTTGGCCACCCGGACAGTCGTCGGGGTCGTCAGCAACACCTGGTATGGCCCCAGCCACCTGGGCTGATGCTAATGCTTTCTCCTCAGGTCCTTCCCAACAATCCACTGACCCGGCTCTGGGTCGTGGAGCTGTCCTCCCTTTGGCTCTGGAAGGGCCGCCTTCATCTGGGGTAACAAAGACTTCAAAACACCATTAAGTGCACTACAATATTGTACCATCTCGTCGTCCAGTCCAGTCTGCATTAATCTGTTCTGTAGGTACTTCATGTAGCACTAACCCAGTAATCTGATGGGGTCACCCACACATGTACATCAGTGCTAAAGGCAACACTTAAATCCATAAAAGTCTAGTTTCTGCCATTAGCTGAGTAAGTTTTAATTTTCAAAGTTTAGTTTTGCTTGCTCCACTGCACCTCCACTGGCCAGGTGGTAAGTGCAGTGGGCTCTCAGATCAATTTAAAGACTTTCAGAAAGGCTCTGTATGACTGTATTTACAAAATGAAAGCTATTGTCACTTATTAAATTTGTGGGCAGCCCCCCCCCTTTATATGATTTCTCTCATCAGTGCTTTAGCCACAGACTAAGCTGTAGCTCTTTTACATGGAAAACACTCTACCCACTTCGAATACATGTCCACTACCACCAAACAATAACGGTTACCCTGGCAAGGTGTCAACTCAATAAAGTCCATCATTAAATGTTCAAAAGGCCCCTCAGGCCTTAGATGAGCCGACAGAGGTACAAAAAAAACCCCTTCCCACATGATTAGTCACACATATCATACATCATAAGCAGATATTTTCAGCATATTTTAAAAACCCTAATGCATACCAATGGATATTTACAATATCATACAAAAACCCCCCTTTTAACACATGGTCCTGACTATGCCTCAACTTAGCAAGAAAAGAAAACGCAGTGCGCGGCAAAACAGATTTGCCTTTTGGGCCAAGCCAAAATTTATGGCCCTCATCCCAGATGCAGTCCTTTCATTTCAGGGTCTTATCTCGTTCCTCGGCTACTGTCTGCAAAACGGAAACATCATTAAGAGAAAAAGGGGTTAAATGGTTCAGGAAAAGACACCATTTGTGGGGAGGCTGGAGTGGTTGCGGCCACTTTTGCAGCTTCATCTACCATCGCATTACCTAGGGAAACAGAATCAGTATTTAACATGTGAGCTTGGCAATTCACAATAAAGACAGCTTTAGGTAGCAGAATAGCATCCAATAAGTTAAACACAAGTTTGTGGTGCGCAATAGGTTTGCCAGAGGAAGTGAGAAAACCCTCTGATGCCATAGAGGTCCAAAATCATAACAAACACCAAATGCATACTTAACATCAGTAGAAATATAATAACTTAATCTTTGGCTATGTTGCAGGCTCTTGTCAGTGCAAATAGTTCAGTTGCCTGAGTCAACAGGTCAGAGGAAAGTTTAGCACTTTCTAGCACAGTGTGTTCGGTGCAGACAGAATAAGCCACCAAAGCGCTCCTGCTCACTGGACAGCCCTAAGCAGAGCCGTCCACAAACATGTCAAGATCCGGGTTAAGTAAAAGAACATCAGAAAAGTCAGGACATGATTTACAAAGCACATCAACCACCGTCAAAAGGAATAACTCCAAAGCTATGAAGCTAGTAAATTTACCCAACATGTAAATAAAGCCACTCATAAACATGGTAATATTCTAAACTTAGTAATAACAACAGGGTTAAACATTAATGCTACTTAACTTACTGGGATACATTTGTTAAAAGGGCTACATTCCAGTCTCTGCACACCACCCCCACCTCTCACAGGCTCTTGTTTACAAACCAGCTCAAACCTGCCCAAGCTTGTTCTGCCCCTTATCAGCAACACCCCCACAGGTAAACCAATGCACAGGCACACACCAAGGACAGCACCCAGGTCAACATTTTCCCTCTGACCTGTCCATATCCATTGGCTACCAACAGGAACCCCAACAGAGGCAAGGATTTTGGACATCAAGTTGTGGTGACTTACATTACATTATTATCAGTTAGCAGATGCTCTTATCTAGAGCAACTTGAACAGGGTATGTTTTTATCAATTTATTCAGCTGGATCTTTACTGAGGCAATTATGGGATATGTACCTTGCCCAAGGGTGCAGTAACAGTTGCACCACACTGCTGCCCACAGTGAATGTTTCCCATTACTGTCCCAATTCCTAGTATTGAGGGGGAGAAGAACTTGAGACACCAAACTCCTTGGGACAGATTGTTGTGTTTTTGTGTGCACCTATGCCCATGAAACCACACACACACACACACTCAATAAAGCTCTGAACTGGACGCCTGACTCCTTTGTTCAGCCTGACATGCTACTGTGACAACAATATTACCCTGAACCTAGCGAACAGGTGAAACTGCTTCATCAGTTTCAACATTTATATTTTAAAAACCTGAAGTTGCCATGTGTGCTGAATTGGCTGCCCATTTAGACAGGTGAGGTCATTTTGGGCCAGGCAAAACAGAACTTCCCCTGGTGGATAATACAGGTGTCCTCAGATGGGAGTTGAAAAATAGCTGGCCCCACATGAATTAACCACTTCAGTCCATTGAAATTGCTACCTTGGCTACAAAAGGCCATAACTGTCAAACTGGCATCTGCATAGACCTGATCTACATGAAGACATACACAAGAGTGACTGCAAATAAAAAGCCAACTGAATAAAATACAACAAATAAGAAAGCTATCTTGTGAAACAGCTAGAATCAGGGAAATATTGTGGCTCAAGCAGGCAACTATCTCCCCCAGTTGTCCCATTTCTCAGCCATCCTGAATTCTATCCACCAGTAACAGCTCACTGCTCTTTCAAAATGATGATGTTTGTCTACAGGGTGGTAAGCAGAATGGATCCTCCATATCTGCCACCCACCACCAAATTTTAGATACACCCGACCAGACGGCACTGTTCTGCAACATCAGAGCACCTGGGCGTCCTCGCTCTTTGAAGGCGTACATTCCAGTTGTGTCCTCTGTGACTTAGTTGTGACATACATTCTTTGAAACGTGAATGACGAGAAGCACCCAGATAAAAGATGAAAACATTCTTTATGCCAACTCACACTTCAGTTATGCTTTCTCCACTGCCAGGTGATTTACAGTAAGCACACAGCCATTCATGCCAATCACATAACTTTGGTTTCTCAGACAAGATCAGAGTGTATTCATTCAACATTTTAGAGGAACGATGTGTGCATATGTAAGGTGAAGGTGAAGACTTGCGGACATGATTAGACATGATTAAGAAAATGTTTGAACACTATACTAACAACTCATAAGACTACATAACCCTTAACGGGGAGGTGACAACCAGCACAGACTCTGTATACCTGCCACATGAAATAATATTATAATAAAATAAGTCTTATTTCACAATACACATAAAAAGTTAGGCACATGGTCAAAATTATCCTTAACCAATACTAATGTGTCAATGACAAAACAAGAGAAGACAGCATTCACATTTACACAGAAAGTTGAATGTCAGATTGGGGCAACTACCCATTCACTCAATACACCATGCAGTATATACAATAGAATACAGCGACGCAGAGCATACAGTGCTTATGAATCACTACAAATGGATTCAAGAAAGACAATCCTATGTAATTACACATACCCCTGAAGTACACTTCCATATATGTAGTTACACTAAGGGGAAACAAAGATCATGTTTGGGTAGGGGGCCTGAAGTGTAGCCTAAAGAGGTGGATCTTCAGTCTGAGATGGAAGTGTAGAGCTGCCCGTAGAGCTCTCACTCGAACACACCAACGACGGAAGTGAACGAGTGGCGAAGGATGGCGTGCCGTCTTACCTTTGGCAGTTCGGGAATAGAATTCATTAAATATAACTGTTTTGATACATCTGACTCCAATTTTGTTATTGTTAACCTATTTTAATCTAGTAACTGGACTACTCAAATGCCTCTGTGCTAATCGCTAAGATAGAATGCCTATATATGCAACCGAGGGACTGTAGCCTCTGGTCTCGCGTAGTGTTGCTCTATACGGGTTGCAGTCTCTCATGGAGATGCACACATGGAGGTCAAATGGAGGTCAATGGACGAGTAGCTTGAGATTAATTAAACCCTTCAACACATTGAAAAATGCCTTTGAGACCAGAAATTAGCCATGTGTGCTGAATTGGCTGCCCATTTAGACAGGTGAGGTCATTTTGGGCCAGGCAAAACAGAACTTCCCCTGGTGGATAATACAGGTGTCCTCAGATGGGAGTTGACAAATAGCTGGCCCCACATGAATTAACCACTTCAGTCCATTGAAATTGCTACCTTGGCTACAAAAGGCCATAACTGTCAAACTGGCATCTGCATAGACCTGATCTACATGAAGACATACACAAGAGTGACTGCAAATAAAAAGCCAACTGAATAAAATACAACAAATAAGAAAGCTATCTTGTGAAACAGCTAGAATCAGGGAAATATTGTGGCTCAAGCAGGCAACTATCTCCCCCAGTTGTCCCATTTCTCAGCCATCCTGAATTCTATCCACCAGTAACAGCTCACTGCTCTTTCAAAATGATGATGTTTGTCTACAGGGTGGTAAGCAGAATGGATCCTCCATATCTGCCACCCACCACCAAATTTTAGATACACCGACCAGACGGCACTGTTCTGCAACATCAGAGCACCTGGGCGTCCTCGCTCTTTGAAGGCGTACATTCCAGTTGTGTCCTCTGTGACTTAGTTGTGACATACATTCTTTGAAACGTGAATGACGAGAAGCACCCAGATAAAAGATGAAAACATTCTTTATGCCAACTCACACTTCAGTTATGCTTTCTCCACTGCCAGGTGATTTACAGTAAGCACACAGCCATTCATGCCAATCAGATAACTTTGGTTTCTCAGACAAGATCAGAGTGTATTCATTCAACATTTTAGAGGAATGATGTGTGCATATGTAAGGTGAAGGTGAAGACTTGCGGACATGATTAGACATGATTAAGAAAATGTTTGAACACTATTCTAACAACTCATAAGACTACATAACCCTTAACGGGGAGGTGACAACCAGCACAGACTCTGTATACCTGCCACATGAAATAATATTATAATAAAATAAGTCTTATTTCACAATACACGTAAAAAGTTAGGCACATGGTCAAAATTATCCTTAACCAATACTAATGTGTCAATGACAAAACAAGAGAAGACAGCATTCACATTTACACAGAAAGCTGAATGTCAGATTGGGGCAACTACCCATTCACTCAATACACCATGCAGTATATACAATAGAATACAGCGACACAGAGCATACAGTGCTTATGAATCACTACAAATGGATTCAAGAAAGACAATCCTATGTAATTACACATACCCCTGAAGTACACTTCCATATATGTAGTTACACTAAGGGGAAACAAAGATCATGTTTGGGTAGGGGGCCTGAAGTGTAGCCTAAAGAGGTGGATCTTCAGTCTGAGATGGAAGTGTAGAGCTGCCCGTAGAGCTCTCACTCGAACACACCAACGACGGAAGTGAACGAGTGGCGAAGGATGGCGTGCCATCTTACCTTTGGCAGTTTGGGAATAGAATTCATTAAATATAACTGTTTTGATACATCTGACTCCAATTTTGTTATTGTTAACCTATTTTAATCTAGTAACTGGACTACTCAAATGCCTCTGTGCTAATCGCTAAGATAGAATGCCTATATATGCAACCGAGGGACTGTAGCCTCTGGTCTCGCGTAGTGTTGCTCTATACGGGTTGCAGTCTCTCATGGAGATGCACACATGGAGGTCAAATGGAGGTCAATGGACGAGTAGCTTGAGATTAATTAAACCCTTCAACACATTGAAAAATGCCTTTGAGACCAGAAATTAGCCATGTGTGCTGAATTGGCTGCCCATTTAGACAGGTGAGGTCATTTTGGGCCAGGCAAAACAGAACTTCCCTGGTGGATAATACAGGTGTCCTCAGATGGGAGTTGACAAATAGCTGGCCCCACATGAATTAACCACTTCAGTCCATTGAAATTGCTACCTTGGCTACAAAAGGCCATAACTGTCAAACTGGCATCTGCATAGACCTGATCTACATGAAGACATACACAAGAGTGACTGCAAATAAAAAGCCAACTGAATAAAATACAACAAATAAGAAAGCTATCTTGTGAAACAGCTAGAATCAGGGAAATATTGTGGCTCAAGCAGGCAACTATCTCCCCCAGTTGTCCCATTTCTCAGCCATCCTGAATTCTATCCACCAGTAACAGCTCACTGCTCTTTCAAAATGATGATGTTTGTCTACGGGGTGGTAAGCAGAATGGATCCTCCATATCTGCCACCCACCACCAAATTTTAGATACACCGACCAGACGGCACTGTTCTGCAACATCAGAGCACCTGGGCGTCCTCGCTCTTTGAGGGCGTACATTCCAGTTGTGTCCTCTGTGACTTAGTTGTGACATACATTCTTTGAAACGTGAATGACGAGAAGCACCCAGATAAAAGATGAAAACATTCTTTATGCCAACTCACACTTCAGTTATGCTTTCTCCACTGCCAGGTGATTTACAGTAAGCACACAGCCATTCATGCCAATCAGATAACTTTGGTTTCTCAGACAAGATCAGAGTGTATTCATTCAACATTTTAGAGGAACGATGTGTGCATATGTAAGGTGAAGGTGAAGACTTGCGGACATGATTAGACATGATTAAGAAAATGTTTGAACACTATTCTAACAACTCATAAGACTACATAACCCTTAATGGGGAGGTGACAACCAGCACAGACTCTGTATACCTGCCACATGAAATAATATTATAATAAAATAAGTCTTATTTCACAATACACATAAAAAGTTAGGCACATGGTCAAAATTATCCTTAACCAATACTAATGTGTCAATGACAAAACAAGAGAAGACAGCATTCACATAGAAAGCTGAATGTCAGATTGGGGCAACTACCCATTCACTCAATACACCATGCAGTATATACAATAGAATACAGCGACACAGAGCATACAGTGCTTATGAATCACTACAAATGGATTCAAGAAAGACAATCCTATGTAATTACACATACCCCTGAAGTACACTTCCATATATGTAGTTACACTAAGGGGAAACAAAGATCATGTTTGGGTAGGGGGCCTGAAGTGTAGCCTAAAGAGGTGGATCTTCAGTCTGAGATGGAAGTGTAGAGCTGCCCGTAGAGCTCTCACTCGAACACACCAACGACGGAAGTGAACGAGTGGCGAAGGATGGCGTGCCATCTTACCTTTGGCAGTTTGGGAATAGAATTCATTAAATATAACTGTTTTGATACATCTGACTCCAATTTTGTTATTGTTAACCTATTTTAATCTAGTAACTGGACTACTCAAATGCCTCTGTGCTAATCGCTAAGATAGAATGCCTATATATGCAACCGAGGGACTGTAGCCTCTGGTCTCGCGTAGTGTTGTTCTATACGGGTTGCAGTCTCTCATGGAAATGCACACATAGAGGTCAAATGGAGGTCAAGGGACGAGTAGCTTGAGATTAATTAAACCCTTCAACACATTGAAAAATGCCTTTGAGACCAGAAATTAGCCATGTGTGCTGAATTTGCTGCCCATTTAGACAGGTGAGGTCATTTTGGGCCAGGCAAAACAGAACTTCCCCTGGTGGATAATACAGGTGTCCTCAGATGGGAGTTGACAAATAGCTGGCCCCACATGAATTACCCACTTCAGTCCATTGAAATTGCTACCTTGGCTACAAAAGGCCATAACTGTCAAACTGGCATCTGCATAGACCTGATCTACATGAAGACATACACAAGAGTGACTGCAAATAAAAAGCCAACTGAATAAAATACAACAAATAAGAAAGCTATCTTGTGAAACAGCTAGAATCAGGGAAATATTGTGGCTCAAGCAGGCAACTATCTCCCCCAGTTCTCCCATTTCTCAGCCATCCTGAATTCTATCCACCAGTAACAGCTCACTGCTCTTTCAAAATGATGATGTTTGTCTACAGGGTGGTAAGCAGAATGGATCCTCCATATCTGCCACCCACCATCAAATTTTAGATACACCGACCAGACGGCACTGTTCTGCAACATCAGAGCACCTGGGCGTCCTCGCTCTTTGAAGGCGTACATTCCAGTTGTGTCCTCTGTGACTTAGTTGTGACATACATTCTTTGAAACGTGAATAACGAGAAGCACCCAGATAAAAGATGAAAACATTCTTTATGCCAACTCACACTTCAGTTATGCTTTCTCCACTGCCAGGTGATTTACAGTAAGCACACAGCCATTCATGCCAATCAGATAACTTTGGTTTCTCAGACAAGATCAGAGTGTATTCATTCAACATTTTAGAGGAACGATGTGTGCATATGTAAGGTGAAGGTGAAGACCTTTGACATGATTAGACATGATTAAGAAAATGTTTGAACACTATTCTAACAACTGGCAAGAGACAGAACCCTTAATGGGGAGGATGCCTGCCCAGACTCTGTATACCTGACCAGAAATTATATTATAATAAAATAAGTTGGATTTCACAATACCCCCTGGTTGGCACATGGTCAAAATTATCCTCAACGTTTGATGGGTCAATGACAAAACAAGAGAAGACAGGTATCCAGAAAGCTGAATGTCAGATTGGACCTCCTTCAAGCCCAGCAGTAAACACTTGAATTCCTTTGGGAGCATTGCAGTGCTTATGAATCACTACAAATGGATTCAGAAGAAAGACAATCAAGGCTGTTCTACATGAAATATGAAGTACCTTCTACAACACTGGGGTTAAGACTAATGACACAAAGATCATGTTTGGGTACAAGCGGTCAAGTGTCTTGAAAGAATCTGAGTCTGAGATGGCCTGAGAGCTGCCCGTAGAGTTTAATGATCACGCTGAATATGAAGAGGGAGCCATTTATGGCGTACTGCTCTTACCTTTGGCTTTGGGAATAGAAGCTTTAAATATAACTGTTTTGATACATCTGACTCACTTTTGTTAGTTAACCTATTTTAATCTAGAACTGAGAATTTGGCAATGCCTTGTGGAATCAGCCAAGATAGAATGCCATTATGCAACCGAATACTGTAGCCTCTAGTCTCGCGTAGCAGACGGGTTGCAGTCTGGAAATGCACAAGAGGGAGATCAGCAAGGAGGAGCTTGAGATTAATTAAACCCTTCAACACATTGAAAAATGCTTGAGACCAGAAATTAGCCATGTGTGCTGGTGAATTTGCTGCCCATTTAGACAGGTGAGGTTGTTTTGGGCCAGGCAAAATAGAACTTCCCCTTTGGATTGTCAGGTGTCCTCAGATGGGAGTTGACAAATAGCTGGCCCCAAAGAAATAACCACTTCAGTCCATTGAAATTGCTACCTGTAAAAAGGCCATAACTGTCAAACTATCTGCAGAGACCTGATCTACATGAAGACATACAGATGACTGCAAATAAAAAGCCAACTGAATAAAATACAACAAATAAGAAAGCTATCTTATCTTAAACAGCTAGAATCAGGGTTATTGACAGTCAAGCAGGCAACTATCTCCCCAGTTCTCCCATTTCTCAGCCATCCTGAATTCTATCCATTAACAGCTCACTGCTCTTTCAAAATGATGATGTTTGTCAGAGGGTGGTAAGCAGAATGGATCCTCCATATCTGCCACCCACCATCAAATTTTAGATACACCGACAGTTGGTTGTTCTGCAACATCAGAGCACCTAGTAATCTGAACAACTTGAAGAAGTTCAGTTGTGTCCTCTGTGACTTAGAATGTGACAGTACATTCTTTGAAAGTGAATGAGACAGTGCACCCAGATAAAAGATGAAAACATTCTTTATGCCAACTGTGATGTGGAGTTATGCTTTCTCACTGCCAGGTGATTTAAGCTCTTCCTGAGCCATTCATGCCAATCAGATAACTTTGGTTTCTCAGACAAGATCAGAGGACATTCATTCAACATTTTAGAGGAACGATGTGTGCATATGTAAGGTGAAGGTATTCCATACCTTTGACAAGAGATGAACAGAGTCCTGAGTATGGCTGTGCTATAGGTTGCCTGGCAGCAGACAGAGTCCAGGGTCCAGGATGCAGCTGTCTGATGCGTGACCAACTGACCAGAGATTAGCGACATGGGTTGGATTCTCCATGGTACCCCGGTTGAGTTGCTTAATAGTCACGTTTGGTGGGTGTTGCAAGGTAACTGAGGTATCCAGATATCTATTGCACCTCCTGACCTCCTGCAAGCCCAGAGGTAAACACTTGCATTCCTTTGGGGGGGTTTGCAGGAGATGTGGTCCTGCAAATTGCCCTACAGAAGATGGCGAGAATCAAGGCTGTTCTAGCTGAAATATGAAGCTCCTTCTACAACACTGGGGTCAAGACGGATGACACAACCCGGATGCAAGGTTACAAGCGGTCAAGTGTCTTGAAGAATCTGAGTGCAGTGGCCTGACCGGTGAGTAGGGTTTAATGATCCGCTGAATATAAGAGGGAGCCATTTACTGTACTGCTCCATTGGCTAACACCAGCTTTGTAAACAGAGGTGAGCCATCACTGGTAGCCAGAGGAGGGAGATCAGGATGGGAGAATTTGGCAACATTGTGGTCCAGCCAAGTAGCAGCATTGTGAATAAGCTGCAGAGGATTGACTGCACATAAAGGGAGATGAGCAAGGAGGAAGTTGCAATAATCTAGGTGAGAGAAAACCAGGGCTTGGACCAGGAGTTGGGTTGGGTAAGTGGTGAGGAAGAGGTAGATTCTTCTGATGTTGTACAGGAATAGATAAATAGATTCAACTTTATTGTCATTGTGCAGAGTGCAGGTACAAAGACAATGAAATGCAGTTAGCATCTAACCAGAAGTGTAAAAGTATAGTATTATTTACAGAGAGAATAGTATTATTTACAGATAGTGCAAATAAAGGTAAGTACTACCACATAAGTGATGCTATATCTTACAGTATGAACAGGCTCTCAAAGCACTTTGCAGTGATGGGGGTGAGTGCAACTGGGCAGAAGTCATTCAGGGCCGTAGCAGTGGAGTGCTTCAGCACTGGCACGATGGTGGCGGTCTTGAAGCTTGTGGGGACAACTGCCTGGGCCAGGGACAGATTGAAAATGTCCATGAAGACCCCGGCCAGCTGCCCTGCACAGACTCTGAGCACACGGCCAGATATTCCATCAGGGCCAGCTGCCTTCCGTACATTCATCCTGCTCAGGGTGGCGCAAACCTCAGAGGTGGAAAGTGAGAGAGGCAGTTCACTAAGTGGGAGATCCGCTTTGTGGGTGACCTCCTTGTTTCCCCAGTCAAAGCGAGTGTAGAAGTAGTTGAGCTCGTCAGGGAGGGAGGCAGAGTTGGATGGGGGCACAGTACTGGGTGATTTGAAGTCTGTGATGGTCTGTATGCCTTGCCACATGTGCCGGGGGTCCAAGGAGTTGAAGTGCTCTTCGATCCTCTGTTTGTATGTGTCTAGCCTGGGAGATTCCCCTCCTCAGGTTGGCCCTGGCTGAGCTCCAGACCTGAAGGCTGAATCCCTGGCTTTGAGCAGGAGGCGAACCTCTCTGTTCATCCAGGGTTTCTGATTGGGGAAAGCTTTTATTTGTTTTTGTGGTGTCACTCTGTCCACACACCTGTTGATGTGATCCAGGAGTTGGTATATGAGTCAATGTTAATCTGAGAGTCTGTGGTGGCATGGGCAGCAAACACACTCCAGTCTGTGTGCTGGAAATGGTGCTGAAGAGCAGAGTCAGCACCCTCCAACCAGATCTTGATGGTCCTCATTGTGGGTTTCACATGTTTAATGACCAGGCTATACTTGGGAAACAGGAACCATGAAAGATGATCAGACTGTCCCAGGTGGGGGAGGGGAGTGGCTTTGTAGGCATCAGCCACATTTGTATATTCGTGATCCAAGGTTTTATGTCCTCTTGTGGAAGAATCTATAGGCCCTACTGACTGCCACTATGTGGTCTGTGTTTGTCAGATCACTGTCAAGTCTCAACCCGAGGGAATATACAGAAACTCCGTCTTGGACAAATTGCGTCTCAGGTGATGACAGTTCCTGTATCACAACAGAAGGGGCCCCGTATCAAACCCTCAGGTCCTTAGAGAGCTTCTGGGTTGGTGCAGCACATTTCCAACACACCAAGCACTCTTTGCTGCGAGACAAAATCCAGCTGAGAACGCACCCCATTATCATGAAAGACAGGAGGGCATGGTGATTACTGTGTGAAAGGATTCATATTACTGACATTTACACAAATGTATGAGAGATGTGAGAGACATGAGACTTATGATAATTGGGAGCAGAATTTCACCTGTATCTTCGCCCACCACCCACCACCACGCACGAGGATAAAATGTGATTGAAGGTGAATTCACCACACTCTTTCACACATTACCATTATGTAAAAGTTTACATAAAGAGACCGAACAGCAGTGACATATACTGTTACATCACAGGACTAATTTTTGATGCTGAGGTTGATTACAGGTGTAATGCCAACTAGTTTTATAACTAGCTCCAGCCTGTTTAGGTGGTTAATATAGCCAGCTTAGTCATTATTACATATGTATTATACCCATGTAATAGTTCTGTATTATAGATCAGTGTTTCTCAACACTGCTCCTCCCGGCACCCTGCCCTGCATAGCTTTCAGCTATCCTTGCTGCTTGATTAAATCAGGTGTGCTCAGCTAATAAAATGTGCCACTGACGAATTCAGTCAGGTAGGTAGAGCAAGGATAGATAGAAGATATGCATGACAGGGTGCTGCCAGGAGCAGGGTTGAGAAACACTGTTATAGATGGCTAGCAAATTATTTTAACCAGATAACAAGTGAGGTAATATATCACTGAAGATGAATTGAGAAAGTGGGCCCAGTTTCTGCCCAATTCCCCCACACTAGATCAGTTTGACTGATCCAGAGTAGAATTGGCCCGAGGATGCTGGCCCACATCTGCTAGCCAGAATCATGTCAGATTATTATACTAAATTATGCTATGCATTACAGAATCAATTTTTTACATTTCATATTGAAACAAATTACACATGTACACACAAATTCAGATTTATCAGTTTTATTGTACTGATCAGTTTTATTGTACTTAAGCAGGATTCACCTACTTCACTTGAACAGGACAGGTAACAAATATTAATAATGTAAGGATGTAGCTGCTGCTAAGTATCATAATGATTTTAATAATTAAACTAGGAACACCTGAATAGACTTTACTCAAATAGTAAATCCAATCTAATGTTAACTTTGTGTTTACATTGTGCCACTGCACTGGAGCAACAGCCAGGAATTTACTAATGGGGCACTATTTAGGAAAAAATACTTTATCTTGTCTGGGCCATACCAAACTAACCTAACGATACCAATCTTTGGTGTGGTGAAGCCACATCCACCATTGCCTTCAAAGAGCTGTTGCATCATTACCAGTGTTGTCCTTGCTGCAGATGTGCAATACCTGGCCTAGCTAACCTTTGCCCAACACCCTGCTGGCATATGGGACATCTTGGTGTTTGACACGTTTTCTCATTTTCCAGCAGCAGGTGTGCATTATGAGTCCCAGCAGCCTGCAAGAAGTGCTCAGACAAGCAGAGGAGCTAGAAACAATTTTCAATGATGATCAGCTGGCTCCACTATGCCACCCTGTCAGAGCCACCGAGGCAGCCAAGGAGGATGCCAAGAATGAAACAGCCCCTGCTTGGGCAGCCGAAACCTGCCAAGAGATCACCTGCCTGCAGTGTGGCGATAAGGGACATTACACCAGAGAGTGCAGACCCATACCACGGTCAGAAGAGACCCCTCAGCCATCGGGAAATATTGTAAGACTGGACTCTGTCAGGGTGTCCTAAAACAGTGGGTTGCCTAGACCCCACGGTCTGTCTACGAGTGTCCCTCAAGGCTTTCTACTTAGCTCCTCCCTGTTTCAAGACCTCACCTAGACTCTACAAGCCTTTTCACCAATGCCACTGTCAAAAGCCTTGGCATAGTGCTTGATAGCCAACTGTCCTTCTCCTCTCAGGTTGCAGCAGTGAGTTGGGTGTGCAGATTCTTTTTGTACAACATCTGAAGGACCCTCTCATTCCTGGACTGCTGTAACTCCCTCTTTGCTTGTTTTCCTGCCTGTGTCATCAAACCCCTACAAATAAATCAGAATGCAACTCCATGGCTTGTCTACAATCTCCCTAAACGTTACAACTCCCTAAAAGTTACACCCCTCCTCACCTCACTTCATTGGCTTCCTCTTATCGCATCAAGTTCAAAACCTTGGTGCTGGCATGCAGGACAGTGAATTGGACAGGCCCCCTCATACCCACAATCAGTCTTCAAACATATGTACCACCCAGATCACTACACTCTGCAACCATGGGGCAACTGGCTGTCCCAACCTGATGGGGTCGCTCCTTTCAGACACAATCCCTGTCTGGACTGGTCCCTCAGTGGTGGAATAAACTTCCCGCAGGGGTCAGGACAGTGGAATCACTGGCATTCTTTGGAGGCAGGCTGAAGACCCACCTCTTCAAACTGCATTTCAGTTCCACCTCAGTCACCACCCCCGAAAACCCACTACTTGTATTACTTCATGTTTGGCTCCACCATCAGCCTGGTGCACACCATCCTGCTTCAGCCAGCTAGCTCCTGGTCCCACACGGGGCTAAAGCTAAAGAATGTTATTGGACAGATGGCACACATGCCCAGCACCAACGTCCTGGCACTCCATCTCAGCCCAGTTACAGTGCAGCAGCGATTTTAACAGGCCAGCATCATAGACAACTGCATTGTTGGTCTTGAGACACGTAGTCTGCCCTGCTCACCAGTCATAATCTGCCTCAGCCATCATCCAATGACCACATGCAATAGCCTGGTGCTTGGTCATCCCCACCAGCAACACAGCTCCCATCCCACTGTGCCATTGGCCTCATCATCGGTGGAAGAAAGAGCCAGCAGCTGCCATGTCTTCAGTGAGAGCAGTCAGGGGTTCTGATGACATTCCATAGGATTTACTACTATTCAAGGAAAGATTTGTGTATTCTTTTGTCTTTTGGTGCCTGTTGGAGTTATTAGGAACAGTGAGGACACTGCCTAATTAAGGGGGCAGTTTAACGTGGGGGTGTGTTTTATGTTGTACCACCATATTGTCTCGCCTGCATGTGATTGGCTGATTTCCCCTAATTAACCTCACTACTGTGTCTGGGGAATTCTGGGTATGGGTTTTTTTGCTATCCTTATCGTAGTGTTAGTCTATTTTGGTGGTTGCAATGTTGTCTTGTCTTTGCACTAAAGCTATAACATGATATTTTATTTCTTGAAAAGGTAGATACAGATACACATCAAACTTTTGGTCCACTTTGCCATAGATACTGACTGAAGTGTTACCCTGCTCATTTTCAGACAGGGTAGGCCTGTTGTTTTTTTTGTTCTCTTTACATTTTTATTGTGATTTGCACAGCTGTGTGCTTTGTTAAGCAGGAGAGGAAAACCTGTAACTGTACTCTATTTTAATCAGTCTGTTGTTGTTGAAAACGACTGAAGGAACATTCTCAGAGACAGGCCTATTTTTATTTAATATAGGCTATTTATTTTGTAAAATTTTTCATTTACATGTTTTGCAGCTGTATATTTTCAAACAGGGAAGGAAACCCAGTCTTTGCATTTTATTTTGATCACACTCTGTTTTTGTAATAGTGCTTGTGACATCTCACATGTGGCTTTGACTTACAACTGAACATTTAGTCCACTTCGTAGAAAATACCAATACCTAATAATATTATGTCAATGGTAATCATAGTGTGCGAATGATCAAGCATTGACAACAGTCAATACTGTTGGCTGCGCCGAGGTGGTGGGGGCCCCCCAAATCAAATTCTGCTTAGGGCCCCATAAAGGCTTGGGCCGGCCCTGGTGACATAGGAGGGAAAAAATCAGAATTGGGCCACTTTTTGAGTCTGAGTGTAGCCTAATGCTGCATTTTAACCGAACCGTGCTTTCCTCACGCGGTTTTGATCGCTTGCCTGAAAAATGAACAAGTGAATTTCGCATCACGTCACAGCAAGCATTTCTGCTTACACCAACGCTGCTAGCAAGTTTGCTAGACACAATAGAAGACAGCTAAGTTATCTTGCCTTGCTAGCTACTTAGTTAATTAGCATATATAAATACCACACACAAGCAGTTTGTCATTTCTTGTGAACTCTCTTTTTTAAGAAGTAATGTTTCTCTAAAGATTCAAAGCTAACGGTCAACACAACGATGGGTCCGATGAGTGATTGAGTCACTGTTTCTTGTGCAGAGTCACTTAAAATTCATAATATCCTTGTGATCGTATACTGATCTGGAAATGAGCTCCTTTCCGAATCTGGCTGGGACCCATCAACTCACACTGTCATACATTCTTACCTCTTCACCTAAAATAAGGAAAGAACAGCTATTGTATGTAACATTTACTTAGGGTATCACAGTTAAACAATCTTCAATTGTGTAAGCACACAATATGTAATGTTGCATAGCCTGCAGCCTGCAACCACAACGGATCTTCAGTCTGAGGCTAGCTGCCAATTAATGGAGAGATACTGTAGCTCAAACCTAGAGAAGCATGTTCACAAAATATTTCTTCAGAAATATGGTTTTTCATTTCACAATGTGCTGTTCTGTTGTAACTAGAATCAGCCTGATCCGCCTATGCCAGTACTAGGACAAACATTATGCATCTGTGCCAAACTCAGGCCAGAATTGGCCAAGATGACGTTCACCATAGCCAACACTTGATCTACAATGCTGACACTCAGCCAACAGCTCTGTATTCCTGTATTTACAACAAAACACATAAAATCACTAGCAATATGTGTGTCTAACAAAAATACCATATCACTAGCAAATGACCACTGTTGCTAACATTAGTTACATTTCAGTAAATTAGATCGCTGCTTGCAAGCTAATGTTGTCCACTTGACCATCTTACCTTATTTTGTGACTCCGCAGTTACAGAAGGCATTCCGTCCACGAAAGCAAAGGCTGCTTGAACTTTCGTAGGCATCAATGTTTCGTGGACACAGTGCTAACACGTTTGTGTTTTTCGTGGTCAAAACGCGTTACAGTGTTACATGTTTCATAATGAATTTATGCGTTTCGTAGCACAGAAGGCATTCTGTCTACGAAAGCAAAACATTGATGTCTATGAAAGTTCAAGCAGCCTTTGCTTTCGTGGACGGAATGCCTTCTGTAACTGCGGAGTCACGAAATATATTGTGCTGAATCCCTTTCGTACACATCATACTTTCAGTAATATAGCAAAATAGTTAAGCGGACAAAATGAACATTCGATGGCACGGAATGATGATAGTATAGCGCATTTTGCATTTCCTGCCACAAAAGCATAAATGCTGGCCTAGGAGATCTATTACGTGGACAGAATTACTTTTGTCTACAAAATGAGTTTCTTTTGTCCACATAGTGTGAAGTGCATTCCGCCTTTTGTCCACAAAATGAAAAGCACAACGGTCAATTCAGTGCACGAAAGGAATTATCCGTTTTGTTTTCTGTGCACGAAAGTATGTGCTCTCTTCAATATTTCGTGGACACAATGCTAACGAGTTTGTGTTTTTCGTGGACAAAAGGCGTGACGGTGTTATATGTTTTCGTAATGAATTTATGCGTTTTGTAGCACAGAAGGCATTCTGTCCATGAAAAAAGGTCTGTCACATTTGGCGTCCCATATGAAACAACATGCAAGCAATAATTTGTTTGTGTAGGCTATATTGTTTTATTGTTTCCTTTCTTCATTGCACAATCTGTCTCTAGTCTATGTTTTTAACAGCTCCTTGTTTTCAACTGTCATGTCATGACCGTGCTAGTTGCATGTCAGCACCAGCAGGATGTGACTGTATGCCTGTCAACTGACTGATTGATTGATTGCAGGCACCTGCTCCCAGTCATTGACTCCTTGACCTTTTTAAATAGGGAGAAATGGAATTGTTGGGGGGGGGCAAAGGGGTGCAGCAGGGCAGATACTTGAGCATATAAAGACACTTTACACTTATCGGGGAAGATAACTTGAATGTTAAAATATAAGGACAAAGTGGTGGTATTTCATTCAAACTTTACATTTTGATTATGTAGCGACGAGGGACGCTTGTTCTTTTGGTAGTTTCCTTTGGGGGTATTCCAGGACACTTAATGTCAGACAGTTTTAATATTTCTACATATTATTCTGTGTTTGTGATATTTGTAAAGGGATTTTGGGGTGGGAGGGGGAAAGCTAGTAACTGAGAGGGAAATAGGAGAACTGAGGGCACGGGTTAATGTGCTCCTAGGCATGGTTTTATAAGAAGTATGCCAGTCTTAATGTAGAGTGTGGTGAAGTCAAAGTGTGAACAGTTTTTTTAAATGTAGCTATACCCTGCTTTTGTGAGTCAAATTCTGTGTAGATTCCCATAGTGCTGTGGTGTAACACACATTACGCAGTGTGGGGAGTTTCTTGATACTGTTTGTAAACTGTTTCCTAGAGTGCCTTGCACGCATGACTGTATGTAATTGGTTTCAAATCTTAAATGGTAGTTGGAAGAATAAAGGTATATATATTTACATACATACATATATTTTAAACTGAAGCTGGTATATATACATGTGTGTATTGCTGGCAACTCCAACTGGACCACATCGATTTATTACACCTATATCGCTTATTACAATACATAGCTTTTATTCTCTGGAGTAAGAGCAGGACCAGATTTACACCACTTGAATTTAAGAACACTTACAATCTATTTTCTGGGCTTCATATGCTCACTAAACACAGCCTTTACCACACTTTTAACAAAGTTGACTTCGTAGACTTCTGCTGTTGTGCCACAGGGCCGTAAACAACTTGCTAAGAATTGAGTAATAAAACACAAGCACACGGCTTTCTGTCTGCTACACAGCAGCCAGCAGTCACATTTCTGGAATAGCCTACGTTATCAGAATAAAAAGTGCACAATCTTAACAAGAATGAGGAAGGTATGACTGGCTGATAAAAGACAGCACTGTTTCGATTTGAACATTTTCTATGCGCAGCTGCTGGAGACGAGACATCCTTTCAGGAAGCAAAGGTAAATCAAGTGTATTGAAGTTAGTTAGACTACATGTTCAAATTTTAAAGTATTAAAAGTAGCAAATTTTACTGCATTTAATACATGTAAATGAGCTATTAAGTAACTATTAATTAGTAACTATTATTATTAATTAATAGCCCAATTATCCAAAAACTATTTCCACTGGTGCATAACACACTTGAAGATCATACATATTCTAAACATGAGTGGAGAACTGCACTTCTGGATTTGATGACAAAACTTGACAAGGGGCTATCTTCTTAGCTATCTTCTTAACAAATGCGACCTAACCTCCTCAATATGTCGATATGATAGTATGCTACATCTGCTGGCTACAAGTTTGATACTAGGTTAACAGTAATGTAAGTTAATTTTACGTTAAAACTAGCAAAATTTTAAAGGTAGGCCTTACGTCGCTGTTGCTGTTTTTGTTGTCTTTATGCATATAGTGCGTGTTAGGCTACATATGATAGTTATCTTAAATGTAAATATGATTTAAAATCTGTATTCATACAATTAGTTCCTTCGTTCCTATTTTTAAAGGTTGTGTTAGCCTATACATTTTTGATTTAAATGGTGATTTTATTAACATAAATTGAAGCCTCAATGCAGATATAAACGCTAAAGAGATAAATAAAAGCTAAAACTCTTGAAAGACTTGAAAAAGAGTCTTGAAAAATGATATGTTCAACTAGGCCTGTGATGTCCATTTATGAAGGTAAGATCATTTTGGGCCAAGCAAAATACAGCAATACAGCCCCCGGTAGCTTAAACTCTTCTTTTAAAAATATGGCTATTATAATAAAGTGGGGAAACAAGTAAACCTACAGCATACAAACCCGCTAATTGCGGAAGCGACAGCCAGGAAACCTAGCCTAAGGTAAATGGTAACCCACACTCTTTCCTCTAAAGTGTGGTATTTGATGTAGTAGTGATGTGCAGTACCTGAACGAACAAATCTTTTTGAACGAATCTTTGAGGTGTACTGATGCACCTTTTCCACCAACGCGAACTAGGTGCTAGTTCTGGGCTGGTGCTAGTGCTAGTTCGGAGTTGGTTCAACTTGCAAACCTTCTAAGAAACGGTTTGCTTTTCCACAAGCTAGAGAGCCACCACAGAGCCACATCATTACGTCACTGTAAACGTCTGTATACATCTCCGCTTTCCCACTAGCGCCAAGCTAGCAGTGGCGCCTGGTAAGCTGGAAACAGGGGAAGCCCAAACACTATCTATCAAAAATCTATCATTACTTTCAACCTGTTCCCCTTTATCCTCCTTGATTAACAATAAAACAAATAATTCATAGATTAATCGACACCAATCGCGTAAATGATTATGCTCCCGAAACAGCGCAGATTGTCTGTAGTTTGTGTGCTTGCGAAAGCTTCAACATGAGATTGTTTAACAAGGATGGCATTTATCGATTTAAATTGCGTTAAATACTCACGACACACCACAGCTTTTGTGAGGTCTGTGTTCTAAACGTTATTGTTCATTGCACTCAACCTAACCTAAAAGTTTATTCTCAGTAATTTAAATCAATCTAACTAAATTTAGTTCTGTTTTGTAATTTGAATTTTGTAACACAAGAAAGCTATAATGTGAAACATTTAAGAGAAAGCTTTGGGATTACTTGCCACTTAATTATTCAAATTGCCATCCTTGTTAATTAAACAATCTCATGCTGTAGCTTTTGCAACAGCACACAAATTTAAGACAATCTGCAGTGTTTTGCGAGCTTCCCGTTTGCAGCTCACCAGCCGCCACTGCTGAAGCTAGCGGGGACAAATAATAACAACAAAAACAAGAGAACAGTGCTTTAAAAAACAAACCTGTCCACTACACTTTATATAATGTTAGCCTGTTGTGAAGCCAAATGTTAAGTGACGTTGGTAGATGAGTCAATGGCAATGTTGGAAAGTAGCATGCTAATGTTAGCTACTGTTACCAAGGTTACGGTAGCTGGCTAGCTAGCTGTTGGTCAGCTAACATTACCCAAGCAAACATAGCTACCAATTTCTTACATCAATGATACAGCTAACCTGACTGGCAACAAGGTGAAACATTTGAAAAATAAAACTCTGGTTTTTCTTCTTCTTTTTAGGCAGACTAGACGCTACACTAGCTCTGTTTTTTTTAAAAATGGCGGTCACAAAGTTTTAGTTGGTCTTGTTGGTCACGATAATCCCGCCCCCGCCCCTGATGTAACGGTTCTTGGTTCTAGACCAGCAAAGTGTTGGTGCCGCTCTCAAACCAGTTTCCTGGCCGAGAGCCGGTTCTTTGGCTGTCGAAACGCGAAGAACTGGTTCAAGATTAGGCACCGGCTCCGAACTGGCCCTCGAACTGCCTTGGTGGGAAAGGGGTATGAGTGTACCGAGTTGCTAGTCTAAAAGATTCGTTCCTTTCTCTTTGCAAACACGCATGCTGATTAGCTGGCATAGCAGCTATAACTCTCCCTCCAGTGGATATTAGCTATGCGGTCTGTCCATGAAGCAGCCTATCACAAAACTGTATCAGCAGTACGTTCATGATGACAACTAGCCAATGGCTGAAATACTAAAACACTCGAAGCACCTCCCACTGGCCATCTTGGCACAGCGGCTCAGTGACTATGCTGACTATGATGACTACAGCATGTGACTGACTCTGGAAGACTCGAAACGCCCTACTGTGTACTGTGTACTGAATGACCGGATGTACTGTTGACAAGTTCTCGGCACATCAGTTCGTTCAGACTCAAAAGAACTGGTGCCTACAATGTAGCCTACTGTTGACAAGTTCTCAGTACAACAGTTCGTTCAGACTCAAAAGAACTGGTGACTACAAAGACTCTAAACTCCCCCTACTGACCTGATGTACTGTTGACAAGTTCTCAGTACAACAGTTCGTTTCTCAGTTCATGACTCTTTTGAGTCACTGACTATGAAGATCTGGTGACTATGTGTTACCAGAATCGCTAGTTCTCGGTACAGCAGGCTTGGGCTACATCCGCCATTCACTGTGACGATGCAAAAGGAATCAGAGCGCTTCCATGACATTATTATAGGAATTAAAAAATATTATTAAATATTAGTTTTGCGCATCTACCTGGAATATTGTTTTATATTTAGATTTTCAACAGTTGCACATTTTAGGTGTGCAAAATGTATTGCAGTTCTTGTTTATCACAACTGCAATTTGACGTATGATTTATTTAATGTTGACATCACATTTCCTTTTAACGTGAATAAAGTCCTTATTAATAAATACTGACAAATCAACATAGTAGGCTACAAAACAGAAATGTGATGCATAAGCCTATGCATCACATTTGTAGCGTACTAAAATAAAATCAAACTGTCTGTACCATATTGAATTGCATAGTATCATATTCTTTTGCATCGCATCGTATCGTGTTGAATCGCATTGTGTTGAATCAAATCGTGTCAAATCCCACTGCCTCGCAATAGGGGTGAATCATATCATATCACATTAGTAGTTGCTTCATATGTATCTTTAATGTATTGGATCATTGACAATGCATCAAGATGTGTATTGCATCGGCCTCAGTGATGGAGATGCACATCCCTACCCCACATCACATTATTGGCAAGCCCGGTTAGGTGACGTGAGATAGCAAGCAAGTCCATTGTGGTATATTTGTATTGCTGTAATTAACACGCCAATCGTGTTTACATAGACGTATTTTGCCTAACGCAAACTACTTCTATTTCAGACGAACTCCAGTTTGCAATGGAGAGGTTACCTATCTTGTTTGAAGAAACGTGTCTGTTCAGTCCAGCTAGGACTGGCCACAAACAGCCCAGTGGAGACAAGGCATTGGCTGCATTTTAACCAACAGAGCTAGCCTTTTAGCTAGCGAGAAAGTAATTATTGAACCTGTATAGCTACATTAGCAATCTAACATTGCTGCTGCCAGCAAGCTCAGCTGTAAAAAAAAATGCTCATGTAACTCTGACTTTGTCGACTTTAAAAGAACATTATGTTAAACAATCTACTGAGTAACAATAGATTTTTAACATAATAGAATTAAATCATTTAACAGCAATGCCTGGCTTGAACCAAAGTTATTGTATCAAACTTTTTACTTCTTTGCAATCACACGCAGTTACGTGTAAAACGTGTCGTTCCATACAGCAGGTTACTCCTGCGCAAACTAGCCATCTTTTCAAATGAAAAGCTTGGAATGAGAGAGACAGCCCGTCCTAGAATATCATCCAGTATCATCCAGTATCAGCCAGTAATGTTAATGGTCCTCTTTTATTTTGAATAGTTTGGGGAGAAATGAATGTGTTTAAGGTTTTACTCTAAACACGCACGCTTGTGACACAGTCAATTAATCGACAGATTGGTTACATTACATTACATTTAGGATACATTAATTTAACAAACGCTCTTATCCAGAGTGACTACCAGCACGACAGAGAAGAAGTGTAGCCATCTAAATTAAATGAGCAACAGTGTCAGACCAGGCTAACAACGGTCCTAGACCAGTGAGTGTGAGCCTAACACCATTCAAGCCCTACCACAAGTTAACAAGTTCTGCAATGTGACTAGGCAGCTGACGTCAAGTATACTACGATGTGTCGGTTACTAGAACACAGAATCCAAAATACATCACAATACTACACATAAAATAAACATCAAACACTAGAGGTAGCAGGTGTAAGGGGGCAGGGATTGAGGTGGAACGGAGATGCAGTCTGAAGAGGTCAGTCTTATTACTAAATTCCCTGTTCAAAGTTATAACTTTTTCCATGAATGACTCTGGTGAGGCCGTGTGGAATAAAACCTCTGTAATTCCTTATGATAAGATCTGCAGTAACAGACGTGAGCAGCTATCTGTCATATGAAACACAATAACTCATTGCATGCAACCTATTGTCTTGTTCCCAAATTTATGGTGTTTGATAGGTGTATGTATGTTGCAGCTTTGTGCAAAAAATATTGTAGTGAGCTTCCTAACACAAACATAATTAATTAATTAATAATACACCAATAGGACATGATGTTCACAAATTGATATCAGTTGATTAAAAGGAAGAGCGTACAATCAGGCAACCGTATGGGTCTAGTGAAGGCCAGAAGCCTGGGATTGTTATATAAAAAGCTAGTCAAAAGTCTAACACTGTAAATAAGAATACAGGAAGAGGGCAAACATATCCCTTCCTAGCCCAATTAAACTGACCTGTGAGCACTCCCCTAGTGTCCCCACTGACCTACCAACAAGAAGAGCTGACACCAACATTCTAGGCATGAGCAGAATGGGACCTGTGAAACTGCTTCACTAAACACCATGGGCAAATGTCTAAGCAGGGGTCAGCATAATATAGTGACATATTGTAATTACAGGCAGGTTTTCCCTTCATCCTGGCTCCCCATCACAGGTGTGTACAGTACTGTAGGCATCACAGCCTTGTTGATTTCCTTAGTCAGATCACTGAATGCTCTGTCATGTTCTGTAGTTTCTCCATCTCTGAGATTCTTACATCTGACTGCTGCAACATTTCTAATTGAAATATAGTGTGCAAGGTAGCAGTGATGATATTTGTCATCATAAGAAAATAGATTTGGATGGTGAAGTAACTGCAGATGAATTACCACATCAAGTCTTTCTCATGCTGCATTCAGAACCTTGCCTCTAGTACCTTTTCCTGTGCCAGTGCTAATTGCAGTATGGGGGTCTGGTCTGTTACCATTTTTTCCCGTATAAAACAATCCCTTCATATATCTTCCATACATACATTATATTATATAGATTGTCTACACTTGCATATCTTATAATAAGCCTTTATGTTTTTTTTTTTTTTTTTTTTTTCTAGGGGTTACAAGCACAGCAGATGCCATGTCTTCTCTGAGGATTGCACTAGTTGGCAAGACAGGGGCTGGGAAGAGCACAACGGGAAACATAATCCTTGGCACAAACAGATTTAAAGCAGCCTTTAGCATCAGAGCAGTAACGGCTCAATGTCAGAAAGCAGAGAATGTGGTTTTTGCAAGAAAACTCACAGTGGTTGACACACCTGGCCTGTTTGATGTAGGTGTTTCTGAGGAGGATGCAAAAACGACAATTTCAGAATGTTTCTCTATGTGTGCCCCAGGACCACATGTATTCCTGCTGGTTGTAAAATT
Source organism: Megalops atlanticus (assembly GCA_019176425.1). NCBI lineage: Eukaryota > Metazoa > Chordata > Actinopteri > Elopiformes > Megalopidae > Megalops > Megalops atlanticus. The sequence goes on along the minus strand of CM032875.1, from coordinate 16,749,090 downwards.
GGACAGGTTTTCAAAGGAGGAGAAACAAGTAGTAGAGATATTCCAAGAACTGTTTGGGAAAGCTGCCATTGAGCATGCCATGATCCTCTTTACTGGTGGTGATCAGCTGGAGGACCCCAGTGAGCTAGAGACATTAATTGAGGACTGTGTGGAATTGAATGATCTTCTTAACAAACTTGGAAGGAGGTATCATGTTTTCAATAACAAAATAAATGATTGTAATCAAGTCAGGCAACTGCTTGCCAAGATAGATCAAATGATAGGTGAAAGTGGAGCCTATTACACTTGTGACATGTTCCAAGTGGCAAAAGATGAACAGAAGAAGATGGCAAGGGAGAAGAAGAAGAAAGAAGAACTCAGACAAGGTTGATTTTTGATTTTCTTCATTTAATATATATTTATATTAAACAAGGAGAACCAAGGCAAGGACCCAGGGAAGTTGTTGAAGTAGATATTGCAGACACTATAGATACAGTAGACACAGATAGATACAGTAGCTAGATAGATAGATAGATAGATAGATACAAAATACAGTGAGCTCGAATTGTCTTGTTAATTGAGGTAGTATAGTGCATCAACTAGCTGAGCTTTCAGGCACATTTGACATTCAATTCAACTAAAATAAGGTTAGACCCAGAACCAGGCTCGGCGCTATGGGGGTGTCTACATGGTATTTAAGACTTTTTGTCTGACTTGGCCTCTGTGTAAACCTGCATTTAATGTCATGTATGAAATGTTTACATGCACAAGCAGCCTGTCTGACACTTAATCTTGCTTAAATGCAAAAATAAGATCATGCAGCAAACAACAAGAACAAAGGCAAGTACCCAGGGAATTTCACCATGTCCTTGTTACAGCATGTTTATATAAGAAAGTAAGGTGGAGACACACCTACCTGGCAAACATGGTATGCAAGTTCGCATGGCTACAGCATGTAACTTGTTTGTTATGCCGGACTTTAGCATGCAATTCAGTATACCAAGTTACATGTGTAAAATAACCATATCTGAAATTGCTTTATCATGAAAAAACATTTTAAAAGAATGTCATAACATCCCTGCCCGCAAAGCCTTGATATAAATCCAACTGCTACCCGATTTAAATAAGGAGTGAACTATCACTCAATAATTTATTCTTGCATACTAATATCTGGCTATGGTGTATCTGTTTACTGTAACTCACAAAACTGTATCTTCACTCACAACTTTACAGATTTGCCTAAAAATCCTGTAGGACATTACTTTTGCTCTTTTCAGCTGTTTTCCCTATAAAACCAATAGTTAACATTTCAAAGTGTTCAGTACATCGCGACGTAAAATCACTATCCAGGACTTTCTCCGGCGTAGTCTGCCGATGGCGAAATGAACACTTCATCCATTCTGCCAAGTCCCTTTCTGTCTTCAAGAAACATCTGAAGACACACCTCTTCTGCTATCGCCTGAGCACCTAAAACACTACTCCCTGAAGGAACCTCTCATGTCTCAAACTGTCTCCTACTAAACTATAAAATAAAATTACAAAAAAGTAATCTGATGGTTTAATGCACTTGTTAGCTCTACCAGCTAGCTTATACCTTGTCTGGCCAACCATTGAAACCTGGTAATGCAGCGCTTCTAATATTGTTGACTCCATATGGTTTTTCGCTTGTGTTGTATTGCACCACACTTGTAAGTCGCTTTGGGTCTGCCAAATGAATAAATGTAAATGTAAATATACCACAGCACATTACTGGCTACTTTAAAGCCCTCCTTCAGTAGAAAAGAATATACAGTAGTAACCATTAACCAGTAGTAAGGAAGTGAAAGGAAATGGTATATCAGCGGCTGCTGCTGGTCGATTGGGCACTTGTCATTCTCCCTATAACTCTCCCTACAACTCAAGTCTGTGCAAGCATAGCATGGGAGCTGCAGTGTGTAAAGAAGCAACTCTTGACATCAAGTGTTTTGGAGGAAAGCATTTGTTTGCCTGAGGTCTCCCACAGCAATAGGGGCGGCATCTAAGGAAATGATTAAGCATTCCAAACTGGGAGAAAAAGACACATTGGGTATTCCACATTTTAAAAAATGATGAGGCAGATTTAGTATTTATAGTTAGCTGCAGCTTTCTGTCACCTAGAAGCCTGAAAAGAGTTCCAAGGCTGCCAGCTAATTTCTATTTTAAGGTTTGCTAATGAGCTAGCTAACAAATAAGGTTACTTTTGCTTGCTACGCCACTAACTAATTTTATTTATTCTTGTTAATGATCACAGGAATTTGGATGATTATAAATATTTGGATGTTACACCAGCAGAAAAATTAAATCACTTACCCTGGAGGCAGTTCTTTTTTCCTTTCAAAGATGATTGATGATTTTAAACTCTTTCCTCACCATAAAGCTTTCATGTGGCCAGTACTTTGTAAGAAGTGGTCAGGCCCAAGTAAGGCAGGTTGCAAAAGCAAGTTCAAAATAGATGGAAGGGAATAAACTAACAAATCATCTCCTTGTCTTACAGAATGGCATGAAAAACCAGAGCTGAGGATATTACTGTTGGGGGAGATTGGAGTGGGGAAGACGACTGCACGAAACATCATCCTAGGGAAGACAGTTAAGCCCTATTCACAAACGCTTCATTGTCAGAAAACAAATGGAGAGGTACTTGAACGAAGAGTGTCAGTGATTGACACCCCAGGCCTGTTTGGTCAACAACTCACTCCCAAGAAAGTCATGCATGAAATTTTATCATGTGTCTGCTTGACTTCGCCAGGACCCCATGTTTTTCTCATAGTAGCCAAGCCAGAACAACCTTCTGAGGTGAAAAAAATAGAAAAGTTGATCAAAAAAGCATTTGGTAAGAAAGCATTGAATTATGTAAAGGTACTTTTCATTGAAGGACGTCATGGGCCTGCCCTCTCTGACATGAGTCCTTACTTTGATCAGGATTTGGAGAGTGCTGAGCTTTTTACAAACGCTGAGAGAGATGAACTTCAAAATGAGAGTACACATACATTTAACCTTGACAACATACGTGATTCCGAGCAAGTCACAGAGCTGCTTCAGAAGATAGACAGGATGGTGGAGAGAAATGGCGGAAGCTTTTTCCACAATGAGCTGTATCCAGATGCTGAGAGAGCCATAGTAGAAGAACAGATTAAAATTCTGGAGAAGTTGAAACAGGAGATAAGTAAGGGGAAATCTCTTAAATTTAGTTGTGGTGAAGATTATGAAAATACTGAAGAGTGGAGACAGGAGATTAGAAATGCTAGAAAGGAGGCAGAAATCAACAATTTGTTAATGAAAGTTTTGGTGGCTGGAGCAACATCAATAGGTGGAGGAGGAGTAGGGGCAACAACAGGGGCAATAGTAGGATCTGTAGTAGGAGTGGCAGTAGGAGGTCCAGTAGCAGCAGGCTTTGGGGCAGGGATAGGTGCAGCAGTAGGTGCTAGTGTGGGAGCAGTAGGAGGGGGAGTAGGTGGAGCATTCCTACATTGTAAATTGAAGAAAATCGAACAAAACTGCATAATGCAGTGAGAAAAGAGTGATATGAAGTATTTTTTCACACATCCCCCTGCTTAAGTTGTCAAATATTCTAAAGGGTTTAGTAAATAAAGCCAACTGGTGGCAATGTGATGGACAGGGAGTTTACTGGGACAAATATTTTTTAGTACAGTACATTGGCAGTAGAATTGCTTTTTTAAATAATTGCGTGGCTGCCTTCTTTCATCCTGAAATAGCAAAGACAAAGGTAATTCACAATGGAAATATCCATAAGTCTAAGACATTCCTCAATATTTTGACAAAATTTTGATATATATATGCCCATCTCTGATAGTTGGGTATCCCTGAATCTAGAATGTGAGGATGTGGGGTCTCCTTTAGTTTTTATATATATTAAAATATGAACACATTATCCTGTGCTTTGAAAAAAGATATATAAAAAACACAGGGGAATGTGTTCATATTTTATTAACATTTTATTGGATTCATTGTACACCTTGGGCCTGACTGGCATTTTGAATACCCCTCTCACTTAAAGGTTCCCAGGGGAAAAGAACATGCATCATACTCAAAGAAATTATTTTATTCTGACTCTAAACTCATCTCATTTATTTTATTATTGTTAATTCTGATCATATCAGATATAGAGGTGATTCTCTAAGCCTCGGTCGAATGTAGAATAAAGATGTAGAATAAAAATGTAGAATAAAGTTCCATGTCTTCCATTTATTTTCAACTGCCAGTACACTGACCACTGACATCCCAAGAACCCTGACATTGAAAGTCCTTGGCTTGATGTACAAACCCGTAAGAATTGACCATTCTCCCTGTAGTATCATTTATAAATGGAATGCTTAGAGCTCAAAGTTTTCATGGTCAGTGTATTTTCAGTGTTTAGATTTCAGATTTAAATGTGATTATTTTTCTTATCTTCTCACATAGATGAAACTAGACCAGATGTGCTCTCAGCAGAAACATTTTTTAACTGGCCTTTCCAAATGTTTTATGTATACATTGCTGTGGCAGTGTTTAGTTTTTTCTCTATAAGAGATTGGCTAGTGATGAGCCAAAGTTATTTTTGCCTTAATTTGAAAACTAATTTTGCACCAGAAATAGATAGTGCTGTTTTTATTTTGTTAGAGATGGTGTATAGCCTATGTTTGAAATCATCCTTTGGGTATCATTAATAATGTGTGTACTGATCTCCTGCTCATGAAAGAAACAATTGCATAAAATAAACTATTTTAGCATGATGTACCCTGAGTTATATATTTTTGAGCACTGTAATGCTGACAATACATGGGTTTTTACTAAATACTTAAGGCATACAGCAGACTAGAGACCAGAACATTTTATACTTATTAAGGGGCTGACTGGAGATGTAAACCTTGCTTAAGTGCTTCTAAGCAGAGTTATGCACCTCTATTACCAAACAACAAATTCAGACATGGGCCACGTAAGTTCCCATGTGGGAGATGTGCTTTTCAGGGAGAGTTTGAATCTGTGAAATTAATGAAATTATGTACCCTGACGTGCTCATTGGACCCACACATATACATAAACAGCCGATAGTCATGTCCACTCTTGCTTGGTGTTCTGTAGGGAGATATTGACATTGTATCCTGTACCACACCTTCTTATGTTCTTGAGGTAATGGAATTGGTGGTAGAATACCAAGTTTTCTCTATAAACAATAACTAGCTATCTTGCAAATATAAGAGAATATAATTTCATTGTAACATACTGTGCTTTAATGTTGTCATTTGAAAAGGGGCAATATATATTTGGTTATATATTGTATATATTTGGTAGAAATCTAGATTGTTATATTACAGAGTGGACACCACTGTAAGGTACTATGCCAAAAGTAAAGAAGTAAGAAGAGTATCTAATTTAATGACTAGTTAACATTGAGGCTCTCTGATTGTTGTTTGTGAATATTCATTGAAGCACTGGACCTATGTACCTATAAGAGACATATGTTAATCTTAACCTTGCATTAAAATTGGTTTGAACACAAACACTGATACAGGCTCAAGTGGTGAGAATGTCTATAACTTTCTAAGAACAATAAAAGTCTGTATACATATGTGGCTTAGACACTGTTGGTTGTGTAGCTGTTGCTGTTATGGTTGCCGTTATACATTTATGTGGTGAAATTTTACCACTCAGAGAGACATACCCATATCTATTATTCTTGTCCTTGCTACTTGGTAACAAATGATGAATAGTATCAATACAATACCCTGTTCAAGCTCCAAAATGTGATTATTATGGTTTTCCCCCTTTATGCAAGCCAATTTTAGAATCTCCAACTGCACACAATAGTAGGGTGATTTCACCATGACAAACCTCTGAACTCATGAAGGAGTGCTGAAGTGAGACAAATGCAATTCTCCCTTACACTCAGATACAGCCAGCGGCCATTACACCCAAGACAAGCTTAACCACTGAGCTACTCATGCCTTGAGCAGAGGTCCCATTTCAACCATTTGTCTTTGTCATTGTAATATCTTAGTATTCTTCACCACCTCAATTTTACCCCTCTGTTGAACACAATAAAAGATGACCTGGAGAGAATTGGAATTAATGGGATTATTGTAATTAATGGGACAAATACCAACTATAAAATTTGACATACTACCCGAAATACTCTGTGTCTTCTCTATGACTGTTACGGCCCAGCAACATAAGAGGCCATCACAAAAAAGACCAAATGAGTCGTTTGGCCGGTAGATGATGATAAATAAGGGTACAAACTTACAGGCTTCCCTGAGTTGGAGGGCCAAGACGTGAGAGCTAGGCTAGTCTAAATGTCTTGTGAACTCTTAGCACACAAGCCTGTCTGTATAAAGCTGTGCATGAAATGTCTTCCTCTGACTCATATCTGTGCAAGCTTGGCTTGAAGACTGCAGTGTGGACAGAAGTAGCACTTGGCATCATGTGTTCCGAAGAAGAGCATGTTTGTCTGCGCTCTCCCTTATTTTTATTTTAAATTTTTTTTTTTTTTGGGGGGGTACTGATGAGTGGAATCTGTGACATAGCTTGGCATTTCAAAAATGGAAAAGAAGCCTTTAACAGACACTACCGCCATAAATAATGTCATATTGATGAACTGTAGTTCAGTGAGTCATTCATTTATTTATTTTTTAAAACCAAAAAAGGCAGACATACAGCATAAATAGAGGTAACGTGAAATTGAACTTTGTAATAATCAGAGAAATAAAGAACCAAGTGATATGTGATTGGTGAACTATTAACAGTAGTCTTTCAGTCTAAAAATACTGCAACTTATAAACCCCTTAAGCTCTATGGTGAGCCTTGAATACAAGGATCTCTGCTCCTAGTAATCATACAGATTTTCTCACAGTTGGAGAAGCCTCCATTGCCATTTCCAACATTTTGAATTACAGGAAACAGGAATCTATGCCTTAGGACAGTTGAAAGTATCCATATATATTTGAATATATTATATTTTTTCATAAAACATCTCAGCCCCCCACTCTATAGAAACAGAGGTGGAGAAAGGCATGGTCTCCTTTTTGGGTAACTCAGTGCAGATAACTGATTAGCAGGGATTCAAGTTTTCTCCAGTAAGAAAAAAAATCTGTTTAAAATACATAAAAACAGAAACAAAACAAGCACAGTGCTGGGGTCAATATTTGCAGAAGGAAAATGGCAGTGCTCTGATACAATAAAGACTCCAACAGCTTGATCAGAAGTATGTATGTTATCAACATTGTGCTTTAGAAGAAATAATTGAATAATCAGGACTTCACAGGACATTTTTGGCACACAAGTCCCAGACATCAAGACCATCTATAGTTCACACTGTCTGCAACGGGTACACAACATTATCAACTCACCCCAGCAACCACCTGTTCAATCTCTTCCCATCTGGCAGGAGATTCAGAAGTATTTCAGCTTGCACAACCAGACTGAAGGACAGCTTTTTCCCCAGAGCTGTAATGCAGCTGAACATATCCCCCCACTCCACCTCCCATAGAAAGCAACGACAAACCATGGACTACCTCATGTGCAATAATGACATTACTATGTGCAATACAATGCAAACTACCTCTTTTGCAATAATATGGACTATATGCAATAATTTGGTGTATATGCATGTTTGTAATCCCGAGGGGTTTAGTTGAACGAGTCCTATCTATGCACTTTTTGTGACATAATAACGGCTTGTGACAATTTTTCTTATCATGGATAAAATATAGACCTACATAAATGCTCATAAATAGGCTCCGAATCCGAGACAATGCCTGACAAAGCACTGTGAAACAGAAGCGCAGAAGCACAGAGACAGCATACTAGCTCCAACAAATTTAAGATTTGAAATTTATATTTATAAGTTTTATATTTAGTTATAATTTCCAATATCCAATGCGGGTGCAGCGGTGTAGCATAGTGATTAAGGAGCAAGCAGGACTTGTAACTGAAAGGTTGCTGATTTGATTCCCTGCTGGGGCAATGCTGCTGTACCCTTGGTCAAGGTTCTTAAACCACAGTTGCCTCAGTAAATATCCACCTGTATAAATGGATAACAATGTAAAAAAAAAAAAAAAACCTGTGCATTTGACAATACAGGGTTTCAGTGGGAAAGTCTGACATTCAAATCAAAACAGCAAGAGTCAAGGAGTGGCAGCTTGAAAAACAACCTTGGAACAAAGCAGACACACACACGCACGTGCACAAAGACATGCAGTGATCCTGTACATCGTTATTCAAAAAAGGGGAAGAGACGTTGCAATAAGGAAACGTTACAAGAAGAAGAAATAATATTTTGCCAGAGTACATTTGAATAAAAACTGAAGCATGTCTCATGGTCAGATGAAACAAAGATTGCTTTATGTGGACATACTCATGAACTCTACGTTCAGGATAAAAGTGGGAGGACTTTTTAAGGACAGAATCAATGGTCACAGTGATGTATGGTGGGGGTTTATCATGTGTTGGGTTTACTTTGTATCTATAGGTCCCAGGGTCTTTCTTAAGAGAGAGGGAGTTAAGAGCAGGAGCTGACCTTTAGGAGATGCTTCAGACACAGAGTCAGCAAACCTGGAGCACTGCCAGCTAGGGGTGTGCAGACTAGTTGGAAATTATGAATATTGGTATGTTTTTGGACAATTTCCTCACTACAACCAGAGATGGGCAGTATTTCTGTTACTTGTATTTGAAATATGTATTTCAATTACTTTTGAGTATTTTGTAATTTGTATTTGACAGGGCTGAAAAAATTCAAATGTAATTTGTAACAAGATTCTTTAGAGTGGAGTAATTTTGTATTTTTAAAATACTCAAAATGCTTTCTCCATGATTCATAAAACATAAAAAAATTCATGTAAATACATCTTAAAATGAAGAACAATACAGTTAGGCACACTCACACACAGTGATTTTGTAAGCCCACACTACTCACAGTATTTCCGTAATCAAGTTCATCTTCTGTGAAGTTCGCCCCCAAGCTAGCCAGCACATGCTTCCTGCCTCAACCAGTGCAGTGGACTGTCCGTCAAGGTAAATATTTTATCTGAACTGCAATAACTATATAAAATATATCTCACTTTTTAGAATGTACACATGCTGAACTCCATAGGTAAAGGCTAAAGATAAAAACAATCGATACATGTGGCCCGGTGGCTAAAGAAATGAGTGAGCCAGCAAACTAGCTAGCTAGCTAGTTATTAATTTGTGCTACAAGTTGGCTTGGATAGTTAACAACATGAAACAGCGCGACAAGCATATAGGACTGGTTAGCCATGGGTAGCCAGCAAGTGTTAGCTAGATGTATAATTTATGTCTGGATACATATTGCATGGTACATGGTGGTTAACATTATAATATATCAAGCTAGCGATGCTAACACAAACCTCCTTTCTTCAGCTCCAGTTGAGAGACTGTTCTCATTTGCAGAAATAATACTCCATCCACAGAATACAATATATGGCCAAAAGTAGGTGGACACCTGACCATCACACCTATATGAGCTTATTGGACATCCCATTCTAAAACCATGGGCATTAATATGGAGTTGCCCGCCCTTTTGCAGCTATTACAGCCTCCACTCTTCTGGGAAGGCTTTCCACAAGATTTTGGAGTGTGTCTGTGGGAATTTGTGCCCATTCAGCCAAAAGAGCATTTGTGTGGTCAGGCACTGATGCTGGATGAGAAGGCCTGGCTCGCAATCGGCATTCTAATTCATCCCAAAGGTGTTCAGTGGGGTTGAGGTCAGGGCTCTGTGCAGGCCACTGGAGTTCCTCCACACCAAACTCGTCAAACTGTCTTCATGGACGTTGCTTTGTGCACAGGGGCACAGTCATGCTGGAACAGGAAAGGGCCTTCCCCAAACTGTTGCCACAAAGTTGTGTACAATTGTGTAAAATGTCTTTGTATGCTGTAGCAATAATGTTACCCTTCACTGGAACTAAGGGGCTCAGCCCAAACCCTGAAAAACAGCCCCAGACCATTATCCCTCCTCCACCAAACTTTACAGTAGGCACTGTGCATTCCTGTAGCTAGCGCTCTCCTGGCATCCGCCAAACCCAGATTCATCCATCAGACTGCCAGGTAGTGAAGCGTGATTCATCACTCCAGAGAACGCGTTTCCACTGCTCAAGAGTCCAGTGGTGGCATGCTTTGCACCGCTCCAGCCCTTGCTTGGCATTGCGCATAGTGATGTTGGGTTTGTGTGCAGCTGCTTGGCCATGGAAACCCATTTCATGAAGTTCCCGACACACAGTTCTTGTAGTGATGTTGCAGCCAGAGACAGTTTGCAACTCTGTAGTGAGTGATTCAACAGAGGATAGGCGGTTTTTACGTGCTACACGCTTCAGCACTTGGCGGCCCCGCTCTGTAAGTTTGCGTGGTCTACCGCTTCATGGCTGAGCTGTTGTTGCTCCTAGACGCTTCCACTTGACAATAATAGCACTTACAGCTGACCGGGGCAGATCTAGCAGGGCAGAAATTTCACGAACTGACTTGCGGCAAAGATGGCATCGTATGACAGTGCCACGTTTAAAGTCACTGAGCTCTCCAGTGCGACCCATTCTACTTCCAAGGTTTGTCTCTGGAGATTGCATGGCTATGTGCTTGATTTTATGCACCTGTTAACAATCGGTGTGGCTGAAACACCTGAACTCAATAATTAGGAGGGGTGTCCACATACTTTTGGCCATACAGTGTATTTGAAAAATTAGTTGTTCTTAAAGGCAACTAAATAGGCCACTAATTGAAGTGGTTGGGTCTCAACTGCCATGTCTTTGAATTGGAAAGAGAGCAAGTTTCTACATACTGTACAAGACATACTATTTTCAGTATTTTTTTTTCTTTTACAGTTTTGCTTAGATACAGTAGCATTCTACTTCCTGTTCTTCCTTCCTGTAGGGTTCAAACTCTCACCAGAGCCTTGTGTACATTATAAAAATCTGAATGTTCTGCCATTTTGTACAAATTCAGAATGCCCAATGTTACAAATGTATTTTCCTGTATTTTGAAAATACAAAATACATGTATTATTTGAGGTGTATTTTGTATTTTGTAACAAGATACATTTTGATGCATCTTTGCTCATCTCTGACTACGACTACCACACAACTGTTTTGGGAGGAGTTCATAATCAGAAAAAAGCCTGAGTGTTTCAGAGATCATTTAAAACTCCTTAATCTAGTGAGTCAACATGTAATTCCATTCTAATTGGATAAAGCTACTGCCAGTCAACAGGCCAACATGATCCCTGTGTTATGGACTACATATCCCTGATCCACCCCTCTGTGCTGTGTATCACCAAAGAGTTATTTCTTATTCTTTGTTATTGCATAAACTTCAATGACACGCTGTTGCACTGACCACCTTACTCCTCTCAGCCTTGTCATCCAGTGGGAAAAAACAGGTAAATCCTCTCTCAACCAGTTACCCATATTCCTTACCTAAGGTTCAATTTCCATTAGTCATCAAATGGAAACATAAACAATGGCATCTTTTGTTATGACCACAAATATAGACAAGATAATGTGTTTACTTCTCTGATGGGATCACTGTGACCTATTACCTTGCACATTTTTATCATTACAAAGAAAATTCCAGCTAGTAAAATGATCCGAGGAGCAAACAAAAGGTGTTTATAACAACATCCCCTGTTGCCTTAAGAGCTAGCACTAGCAGAGGTCATATGATCATCAGAACGAAAAGGCAAGTTGGCTGAAATGATTAATACTGTTTTACAGTGAAAAAATAAGTATGTGAGATTGTAACGGGTCATAATGCAGCTATTAGAGAGATACCAACACAACTCCTCTCCCAGTTTGTGTCCCCCAATGTGTCTTCTTGGGCCTTGTTTTATGTTAAAGGGCCTTCTCTGTTGTGCTCTGAAGGGAGTGCTGTTGGCTCTAGATTTGAGATTTGGTTGGCTGGAGCTGTAGCAGGTAGGATTTGAATAGCCGAAGTACTCTGAAAAAGAACGGTAATGTTAGTGAATTTGACAATACAGGGTTTCAGTGGGAAAGTCTGACATTCAAATCAAAACAGCAAGAGTCAAGGAGTGGCAGCTTGAAAAACAACCTTGGAACAAAGCAGACACACACGTGCACAAAGACATGCAGTGATCCTGTACATCGTTATTCAAAAAAGGGGAAGAGACGTTGCAATAAGGAAACGTTACAAGAAGAAGAAACAATATTTTGCCAGAGTACATTTGAATAAAAACTGAAGCATGTCAGGATAAAAGTGGGAGGACTTTTTAAGGACAGAATCAATGGTCACAGTGATGTATGGTGGGGGTTTATCATGTGTTGGGTTTACTTGGCATCTATAGGTCCCAGGGTCTTTCTTAAGAGAGAGGGAGTTAAAGCTGGAGCTGACCCTCGTGATGATCCAGACCCAGAGTCAGCAGACCTGGAGCACTGGAAGCTAACGGTGTGCCGACTAGTTTGACATTATGAATATAGGTACAGTTTTGGACAATGCCCTCACTACGATTACCACGCAACTGTTTTGGGAGAAGTCCATAGTCAGAAAAAAGCCTGAGCATTTCAAAGATAATGGAACACTCCTCTATCCTGTCTACTCGCCCTTCTTAAAATCTAATAACTTTCCTTCCTCTGAGTTTCCTTGGACTTTGACTATAGAGTCTGCCTATCTCTATTAAGCCTCTATTCACAACTTACGTTGTTGATACCTGGAAGAAAACTTGACAAAAAATTGACTTTCTCTGTATTGTGTCCTTCTCATAGTGTGCTATTCAAAATCAGACATCCTTCAACGGAAGGCATTAAATAACTTTAATATAACTTTCTTTGACATAAATATCACAGCATCCTGTTTTCCTGGCTGCTGATTCAGCATTACACTATACAGGCAAGGACTTAAATTTGAACTTTGGGGGGCCACAAACAGTACACTTTCTCTATGGGTAGTGCCCTCTTTTAGCACTCTCTATAAGTTCAGAGGCTGTGATTTGTTGTTCTTTGCAAAGTCTTTGCAGAACGAATCATTCCTTTTTATTAAATTAGGGTGCATGTTTTTAAACACGCACACCACCAAACATAAGTAGCATGTTTCAAATGGATACTATTAACTCAAACCCACAATTTAAGTAAAATATCTGATTCTAGAATTTTCTAAAGAACCCTTGGCCACCAGATCACAAACCCAATGCTCTAACGAACAATGTTCTGATGAGTTCTGACTTGTTAATTGTAGACCAATATATTTATGGCTAAATTACATTAGCTAGAAAACCCAGTCTCTACCATTCAGCCCCCTGCATAGCAATCTAGTGCACAGAACCAATTTTCTGGTTTCTTCAATCATCAATGAACATCACAGGATATAGTTGGCTAGCTGACTAGCTGATGTTATCTAATTCATTGTGTAGCTAGATTACACATATGGACATTGAGTGTTACGGTCACCATGAAGTGCAGTAAAGTTAGTCAGCAAACATGCATATGGATTTGCTAACTACTTAACTTACCTTTCTCTCCAACCACTTATGTGGAGATTCCTAGATCCAACTCATTGTCAGATTCAGGGCACAGTGCCACAGAACGTTTCTACAAAGGCTAATGGGAAGTGAAGTCCAATGTATAATAATGACATAATTATTTGTATTGTCTGTTTTATTGGAACAGAAAAAGTTTATTCATTTGAAATAAACACAGATGCTCTTATCCAGAGCAGTTTATAAAAAGTGCATTCAATAGGGTTCAGCATGTAGCTATATAGATATTGAATCATTGGTGCCATACTTGTAATATAGCACCATTGTGGGAAACACTGTCACAAGAAGTGCTGTCATAAGGCATACAAACATAATTATATACAATAAATGAGCCCAGGCAACCATTGTCGATGGTGAGTACCCCTTTCTCTGGCATTTTGACTCCACCCACTGCTAAATCCATGACAACACACCCCAGAAATGGGATCTGTAGTCTGTAATCCCCAAGGGACAGGACTGTGGGGTCTTGCGACCCCTGCTGCTCAAGATCTTCCACAAACGTCCTCTCCAAGATGGCTGCCTGTATTTACAGCTCTTGCCTTAGCTCCACCCCTGCCACCTTCTTCCAGTGGTCCAGATCTCCATATTGTTGAGCAACCTAGTCACGTCCTGCTGGAAGAGGCGCAGAAACTCAACAAGCCACCACTCACCACCCCTCAATTCAGAATCTAGGGCTTTAGCTTTGTGACTCATCTGTCCAATTGCAAGACTGATCCGCAGTTCTTGTTTGACCGGCTCTGTGTTCATCCTCAACAGAATTATCATGTTGAACCAGATCCCCTTGTATTATTACAGTTATTATTACATTTTTGCTACAATAGCTAACTTTAACTTCTGAGCAACCTGTGTATGGGTAAATGAGGTAATGTGCTGATTCGTGTTTCATGTTCAAATTAAGGTCTGTGTTGAAATGTGTCCACAATGCTAATATTCATTTAATACATTTTCAATTGTCATCATCGTATGGTTTTCACACCTGTTTAAACCAGTTTTATGTGTTTAGATAAGATGTTTTCTATGTCTCCGATTCTGTTGGACTGATGTACTATGGCCCAAATGTCAGCATATCGAAACTTTTGGGATTGTGTCCTTGGCATGTCTCCTATGTATACATTAAATGTGTTGGTGCCATGATGGATGCCTGAGGTACTCAGTTTTTTATCTTCATTATTTTGCTTTTTTCCTCTCCTGTAGGTCCTCAGAAATATCTTAGTCCTGTCATCCTTGATAGAAAGTGCAGGATTTTTTTACAGTGAATTATTTGAGCCAATTTGAATATCAAGGAATCTCACCATACTGTGTCATAGGCAGCCGAGAGATCCACAAATATAACCCCTATTTTCATTTTGTTTTTGTATCCCACTTCAATGTGAGAGCGAGGACTTGTTCGCTGGTACTTCAGTGTTCTCTTGAAGCCTGCTTATTCTGGTTGTAGGTGTGGTGTTATGATAGGGGAAATATGTGTGAGCACCACTCTCTCAAAGAGTTTATAGAAACAGCTTAAGAGGGTAATGGGTCTATAGTTTTCTGCATTGTCTTTCCCTGGCTTTAAGATGGCTATGACTATTGTGAGTTTCCACTGGTAGGGATATTTGATTGTCTGGATTATTTCTGTAAAGGTGTGGGCTAAACAGTACACACCTCTGTTCCCCAGGTGTCTAATCATTTCTGGATCGTCTGTTCCCGCAGTCTGGTCCCGCAGATTTTCCTCTTTTGGTTTTTGCTATTGCTGCTCTGATCTCTCTCAGAGGGACAGGCTGTGTAAAAACTTCACTATCCTCCAGATATGAGCTATATAGAGCTATAGAAGTTGTTAGTATTGTTTCCGCACGCATCTCTCAAATTTATGCTCAGGTATGTGGGTCCCCCTGCTTTTGAAGTGCTTCGCAATTTCATCTGGAGACAGAGGGGATACTTTTTTGTGTTCAAGTTTTTTGAGTTTAACTTTTTTATGAGTTGCCATGCTTTTCTGCTTGAGTGAGTGAAGTCCAGGGGCCTCATTTATAAAAAAAAAGTTGCGTAGAAACCATCCTACATTTGATCTAAGATCATTTCTGAAATGTGCATACTGTACGTGTGATTCAGAGAAAATGAACGTACGCACAAAAAAACATTCGTACGCCACTCTCCCAGATGTGAAATCTAAAAATCACAAATGATCTTGATATTGTGCGCAGCTGAATGGCTTTAGATCGCCACCTTGTAAACGCCCCCTAATTAATTTCATTAGCCTATAAAGGAGCTTGAATCAAAACCCAAATCCTCTACTTGGTAATGGAGAACTGCAAGAAAAAAATTTTTAGCGAGGCGGAAGTGTAGATGTGTGCAGGGACGCTGTTTGGGAGCCTTTCCAGTGGTGTTACCACTAAAACCAAATACATGGCCTGGCAGTCTGCAGCCCAGGCTATGAACTGTGTCTTCTCACATCCCAAGCCCATGGCTCACAGAGATATTGTGTAGCACACAACAGGGCAAGATAACTGGCACACCTTGTTGGGCTCATACAGCAGTTTCCCTCCTGATGCATCCAGACACCGCCACCTTCCCTTTAACATCCCGATAGTGCGCTCCACTACTGACCGTGCGCAGGCATGAGCTGTGTTAAAAGTGGGCTTCTTCGGCCATCTGTGGGTGTGCTATGGGGGTGAGAAGCCATGGCTTCAGAGGATAACCTCTGTCACCTGATTGTGTAGAGATAATTATTTTATGCACATTAAAAAAGCAAAAAGCAGCTAAGTACAAAGAAAAAAGTGATTTACCTATAAGCCAACCGTCTCAGCCTGCTCCAGCCTTTAGACGATTCCCCACACTGCAATTACGCACAATGAAGGAGTCGTGAGTCAATACTGGCCATCTTGCAACGGCGTTTAGAATTGCCATACAGGCATTGCAAATGAGTTGCACATTAATTGAGTGGTAATTCTTCCTGGTAACATATGCATACTCATTTGCATGGGGTGCCCATATGGCAATGTGAGTGCAATCTATTGCACCTGTGACGCTGGGGAATCCTGTTGTGTGCACAAAATCCTCTTTCACATTCTGCAGCTCCTTGGCAGTGTAAGGAAGCTTTATGTACTGAGGGGACAAACGAATGATGCCTCGAAGTACAGCTGGCATAATTCTACTAACCGATGGCTGGGATATGCCTGACCGGTCACCAATGACTTATTCAACCGAGAAGCAGGAGTGTGAAAATAGGTGAAGAAATTAGTAAAGATATTACTTTGCAGAAGTTTGATCTGTCTTCATAACATGATTACTTCGGTATGTACAAATATGTGACTAGCATCATTACAAAGCTCCGGTTCCGCTCTTTCTTGTGATATGTATCTATGCAATGACGAGTTCATGAGTATTTCAAACAAGAGTAATGGGTGTGGAGATGGATGCAGAGCTGTATGCAGATTGTAACTATGATTAAATTTGATGCAAATTCAAAATTATTTTTCTCGCCAACACTTCATAGCATAGACAAGCAATTAGCATCATTAGTGATGAATACTTTGTAAGCAAATCAACCAATAGGAATGTGAATTTGGACGCAGGCTGCGTCTGTTGGGCTTTAAGGGTTAAAAGACATTTTTAGTGACAATTGCAAGTGACAACTAATTTTTTAAAGATTTTTCCAGAGACCCCCCAAAATTTTACTGTGGAGGCTTTCAGGGGGTCTCAAGTGTCAGTCAAGGGGTCTCGAAACCCCGTATTTCGCACCCTGGTAGTGAGCATATGCTTAATCTGTGTGATGATTATGAGGGGGTCCTTTGAAAATTTTATCCCCTGTAAGGGGTCCCTGGTGCCAAAAAGTTTGAGAACCTCTGGCCTAAGCAATGTGTTCAATCTGGAAATACAACTACAACAGCCTCTACTACTACTACTACTACTAATAATAATAATAATAATAATGAGGAAACAATAAGGCAGCAGATGACATGTTGGCGCTCTTAGATTTCCAAATACCTGCAGTACTACATTGCCACAAGGAAACGTGCATACACCAAGGTGGAACCTGACGTGGAGCTAAGTACTTTTCCACGTCAAAGACCGTTTTTATAAATCTGAACTTTGGCGTGGATCTGAGCGTGCGCACATTCTAAGATCAAATCTGTGCGTAAGAACGTTTTATAAATAAGGCCCCAGGTTCTCCACTGTCTTCACCCATCTCATCTCCCTACTCATCTCCCTATTGACTCAATCAGCTCCTCTGCAATATCCTGGTCCAATGTTTGCTCATACCTTTCCATGAGTTCTTTGCTTCTGGCTGACCAGCATGGTATGTATTGTTTGCAGTATCCTCTAGGGATGTATTTCTATACGCTTTTTAAAATGAGTTTGCAGAAACGACTGAAATTTCATGTTCTGGTTTTATGCAAGGGCATACAGTGTCAATTTCAGAAGCAACATTTGACCAATTTGCTTTCCTAAAGTTCCATCTTGTTTTGCGGACGGTTTTGGTTATGGCAGCATTATTTCCAGTCAGGATAAGTATTGGTCTGTGTTGGCTGTTAGGGAAATCCTCGAGTACCATCTGGGCGTTTGAGGACACGAAGATCAGGTCAGGATTATATTCTCTTTGCCATCTCCGTGACTCGAAAGTTCCGTGGTCTCTTGCACTACATAGGAGGTGGTAATTGTTGTCATTTGCCCATTTGCTGATTTCCTCTCCTGCACGATCATTACCATCATATCCCCAATCGTTATGGTGACTGTTGAAATCTCCTATGATGACCACTGGATGTTAGTTTTGTGGTAGTGCAGGCACTGGCCAGTTTTTATTGGGTGGTTTGTATATGTGGACTATTGAGATGTTTCCCTTCTTCAAGACCGGCACTCTCCTCCATCATCTTACAGGGGTTTATCGCGTATGTCATCATACCATATCTATTATGGTTGACTCTAGATATGATTGTATAGCCAGAGGTTTTATATTTTGAGGGAGGTGAATTTTCTCCCAGTTGGGTCTCCTGTAGGTTTACTATGTCTATGTCATGTTTTGTTAGTAACAGACACAGGTATTCGCATTTTGGCATAGATAAGCCCTCTACGTTTAAGGATAAAATTTTTATTTCTTCTGCAAACTTGATTTTATCTGAGCCTTGCTTATTTTTCGAGTCTGCCAGGCTTCTATCAGCAGAAACGTGATCCTTTTTATCCTGGGTGATGACCGAGCCAGTATGGTTTTCGGCAAAATCTCATGTGTTGGAGGTGTGTACCTGGGAGGGGGCATTTGCTCCATTCAGGCACCGGGTTTGGACCACTCTTTGTCTGACTTCTCTTCTTTGGCCAATTCAGTATGGTTGGACCCGTCTGTCTTTGCCCCCAGAGTCACTGGAGTACTCAAGCCCTCGCACGTCGTCAACATGGTGGTCCAGGTCGCAAGAGACATTTTCAATGAAAGCTTAAAAATAAGTGTAAAAAATAAAAGCTCAGTATAATGAGTGTCTGCAAGATCTACAATGAATAACACATTATCAAGAAAACTGGTTTAATTGTACATGTACTTGACATTGCTTTCCCAATTCAAAATGTATTTGTAATTCCAGTTTTTAAAAAAAAAATCCTGCCCTCCAGGACCAAAGTGGGATAACTTAAAATTTGTAGTCATTTTCAACAGTACAATAATTTCAAGTTAGTAATCATACACAGTTTGAACAGTTTTTATGTACTAAAGCCATTATATGGTTCTCTTTTACAAATAAAAAAGTAAAAATTGGGGAGAAGGGGGCCAATTCTTCACAGAACATTTTTCACTAGTATTAATACCTATGGGTAATACAGACAGGAGGAGACAGAAGAGACCCTGTCCTGCATAAATGAACTAAATACATCCCATGCTTGTATCAAAGCAAATTTGTTTAAACATGTTGAATAAAAACACAAACATCTGGCTGAAATTATAGTGATTGGAAAATACATTTACTGTTCAAATCAGATTGTTCAAAACATAAATGCACCCTATAGTCTGAGGAACAGCAGTTTGGCCATGAGAACTTATCAAGTCTGAAAGCACAATACAGTGTAACATTTACTCTTGACATTTGACTGTGCCTTTCAGGTGACTGCCTCATTAGTTGTACCCAAAAAGTAGGTGGAAGCTGGGGTAGAGGAGGGAGTTGCCAGCATAATGTACTTCACTACTAGTACTACTACTACTACTACTAGTAGCTTAGTTATTTCAAATAGGTGGCTGAATGTACATGCTGGAAAATAACAATGCTTGGCTTAAAATGAGTAGAAGCTGAGAAAATACACTGACAGACATGGCATTACCATTGCCTAGCAACCAATGGACTTTCCAGCCTGACCTAACTTCTCTCCATTTGTGGTCTGCTAAACTTTGCAGTGGGTAGCTTGTTTTATTCATTTTGAACAATTATTTAATGCACCTAAATACTAAAAGACTATGTCATGATTGCCACAACCCCTGTCCCAATTAATGCACCGACTCCTGCTCCTATTCCTGCTCACACTGCTGCTCCAATTCCTGCCCATATCGCTCTGCGTCTTCCCAACTGCTCCTGCACCTGCCTTTACTGCTTCAGTAAATCCAGCCCTCACTGCTGCTCTTCTTCTCGCCACTATTGCTGAGCCCATTCCTGGCTCCATCAATGATCTGTTCCTCACAAACGCTGCCATTTCTGATGCTGCTCCTACTGCTGATCCTGCTGCTGTTGCAACTACTGTCCTTATTATTGAACTTTCAAGAGTTCTGAAGTCTTCTCTTGGTTCAGCTTCTGTCAATGATCGCATTTTTGTCTCTATCACTGATATAATTACTGCCCCTATCAGTGCTGCAATTACCACAGCAATTGGTCTAATGTAGTTTTGGGTTCTCATTTGTTGTATCCCCTGATGTGCATAATACTTACTCTCTTTCTCCGAGAGCACTTTTTCTATTTTGCTCAGCAGCTCCATGACCTGTGTGTGATTTTCCATGTCTTTGTTGTTGAAGACATGATACCTATTTCCACATTTCTTAATCAGCTAATAAAGATTTCTATCCTCCTGAATAAACTGATCAATAGCCATATTTTTCAGTTCATCCCCATGTGTGAATAGAACCAAAATGTAGTCACTCTTTCACTAAAGAGCTCCTCCAGTTTTTCAACTGCTACCTTCTCTTGTTGAGAGAACACAGATAAAAGGGAAAAATGCTGTATGAGGCCATGAGGACACTTAACCAGTAAAACAAATTTACAACACATGGTAGATTTGTAATAATAATGTAGCCTTACACATATATGGTAAAGTGTATACTGCATTATCCACAAGAAAAAGTTTTACAAATCTAAAGAAAACAGCTGTTATTTTCATTTAGGTCAAAGTTTTCAAGAAACACATTTTGCTGTTTGTGGGGACATCATTAAACAAAACTAAACAATGAAAGACTCAAACCTTACATTTACATTTACATTAATTCATTTGGCAGACACTTTTATCCAAAGCGACTTACAAGTGAGGTACAATACAACACAAGTGAAAAACCATACAGAGTCAACAACATTAGAAGTAGTGCATGACAAAGTTCCAAAGGTTGGCTAGGCCAGGTACAAACTAGCAGGTAAAGCTAATGAGTGCATTAAACCATTCCAATCAAACCATTACAACCGAACCATTGCGTTAAACCATTACAACCAAACCATTACGTTAAACCATTACAACCAAACTACTACATTTTTTTAGTTTAGCAGGAGATGGGGGGAAGTGTTTCAGGTGCTCACGTGAGAGCGGAAAAGCTGTGTCTTCAGATGTTTCTTGAAGACAGAGAGAGACTCAGCAGAACGGATGAGGTGTGGAAGTTCATTCTACCACCAGGGGGACAACAGCAGAGAAAGTCCTGGATAGTGATTTAACGCCACGATGCGACGGGACCACCAGGCGCCATTCGGTGGCAAAGCGTAGCAGTCGAGAGGGAACATAGGGTTGCAGCAGTGAGTTCAGGTACTTAGTAGCGCTGTCAAAATTGGCCAAAAATGACGTTCGATTATTCGTTCTAAAAAACACATATGTTCAAACCATTCGAATATCTATTTTTGCGTATTATGTCCATAAGGCTGTTTTCACACTTGGTCCGTTTTGCTGGTCCGAACTCGAGTGCGATTATTCCCCCCTGCCCCTGCCCCCACTGGTCTCCTTTCACATTACATTTCTTGGTTGTGAACCCTGGTCCGTTTAAGCCATCAAAACGTAAGGAACGTGCAGCTTTTATTTACCAATGTCGCTAGGCAATGATACAAAAGGGAGGCAAAATGGAAAGCCACACTATATTTGTTTTCTTATTCATCTTTTTGTTAATATGGTGTCAGCACCAAAATAACCGTGTTCGGCATTGTCACTATGCCATAAATGCGTCCCGCTGTCTGAGAGTGATACGAGCTGCTCGGATAAGGAGGTTTTTGCGGAGACAGGCGGCAATGCGAAATGAATTTGCAGCTTTGTTTGCAGAGCATACATGCATACCCTCAAGGTGAGCGAACAGTGTGGCTACCTGCAATTATTTCCCGAATAGTTTTTAGATGCAACAAGCGTGAATTGCCACGTAGCTGTCCTCTAGTCACTATTTTTAACTTTCCTGCTCATGA
Source organism: Megalops atlanticus (assembly GCA_019176425.1). Lineage (NCBI taxonomy): Eukaryota > Metazoa > Chordata > Actinopteri > Elopiformes > Megalopidae > Megalops > Megalops atlanticus. The sequence continues at coordinate 16,727,025 of CM032875.1, read as the reverse complement.
TTGTGCGACCGTCAAACAAATTACACGTCAATAGCGTTTACTTCCTGGCTTTAAATAGGATAGCTTTAACACCAAATTCGAACCGCACTGCAGTTCAGGTGAACCGTACCCCAGACCCCCGTTTTCTGGAGGACTCGGGTATGGTCTCTTGGTCGCACCCGAGTTCGGAAAACAGCTTTCACATCAACAAAACGAACCAAACTAACAGCTCAGGCGGACTCGGGTCCGCACCAAAAACTCTAGTGTGAAAGCAGAGAACTCGCAGGGCAGACAGCCGCGGTAGTGCTGAACCCCCCCATCGAATATTAATTTTCACAATCGAATGTCTGGGGTTTTTTTTACAATTCGATTATATAATTGAATTTAGAATATTCGTTGACAGCCCTAGTACTTAGATGCAGTTTTTCTGGTCACCTTGTATGTGAGCATCAAGGCCTTGAACATGATGTGGGCAGCTACAGGAAGCCAGTAGAGTGAGACCAAGAAAGGTGTAACATGAGCCCTTTTTGGTTGGTTGGTTGAAAATTAGACGTGCGGCCACGTTCTGTATCAACTGCAGAGGTTTAATAGTGCATGCAGTTAGGCCGGCCAAGAGAGCATTGCAGTAGTCCAGTCTTGAGATGACCAGTGCCTGGACAAGGAGCTGCGTAGCATACTCAGATAGGTAGGGCCTGATTTTCCTGATGTTGTACAGCGCAAATCTGCATGATCTGGTAGTCGTAGTGATGTGGTCAGTAAATTTAAGATGGTCATCAATCACTACCCCCAGGTTTCTTGCAGACCTGGACGCAGTCAGTGCCGTTGAGACTTTAGACTGGCTGTTCGTGTGTGGATGATGGTTTCCTTGTTTGTGTACCATTTTGTGCCATTTTACTGGGAGTCTACGGGGTGATTTACCTCTGGAAATGTTCTAGAGAAGAGCCTCTACTGGATGTCAGCAATGTAAATACATTGTTGAATGTACTCATCTACATATGAAATGTACGTCGCTCTGGATGAGAGCATCTGCTAAGCAGCAAAATGTAAATGTAATGTAAACAAAACAATTCATTGAAAGAGCATAACATTTCCTTTTTCACTGCACATTACACATAGATGTTGTTCATTTTACAGCACTTGCAAATAATAATGTCCTGATCTGAACTCAAAGATCGGTATCGGGGCCAATCAAGGCATTTTTTAACAGATTGGTATCGGCTTTATTGAGGACGAACTTCAGCCCGATCCTTTGTTTTACATCAGCTGTCACACAGGTGTCATAAACAGAGAGCACAATTTGTGGCAGGACACGGCTAAAATGTCTGCAGTGTGGAAATATTTTAAATTGGAAAATAAAAGCAGTCCAACAGCCACTTGTGATGGCTGCAATGCGAGCATTTCGTGAGGCGGTAGTAACAGACCTGCGTTCAATACTACCAATTTGATTCGGCACCTAAAAAATAAACACTCAACGGAATACAGTGAGTTCACTCAGGTAACTCAGGCAAAGGCTGCACCGAAGCAACACACACTGGAAGATACTGTTTTGTGTTTCTTCCATGTCCAAGTTAAGCTGCTACACCACTTTTAAGTGGAATTGAGATTTCTGTTGATCATTTTTAGTATACTAATTTTACTATAATGCTGCGCTAAGCGTAATTGTGATTTTTATTTGTTGTGACTGTGAATGTTAAAGTTAAGCTATTAAACCACTTCGAAGTGGAATTGTGATTGTATTACTCATTTTGACTGTTCGAGTTTTACTACTACAATGCTGCACTAAGTGGAATTGATTAGAGCTATTTATGAAGACATCTTTTAGTTTGTTTACTTGGTTATTTTGTCAAAAAACAAATGAAAACCAATGCTGCACTAAGTGGAGTTGTGATAAAAGCCAGATAAAATATTTCCAGTTAGTTTAATTTGTTATTTTGTAAAAAAATAAATAAATAAATAAATAAATAAAACATTAAGGAACAGCTTGGATGCAGGCAATTTTTTTCTTAATGCATTGCAGAACTATTCAATTGTCAAGCATATACATTGGATTGATTTTAACAACTTTAATGTACTTGAAGTGTGCACTGTGCAACTGTAGGAAAATACAAGTATCGGATCGGGACTGGGTATGGGCAGATACTCAATATTAAATGACTCGGATCGGGATCGGGGCAAAAAAACCTGATCGGGACATCCCTACTTGCAAATGCTGACACTGTTGCTTCACACAAACCCACACTTACAACTAGCGCCGCCCCTACTACCAAAGACACTGTCATTACAAGTAGCAACAGCATCATTCCAATAAATCTATTTTCTCAGCTTGTGCTCTTGCCATTTTTTCTCCTTTCTTCAAAGTAGCTTTGTTGCTCTCTCCAGTTCTTGTCCTTTATAGCTTTTCCTCAGCTCCTCCTCCTGCATGTGTATCTCCTCCTTTCGTTTCTTTAGATTCTCCTGCTCTGCCATCTTGATGGCCCCTTCTACCTTTTGCAACATCTCATTGGTGTAATACCTCCCTCCATTCCTCTTAACAATGGTGCCAATCTTCTCCAGCAGCTGACTAACCTGCATGTTATCATTCAAGTTTGTGTTGTTAAAGGCTTGATAATTTTGCTCATAATTTTGGAAAATCTCTCCAAGTTTAACTGATCCTTTTTATCCCCATTAAGGAAATCCTCCAAAGATCTTCCCCTCAATTCATCTGCCTGAGTAAAAAGCATCATTGTGTAGCAGGACGCTTCTTCACCAAACATTTGATTTGATGAGCTCCACAGTTTCCATCTCCTCTTTTGTGAATCTCCCCAGCTGCATCACAACCAGAAACACATGGGGTCCAGGGGCTCCTGGTTCTCACAATCTCCTCTTTGAGTTTGTCAGGAGGAACCTCTGTGTCAAACAACCCTGGTGTGTCAATAGTTTTAAATATTCCTCTTACCAATGTATCTCCTTTCTTTTTCACACTTCTCTGTTACTGAGGAGGAGCTAATCTCAGCTTTAAACACCTTCTCACCCAAAATAGTATTCCCAGGTGAGCGTTTTCCAAGTCCTGTTTTTCCAACCAGTACAATACCACAGGAATCCCTCAATAAAGTTCTGAACCCGAAACCCAACTCCTGTGTCCTGACCGACACACCACTGTGACATCGACACACCTTAGCCTGAACCTAGTTCGCGGGTGAAACTGCCCCCTCAGTTTCAGTGGTCCTTCGAGTCAGATCTCAGTTTCAGGGGTTGCTCTATAAGCACGCAACGCACGGTATGGGTCAGTTGCTTTCTTCATCAGGTTTTGATTGTTTGCACAGCGTGTTCTGCAAAAGCTGTGAAGTGACTCCCTGAAAACTGTGGTCCGTTGTCTGTTAAGTATTTCAGGAATACCGTGAGGTGTGAATCAACTTCAGGTGCACAACCACGTCTGTTGACCTTGCGGGTGTAAGCTGCACATATTTCCACATATCTTGAGTAGTAATCTACTACTAGCAAATAATTGCTACTTTTTAGTGTAAACAGGTCAGCTCCCAGTTTCTGCCATGGCCTGTCTGGCATGTTGGTTGGCATCAGTGGCTCTTTGACATTTCTTCTCTCCTGGATGCAGGTTCTGCATTGTAGCACCATCTCATTCAATTGGCTGCTAATTCCTGGCCACCATACTGTCTGCTTGGCTTGTTCCTTGCACTTTTTCACTCCCAGATGAACCTCATGCAGTTTTTCCAGGACCTCATTTCTCAGGGTTGATGGAATGCCCAGCCTTGTACCTCTAAGCAGTTGCCCATCATGTACAGTCAGCACTGCTCTCCCAGCCCAATAGTGTCTCAACATCCCCTGCAGTCTGCTTCTATCAGATAATCCCCACTGGCAGGTAAGTTGTTAATGACTGAGTCAGTGTAGATGTTTGTATCCTCCAATAGGTTTGTATCTGCTTGTCCTCCTGTAGCTTTCAGAGGAGCGTGAGACAGGGTGTCAGCTGTCAACACGCTTTTCCCAGGGACATGTGTAACTGTATAATTGTACCCCATGAGCCTCCTCCGAAATCTTTGAATTCTTGAAGGAAGTTCTTCAAATGCCTTCTCTCCCAGCAGACTCACTAACATCTTATTGTAGGTTCACAAAAGTAATGGGGATTTAATCAGTCTCATTTAAAGATTAATTTCGTGGTTACACTGAATTCAGTTAGACGTAGTAACTCAACGTCTGAACTTATGTTCAGAATCACTAATGTCGCAGCTTAATTCACCATAATACCTGGGAGTTCTTTCGTAGTGAGCTGACCAGGGGCGTTCCTAGCTATTGAAAAGATCCGGAGCTAAGTCAAGTTTGCCTGGAGCTTGTCTCTTTGAAGGGAGATCGGTAGGTTGGGGAGGTTATATCTACCTTTATAATAAATAAATATTATAATACATACATTCAAAGGTTATTATTCTACTTATCTTTACAGTCTGTCTGCTGTTTTGCTATAAACACCTTTTTCAGGGCGAAAATATTCGGGGCTAGGCTTAAAATATTAGGGGCTATAGCCCCGAATGATCAAACCTAACGACGCCACTGGAGCTGGCTCAAGTTATTGTTGGAACAACATTAGGACAACACCGGCTTAAAGAAAAGGTAATTTATTGCATACAAATATATTTCACATTGTTTAAAACTTCGTTACGGACGGGAGGTGGATATGGTTGAGAGTGCCGAGAGGAAAGGAGTGGCAGAAAGGAATCTCAGGAATTCGCGTGCAGTTTGCAATTCAGTTTGCAATAAGTCATAACACCTTTGGGATACCAGGTCAGACTGTATCTTTTAAGTTTGGAAACATGGTTTCTTGTCTTAGTTGATGCTGCTTATGCTTTGATGAAATCAAACTGCCCTTACAAAAAGGGAAAACAAATTGCATTTTGATAATTTTGTAAGTTGATCAGAAGTGTGTAACTTGTTTGATAATTGATAGTGTGTATTTCCCTGGTGGTTCTATAATTTGCTTTTCATCGTTTAATATTTCAATAGTGTGGTTTCAAAGTAATTTAACAAAAAAACAAGAACATCAGAGCAAAGAACATCAGAAACTTGTGTACTAGAGCAAGTAGTTCTGTCTCTAGAAGATAAGGCACAATTAGAGGAGAAATTAGAAAGTAAAATTGAAAACTCAGACAAAAAACCCCAAAAACTAATACGAAAAAAGAAACTCAAAAAGCAACTTAATACACAGACAGCGCGCTTTCCCCCACGCACTCCTGCTGCTTTCTCCAGGCAGCTCACCCCTGTCCACCCCAACCCGCTGCCTTTTAAGAGGCTGCAAAGCTCCCCTACACGCCCCTCTCACAGGCGCCCGGCATCACTCGCTCGTTATTCTATTATTCAATAAACACTGTGCCATGCCCACACGCACCTCCCCTGGCTGCCCAAACCACCGCCCGACACAACCATCTTTTTTTGAACGTCCAGTTCGAAAATTAGTGGTACTAGTTGAGAGTAATTCCTAAACTACCATTGAAATTGTACCAAAAACAGATGTCTTAAACATTTAGAATAAGGTGTTGTTTTATACGTTCGTCTAAATTTGAAATAACATATGGCGTGTGAAAGTTAATTGCCAGTTCATGGGAAAATTACAAGATTTATTAAATTCTGTTCAAAGCGCAATAACAGCTATCCCCGGTATGTAGCGTTAGGTTTTTTCCCGTATGTTTTTCAGTGGCGGCTGGTGAGCTGGAAACAGGGGAAGCGGAAACACTACCTTTAAATCTATCATTACTTTCAACCTGTTCTCCTTTATCCTCCTTGATTAACAATAAAACAAATAATTCACATAATAATCGACACCAATCACGTAATTAAAATAAATAATTATGCTCGCGAAACACCACAGATTGTCTGAAATTCGTGTGCTATTGCGAAAGCTACAGCATGAGATTGTTTAATTAACAAGGATGGCAATTTGAATAATTAAGTGGCAAGTAATCCCAAAGCTTTCTCTTAAATGTTTCACATTATAACTTTCTTTTCTTACAAAATTCAAATTACAAAATGGAGCTAAATTTAGATTACTGAGAATAAACTTTTAGGTTAGGTTGAGTGCAATTGTCAGTACTCCTGCCCCCTAGTTGTTGTGTTCATGTTTTTCCCCTCTGTCATTATGGTCCATGTGCTTGTGTTTACTGTTTTTCCCTGTGTTCCAGCCTTGCCCCGCTCTCCGCCCTGTCCCCGCCCACCTGCTTCCCATCTCCTCGTCAGCCCAGCCCTATATATACCCTGCTTGTCTCTATCTTGTCAGTTTGTTGCAGTGTTTTCCCTGTTGCTTACCCACCTGTTTACTTGTGGTGTCCAATGTTGTTTTGACTCCTGCCTGACTGCCTACCTTGGTTGCTTGATCTGTCTGCCTACCTAGTTTGACCCAGCCTGTTTCTGTTTTTGATCCCTGCTCCTGTTTTGCCCTGCCTTGGACTGCCTTCCCAGTTTTTTGACCCTGCCTGTACTGCCACAACGAACTTGCCTTGTGATTCCAATAAAACCCCCTTGGAACCTGAATACCCTGGTCTGCGTTTGAGTCCGTGCCTGTGCCCTGACAAAAATGAACAATAAAGTTTAGAACACAGACCTCACAAAAGCTGTGATGTCATGAGCATTTAACCACCACTGACTGTTTGGTGTTTATGCATAGACAGCCAATAGATTTTTCATATCAGCTGGCCAAGAATCATTTTTATGTAAATAAGACTATTTTCTGAGTATTTTCTCAGCAACATACTTTTAGCTTTATTATGAATGCAAGATTATTTTATTTTTACTTGAAGTACAAGAACCTTTGAAGCATTCATTTGCTAACACACATCAAGCCAGCCTCTAGTAGCTGAGTAGTGTTGCTGCAATATTTGATGGTAAAGTCATTCTAATCAATGAATGTACCAAATTGTGAATGATTGTTTATAACCACAACAATTGCTCTTAGTTGAAAAACATATAAATGCATACCATACTTGTTAATATAGATAAGCAATGTAAGCTAGTCACACACATTTAGTTTTTTACATCTTTTCACCATATAGAAGAATGCAGTGATAGATAGATAGATAGATAGATAGATAGATAGATAGATAGATACTTTATTAATCCCGAGGGAAATTCTGAAAAAATAAATTCTGATGGGTAGGACTCATGGGTAGGACAGCTTAGACATGACTTGGGGGGGCTAGAGTGACTGCTGTAGAAGATCTACCCAGAGAACTTTGGGGACAGGAGAAACCAAAAAACATGTAGGAGGACATTGCCCACTAATGCTGGACCTCAAGAGAGTTTGAATCCTTGATGATGTTAAATGAGTCTTAGGCTCAACAATATTCATATAATGCTGATTAATCCTTCTTCAAATACATTTTTGCCTGTTTTTTTATTGTACAAAAAATGAATCAACAATATGTTATTTTTAGGGAAAATAATGCTTATATTCAGTGTGCGAAGTACCCGTTGGCAATTGGGGGTTGTGGATAGTAAATAAGTAAATAAATAATTGTATGTAGTGTGTGGATTGTGTGTGTAGATTGTGTTTCATAGACGATCTGGCAACCTGGGTAATGTCAGACAAAGATACAAAACTTATGGATCCGTGTATGACGATTATTCATAATAAAGTTTGCCATGCAAACTTTCCTGGAGTTTCCCAGGAGAAACAACAAAACGGGAGGGCGCTGGGAGATGGCCTTGAAATACGGGAGAAACCCAGGAAAAACGGGAGTGTTGGCAGGTATGCCCCTACCTAGTGCTCCCGTGCTATGCTGAAGTGTTACACAGATTCAATATGCCATATACAAGATTTCATGGATGCAAGCCAAGGCAATCAACTAGGCTATACACACTTTGCACACACATCACCAAGGCTTATATCGTTAACAATAAGGCCACTCACACAACTACACAACCACACAACAACTATGCCCTGCAACAGAATCCACACAGCACACTCGCCTAACCCGACACACACGCGCACACCACACACTCGAACCCGACACCCGCACACTTGTATGCCGCTGTACAACTTTTCACCTTATGCACAGCAGGTCTATCACAATTCAGTCACAGCAAACATAGGCTAGAGATTGAAAAATATTCTATCTTACCTTGAATGGACCACAGAGGCCTTGGCTCGGCTTCTTCTCGCTGCTGTCCTGGTATCCAAGAAGAGGAGAGATGATGTCCTGCTTTAATCCAGGTTCTCACGAACGGCACTGGATCAAATTTGTCCAAAGGGGGTCCGTTTAGGTCCATAAACAGAAGTGAAGACAGGCTCTGTGAAGACAACCTGTTGCGGCTCTGGTTGGCTGTGTCATTTACGGCGGAAAATCCTCTCTCGCACTCAGCAGACGTGGGGAGGTAAGTGCGACTTGCTATGCATAGTCTTCTCAGTGTTTTGCCCTGTGCTGTGCCCTGCAGTTTGCAGTCTCTAAACTGCTCCACAGGCTCCCTGGCTGGTTCCCCTAGCGATTTAGCTAGCCTGTGTACTTCTTGTTCGCCATACAAAGTCAAGGCCTCCTGCTCTCCTGGCCAAAAGCACTTATCAAGAGCCTTGAGCTTCTGGACCAAGTTTGACTCCAGTAAGCGCTTGGTTAGACTGGCAGCCACTGATTCATAAAAGCGAGGCTTGTTTATTTTCCCCCTGCCTTCTGTCAGCTCCACATCTTTAAAAAGGCCTGATGAGACACACTGTTCAGCCTTCTTCATTGATTTCCCACCAGATGTCTTCATGGCTGTCAAAACATTGATGGTTTGTTGGATGTGGAGACTTGAATCCACAAGTGTCATTTCTCTTCTCTGCAGCTTGAGAGACAGACTCTAAGGCCCTGTCCACAAGTACACGGGTATTTTTAAAAACGTAGCTTTTTCTATGCGTTTTGGCCTTTCGTCCACACGCAAACGGCGTTTTAGGTCACTGAAAACGGATCTTTTGCAAAACGCCTTCCAGGGTGAAGATTTTCAGAAACTCTGTTTTCTGTGTTCACGTGTAGACAGGGAAAACGGAGTTTTTGGCTTTTGACGTCAGAGTGTGCGCCGTAATAACTTTTTTTCAGGCTTCTGATTGGCCAACTGGCTTTACGGTTCAGGGTTATATCGCCGCCTGTTGGTTTAGCATGTACTTGACAGCGTGTTTTTGCGTTTTCGTGTGGACGGAGGTTTTTTTGAGAACGAAGGAGGGAAAACCCCCGTTTTCAAAAACACCCGTGTACGTGTGGACATGGCCTAAAGTTCACGCTGGATGTCTTTCATGACAGCCAAATCTTCCACAAATCCTGAGTTGGTTGGGTGCTTGTGAAGCCCTTTTTATTTTTGCCTCTCAACATCAGTGCGCGATGTGTCCTCACTGGATGTTTTAAAATGGAGTGCTAGTGCGGGGAAATCTTTCCATACAGCTTTTACTGTATTATAGCTACTGGAAAGCCATCTGATGGTAAAAACATTACCAATTTTCAATATTTGCATGTTGAGCTCAGCCACTGCTTCCTGAAGCAATCTGGCATTCCTGGTTGACTGGCGATAGAGTGAGTATAATTTTGAAACAAAGAACTCAAAGTGATTACAGCCAGCCACTTCTTTAAGAGCATCTTTGACTGCCAGTTCTAATCTGTGCGCCAGGCAGTGTACAGCCTGCACGTTCAGAAAGTCGTTTTGAGTCTGCCAATTAGTCTACTGGCTTTCCCTGTGAGCACTGCAGCCCCATCGGTGGCTATGCTTATGAGATGCGTCTTCAAACACTCATCATCCATTCCTGCTTTATGTAGACTCGCCATCATAGACTTATAAATGCATTCAGCATTGACCCCATCTGTGAGTTCCACTACTGTATATCCAGGAAAACATTATCTACATCAACCTTACCGCTGACATCACATCTTGCATAAATGATTAGATAGGGACGCCTGTGAACGGTACTTTCATCAATTGTGATGCTTACCCGTGATTGCATTTCTTTCACATCGGAGACAAACTTGCAGCGCATTTCCTTTACAATGTGGCCGATTATTTCTATGTGGGCATGGTCAGATTTGTGAATATTGCCGACTTTGGTGCCATTAAGCTCCTGCAGTGTCATGAGAGGGTTGAGCTTTTTATACGATAGACTTTCCTTTGCCACAGTGTACGCCGTTCTGAATGAGATTGTTGTTTCCTGAAGTCAGCCAGCCTGTAAATCAATGAAGATGTTTGGGAGGGTTTCTTTTTCTTTCACCTGGGCTATTTCCATTGACCTTGCGTGGGCTTGGCTATCCCTGTGTTTGTAGATCTTTTTTGTAGCCTCCTTGCATCAGGACCACTAACTTCACCATTGACCCATTAACTTCACCCTTGATCCATTCTTCCGCGAGGTGTATACCCGGTCCCTTTTCTGAGAGCAGCAAGCTCTTTGCTTTCCTACACAATAAACACCCTAACTTGCCAGCCTTGACATCAAGCCAAGCATTGCGGTCTTTCCATTCGCCCACCTGCTTCGTTGTCCAACCAGCCGGCAGGTCACTTATGCTAGCAGCCGCCGCATCACCTCCGTCTCCCTGAGAGGAGCTCTCAGCCTCAACTTGACCTGGTTCTGGGGAGTGACTGGGCAGGAGAGGAGCCCCCAACTCTCCTGTGTATGCGCTAGTAGCTGCAGAGGCACCAGCGTTAGCTTCAGGTGTCTCCGCTACGTTTTCGTTGTTATTCTGATTCAGCTTTTTAGACGTGAATCCAAAGTTAGCAAGTAATGAACTTTGCTTTCTCTTTGACATATCTTCCCGACTTGATGCGTACTGAGTCCGTATTTTTAACCAAGTGGAACCATGATGTCGAAGCAGAAAAAAAATCTGCTTTTCAGGTTGTACGGGGTAACGTTAGGTTTTCTAAACTACACAACATTTGGATTGCGGACCGTTTGCAACAGCGCCACGCCACCCATGGAAGAAGCCTTACCAGAAACAACCAGGTATTCAAAGGCAATATAAGAGGAAACACCACAATAATATTTTTCTGTATTCATATTTGTGAATAAATGTTTTGCAATTTGAATCATGAATACTGGACATAGTAAGCTTTTAAAAGACATTTTTAGTGACAACTGCAAGTGACAAATCATTTTTTAAAGATTTTTCCAGAGACCCCCCAAAATTTTGCTGTTGAGGCTTTCAGGGGGTCTCAAGTGTCAATCAAGGGGTCTAGAACCCCCCGAGACCCCCCGTATTTTGCACCCTGCTTCTACTGTGTTGTTTGATTAATTTTGTATTTTGTACTTGGTGTAGTTTCACTACATTGTATGCCTCTCAGATAGCCCAATTGGTTACTACATCAAATTGATTCAACATTCTCAACATATTTTAAGCAGCCAGCAACTATTAAGACGTTCTTTATTATCATACATGTGTCTCCACTCTAAAGGTTTTGGGGAATGCATGTTTCATGTGTGAAATTTATAAATATCACACTTTATAACCCTTCTTAACCTCTAAGAATAATCACTACAAGGCATTGGAAAAGGGAAACAAGGCCTGTACCTTTAAATGAAATGCATGTGTTGGACATGGTTTACATCTATTATCATTTTCTTTTTCAACTCAATGCCATGTAGTTTCAGGTTCTATTTGCAAATTGTATGTGCATTCAGATTACAGGGGCCTGTTGTGGGGGTTCTGAGTATTGTTCACAAATCCATAGTATAACCTGCTGTACTATATTTATATACTTCTTTCTTTGTGAAATTATTTTGGAACAGCAAGTTGTACATTGCATTCATCTCACTGCAACAACCTCAGAGCACTGAGACAAGGTTCTCGTGACACTCACCACTGCCCTGGCAGAATGAAACCAGTTTGTTCACTGTGGCCTCTGTCCACTATCCTGATTAGAAAGTTAGATGCTCCCATTGACACAACCACCCCCAGCATGGGTCACCTGCCAACTTAACATGTCCATTACGTTCTCCCAGCCTTAGCCTGATAGTCAATAGTGGCATATGGAATTGTCAATTAAAAACAGACTTTGTCTCAGCATATGCATTTCTCCAATTGCTTGCTATCACCGAGACTTGGATATCACCTAATAACACAGCCACACTGGCTGCCTTGTCCACTGGATACTACTCCTACACCTACACCTTGATCATTTTGGATAGGCAGGAGCAGTGGCACACTTATCTGTAATTCATGGCAATACTCAGTCCTACCTCTTTGTCTTCTCTTCATCTCAGAATTAGAGTATCAAGTAGTCAGGATCACCAAACTCTATAAATTACATCTTGTCACCCCCCCATTGTTCATCAGAGACTGTTGGAAGCTTTCTTGATGACTTAGATTTCCTTTGAGCTCTGTCTGTTATATGGTAGGGTGGGACTAATTTCAATTGCTGTAGGATTAAAACATATTACTCTTGTCTTTTTGTTTGCAGCAAAAAATACAGCGGCTCACTGTCAATTTCATCTCACCAAAAAATGATTGGGAACCCTTGTTTTATATGCCAGCATACCCACTGTCTGTTGTTCTAGAGTATTGTTGAAACAACCTTTTTATGTTTTCAAAGAAAGCTGAATATGTCTAACTTCTGTTATTCATAAAAATGAGTTTATTGTTCTACCCAGGATGTGTACAAGTCTATATATTCTATCAGAGTTTCATTATATTAAGAAACATGACATTAATGAATCAGTCCAGCATACACCTCTAGATTACAATATCTATTTACATATATCTCTCATTTAGAGCGCTGCTTACCACTACGTCACTCATTCCATTTAGTCTGGTAGATTCTTCCCCAACACAGAAGATTGCCAAAGTTAACTCACCTCCAGGCCTTCAAATGCATCCTTTTCAATCTCAAGATTGACTGAGACACTGCATACCAACAGGACTAAATTGCTCAGAAAATGGAACAAATCAAACCTGCCCTCTGACCTGAAAATCAGTGCCTTTTTCCTCTCCTGCCTCATCAGCTAAAGCCTCCCTTTTCTAACAAAAATTAATGAAGCTTCCAATAACACTCAGAAGTTATTCTTTACCTTCTTCTTCCCTACTCATCCCCCCTACCTCCTACTACTTTTACTACTGATGAGTCTGCATCCTATTTCCAGAAGTAAGACATCGACAGCTCCCTTCTTCCCTGCCTTTAAACATGCACCAGTGAAACCGTTAATTAAGAAACCTTTGAGGTAGTACAAAACTACAGACCCTTCTCATTTCTCGTTTCTCTCAAAAACCCTAGAAGGCTCTCGTTTCCTAACTCAACATAATCTATTTGATCCTAACCAGTGTAGTGTCAAAGCAGGTCATTCAACAGAAACTGCCCTGTTGTCTGTGACTGAGGTACTCAGCTTTGCTAGAGGTACCTCAATGTCCTCTGTCCTAACCTTGCTTGATATATCTGCTCTTTTAAATACCCATCAGATCCTCCTGGCAACCCCAGCTGAAATAGATATTTTGCGCACTGCCCACTAGGGGTGTAAGAATACATCAATTAATAATGATGCATTGACACAAAAGCAAAGATTCAGCTTTATTGATGCTGCTTGTGAAAATCAATCCATACCATTGATCTTTATTTATATTCATATTATTGCAGTAATTTGGATGAAACTGGAGTGCTTGCAACAGTCCTAGTTATCTGCAAACATTGAGTGTTATATAAAATAAGCTTATGCTTACATACTATACATTTCTTTAAAAGCACAGAATAATTTTAAGGATATGTTCAATAATATTGTGGCGAAATATACTGTATTGAATCATATCACATTGTGTCAAACTGGATTCTTAGATATATTTTGATACATTGTTTCCTTCCTAAGATATGAATAATGTATCATTGTTAAGACAGAGGTTTAGACCCCTCCTGCCCAGGAGTGGTTTTCATACTATGAATGCTCCTGCAGGGTAACCTTAAAGCCCTGCGTCCTCCTTGGTCCTTTCCTCTGTTTACTTTACACAAAATCTCTGGGGTCTGTTATTTTCCTCCCAGTTTCTCCTGCCATTGTTGTGGAGACAATACACAACCATTTGTCATCTCCCACACTGACAACCATATTGTCTCGCACATAAAGGCTTACGTCAATGATCTATTCAATTGGAAGATCAGTCATCCCAGTGCACTAGGAGCCTGGGGGATAGTACTGGATATTTACCAATTTAGCAGCAGGAATACTGAGATGCAGACTGCTCTATAACATCTGTAAAATCTGCCCAGTTCTTACAACCAACTCAGCACAACTCTTGGATCAAGTCATGATGTTTTCTAGACTAAACCCATGAAACTCTTTTCTGGTTGCTTTTTAAAATGTTTGGTACAAAGCCAACACAGACCACCAGCCTAAGAACACAGTACCTACTGTCAAGCACAGTTGTGGCATCATCATGCTATGGGGCTGTTTCTCTTCAGCAGGGACAGGAGCTCTGGTGAGGATAGTAAGGAAAGTAAATAGTGCAAAATACCAAATGATTTTATTAAAAACCTGCTACCCTCTGCAAAAAGGGTAGAACATGGTAAAACTACATAAATAATTATGTATGTATAAATTATTGTGTGTCCCTTTTTAAGCTTTGTAATGAGGAGTTGAAATTAGATTAAGTATTGATATGCATATCCTTGCAGATTAATTTAGTCCATTTTAGATCAGTTTTGTAAAGGGTGAAATAACATTTTGTGAGACCTGCTTATGGCCTTGAAATGAGGGATGTAATAGTTTTCAAACTGATGGAACCGAACTGGCCTAGACAGGGCATTGAACTGAGGGAATTGTAGTGGAATTGTTGTTAAAATTGTTAGGATTTTAATTGAATTTGAATTTAACTGGTATGGAGGTAGAATTGAACTGATGGGATTTAGGAGGTTAAAATAATTTAATTGAATTTTGTGAAATTGACCCCAACCCTGGAAATAGCTGACTGTATTTTGAGATATTATCAGAGCTTATGAGACTCTGTTGTACCTTTGGGTTGTTGTTGCTGCATGCTGTCTCAGCTGAGTGAATTGTTTCTAGAAATAAGAAATAAGACTGAGCTGAGCATACAAATGTGCTCAGAATTCAACTCAGTTTTATTATTAGACCTACTATTAACATACCACACAATGAAAAAAATGGTACTTTGGACCAACTTTAAAAAATCACTCTAATTTGTTACACCTAAATTTATTAATTTGTTTCAAATTAAAAAATGCTACTTTGGATCAACTTTAAAAAAATATCTTAATTTGTTACACCTAAATTGATTAGTTTTTCTCAAATTAAAAAATGCGACTTTTGGTCAACTTTAAAAAAAAATACCTTAATTTGTTATACCTAAATTTATTAGTTTTTCTCAAATTATATTTATGATTTGGTTGAAATTAAATAAATTTTAAATTGTTTTAATATTAATCAAAATATTTATTTTCCCAAAGACAAACATTTACATTCACACAAAGTAAAAAGATTATTTACTATAAAGACCATACACTATTTTTCCCTTTGTTACAACTTTTAACTTTTCTCAAGTTAAATTTCTGATTCAGTAGCTACAAACTATAATTTCTAATTATACCTTAATCAATATATTTTCTTTAGTCACAAGCCAAAACGTTACTTAATGTAGATCAATATAATAACATTTTTTGCTTTTTTACAACTTAAATTTTACCATAAACAAAAGCTAAATTTGATATAATATGAAAGTAGAATTTTCACTTTAGATAAAACTAAAAACATTTTGTTATAGTCAATGTTTAGTTTACTTACTACAAATAAAGACAGGAATATTCTCTTCAAAAGACCTTAATGTTTATTGTGATGTCTTTTTAAAACATGCATCACCTTTTGTTATGTACAAAAAAAACACCAAAAAAATAAATAAAACCCGCAATGAATTTTGTAGCCAGTAAAGCTAGTCAGTATGTGTTTTATACATCAACACTTGTTGAGGAAAAAAAACATACTAAGTATAAAATTAAGTAAAATATAGTCTTTTGCATATGTTTTTTAAACCTTCTGCAATCATAACCACATAAATCTTAATATGTAAAACTGGTTTGTACATCTCTCCTTTAAAACTTGAGATATGTAATGTAATAGCCATTAAGAAGTGTAAAAACAGTGTTAAAACTTGGCTATCCTTTGATAAAATGACCAGAATGTATGAATGTCACATTATATTGAACCATTACAAATTTGAGATCATAAGCCCAAAAAAATACAGCTCAATTGCTGGGGGTGCAATCTATGAACAAAGGCTGGTCTTTTCTGTATAAGTCAGTTTAAGAATAAACATTACCATTACTAGTACTACTGAATTGCTGGTCATTGTGATTTTAGCATTATTCACATTTTCAGTGTTAATATCTGTGCCACAATATTTACACCACAGACAGAATTCTGTTAACAGAGAAAATCAGAAATTAAGGCCAGTTTTAAATGAAAGTCTGTTTCTCTCTCTTATTTACATTTAACAATGACCCCTTCCATTATCCTGGAATGTATTTGAATACAAGCTATAAAACAGAACAAAAAACATGCTGTATCCAAATGTCTTTCTTTGATGAATCCAATATTTAGAGCTTGACACTCAGACTGCACACTCTGCGTGTCATTTTCTTTGGTTCTATCTCCATGAATATTTTCTGAAGTGCATCAACAGTGTATTTGAGCTCACTTGGATAGCTCAAGTTTAGAGCATAGATGAGGCCAAATAATATGGCACATGCATGTGCGACTGATGGCAACTCATTAGGGACTTCCACACCCTCATTAACAATCCCAATTTCATGTGGCTGGAGACGATCCTCCTCCTCCTCCCTGATGACAAACACTGCCATTGTACACCTCTCAAGCTCTGCTTCAGCTTCATCCTTCTGAAAAACCTGATAAAAGACAAGACATTTATTAGAAAGTTATTCTGATGAAACCAGTGTCTGATGTACCCAATCAAATCTCAATAAAAAAATTAAAATTCGGGTGCTAGTGATGCGAAAATGTAATGACTTGCAAAGTCCAGCAGATAGTTAACGGCGGCTCCTCCAAATAATTTTCTCATAGCAAACATGTGACTTTATCGCAAGTAAAGCATTGGTACAAGTATTAATAATAGCTATCCTCCAAAAAGTTATAACATCTGTTGTGACAAAAAATATTAAATAGTACAATACAGTTGTATACATACTTGAATTAAGATTCACTATAATGTTGAAAGATACAACTGCCTTGTGTTTTCATATTTTCATTAATTTCAGAATCTGGCCACAGACTGACACTTTCCACAATGCAATATTTGGATAGAATATCAATTTTATGTCCAGCCTTTCAATGTTCCATCTGCACTGCTACTGCTGCTCTGAAGTGACAAATATTTGTAATTAAAATATCTTACTATGTTCCAGCCACATATAGCCACACTATACAGTGTTTTACAAACTATAAAATATAAACCAGCACAGAGACCTTAGTCGGTGTACTAGACATATTAAATTCTCAAAAACTGTGTTGATTAATGACCAGTGGGGGACAGAGAATTCCACAATAAGTACAGGCATAGGCAAATGTACATGAATGTACGATAAGCCTGAGTATTTGTATAGGACGCGAGACCATGTATATGAGCTTTAAGGTTAGGGCTGCACGATACATTGATCACGATCTATCGCATGGCTATTTTTAGCGCAATAACAGCTATCCCCGGTATGCGTTAGGTTTCTTCGCGTGTTTTTCAGTGGCGGCTGGTGAGCTGGAAACAGGGGAAGCGGAAACACTATCTTTAAATCTATCATTACTTTCAACCTGTTCCCCTTTACCCTCCTTGATTAACAATAAAACAAACAATTCACAGAATAATCGACACCAAACGCGTACATAGAGTAAATGATTAAACAGCGCAGACTGTCTGTAGTTTGTGCGCTTGCGAACGCTACAACGTGAGATTGATTAATGCTTCGCATTGCAAGCACACTAATTAGAGTACATGCCCCTTTGATCTGAAGAGAGTAACTTGCTCGGTTGAAACCACGCCTCCACAAGAAACCGCCAACCGTTCAGAGTTCCAATTTTTTCAGTAAGGGATTTTCTACCATGCTGCCTACATGAAAAGAGATCTGCAGATATCTCAAAGCGAGTTTGTTAAAATCCTTTGTGTAAGTTCAAGGTTTATTTTTGGAAATTAATCACAGGACATATAGCGCTTGTTGAAATGACAAAGAGGGACGTTGTAAATTATGTTCAATATGTAGGCCTACAGTTGCTAGCTTCTTTCGTGGCTAAAATAACACTAGCTAGCTAACGAGCTGGATATCTTAGCTAATTATGGAAATTAAGACCGACGAATATCTGTATTTCGAAAAAAAATGGGGCTGCTAAGGTAGTAAGACATATTACAAGGAGATTAAAGATAGTAAATTTAAGTGATGTTGGGAATTAGAATTAAGCAGGACCAGATTAAGCCATTCTGAGGCCCTGGGTTATGTCTCGGGAGGAGGCCCTCCCGTGCAGCGTACGCACACAAACCCACACATAAACACGCGCACGCGCGAATTAGGCTACACAGCAGCGCATCGATGTCCACGCAACAGAACCCCTCTCTGTTATTATAATCACAATAAGACTATAGGCTGCCAGCTTAAAGCCACGATGAAAAAAAATCCTATTGCTTAGGACATATACTGTAGCTTAATAACAAATTAATACTGATGTCCAAAAACCAACTGAAAAGCCAGAGAATAGCACATTTCCACACAAACCCAAAACAACAAAAAAGGCAGACAGACACATGTACAGTACAGTGCACCATTTTCAGAATACAGGAAACATAGGTGAACTTGCCTGTCCGGCACTAGAAGTAGCCTGTTTAAAACTCTTTACAATTGAGTTAGGCTATACACGCAATAAATGTTTAACTCACCGGGGATGTTAAAGGGCTCTTTTCCTGCTCTTTCTAAAGGCAAAGTCATCGATCAGGTCTTCAAAATCCAGCTCTCGCAATAGGTCATGTTCAATTGACATCAAAGTCAAATTGTTAAGTCTTTCCTCAGCCACTGATGTCCTCAGTCTATGTTTTATAATCCCTAACTTTGAAAATGATCTTTCCCCGCTGGCATTGCTTACGGGCAACGTAAGGTATATCCTCAGTGCTATGTCAACATTGGGAAAAACACTTTGGAGGTGCCTCTCTCTTATTAATAGAAGAAGGTTTCTCGGTGTTGGGGCACTGACTGTACCACGCGAGAAACTCACAAACTGCATTAGCTCATCAGGAAAATAATCCTTTAGATCGTTGTTATACTTGCTGCACAATTTGAGACTTGCTTCGCGTATTTCACTAGGGGAGAGATTCCAGAGTTGTGTGAGAAAACCAAAGTACGCGCATGTCTCCTTATAGGCTTCGTGTCTCCGTTGCAAAGCACTAATCAGTCTGTCTATTATGATATAGAATGTCTCTACACGAAATTTGTCTTAACCGGTATGCATATGGTCAGGCTCTTTAGAGTCATCTAGTCGGGACTTTCTCTTAGCTGGTCGAGACGTATCAGATCTGTATTCTTGTGACACAGACAATGCCTTAGCTTTGGTTTCCAAGTCTTTAAATTGGGGTCACAAATCTGATGCGAAGTCTATAACCGAATGAATCAATTCCATAGCAGTAATTAGGTCAAATTCAACATTCTGAAGGACCGTGCTCGTGGGTTGAAATCTTTGCAGTATAGTGTCCCATAAGATAGTTAGAAATGCTGTTTCCAATCTATCCATTTTTTGGCCAGGGATCTCGCCTCACTACGCATGACAGCATTCTGAGCTTCATCTTCTGCAATTTCTGTTAGAGCACTGTAAATATTTCTGTAATTCAAATGAAGAGCCTTTGTAGCCTGTGCATGTGCAGACCATCTTGTTGATGAGAGTCCTTTAACTGTTTCGATGCGTTTATTCTCGTTCGAGTCGAGCCCATTCATTAATATTTTCCAGCGGGCAGGCAAGGCTGAGAAAAAGTTAAAAATTGATTGAACTAACCTAAAATACAAATTGGCCTCACTGCAGCAATCTACACTGCACACCCCTACGAGGTTCAGGGAGTGGGCTGCACATGGAATCCAGTCAGCAAGTGGGCTTATTTCCTGAATACGAGCCCTCAATCCCTTGTATGGCCCTAACATATTAGATGCATTATCAAAACACTGTCCCCTGCAATTTTTGATATCAACATTCATGTCCTGTAGGACATTGGTAACAGACTCAAAGAGGGACTCGCCTGTATGACTGAATATTGGCAAAATTTTCAAAAATCTCTCAAAGACTATGCCCTCCTGAGAAACATAACGCACCACAAATGTTAGCTGGTCAATATGACTTAAATCGGGTGTGGAGTCTATAATTAACGAAAAATACTTGGCATTCTGCAGCTGAAGAATTATTTCAGCTTGAACCCGCTGACCCATTAGACTGATAAATTCATCGCAGATAGTGGAAGATAAATATGACGGTGTCCCCTCGGCCCTTGTTCCCGTATTTTTTTATATGCTCTGCATGAAAATGATCAAATTGGCTGAGTAGTTCCAAAATCCCCAAGTAATTGCCATTGTGAGGAGAACCGAAAATTTCGTTGTCTCCGCGGAGTGCCAGGCCACGTTCTGATAAAAACCGTATGACTGCCACAACTCGCCTCAAAACTTCTCCCCAGTAATTCTCCTCATCTTTGCACCGTGCATTAAGTGCCGAGTCTATTCCATGCACCTGTGTGTGAGCAAGCCTAGTGAGCGTAGCATTTCGGTGTGTCTGGCCTGCTTCATGCTCCTCCACCCGGCTAACTGCATGTTTCCAATCCGAAAAACCAGAATGAGCGAAAGCAGATGAAGTTCTCTCGCCAAACAGTCTACAAAAAAAACAATACACGTTCCCAGTGGAAGGGGAGTACACAAGCCATTCTCTTGAAAATTTATCCCGTTTCGGAGTGTGCGGGTGAACAGTGTTTTACTTAATCATCGTTTCTGATTCTTGTATATTCTTTCCGATGCCAAAAAATCAACATCTTTGTTCTGGCACAGTGTGGGGGCTTCAACTCCTTTGCTGACCCAGTAGGAACGCAATTTCTCCTCTATGATTTCTCCCCAGCATGCAGCATCTAATGATATTTCTTTCTCCACTTCCATGGCTGTGTCACTGCTGTCTGGGCCTACTGATTCACCTCTGCCACTATATGAAGTACCTGGCTCTTCATGATCAACATCAGTCCTACTAGCAACAACGGCAGGCTGGCTAGTTGTGGCAACGGCAGGCTGGCTAGTCGTGGGAGCAGCAGGCTGTCCTTCTCTCCATAAATTCGTTAATTTGGGTGTCTTTTTTAGTAGCTCTGAGGCTCTGTCTTGTTTTTGAGCTTGCATTTTTCTTTTCTGGGCCCCACTTTCATGTTTCCTATAGCTAGACATTTTCACAGCTTACTTTGCTCAACGGATTTTCTAACTTCCGCTTCTATATTGACTGTGCAACATGAGGCCCCCTAGTGGCCGAGGCCCTGGGCTGCAGCCCCCATAGCCCATTGGGTTAACACGGCCCTGGTATTAAGTTAGCTAACGGTTTAGAGAACAAACTTGCTACCACTATCTAACTTACACGTTCCTCTGTTTCAATCCGAAGTCATATTCAGCCCGATATTAATGTTCTAATACATTTGTTAACATTACAAGTTCGTTCACATGAGGTTAATAAAGTTTGTGAATGGTCAAGGTTGGGTTATGATTGAATTACAACGTGACTGCTGGTGAATGTAGTGCGATAATATCCAGTTAACTAGACTTAAGATACCACGTGTTACATTATGTTTGAGTGCATGCAGCACCGCTTATCAAGTGAACCATTTTCTCGACCTGTTCTTTGCCTGCCCCTCTGTTCTCATCGCCTGTTTATCTGCCTGCCCGGTGTTTTGACCCTGCCTGATCGTGTACCTGCTTTTGGATTTGCCCCTCGGACTGCTTCTCTGGTTTTTGAACCTGCCTGTTTTCCCAATAACGATCTTGCTTGTGGACTCAATAAATCTGCCGGTTACGACAATTTTTTTGTGGTCTGCGACTGAGTCCTTGCCCCAGCCCTGACACTATGTTTTTATAACAGGTAATTTTCTGCTCACAACATAAAACTGGTGAAAACATCAATTCATCACTTGGGAAAAAGGTCACTGACTTCTTTTATACTTTCATTTTCAGCAAAGTTAAGACTTGGGAACTTGCTAAAGTGAAAATATGATGTATAAGACATAACAGGATATATTTTGTAAAGGTGTCATCATATCTGGCTCAGACTGGTTTTAACCTCAGACTGCAAGATGCAGTGTAGAAGAGTTAGCCAACTCCGAAGAGCATGGCAAACAAGACACATGAGAAGATAAGACAGGAAACACTACTATTACTGCTATTTTTGTTAAAAAACAGGAAACCAAGAGGTTGGTGGTACCATGTCATGTCTCAGTAAGCAGCACAGTGTGGCAGAATTATCACCACCAAAAATGAAAAACAACGTTTTCTCCAGGCAGAGATAAATATGTCAGGTTGCTGAATACAGGATTTCGACTACTGGCAGTCCTTCCTTTCTGCCAGATGAAAAAAACTGTCCTTAGAATATTCATGGAAAGGCCATCATTTTTTCCTTTTTTTGTTTTTGTTGCAACAAAGTTCAAATGTATGACATCTTTGATGGAACTTTACAGAAACACAGTCATTTTGATTAGTTTGAAGCTAATTTTATAACATTTTATTGAATTTGTCTGTAAATAAACCCATTAACATGTCAGATAAAAAGACCACATCAACAAGTTTACAGAACAACATGTAGAAAAATGTCTATAAGTTTAGAACAGAAACACAAAAACATTGTCAGAAAATGGCAGCTCAAAAACCTCAGATGCATGAAATCGCATTAAATGTGTTAATGCTGTGCAACACTGTGGTGACAATTCTGAAAGGCCAGAATGTAGCACAAGGTCAAGTGCTGCAAGCCCCTGAGGGCAGCATGTGTTCACCAGCACTGTGTTCTCATTGCAGAAATTGAGACACTTTCTGTCATAGCTTATGTCCTCACCGTGTTCCTCGGAGTCATGCAGCGGTACAGACTAAGGCAAAAAGTTTGAGGGGCTACAAATCAGGAATGGTGAGGGCACCCAAGGACAACGGTTTGCTGTCTAGTTTGTTTTCATTAACTGCACCTGTGAGGAAGAGCTGAAGTACATATTTCAGCCTTTGCATGTACTGTCTTGCTCCTCGAAGATTAAACATCGATCTGAGGACAATAATTTGCCTTCTGACAATATTAATATTTTGCCTTTCCCAAATCATGCAGTAAATGTTACAGTATTTTTACTTTAAATATGGCCATAAATGATATTGATATGGATCAGTATACTGAAATTTACAAATAGTCAGAATGTGTGAATATCTTCTGTAAATTTGACTGATTTGTAAAGTAAATATTCAGCAGCACAAGGCTCATACTGTCACATCTATGGGAAAAGAGGAGTTGGCTCAATATGATTCAGTTCATGATGGTGTTCCAGGAATGTGTTGTGTTGTAAAAATGGGGACCACCTGTATTGGGGTGGGGTCATGGGGCATACTACATATCTATATCTGCAGAGCACTACAGCACTTTTTGAGGCATCCCACAGACAAATTCACAAATAATACTTTCAGCTGAAAAATAAAGTTACCCACAGGTGCAGGTGCAAATCATATATACTTCCTCATTCTTCTCCAAGAGCAATCAGACATGGCCAGCTGTACTTGGTTCCCCCTCACCTTAGTCACCACACGATTGTTTTAGCATAAATTATGATTGGTAACTGCCGTGTCTGATTTTTGCGTAGTGGTTAAGGAGCAGGAATCATAACTGAAAGGTTGCCGGTTTGATTCCCTGCTGGGGCACTACTGTCGTACTCTTGGGCAAGGTACTTAACCCACAATTGCCTCAGCAATTGTTCAGCTGTATAGATGCATAGCATTGTTTAAAACACGTAAGATCTAAGTCGCTCTGGATAAGAGTGTCTAAGAGTGAAAAGTTATTTCAACCAAATTGTCCCTCGTTAGCTTTGGAATCGACATTTGTCACCAAACGTCTGTCATGCCTTACGACTTACCTTTACAGATTTAGACAGGATTTATTATTGTTATTTGTTATTATTATTATTATTGTTGTTGTTGTTGTTTTTGTTACTATTATATATCCTTTCCTGCATATTGAAGTGCATTTTTTAACAAGAGTGGGCAATGGATCAAGTGTAACTGCCTTATTCCTTGGATCAGCTCAATGGATTGAGATTGTTGGTATAAGTTTTTGGATTTCGCTGAGGCAGCACCTGGAACAAGAGAAAAGAGATGGAGGAGGAGGAGGAAGAGGAGGTGCTGGTCAGTGTGGCCCTGGGGCCTGTTGCGACTGCAGTCTGGAGGTGATGGAGAGGGCCCACAGACAGGTGCTCGAGGAACTGCAGAAACAGCATGAAAGGGAGATTAGAGAGCTAGAGAGAGAGAGACAGGCTGCTTCAGGAGGAGACCCAGGCCACTACCCAAGGTGAGAGAAAGAGAGAGAGACAGAGAGAGAGAGATGAAAGCCAGAATGTGCCATCAGTGTTGGCAGGTAGACATTTGGCAGGCGCTTTTATCCTGTGCAACTCACAAGACAAAGGTACATATGTGCACATACAGTAATACAAATACATGAACAATGATACATCGATACAATGTGTCAATATGACACAAAATGGTACAGGCCCCTGGGTCATTCTGAATACTGACTAAATGCTGCTATAATCAGAATTTTTTTCAGCTTTTTAAAGTCATGTGACCTACATACTGCCAAACCCTGAGATCCTCAGTATTGTATTTGCAAGATGTGAATGCAACCAAATGGATTGTAATAGCATTACTATACAACTCCTGTAGCAATGCACTGCTACTCTCTAATGCTTCTTAGGCCCTTAAATTCTCTTTGTTCCTCCTAGCTTCCCTGTCTACCACTCTGTCCCCTTCCCTGCTCTTGCTCCTTTGTGTATCCACCCCAGCCATGGAGGCGTTGAAGAAGGCCCAAAGGGAGAAGCTGGAGCGGGAGTTGGAGAGTATGAGGAGGCTGGCCGGTGGGGGTGCGGACACACAGGCCCTGCACAGAGAGCAGCAGTGAGTCCCCACATAGTCCCACGTGTGTGTCTGTGTCCGCGAGTATGTGCACATGTATGTGGACCTCCTGTTTCACAATGGCTGGTCTGGGTTTTCTAGGATTCCTTTCCCTACTCAGGACCAGAACAAGCGCAGATAAGATAAGTCAACAAATACACACACATAGCAGGCAAAAGGGCAAATGGTCTACCACCATAAATACCCTAAAATCAGTGACCACGGATCACATACCTACTTAAAATAAGCAGCCATCACTTTAAGATTACAAGTCACCTAAAACCTAGTCAGATACTTAAAACCTCAACCATAATGATTGACTGTTTGGATTCACATTATTTTGCCAGATAAAAGCGGAAGTAGGGCGTGATACGCCCGCTTTGTTTATTGGTAAGCATGAATCTGCCCCTCGGATGTAGAATCCTTGGCTAAACGGTGGCTACAGTCATGTTTGGTAATCTGAAAGAGGTTTAGGCGCCAAATACTTCTAATATAATCTTAAAGAACTCTGCCTTTTTAGCCAATCTCAGTTGCTTAAGCTGTAACATCCTGGTAGCCCATAGCTGCAGGGGGTTGCCTTCTCTCCCCCTTCTCCCCTTCCTGAGCACAATCGGTGTGTGTGTGTTTGTGTGTGTGTGTGTGTGTTTCTTTGTGTGTACCTATACATTCGGATTATTTACCCTTTTGTACCCCACAGTAATTGTACTCTCATGTCATGGAAAAATGTGGAAAACCCAATTTTGTGTGATAACACATGTATTTCTCAATATAGCAGCAAAACCACCATTTTACCTGTGTCTCTCAGCTAACTCTCTCCTCTCAACCCATGCCTATTAATGTTTGGTGTCATTGCGATGCTCAAGAAGAGCTGAATGCAAAGATGAGAATCTTGAAAATAGATCTGGTATTTCCAGATGTTTGGATCGAAAGGACAAAATTAAGTCCTGGAGAAACTTCCAGGCACTCCCCAACCATAAAATTAATCATGCGTGGGTCAGGGAGGTGGAGAGAGCTTCTTCTTAAGTCAGGCCTAGAACAGGCCTCTTTGCTCAGTTTTGCCTTTGTTCAGTTTTTGCCTCCGCTCAGACAGACGCTCAGTCATCCGTTCAGTCATCCAGTCCGTGGCTCAGTTTATCTTGCAACTTTTTGTTTTGCTGCTATCGTGAGTGGTTCCTGTGTTCTTCCTTGAGAGAGGTAAACAATTGGCTTGGGTAATTTTCTCTGCACGCATTCATTCACCCATTCTGTGATCCATCCATGTTCTTGCTTTGTTAATGTCTGTATGTAATTTAGTGTCTGTTAAGGTAGTGGACCAGGTCTGTAGCCCAGACTTTGAATTTTGTCTTGTCTTAGTGTAACTGCTTAATAAACCTTTTTAATTTATTCCAGTTGTGGTTCTATATTTCTGGCAAAGGTTGATCCACCAGACTGCTCATCTCCTATCAACGAATTCGGTGATTTAATTGATAATTAAGATCTTTGATAATAATTATTAAATAAATCATTTTTATTATTATTGTTCATGTTGGTTAAGTGAGGAGTTTTAGTAATTGACGTCATTTGTGTCCGGTATTCAGAGTGAGGGATGATAAACAAGGGCGTTAATTTCTAAGACCGCTGGGTTCAGACCATTGAATTTTTATTAAATCCTCACTTCCCCGACAGTACTGTGTGTGTGTGTGTGTGTGTGTGTGTGTGTGTGTGTGTGTGTGTGTGTAATCCTATCCATTACATGTGGAAATTTTAAGTTAGGGTATGTGCTGGTATTGTGTTAGAATGGTCCTTCTGTTGGGTATACTGTGTTGCACTTGCTGTCTTGGCTATGTGATTATCATGGTTGCCTGTTCATGCGTGAATAGTGGTGCCCTTTTTTGTGTAACATTTGTGTTGTTTTGTTGGATGTAGTTTGTGCTCCACTCTGGAGATGAGCGACTGCTAGATGTCAAATTTGTAAATGTAATTTTAAATATACTCATCATGTACATCACTCTGGAGAATAGAGTCTGCTGGATGTCAAAAATCTAAAAGTATCATTCAATGTACACATCTTGTACATGGTTGTTGACACGGATGCTCTCTGGATTCCTCCTCTGCAGGAGAAGAGGTCGGCCTGCAAGCGCTATAAGGAGGTGTACGTGGAGCTGAGCAGGATGAAGAGCCGCAGTGAGCAGGAGATTGAGGCTCTGCGGGAGCACCTGAAACTGGCCATGGCTGCACTGCAGGAGGGACAGCATCTGGAGAACAGCATGGAGCACTGAGACATGCAGGAGGGAGAGTGGGGTACACTCAGAGAAGAGCAGGGAGACTGGGGTACAGTCAGGAGAGGAGGGAGAGTAGGATACACTCAGAGGGGGAAGAGGAGGGGAGTGGGGTACCCTCAGAAGAGGAACAGGAGGAAGATTGGGGTACCCTCAGAGGAGGAGCTTTCAGCTGTGCTATGGCAGATTTCTGCTCTCTGCAATTCAAAATGTTGGAAATGTGCAAATGCAATGGAGGCTTCTCCAAGTGAGAAAATCTGTATGCTTACCTGGAGCAGAGATCCTTTAACACAAGGCTTCTGTTGTGCTCACCATAGAGCTTACAGGCTTTATGTTCCCATTTTTAAAAACTGAACGACTGTTGTTAATAATTGTAATTATTAGTAACCAATCACATATCACTTGGGCTTTTATTTTGTCTCATTCTTTTACACTTAAATAAGGATATTTCATGTTACCACCATTTATACTGTATGTCTACCTTGTTTTTAAAAATAAAAAATGAATAACTCACTCTGATGTGGAAACTGAAGCTGTGTTTTCAACAGGGAGACATGGTGACTCTATTTTGACCCTATGTGAGAGAAAAAGAAAGTTGTTTTCATATATGTATGGGTACTGCAGTTATGAAAGATCTGCTTTCAACACTCAACTCAAAAGATAATAAAATTCTTACATGCAAACCTAAATAGCCAAAGCAACTTTTCTCAACATCCGTCAACATGTTGTGTCAGTCAAGACAAATGGTGCAATTTACCACCATTAAGCCTAAAAGGAATTAATAAAAATGTATTGACATTTTGACATTTTCTTTTTTGTCTCTTTACTAACATTTTTAGCATTTAAGATTTGGAAATAGCTTGAAATGCCACAGGCATGTTGAAATCACCCACAAAACCAGTGTAAGGCATTGCAACCAAACAAGTGATGGGATTTGGTCTTTTTTGGTGAGGGCATCCTTTGCAGTGCACAACTGAATCATGGACCTGCACTGTAAAAAAAACAAAAAACCTATAAATACAGTTTACATGAAATTGCACACATTTTATGTCCTTTAGTGTTTAAATAAAGATATTTCCTCCTTTAAAAACAATTAAACTATGTATAAAAATGTACTAATGCTGCAATAATACAAATAATGAGACTTAAAATTACAAAACTGTACCATTTCAGCTTGTGTAGTATTACATAATTTTACATAAAAACCTTGCATATTTAATCAACATTTATTTAATAAAATTTTATGCTATGCATAAAACACTTCATTTACCTTTTAAAAAACAAGAAAAAGACTGTTGTAAAAAGATGATGAGATTTATAAACACATCAAACTTAATTTTGCTTTTATATAATGCCTTCCTATTTTAAGAAGTCAAAGTGCTACACAGTGGTGATGTGCAGTTCGTGAACGAACAAATCCTTTTGAACTAATCGTTGAGGTGAACTGAGTGTACTGAATCCCTAGTCTAAAAGGTTCGTTCCTTCCTCTTTGCAAACATGCGCGCTGATTAGCTGGCATAGCAGCTATAACTCTCCGTCCAGTGGATATTAGATATGCGGTCTGTCCACAAAGCAGCCTATCACAAAATTGTATCAGCAGTTCGTTCATGACAACAACTAGCCAATGGCTGAAATGCTAAAACTCTCGAAGCACCTCCCACTGGCCATCTCGGCACAGCTGACGATGTGGGACAATGCAAAAGATCCGGTGACTACGAAGACTCTAAACTCCAACTACTGACCTGATGAACTGTTGACAAGGTCCTCAGTTCACCAGTTCGCTCGACTCAAAACTGTGAGTCTTGTTCAGTCTTCGGACTCAAAGGAACTGTGAGTCCTCAGTTCACCAGTTCGACTCAAAGGAACTGGTGACTATGCTGACAAGTTCCTCAGTTCACCAGTTCCTTTGAGTCCTCAGTTCACCAGTTCGTTCGGACCCAAATGCAGAAGGCCGCCTCTGCTCACCAGGTCTTCATAGTCAGTGAATCTTTGGAGTCTGAAGGAACTGGTGACTATGCTGACAAGTTCCTCAGTTCACCAGTTCCTTCGGACTCCAAAGATTCAGTTGGGGGCCCCCCTGGAAGATTCAGTTGGGGGCCCCCCTGGAGGGCGGGGCCCGTTTCAATTGGAACGGTTGAAACATAGGTAAGGCCGCCACTGCTGGTGACTACGTGTTGCCAAAATCGCTAGTTCTCGGTACAGCAGGCTTGGGCTACATCCGCCATTGACTGTGACGATGCAAAAGGAATCAGAGCGCTTCCGTGACATTATTATAGGAATTAAAAATATTATTAAATATTATTTTGCTCATCTACCTGGAATATTATTTTACATTTATATTTTTAGCAGTAGCATATTTTAGGTGCGCACAACATATCGCAGTTCTTGTTTATAAGAACTGCAATTTTACATAGGCTACGATGTTACGTAGGCTACGATGTTGACATCACATTTCATTTTAACGTGAACAAAGTCCTTATTAATAAATACTGACAAATCAACATAGTAGGCTGCAAAACAAAACAGAAAGCCTATGCATCACATTTGTAGCGTACTATGTCTACATTAACAACAAATAAAAATACGACATTGCTTACTAGGCCTACAAGTATATTAAAATGTTTGGGCTGGGTTAGTTCAAGACTTGTAAAACAAAGTTATTCGCTTCTGATATAAGCGTGGCTCTTTTTTCCTCAGTGCTTTTATAGTTTTAGCAAATGACATGGGTTCTATTACCTTTTGCGGCTGCATGATTGTTTGAATAGCATGGTGCAGTTTCACGTAATGAATATTACGATTTAATTATTATTAATTTCGTTGACATTTGGTTTCACATGTGCTGTTTTGCCGCAGAGCAGCCTAATAATGGACATGATGCTTGGAACAATGTAGAGTAACTTTTAAAATGCAAAAAACTATTTACAGATTCGTGTATGCCGCCTGACCAGATATGAAAATGAACGAATCAGTGCGTCAAAGATTCAAATCATTTTATTGAACTGAACGAAAGGAACCAAATCACTAAAAAGAATCCTTTTGAACACCACTACTACACAGGTTTTGTGCCTCACTCCCACCATAAAGATGGTGAGTGAGGACTAGATTCCATAAAGATTTACACCTGGACTTTAATTCCTTCTGAACTAAATGGTGCACAGTGCACACTTGTAGAATCAGTTCTAAATGGTAATGTTGCACGTTTGCTTAAATGTATGTTGGCCTAAATTGTTAGGTGTTCACTCCGTTGATAGAGTACTCTAATGCCTATATGAACTTTAATTCATTGACAACCTTCAGATAACCCAAACGTTCCAAAACCAGTCATGTTACAATCGCCCAGTAATGGTTTGATTTCTGCAGTGGGTAAAAACCTTGCAAATGCAAAAGTTATGATGGATAGCATGTGGTTGTCATAACCGAGTATAGTTTACTTTATTATTCACACTGAAGAATAGTTAAAGGTTGTATGTCCTTTGACAGCACTTAATCCCATTGTAGCAATGCTTCCCACAATGTCACACACACACACACGTGGGGCTGTGTGGGGACTCACTGCTGCTCTCTGTGCAGGGCCTGTGTGTCCGCACCCCCACTGGCCAGCCTCCTTACACTCTCCAACTCCCGCTCCAGCTCCTCCCTGTGGGCCTTCTTCAATGCCTCCATGGCTGGGGTGGATACACAAAGGAGCAAGAACGAGGAAGGGGACAGAGTGGTAGACAGGAAACAGGGGGAGCAGACAACTAAAGTGCCTAAGAAGCATTAGAGAGTAACAGTGCATTGCTACAGGAGTTGTATGTGTAGCCCTCCCACTAAGCTCACTTTTACATATGTGTATTATAGCGGCCCACTACCATGAACACCTGAATAATACACAACAAGGGAGGAGCTTAAGTGGAATGCACCAGGCAGGATATATGTCTAGGGTTACCGTCTCGCACAGGGTGTCTAAGAGGCCTGGGATAGCCTATGGGAATGGCTATAGTTAAATGCTAGATAATTGACCTCCCTGGCATTAACTACTAATAACAGTGTGAGCCCCCACTTTGAGTTACTCTTCAAAGATTGAATGGTGAACAATATATCCCACGAATAACAAATAATTAGAGTGCAATACTAAAATAGCTCACTGTCTAAGTGATAGCTGAATGCTCATTTACATCAAAACTCTTATGCATCAATTACTTTAGCTGCAGAAGATGACATTTATTTATCCAAATAGTGCAATTACGGTTAGAGAAAAAAACAGACATGTGCCCAGATAAGTGCACAACGAAATACAGACAGCGTCAAATAAAATAAATAATAAAAAAAACACTTGCGTTGTAAACACGCACGCACACACACACACACACACTGGGGTACCTTTGGTTGGCTTTAGTTGGCGCATGGTGGAGCTCATAATGGCGGACAGAGGCGTGATTTTCTTACTCACGGAACCGTTCGTCTGCGGACAAAGGAAACTTCTCGAACATCCGCGATCTGAAGAGCCAAGCGGGCTACTCCGAGAGATGGTATCCGATGCGTTGTCCTCGCACAATCACCTCAGGCTCTGCTGAACACAGTCCTTTTTCCTCGCCGTCTCCTCGCAGCAATTGTGAAATGGAGTCGCTGCTGCCCTCCGTTGAATCACTCGCAATGGTCTGAAACAACTAAATGTCCCGTGTAGCTAACGGCTAATCCACAAAATGGCGATCGAGCACATGAATTCTTACTGCTTCGCCACTACTGAGTACACCTCAAAATCCCCAGCAAAGTGTAACCCAGAAATAAAAAAATGACACACACAAACAGTTTGCAGGTTGTATTTCCCCCAAAATCTTCTGCTAAAACGCCAATAAAACGTGTTTTTTCCTCTCAACACAACTCAAACTCTCTCTACCCTCGTTAACCAGACACAATCCCAACGCACATAGCAACAGTAATCCGATAGGCTAGTACTTAACCAATCATATTTTTTCCCACATGAACTAATTTTAACAGGATTACTGACATCGTAATGAACACATAGGAAATGAAACCACTTGTAAACATGGCAACTAGCACATTGTAAATACATCTTTACCTTGTTCTTCATTTGTAAATAATTTTATTCAAAAATAAAAGCAATGCATTTCCCAGGGGTACTACATATGGTAATGCTATTACAATCCATTTGGTTGCATTCACATCTTGCAAATACAATACTGAGGATCTCAGGGTTTGGCAGTATGTAGGTCACATGACTTTAAAAAGCTGAAAAAATTCTGATTATAGCAGCATTTAGTCAGTATTCAGAATGACCCAGGGGCCTGTACCATTTTGTGTCATATTGTCACATTGTATCGATGTATCAATGTTCAATGTATTTGTATTACTGTATGTGCACATATGTACCTTTGTCTTGTGAGTTGCACAGGATAAAAGCGCCTGCCAAATGTCTACCTGCCAACACTGATGGCACATTCTGGCTTTCATCTCTCTCTCTCTGTCTCTCTCTCTTTCACTCACCTTGGGTAGTGGCCTGGGTCTCCTCCTGAAGCAGCCTGTCTCTCTCTCTCTAGCTCTCTAATCTCCCTTTCATGCTGTTTCTGCAGTTCCTCGAGCACCTGTCTGTGGGCCCTCTCCATCACCTCCAGACTGCAGTCGCAACAGGCCCCAGGGCCACACTGACCAGCACCTCCTCTTCCTCCTCCTCCTCCATCTCTTTTCTCTTGTTCCAGGTGCTGCCTCAGCGAAGTCCAAAAACTTATACCAACAATCACAATCCGTTGAGCTGATCCAAGGAATAAGGCAGTTACACTTGATCCATTGCCCACTCTTGTTAAAGAATGCACTTCAATATGCAGGAAAGGATATATAATAGTAACAAAAACAACAACAACAACAACAACAATAATAATAATAATAATAATAATAAATAATAATAATAAATCCTGTCCAAATCTGTAAAGGTGAGTCGTAAGGCATGACAGACGTTTGGTGACAAACGTTGATTCCAAAGCTAACGAGGGACAATTTGGTTGAAATAACTTTTCACTCTTAAACACTCTTATCCAGAGCGACTTAGCTCTTACGTGTTTTAAACAATGCTATGCATCTATACAGCTGAACATTTGCTGAGGCAATTGTGGGTTAAGTACCTTGCCCAAGAGTACGACAGTAGTGCCCCAGCAGGGAATCAAACCTGCAACCTTTCAGTTATGATTCCTGCTCCTTAACCACTACGCAAAAATCAGACACGGCAGTTACCAAACATAATTTATGCTAAAACAATCGTGTGGTGACTAAGGTGAGGGGGAACCAAGTACAGCTGGCCATGTCTGATTGCTCTTGGAGAAGAATGAGGAAGTATATATGATTTGCACCTGCACCTGTGGGTAACTTTATTTTTCAGCTGAAAGTATTATTTGTGAATTTGTCTGTGGGATGCCTCAAAAAGTGCTGTAGTGCTCTGCAGATATAGATATGTAGTATGCCCCATGACCCCACCCCAATACAGGTGGTCCCCGTTTTTACAACACAACACGTTCCTGGAACACCATCATGAACTGAATCATATTGAGCCAACTCCTCTTTTCCCATAGATGTGATAGTATGAGCCTTGTGCTGCTGGATGTAAACTTTACAAATCAGTCAAATTTACAGAAGATATTCACACATTCTATTTGTAAATTTCAGTATACTGATCCATATCAATAGCATTTATGGCTATATTTAAAGTATAAATACTGTAACATTTACTCCATGATTTGAGAAAGGCAAAATATTAATACTGTCAGAAGGCAAATTATTGTCCTCAGATCGATGTTTAATCTTTGAGGGAGCAAGACAGTGCACGCAAAGGCTGAAATATGTACTTCAGCTCTTCCTCACAGGTGCAGTTAATGAAAACAAACTAGACAGCAAACCGTTGTCCTTGGGTGCCCTCACCATTCCTGATTTGTAGCCCCTCAAACTTTTTGCCTTAGTCTGTACTGCTGCATGACTCCGAGGAACACGGTGAGGACATAAGCTATGACAGAAAGTGTCTCAATTTCTGCAATGAGAACACAGTGCTGGGGAACACATGCTGCCCTCAGAGGCTTGCAGCTCTTGACCTCGTGCTACATTCTGGCCTTTCAGAATTGTCACCACAGTGTTGCATGCATCCGAGCTTTTTGAGCTGCCATTTTCTTGCCATCTTTTGTTTTTGTGTTTCTCTTCCAAACTTATAGACATTTTTCTACATGTTGTTCTGTAAACTTGTTGATGTGGTCTTCTTTTTATCTGACATGTTAATGGGTTTATTTACAGACAAATACAATAAAATGTGTCATAAAATTAGCTTCAAACTAATCAAAATGACTGTGTTTCTGTAAAGTGTGATTAAAGATGACATACATTTGAATTTTGTTGCAAAAAAACAAAAAATGTTGGCCTTTCCATGAATTTTCTAAGGACAGATTTTTTTCATCTGGCAGATTGTAAAGGAAGGACTGCCAGTAGTCAGTATCCTGTATTCAGCAACCTGACATATTTATCTCTACCTGGAGAAAACGCTGTTTTTCATTTTTGGTGGTGATAATTCTGCCACACTGTGCTGCTTACTGAGAAATGACATGGTACCACCAACCTCTTGGTTTCCTGTTTTTTAATAAAAATAGTTAGTAGTAATAGTAGTGTTTCCTGTCTTATCTTCTCATGCGTCTTGTTTGCCATGCTCTTCGGAGTTTGCTAACTCTTCTACACTGCATCTTGCAGTCTGAGGTTAAAACCAGTCTGAGCCAGATATGATGACACCTTTACAAAAGTAATATATTCTGTTATGTCTTATACATTATATTTTCACTTTAGCAAGTTCCCAAGTCTTAACTTTGCTGAAAATGAAAGTATAAAAGAAGTCAGTGACCTTTTTCCCAAGTGATGAATTGATGTTTCCACCAGTTTTATGTTGTGAGCAGAAAATTATCTCTGTTATAAAAATGCAGAGCATGCTTTTTATTTAAATTGTTTTTTTAATCAAAGAATAACATATTATGCCAGCACTCATGTCCTTGACCTCCTTCTACATTCTCATCTTTCTGGCCTTTCGGAATTGTCACCACGGTGTTGCATAGCACTTGTAACTTTCATGCCATTTCATGTATCTGAGGTTTTTTATGTGTCTGTTCCAAACTTGTGGAAATTTTACTGCCTGCTATTCTATAAACTTTTTGATGTGGTCTTCTTGTTATCAGGCATGTTAATGGCTTAATTCACACACATATACAATAAAAGATGTGTGCTACTTATCGTCAAGCTAATTAAAATGACTGTATTTCTGTAAAGTTCTATCAAAGATGTCATACATCTGAATTTTTGCAAACAAAAAATAATGCCATTTTCATAAATATTCTATAGACAGATTTTTATCATCTGGCAGGTTGTAAAGGAAGGACTGCCAGTAGCCAATATCCTCTAATCAGCAACCTGACATATTCAACTCAAATTCAATAATTCTCCCACACTGTGTTGCATATGTGATACATGACATGCTACCACCATCCTCTTGGTTTTTTCTTTTCTTAACAAAAGCAGCTCTCAACGTCTTAACCATCTTTGGTCCCCATGCTTTTCAGTGTTTGCCAACACGTCTACACCACATCTTGCAGTCTGAGGTTAAAACCAGTCTGAACCAGATATGATGACACTTTTACATGAGAAATATATTCTGGTATGTCTTATACATCACATTTTCACCTTAGCAATTTCCCTAGTCTTAACTTGCCGGACAATAAAGGTATAAAAGAAGTCGTGACCATTTTCTCAAGTGATGAATTGATATTTTCACCAGTTTTATTTTATGGACAGAAAATTCTTATCTCTGTTATAAAAATGTAGAGCATACTTTTTATTTATATGAAGTTATTTTTCATCAAAGAATAACTTATAATGCAAGCACTCGTTAAGTCATTAAATGCTCATTTATTTTCAGATCTTACACATTATTCAGATTACAGCATGCTGTGATAAAAGCAATATTTCACTAAATGTTTAGATATAGTTCAGAATAAAGTTACCCAGTGGTTCACTTTGTCAGTATTAGTCATCACAATATAGAGTTTCGTATTATTGTTATTTCTGTTGTTCCATTCATCACCTGTTTGCTTACTGAAACCATGCCATCTGCAGCTTTACTGGCTGTATCTCCTGGCACGTCTGCCTCTGATGCTACCAAACCTCTCTCAGCTGCACCTCCTACTACTTCTGCCACTGGCATTACAATGACAGCCTTAACAGTTAACACAAGAGGTGGGACAATTGCCATTCCATTTCTCCTGTGTTTTGTTCCTCTACAGACAGGCTCCATTTTGCAGCTGCAAATATGAACTACTGAAAGGCTGTGGCTTTCATGCTTGGCCTTCATGCACTCAGCCCAAGAGCATATGAGTAGAAAACATACACACTGCACATACTGTCTGAGTGCTCCTTCATGATCAAGCAAGAGGCATGAGGCTGAAGTGTGAAAACCACAGAGAGCAAGGACACACCCAGAACTTCAGAGAGAGGGGAAAGGGTGCAGTCGGAAGGTGGCAAGAGGGCGGGTGCAGAGAAGGGAGTGAAGTGCATAAAGTATGCAGGGAAATTCAGAAGAGTCAAACCAAAATGATACCGAAACTGTGTATATAGTGTATTGGAATTGGTTGACTCTGTGATTAGAGATTAACTTCCTGTTTTACTCCAGAAACCCAGAAACAGAGGAGATAATTAATTAAACTATCACATTGTGCTTTCCGTGGCTGGATTTTGTGCACCAGATCAAAATTCACAGGGAAGAAGAGACAAAAAGAGGAACGAGGAGACATGAGAAACGAGGTATCGGGAAAGAACGAAAAGGCAATAGAAAGAAGAAATAGGCCTACATGTAAGGGAGTTTTGAGTACATAACTGACTACGGAAAACATCTATATAAATACAAATATATGTGTACCACGTTTAGCAGAGTAGCTTTGGAGAGTAAGTAGAAATAAGTAAGTTATATTACGCTGCAATCACCACGATGGAAATCAATATATCGATTTTAAAAAAATAAATAAAAATATCACTAGCACTGCTATTCATCAAGCCTTTTACTCTCTGAAACTTTGATCAAACTACGGGAGTAGAAATCACATTTTTAGATGATTATGCATTTTTATGGGACCACCTGGTCAACTGTCGTTTGTCATCACAAGTATACCTCATATCACCCACAACAGACTATAATCCAGCTATTGTGAAACAGGAAGTCCACATACATGTGCACATACTCGCACACGCACACACACACACATACTCGAGGACACACACACATGTGGGGCTGTGTGCGGACTCACTGCTGCTCTCTGTGCAGGGCCTGTGTGTCCGCACCCCCACCGGCCAGCCTCCTCACACTCTCCAACTCCTGCTCCAGCTCCTCCCTGTGGGCCTTCTTCAACGCCTCCATGGCTGGGGTGGATACGCAAAGGAGCAAGAGCCGGGAAGGGGACAGAGTGACAGACAGGGAAGGTAGGGGGAACAAACAGACAATTTAAGGGCCAAAGAAGCATTAGAGAGCTGTATAGTAATGCTACTTTAAGGCATTGGGTTGCATTCACATCTTGCAAACACAATACTGCGGTTCTCAGGGCTTGGATGTATGTAGGTCACGTGACATAAAAAAATTCAGAACTTTTAAAATTCTGATTACCGCAGCATTTAGTCAGTATTTGAAATGTCACAGGTTAATGTACCATTTTGTGCCATATTGACACATTTTATGATGTGGTCAAAAGTTTTCTCAATGTATCATTGTTCATGTATTTGTATTACTGTATACGCATATACAGTATGTACTTTTGTCTTGTAAGTTACAGAGAATAAAAGCACCTGCCTAATGTCCATCTGCCAACACTCTGGGGGCACATTTTGGCTTTCATCTTTTTTTCTGTCTGTCTGTCTCTCTCTCCCTGTCTGTCTCTCACCTTGGGCAGTGGCCTGGGTCTCCTCCTGAAGCCTCCTGTCTCTCCCTCCAGCTCTCTAATCTCCCTTTCATGCAGTCTCTGCAGTTCCTCGAGCTGCTGTCTGTGGGCCCTCTCCATCGCCTCCAAGCTACGGCCGCAAGGGTCCTCAGGGCCACAGTGACCACCTCCTCTTCCTCCTCCTCCTCCTCCTCCTCCTCCTCTTCCTCCATCTCTCTTCTCTTACTCCAGCTCCTCCCTCACCGATGTACAAGAGCTTATACTAACAAGCACAATCCATTGAGCTGATCCTGGGAATAAAGCAGATACATTTGATCTATTTCCCACTGTTGTTAAAGAATACATTTCACTACACAGGGAAAGATTTAATATATTGATAATAATAGTAATAATAATAATAATAATAATAACAATAATAATAATAACAACAACAACAATAATACATTGTACCTAAACCTGTAAAAGGAAGTTGTAATGCATGACGGTTGGTGATAAATTGTCAGGTACGGACAAGGACTCAGCCGCAGACCACGGAGCTTTGATCCCGAACGGGGTTTATTAACGGAAGGCAAGATCGTAACCAGAAACAGGCAGGGTCGATACCAGGAAGACAGTCCGTAGGGGCAAAACCAGAGTCAGGAACAGGTGCAGGCAGGGTCGAAAACCAGACGGGCAGATTTCAGGCAAACAGGACAAAGCGGCAGGCAAGAATCAGGTCGGGGCACAAGCGAAAGTCAGAATACACGGAAAAACAGGCAAGCAGAAAACAAGACGCGGGAACGAGACTGGTAAAACACACTGTAACGAACTAGCAACAAGACAGGAACAGGCAGGACATTATAAAGGGCAGAGCAGATGAGGCGATGGGGAAAAGGTGAGCTAGCAGGCAGGTGGCGGCGATGCAGTAACGAGGCAGGCGGGGACCGGGCGGGGAACGGGGCAGGGCTAGAACACAAGGAAAACAAAAGCACATGGACAGGGGAAGAACACAAACACACAGCTAGGGGGGCGGAGTACTGACATAAATGTTCATTTCAAAGCTAACAAGGAAGATTTTTGTTGAAGTAACTTTGGTAGAGTAAATTTTCAGTGGTGTGTTTTTTTCTTTTCCTTTCATGGCAATTAACAAAAGTAGTTTATGCTAAAATGTGTCTACCACCTATGTGGTCACTAAGGTGATGGACAATGAGGAAGACATAAACACACAGGTATTTTTAGTATTGTATAACTGAAAATATACAAAAATATATAATATTTATATAAAAATTTTGTCTCAATGAAACCTGCTTCCATTGATAGTAACTTTTTGAGCTGAAAGCATTTTTTGAGGCATCTCTGAGATACCTTAAAAAGTGCCTTAGTGCTCTGCAGGTAGATATGAAGCATGCCCCATGATCCCATCCCAATACACATACTCCCTGTTTTCACAACACAACATCTTCCTATGAGCCTGAACATGAGTTTGATTTTTTCATTCCACAACAAAAGGCTAAACAAATATGTGAATAGGTCAAATTTACAGAAGATATTCACACATTGTGACTATTTGTATATTTCAGTATACTGATCCACATCAGTAGCGTTTATGGCAATATTTGCAGTTTTTTTCTGTATGGGATGGTCATATAGTGTTTGCTATCACATCTACACCACACTTTTCTGACAATTAAAGTAAAACAATCAGCGACCTAATTCGCAAGTCATGAATTCAGATGTCACCAATTTAATAATACCTTTTTATGCAAGATTTTATCTTTGTTATAAATGTGTAGAGAGCCATAGATTTTATTTATTTTTAATTATTTTATTTTATTTTTAGTATTATTTTTTTTACCAAAGAATAACTTATTATGCCATTACTCGGTATCCAAATGTATTACACAAAGTTAAAACACAAATAAATTTATAAGACCTTAAGATTGGGTTTGCAGAGCAGAAATCAAAATGTTTAATGAATCATTTCACTTTATTTATTTATTTATTTATTTATTTAACCTTTATTTAACCAGGAAAAACCCGTTGAGATATAAAGTCTCTTGAGGGTGACCTGGCCAAGAGGACAGCAAAGAACATTAAAACAGTTACTTGACATTACATTACAAGTAAGGCATTACAGCATTAAAATATACAGCAACATATCTTCAATTAACCGATCCAGACTACAGGAAACATTTACACTCCTCCTGCACAGCATTGTGAAGCAAATATTTAAACTCTCTGAGGGGCACTAATACGTCTAAATGTAGCATACTTTGTAGACTATTCCATGCCTCTGGTGCACAATAAGAAAAAGTAGTCTTGCCTAATTCTGTAATGGCCCTGGGGACTCGAAGTAGTAACCACCTAGCAGACCTCGTTAAATAACTGTTAGTGGTGAAAGAGACAAGACTACAGAGGCCTTTATATATGAATACATACCAGTGTAGCTGTCTGCACAAGGACAGCAATATCCAGCCTACTAATTCATATAAGGTGCAATTATGGGTGAGTGATTTGACATTTGGAACAAAGCCAAGTCACCCACCCATCATTGCACCTTTTTATTATCAGTTTGCTTCTCATCATTTTCACAGTCTAGCGTTTTGACAGATATTTTTATTATTTCTGTTGCTGCTCTCATCACCTCTTTGCTTACTGCAATCATGGCATCTGCTGCCTTACAGGCTGCATCCCCAGGCCCATCTGCCTCTGCTGCTGCCATCCCTCCCACAGCTGCACCTCCTACTGCTCCTACCACTAGCACTGCAATGCCTGGCCATGCTGCCTTAACTGTTAACACAAGAGGTAGGCCAGCTCTCAGTGCAAGCAGTGCACCCCAGAAACACCCAACAGTAATGCCAACACTTATTTTGAGGACTTTGTTTACAAAGCTCTGCCTTGCTGCTTCTTTTACTTCTGCCCTTTCAACTTCAGATGTTCCATGTTTCTTCTTCAGTTTTCTTTCTTCCTCCTGTTGAATGGCTTGTTCTATCAATTCATACAACTTGTTTGTGTAGCAGTTGCCTCCATTTGTCTCCACCATCTTTTCTATCTTCTCCAGCAGCTCTGTGACCTGACTGTGATCGCTCCTATTTCTGTTGTTGAAGACATGGTATCCACCTCCACATTTCTGAACAAAGTTTTTCAGGTGGGGATTCAGTTCAATAAACTGCTGAGCAGATTTGTTGTTCAGATTGTCCCCCCTTGTGAATAGGACAATAGTGAACCTCAGAGCCTCCACTCCGAACAGCTTTTCCACTTTTTTCATGGCTTCTTTCTCTTCCTCTGTGTATCGATCCAGCTTGATCACCAGGAGGAATGCATGGGGTCCTGGCGCAGACAGGGAGATACACCTCAAAATCTCTTTCTTCATCTTTTTAGCAGAGAGCTCTGTGTCAAAGAATCCTGGGGTGTCAATCACGGTTACTGCTCTCCCATTAATCTGGCTTGTTTTTCTGTCACTCCTTCTTGTGACAGAACTGGGGCTAATGTCTTCCTCGAAGTTTCCATCTCCCAGAATGGTATTTCCAGTGCTGCTCCTCCCGTCTCCAGTTCTCCCAAGCATCACAATCCTTCTTTCAGTGGAATCACCAGCACCTGTTCAACAATAAATATCAGACTTAGAGATTTTGGGATTTTAAGTACAACTTCCAAAATAAAACGTGTTCTACATTGTCAATAATGCACTTTATTTACTATGCAAATAACATTTTGAAAGACAATGGTGATGTGCTTGATGTTCAAAGGTGTGTTAAAAGTTACAATACAAACCTTAACATTATTGCTACAATAGCTAACTTCAACTTCTGAG
The DNA here is from genome assembly GCA_019176425.1 of Megalops atlanticus. Lineage (NCBI taxonomy): Eukaryota > Metazoa > Chordata > Actinopteri > Elopiformes > Megalopidae > Megalops > Megalops atlanticus. The sequence continues at coordinate 16,684,981 of CM032875.1, read as the reverse complement.
CAATCTGTGTATGGGTAGGTAATGTGCTGATGCACATGTTTCATGTTCAAATTAAGGTCTATGATGAAATGTTTGCACAATGCTAATATTCATTTGATACATTTTCAAAGAAAACTTAAAAGTAAGTGTATAAACAAAATCTCAGTATAATGAGTGTCTGCATGATCTACAATAAATAACACAGTATCAAGATAAACTAGTTTATTTGTGCATGTACTTGACATTGCTTTACCATTTCAAAATTAATTTGTAATTCCAGTTTTTTAAAAAAAATCCCACTGGACTATAGCCCTAAGTGGAATAACTTAAAATTTGTAGTCATTTTCAACTGTACAATAATTTCAACAAGAAGTAATCATTTTGCATAGTTTTGTGTGTACTGAAGCCATTATATGGTTCTCTTTTACAAAAAAAGTAAAAACTGGGGAGAAGGGGGCTGATTCTTCACAAAACAACATCTCTTTTTCAGCAGCATTAATACACAGACAGAAGAGATGATCCTCTGGCTAAAATTGCAGTGATTATAAAAGTTCAAATCAGATGTTCAAAATATAAATCCACTCAACAGTTTGAAGAACAGCAGTTTGACCATGAGAACACATCACATCTGAAAACATTGTAGTGTACATTTGAGTGAACATGCAGATACAGTGTAGCTTTTACCCGTGGACTTTGAATGCACCTGTCAGGCAACTCCCACGTTAGGTGAACCTAAAAAGTAGGTGGGGTAGAGGAGGGAGATACCAGCATAATGTACTTCACTACTACAGTAGCTAGGTTATTTCAAATAATCTAGCTACTGTAGTAGTGAAGTGGACGCTGAGAGAACACACTAACAGAGATGACATTAACAACGCCAAGCAACCAAGGGACTTTCCAACCTGAACTAACCTCTTTGTTTGTGGTCTGCTAAACTTTACACTTTAAACGCTTTGTTGATACTTCTTCTTCCATGCTGTGTCATCTGTATCAGTGTGATGTCTGTATGTTTGTACATTTCACTGATGACAACCTTTCACTTTTTACACTTCAAAAAAGCATTCAGTAAGTTTCTTTAATTTCTTGAAAAATTAGTCATTGTTTTCTTTTTACTTGTTACATGCATTGGTCAAGCACTATGTTCATGTTGAATAGTTTGGTAATGCATTGAATTTTGAGTCAAACCATATTCCTCAAACAAACAAAAACTATCAACAACTCTCCAGCCTTTGTTAAAGTGGACTGTCAGTACTCTGGCCCCCTAGCTGTTGTGTTTATGTTCTTCTCATCTGTCCTTGTGTCCATGTGCTTTTGTTTTTCCTTGTGTTCCAGCCCTGCCCTGCTCTCTGCCCACCTGATCATCTCCACCTGCCTGCCTGCACACCTGCTTCCCATCACCTCATCAGCCCAGCCCTATATCTACCCTGCCTGTCTCTGTCTTGTTTGCCTGATCGTTGCAGTGTTTTTCGCCTGTTTCGTTCCCGCCGTGTTTTTGCCTGTAGTCTTGCCATTGTTGTTCCTGCCTGTACCTTGACCTTGATTCTGCTTGCTGTTTTGCTCTGTTTGCCTGATTGTCTGCCTGTCTGGTTACTGACCCTGCCTGTTCCTGTTTTGACCCTGGTTTGCCCACAGACTGCCTGCCTGTTACTGACACTGCCTGTTCTGGTTTTGCTACTTCACCTGACGTCTGTATTAAAGCGCTTTGGAACCTGAAGCTCTTGTGTCCGCACTTGAGTCCTTGCCTGAGCCCTGACATGGACATACAATGGGAGCTTGCTCATTCTCTTCAAGAAAAATTATACTGAGTTAAACTAATTGTTGATTTGAAATAAGAGTTCAAAATAAAAAAAAAACATACCTTTAGTCAACTTGTAGTTACTCATCTTTGTGGTGGTGTGGCAGGATCACTGAGGTGCGTTGAGATGTTGATATTGACGTCTCTGTGTGAAGAATTTCTCCAATGCTTTCTCTTTAAGTGAAACTGAAGCCTAAACATGCCCAGTTTGCATCAAGCAAAGAACCGTTTATGTTAACCAACAGCATTACCTTGTGCTTTGCATGTATGTGGGTTAAAAGCCAGAGCTCTGTAAATTTCCTGCATTAAAAGCATATTCTGTGTATTCTGGGCTCAGGCCCTACTTGTGGAAAAGGGAAGAGTAAAGGAGATTAAATTGCAGGCAGAACAGATGAGTAAACTGATACCATATGATCCAGATAATCTTGGTGTGTTGGTGAAGATGTATGCAGAGGAAAGGGCATCAGATGTGGTAGTGTTGTCAGGGGTGATCTATGTTTCTGTGACAGTGAGAAACTTGAAGGAGAGAAGGAAAGCACATGCTGAGATGAGGTCAGCCTTTTAGGTGGCAGATTGACAGTTCCAAAGGCCACCTGCAACTGTGGTGAAGGATTGTTTTGGGTAGATAAGGTTAGCAGGTTGTCTGTACTGTGGGGGATGATGCCAATGAGTACATGCACTGTGAGGACAGATGAACAAATAGGGATTGAGAAGAAGCACATAGTTAATTATGGTAATGCAACACAGGATAAAGTGACTCCCCTGGTGGCCTCCCTCAGCTCGCACAGATAGACTCCTTTCTCTATGTATGACTGGGTTTTCAAACAACTAGACTGAGAGACAAACCACTTCGGTACAGACACACCCAATAAATACCCTGCTCAGATAATGAGTCAATGAGCAGCCAGATGAGAGGGGGACAAAACTACCTACTAATTGGAAGTAAAATGCACACTGGAAGCTAACCAAGGCAAAACAAATACCTGATTTATAGCCTAACAAATAATAAACTATCACAAATACAAGATTCGCTGCAGTGCTAAGCAACACACTGTTTAACACAACACACTTTAAGCAATAACAAGAAGTTCTAAAAAAGTAGTACTTCCCTAATCCAGTTGAGACAATGAAGTTGACGTTATCCAAAAAAGATGCGCTTGCCTTGCCCTCACTTATTGTGAGAAGCCAGCTGAGGGGGAGAGGCTGCAAATACCAACTAATTAGCAGTGAAATGCATCCCAGAAATGATTGATGTTAAAAAAGCTGAAGCCAGGTAATAGTCAAATTGTTTACAGTTGTTCTATTGCAATACAAAGCAGATGCAGATCCTGAGGATATAGAGAGGATGGAGGCAGAGCCCAGCATAGAAAAAAGCACAGCTGAGGAAAGAGAAGAGGGAGAGACAAGATGTGAATGCAGAGGGGTGCGGGAGATTTGACCCTAAACAAGAAAAGACAAAAAATACCATTGCCAATGTTGAGAAAATCTTCTGCTGCAAAGATGGATCCAATCACAAGTGGTTGACCTATTGTGATTGATCCCACACACTGTATTGCACTCTGTTTAGCATATTCAAAGCCCTCTTAAAAGGTGCATTTGTTAAAGGTGGCATGAAATCTGATCACATCTTTATCAGAGAATAGAGGAATGTAAGCAAAGTATTGCCCATAGAGACAGTGCAGATGCACACTTTCTGAATGCCAGCAAAGCAGACAACAAAAACTTACTAAGCAGCAATCAAATGTCTACACATTACAATCACATGTGGAAGAGACATTAGATGCTGGAGTGTGTAATTGATGCAGCCAGGTTTAGCCAGGTACGGTGAATGGTAGAGGGAATGTCATAACTCAAAGAGTGCGGGCAATTTCACACTGATGACAGAAATGGTGGACTATGTGAGGAGAAATTATGTGAGTCAAGAAAACTTGCACCACATGCAAACATTACGCAGTCTCTTACAATCTGATTATATCCCAGTACAATTTATTTACACATCCCTATAGTGTCATTTCTTTGGGCTACAAATTCCTCCTCTGTCTGTCACCTAAGTGGCATGTGAAAGGAGTCTCTACTGTGAGGTTTGTCAAATACAATGATAAGCATTATGTCTCAAGACCACTTGGAGCCATGCTGATGGCTACAGAGAAAGAAATACTGATGGCCCTTGTCAGTGATGGAGTTCTTGAATTGACAGGATTGCAGAGACAAGAACACTACTGTTGTCTACTGACGATGTAAGATAGGACAGTCTCCTATGGTTTGAATTTGCATGAAGTAGCCTAGGTTGGGGTCAATTCTAACTTAAATTGAACTTTATGGGACAATTTATGAATTTACTTATGAAGTGGAGAATATATATTTATGCACAATGGATCTAGACAGTCTACAAACCATTTCAAAATATCTTGTTTTTGCTGCCTTGAGGCCTGAAATGAAAACCCATTAAATCTGATTTTTTCCACTTTAATTTATACATGGTAACTCACAACATCAAAGTAAAAAGAAAAAACAACACATTTCTGAGTATTAATTTAAAATACAAAAACTGAATCACTTTGGATGCATAAACTTACACTGCCTTTATAATGGGAGGTGTGTTTATGCTCAAGTCTAACCATTCACCATTCAATTAGCCCATACTAAATGACTTCGCCTCTGGCCTACTGAAGTGATTCTGATTAGTTAAGGATAAAATCAGCTACTCCTATAGTTTTTCTCAACATGATTCCTTGTTTCTTAGTGCATGTAGGTGTAAGAAAACCAGTATGGGCAACAAGGAGCTACCAAAACATCTCTATGATTGAAGAAAACAACTACAGGGGAGCTACCAAAATATCTTTGTAGGTATAGATGAGGAGAGGGTTATAAAAAGATATCAAAGGCCTTAAATATATCATTGAACATAGTAAAAAACATAATCAAGAAAAGGATTAAATATGGCACCACCAGGACCATGCATAGACCAGGCTGTCGCCCAAGATGGATGACCCTGTAAGAAGGAAACACATCCGGGAGGCCACCAAGAGGCCAACAGCAACATTAAAAGAGCTGCAGGACTTCAGGGCAAGGACTGGCCACCATATGTCCAGCAATAATTTCATATGTTCTCCCACAATTCTGAGCTGTAGGATAGGGTGGCAAGACAGAGGCCACCTCTTACAAAGATGAACATCCAGTCTTGTCTGAGTTATGCAAAAGACACTCTGGATCTCCTGTTGCCATGTGGAAAAGGTCTTTTTGCTCAATTGAGAGGAATTGGAGCAGTAATAAGGGCAGGGGTAGGAGCAGGAATAGTAACAGAAGTTCCATTGGCGGTACATAGGTACCTCTTATTTGTTTTCCTTTTCAACTTGATGTCCAAATCCAAAATAAACAAAACAAAAAGTATAAACCAATGACTTCCTCTTGAAATTATTGTTCACTCTAATATTTAAGAAGTACAATGCTTTGTATCAAGAGTTGCCCTTTTGTACCTGGCAGACCATAGTCCATCAATGGAGGGAGCCCATCTAACAGTTTAAGAAATATCAAATACATGCAGAATTACTTCAGTTTCTCTTGATTTCATGTATTGTAAGTAGTGCAGACACTTGGTATATTGAGATTTTGTTTTTCATAGAATTTCATGGAGAATGTACCATTCACTCAGTTGAGACAGCATGCAGCAAAAACAACCCAAAGGTATAATGGGGTTTCAGAAACTGATAATATGTCAGAATAGTCTGCTATTTCCAGGGTTGGGGTAATCTCCTCAAAATTCAGTTCAATTATAGTATCCCTGTAACTTCCATCATTTCCATTCCATTCCTAGACCAGGTCAATTCAAAGTCAATTCAATTCCTAAGAATTTCAATTTTAAGTAAATTTTTAAAAATATAATTCCCAATCCCGTTCTTCCATGACAATTCATTCAATTTAGTGCCTTTCCTCAATGCCAATGCTTATATAGATACACTAATGAGCCAAAACATTATGACCACCTGTCTAATATGCTGTTGGTCCTCTGTGTGCCGCCAAAACAGTGCCGGCCCGCCAAGGCATGGACACTACAAGACCCCTGAAGGTGTCCTGTAGTATCTGGCACAAAAACATTAGCAGCAGATCCTTCAAGTCCTTGCGAGGTGGAGCCGCTGTGGATCGGACTTGTCGGTCCAGCACATCCCACAGATGCTCAATTGGACTGAGACCTGGAGAATTTGGAAGCCAGGGCAACACCTTGAGCACTTAATCATGTTCCTCAAACCATTCCCGAGCAATGTGTGCGGTGTGGAAGGGCGCATTTCTAACGGGTATGGTCAGACTGCGTTGTTTATTAATTAGATGTTACGGGGGTCAGCAAGCGAGCAAGTTTCAATCCGAGGTTCTCACTGCTCGCTACCAACCCCTTATGGCCAGCGTCATTGCCAGTTGAGCTAACGGCAAATTGCCCCTAGCCTATCGGCAACAACGCTAGTTAACCAGGTCTCTCAGGGAGTGACGTAACCGCTGCTACCGCTCGGCTATGTGCTACCCGCTACCTAAGGCTTTTACGCAGGGCTCACACGAGCTACTACTTCAGCTCTGCTACACTCACCCCCCTTTGACCTCCTCTGACTCCTCAGTGACCACTGGCGGCCAAGCTGCACTTAGCCAGTGATCCGGGTCACGGCACCAATCTAACGGGTATGGTCAGACTGCGCTGTGTATTAATTAGATGTTACGGGGGTTAGCGAGCGAGCAAGTTTCGAACCGAGGTTCTCACTGCTAGCTGCCAACCCCTTACGGCCAGCGTCGTTGCCAGTTGAGCTAAAGGCAAATTACCCCTGGCCTATTGGCAACAACGCTAGTTAACCGGGTCTCTCGGGGAGTGACGTAACCACTGCTACCGCTCGGCTACGTGCTACCCGGTACCTAAGGCTTTTACGCAGGGCTCACACGAGCTACTACTTCAGCTCTGCTATACATTATCCTGCTGAAAGAGGCCACTGCCATCAGGGAATACCATTGCCATGAAGGGGTGTACCTGGTCTGCAACAATGATAAGGTAGGTGGCACGTGTCAAATTGACGTCCACAAGAATAACCGAACCCAGGGTTTCCCAGCAGAACATTGCTCAGAGCATCACACTCCCTCCACCGGGTTTGTCGTCTTCCCACGGTGCATCCTGGTGCCATCAGTTCCCCAGGTAAACAGCGCTCATGTACATGGCCATCCAAGTGATCTAAAAGAAAACGTGACTCATCGGACCAGGCAACCTTCTTCCAATGCTCCAAGGTCCAGTTCTGACGCTCGCGTGCCCATTGTAGGTGCTTTTAACGGTGAACAGGGGTCATGGGCACTCTGACCAGTCTGCGTCTGCGCAGCCCTATACGCAGCAGGGTGCGATGCACTGTGTGTTGTGACACATTCCTCTTGTAACCATCATTAAACTTTTCTGTGACTTCTGTCGGTTCGGACCAGACGGGATAGCTTTCGTTGCCCTCGTGCATCGATGAGCCTTTGGCACCCAACACCTTGTCACCGGTTTGTGGTTTGTCCCTCCTCGGACCACTGTCGGTAGGTACTCACCACTGCTGACCGGGAGCACCCCACAAACCTTGCCGTTTCAGAGATGCTCTGACCCAGTCGTCTGGCCATAACAATTTGGCCCTTGTCGAAGACGCTCAGGTCTTTACTTTTGCCCATTTCTCCTGCATCCAACACGCTGACTACGAGAACTGATTGTTCATTCACCATCTAATCTACCCAGACCTTGAAATGTGCCCTTGTTTGGAGATGATCAACGTTATTCGGTTCACCTGTGAGTGGTCATAATGTTTGGCTCATCAGTGTATATGTATATATGAGTGGATCTAGAAAGTCTGTTTGAAATCAAGACAAGTGAAGTCATGAAGTCATGTTTGGATAAGTCTCTACCAACTTCTCACACATAGATCTTGAAAATTTATCCTACTTTTCTTTGCAGGGAGTTCAAGTTCACTTGCGAGTCAAATTTCAAATTGCGAGTGGACGAGTTATGAACCACTGTCTTCAAGTCAGTCCAAAGGATTTTCATGGGGGTTGAGGACAGTGCTCTGACTGGACCATTCCATGTCATTGATCTTCCTTTTTTCAGATCAGTCCACTGTGGACTTGGCTGTGTGCTTTTGCTCATTGTCATGCTAAAAGGCGAAATTCTTCCCCTTCTTGAGTTTTTTGCAGAGGGTAGCAGGTTATTTCCTCAAATCTTTTGGTATTTTGTGCTATTGCTTTTTTGCCAGTAAATGTCATGTAATCGTTCACCCCAGTTTCTGTCATTGACTTCCTGTTGACTGCTCTCTGTTCTAGTCATTTTGGCTAATATGCTAATTTTTCCAGATGGTGGAATATCCAGTATGGCAGACTTGGCCAGTCCATATACAAATCCATATACATACATATCAAGTTTCAGAACTATGCATGTTACAGTTACAGACTTGTACATTTTTTCTAATACAAAACATGGAAGCAATATTGGATTGTGCAGCTGATTGACCCAGCCTGTTGCTGTCCCTGATCCCTGCTCCCGATTTGTGGTTGGTTAAAAAAATCTATATGTGTATTTATATTATAATGCAGGAAACACATGTAATATGTAAAATAAATCTAAGAGCACAGGTGTTCCCCACTGCTCTGTGACCTAGAAACAGAGAGTGAAGTCAGGAACAGGGAGTACTGCCTGGGAGGAATATTCAATACTGCAAATGGGAAAGTGATTGTTTCTTCAATGAGCATTTCTTTGATCACTGCACTCTACACTGAGGAGCTGTTTCTTTAATTTTCTTTGCAGCTACAGCTGCCACTGCTCCCAGTGTTCCCACTGCTGCTCCTGCTGCAGCACCTATTCCTACCATCTCTGCCGCTTCAAAAGCTAAGACTGCAGGAGCAGCAGCCCCACATGCGGCTGCCCCAACTACCATACCTACAACTACTATTCTGAGCGAGATCTGAAGGGCTCTGATGAACTCATTGCGCTTAAATGGCTCTTGTCTAGCCTCTCCTCTCTCCGCTATCATGAGCACATTTATCTTTTCCGGCATTTTCTTTCCTTCATGCTTTTTTTTTCATTCTTTTTCAGTTCCTCAGCCTTTGTCTGTATCTCTTTTTTCTTTTCCAGAATTTCATTTATCTTCTTCATGATGGCTTTCCCTGCCTCCTCCAATGCCTTGTTGGTGTAGTAGGTTCTCTCACTCTTTTCAACAATGGTGTCAATCTTCTGCAGCAGCTCTGTAACCTAGGTGTGGTCTTCAGAATCCTTCTTGTTTTCACAGGCATGACATCTATTCCCAAATTTTTGAATCACTTCTCTAAGCTTCTTAGATCCCTTCTCATCTCCATTTAAAAATTCTTCTAAAGTTTTTTCAAATCATCTGCCCGAGTGAAAAGTACCATTGTGTAGGGGGATGCATCATCTCCAAACATTTTTTTGATGAGCTCCACAATTTTTTCCTCCTCTTTTGTGTATCTCCCCAGCTGCATCACAACCAGAAACACATGGGGTCCAGGGGCCATCATGGAGATGCTTCTCACAATCTCCATCATGATTTGTTTTTGAGGAACCTCTGTATCAAACAATCCTGGTGTGTCAATGACAGTAATCCATCTGTCATCAATGTATTTGCTTTCTCTTGTACATTCCAGTGTTAAAGTTGAGGGGCTTAGCTCAGCTTTAAACACCTCCCCACCAAGGATTGTATGTCCAGATGAGCTTTTTCCAGCTCCTGTTTTTCCAACCAGCACAATCCTCAGTTCATCATCATCATCATCTTCTTCTACGAAGGAATAATCACAGCAGTTATTGGTAAAGCAGGCAAATTTATTCTCCAGAGTGATGTACAGCAGTTATTGGTAAAGCAGACTCTATTCTCCAGAGTGATGTACACAATGAGTACATTTAACATTACATTTACAAATTTGACATCTAGCTGTCGCTCATCTCCAGAGTGGAGCACAGTGTACATCCAACAAAACAACACAAATGTTACACAAAAAAGGGCACCACTATGCACACATGAACAGGCACCAATGACAATCACATAGCCAAAACGGCAAGTGCAACACAATATACCCAACAGAAGGACTGTACCATTCTAACACAATACCAGCACATACCCTAACGTAAAACTTCCACATGTAATGGATAGGATTTGACAAGGCTCGGGCAGGGACTCAGTCGCAGACCAACGAATGCCGGCAGATATGTACAAGTCCGACAGGCAGAAATCATCACCGTAAAAAACCAGGCAGGGGTCAGAAACCAGAAAGGCAGTCCGAAGGGCTAAATCCAAAAAGCGGGTAACGGAGCAGGCAGGGTCAGACACCAGGCAGGCAGAGGTACAGGCAAACGGGGCAGAAACGGCAGGCAAAAACAGGTCGAAAAAACAGGCAGGTCAAAAACAGGAAAAGCAATAAATCAAGCACAAAACAAACGCGGGAACGAAACGGGCAGAAGCAACCAAGACGAACTGGCAACAGAACAGGGATGCACAGGGAAGATATAGGGCAGGGCTGATAACGGGAATGGGAAACAGGTGCGCAGGCAGGCAGGTGAAGGCAATGAGGGAAACAGGCGGGCGGAGACCGGGCGGGAGCGGGGCAGGGCTGGAACACAGAAAACAAAAGCACATGGACAGAAAAAAAAAAAAACACAACGGCTAGCGGGCGGGAGTACTGACAGGATTACATGCACACACACACACACACACAGTACCTTATTGAGAGAATGCAGTTCGTCCCTCAAACAGCCAATCTCCCTGTGTAAGTACTGCAGCTCATTCTCCTTGGCCCGCAGTAGCATCTGCAACACAACACAAACTCACCCATACAACACTAATATGCAGCGATTAGTACAAACTCTGACAGCTGTTCCAGAGCAAAGAATTAAAAATGGTCATTCTCTTAAATCAAGTGCAGTGCTTACACTGTATTACTATTTGTTAAATGGTTTTTGATACCTTGAGGAAATACTGTCTCACTGTGTTGTGCAGCCGGAATGCTGCACAGAATGCATATGGCAATGTTTAGCTTTCCCCTCTCGTAAAAGTTACCTCTAATTCACTGGCACTGCCTTCATGGTTGCCTTGAGAGATACTCTCTGACCCTTGATTAGTGATGAAAGAGCGCATCTGACCAATCTCTTCTGTCAAACGAGACTGCAACTCCTGGGAAAAACATGAACAGAAAGGAATAACCATGGTGCACACACTGAGGAGCTGGACACTGCAATAAACTGGATCTAAGCAGAAACAAGAAGAGAGATACACACCCCAGAGAAACAGAGAGAAGGACATGAGCAGTAGAGCTATCGCACAGAGAAGTACATTTGCATTCACAGACATGCACAGCAGCCACCTCCCCCCCCCGCCCCCCCCCATTCCCCACCCCTCACCTGGTTCTCCTTCCTCAGCTGCTCCATCTCTCTCTCCCTCCAGCTTATCTCTTTCTGCCTCTCTCCATTCCTCTGCTCAGCCCTGTCCAGCTCCAGGCACTTCTGAGAGTACCTCTCAGACAGGCTGTCCAACTCCCGCTGCAGGGCCTGAGTCTCTGATCTGAGGGGCCCAGAGAGAGAAAGGGTGTGAACGCAACATGGATCCACACACAGGCAGGCACACATACACGTGACATGAACGCAACATGGATTCACAGGTATACATACCTGGCCCATGCGCGTGCCCATACTCACACACAGACACACACAGACACACAAGACAGACAGACACGCACACACACGCACAGACACAAACACAGACACAGACACACACACGTGTGGGGCTGTGTGTAGACTCACTGTGTCAGTACTCCAGCCCCCTAGTTGTGTTGATGTTTTCCCCATCTGTCATCACGGTCCATGTGCTTTTCTTTGTTGTTTTTCCTTGTGTTCTAGCCCTGCCCCGCTCTCCGCCCTGTCCCCGCCCACCTGATTACCTCATCATCTCCACCTGCCAGCTTGCCCACCTGCTTCCCATTACCTTGTCAGCCCAGCCCTATATCTACTCTGCTTGTCTCTGTCTGTCTCTGCAGCTCTTGACCTCCTGCTACATTCTGGCCTTTCTGGCCTTTCAGAATTGTCACCACAGCATTTGCATGCATTTGACGCTACATGCGATTTCATGTATCTGAGGCTATTGAGCTGCCATTTTTTGACAATTTTTTGTGTTTCTGTTCCAAACTTATAGACGTTTTACCACATGTTGTTCTGTGAACCTTTTGATGTGGTCTTCTTTTTATCTGACATGTTACTGGGTTTACTTACAAACAAATACAATAAAACATGTTAGAGAATTAGCTTCAAGCTAACCAAAACAGCTGCATTTCTGTAAAATTCCATTAAAGATGCCATACATCTGATTTTTGTTTTGAAAAAGGAAGAAAAACAAGGCATTTTTATGAATGTTCTAAAGACAGGTATTTATCAACCGGCAGATTGTAAAGGAGGGACTACCAGTAGCCAATATCCTCTAATCAGCAACCTGACATATTCAAGTCTGCCTGGAGACAGCTCTCTTTTTGCTTTTGGTGCAATAATTCTCCTACACTGTGCTGCATACATGACACACGACATTGCTACCGCCGTCCTCTTGGTTTTCTGTTTTAAAAAAAAGGCGGTTCAATGTGTTTTCTGACTTAGCACCTTATGCATCTTGTTTGCCATACTGTTCGCGTTTGCTAACACTTGTACAACGCACCTCACAGTCTGAGGCTGAACCCAGTTTGAAACAGATATGATGACACTTTTACGTGAGAAATATATCATATTTTCAGCTTAGAAACTTCCCAAGTCTTTCCTGACAATAAAAGTATAAAAGAAGGCAGTGACCTTTTTCTCAAGTGATGAATTGATATTTTCCCCCATTTTATTTTTTTGAGCAGAAAATTCCTATCTTTGTTGTAAAAATGTACATCTTGTACATTTTGTTGACCATGCTGTAATGGTGTCTTTTTAATGCCTGAACTCTTTCTGTTTCTGACACACATTGTGCCTGGCATTAGGTAGTAGCAATCATCTAATAATGAAAGCAACATATAAATAATGCTTAAATTCAGCTAATCAAATGTTATTGTAAATATCATCTGCAGTGTTGACAGTAATACTATGAATATAATAATTAAAAAATCCCCAGATTGAACAGACAGACGTCAAGCAGTGATGGTAAATGCTTTACTCCTTCCATCTAACTCATAACGTCACAACATCACAATAAGTTTTTAGCTTGGTTATATCTGATATTTGCTTGTGACAATGTAGTGTGAAAGTTTTTTTTTTTAATTGTTATCAAAATTATGTTCTGAGGACGTTGTGGCAACATTACTTTGTGACGTGGTCGTATGGTCACTCAACAACAATCCTGCCAAATTGATTGTGGTATATCCCTGTGTGAAATGTGCCTGTGAATAAATGCATATGTATCCCATGGTTGTGGAGAGATTTACTGCAATGTGTGTGGTCGTAGTGTTGGAGCCATGAAGAGATTATAAAGATTTTGTAGGCCTATTGCCAGTTCTGCTGATAGATGCTTGGATTGTGTGAGACCAGTGTTTAATGTTTGTGAATTGTCGACACTTCCCCTTTGTTTTGCATGTTATAGCACGTCATATATATAAGCTACCTGTCAGTGTTTCATTTTGTGTACAAGATGTTATCATGCTCACTCATGCATGTATTTTAATCAGCCACACAGTATTAAAATTCCCCCTTTTTAGTGTTTAGGTCTTGCCATGTTGATAGAGTCATAAATCTATTGGCCTCTCCCTATTCTGACTCCATTGATTTGGGTGAGGAGCCATGACTTGTGGGCATGTGTTGTGGGAGTTTTTGACGATCTTTCCTATGAAAAGGGAAACGTTTGAGTTTTTACTTTCCTATCTTCACCTCATAAAACCACTCAGCTGAAACGACCAATGGGAATTTTCCTTTAATCCACACAATATACTTCATTTTGTAGTTTAAATTACACGTAGGTATTCAACTGGCTATGTCTATTTTGTATTCTAATGTGCCACAGTGAGGTGGGCACCCATTAGAAGTTACATGCTACTCCACTGAAGTCGTCTGGGCAATTTGTGTGTGCTGTGAAGATGTACCCTGGCCAACCTACCCACTCTCTTGCCCTGTGGAACAAAGCCAATTGGCTAATTTGTTATGCTGCAGTGGGATCTCATCATTGTTAGAAGATGCCAAGGCTGGTTGCTGACTGCACCGCCCCCACCCCACACCGTGCTTCACCCATCTCTGGGGTCCCTCACACCGGGGTCAACCTAACCTGGGGGTCCCTCATACAGCTCACACACTGGGCACGCCTCCGATGGCCTCGCAGCAAGCCATCCCACTCTGACACCATTTGTAGCAAAGGGCCAGAGCAGTCACCCCACCCGGCCTCGAACCCGGGTCTACGGGGTACCAAACTGCAGCTTTGACCGTAACGCAAGCTGCGAGCTGCAGGTTTAGTACCCCGTAGACCCGGGTTCGAGGCCAGACGGGGTGACTGCAGCTTGACTGCAACGTCAAAGAGTGTGAGACCTCACAATACGTCGGCCAACTGCTTGTTAAGAAGCACGCACGCACGCACGCACCGTAAGGTGGAGGCATCCTGTGGAGTGCAGCTACTCTAACAGAAACAAAGCGAAATAAACAAAAGCGAACAAAACGAAGACGAAAACGGAACAAAACTGCCACCGAAGAAAGCCAGTAATGCAGTTGAGGAAGAGTCGGAGGAGATCAAAAAAATCTCTGAACTTTATGTCGGATGAGCTGAGCAAAGTGGTCAAGTAACAAGCTATGCTACTCGATCTGATGGATGAAGTCAAACAACTGAAGAACCTTGTTAAAGAGAAGGATAATAAAATTGATGCCCTCGAGCGAAGAATTGATGGCCTGGAACAATACACAAGAATGGCGGATTTAATCATAAGCGGACTGGATACCACACACAGAAGTTATGCCAGGACTACAGCCGGAGGTAAAGACGGGGAGGATGCCTCGACAGAGGAGCTACAAACACTGGAATGGCAAGTCATAAAGTTCTTTGAAAGTAAGAAGATGAGCATTAATAGTAACAATATTCGCAGCTTGCCATACCCTTCCCTGAAAGGATAGCAAAACAAAGCCTGCCATAATAGTTCGGTTTGTGAACCAAAAGCACAAGACTGAACTACTGAGGCAGGCGAAGAAGCTGAAGAGGACAGGGGTGTACCTAAACAAGCATCTTACAAAAAAGAACACCGACATTGCCAGACATGCACGCATCCTAAAGAAACAAAACAAGATACAAGCAACATGGACAAGAAATTGCAAAGTGATGATAGGGCTAAATGGAACACCTGAGGAAGCCAAAGTAGTCACGACAAGAGAACTCAAAGACTGAGACCAATACAGATAAAGTACTATGAACTCTTGTCTGCTTGTGCGGATAACATGGAATTTTTTCTGTTTGGAGACATCGATGCATGTGGATTTTGCGGTCATTGGTTTGGACTATGTGGGGGAGCATTTGCGTGGACCATTATAAAAATAATATGACAGATCTTGATGAGGACTATTCCTTCCCGTTCAGAGGCTGTGATGATGAGTTTGAAGACATTGGCAAGGATTGTGTGGGTGATCTTATTCACAGACTATATCGTAAGTATGAAAATATGAACTTTAAAACTTTTGACTACATAGACCACAAAATGTATGAGATTGAAAATGATATTGACCCGGAAAACCACTTCTACAATAACACCGATAACAATTGTGAGTACTACACAGATGAACAATTCAATAGTAATTTGAGAATGGAAGGTACTTTATCAATAATACACTTCAACAGTAGAATCCTCTATAGAAACTTCTCTAAAATTAAGCATTATTTGTGTCAGTTCAATAGGTTTAATATAATCGCTATATCTGAGACTTGGCTTGACAGTGAGAAAGTTTGTGATGTGGAACTGGAAGGATATGAGTTATTTACGATTAACAGGATCAATAAAAAAGGAGGAGGAGTTGCCCTTTGTGTTGATACAGCTTTAAGATGCAGCATGGTTGAATGTATGTCAAACACTATAGAAAATATTTTGGTATGTTTAACTATAGAAATTGATGTTGAAAAATCTAAAAATATAATTATTAGCTGTGTATATAGAACACCAAGAACCTGCCTTGATACACTCAAGGATAAATTAGCTGGTATGTTTGATAAATTGAATGACAAAAAGGTGCTAATTGTATGTGGTGATTTTAATATTGATTTGTTAAACCCAAATGATCATAAAGGAACAACAGACTTTAATAATACAATGTACAGCAACAGCCTACTTCCTGTGATTATAAAACCAAGCAGAATAACAACAGACACTGCTACATTGATAGACAACATATTCACAAACAAAATCGAAAGCAAAATAGTAGGTGGGCTACTTATACATGACATAAGTGACCACATTCCTGTTTTTGCAATTTTTCAAGATTTTTCAAGACAAAAAAAGAAAATAGGTCTAACACTTGCAAACTGATTTGACAGAGAACACCAGAAGCCATCGCTGCCCTCAAGGTGGACCTAAGGAAACAAAACTGGAATGAGGTTTATGCTAATGATGATCCTAACAAAGCCTATGAGGCTTTTTTATCCACATTAATTGTGCTATACGAAAAAACTGTCCATTAAAAAAACTCACAAAGAAGCAAAAATATGTTGACAAGCCATGGATTACCAAGGGGATAGAGAATGCATGTAAAAAGAAATTATATAGGAGATTTTTAAAACATAGAACAAAAGAAGCAGAGAACAAATATAAGATATACAAAAAATAAATTGATAATTATTATGAGATGTAATAAAACGGAGCATTATCACAATTGGAGCAGTATAGGAAGAACACTCAAGGAACATGGAGAGTGCTTAACAGCATAATTAAAAAGGGTACTGGAAAAGCAGACAGTCCAACTTACTTTGTAAAAGATAACAATACAATTATAAGCAAAATAAAAGACATTGCTAATGAATTTAATGATTACTTTGTAAATGTTGGATGCAATTTAGCAAATGAGATTGTGGAGCCGAGAAATAAGGATGGTGTAGATGAAGATATTGTTCATAAAAACTCCTACTCCATGTTTATAAGGGGTGTTGATGAAAAGGAAATACTTGACACTGTTAAAAAAATTTTGAATAAAAAGTCCACTGACTGGACTGAAATTGATATGTTGTTAGTAAAAGATATTATAGAATGTATAGTGAAGCCATTGGCACACATCTGCAATCAATCCTTCCAAACAGGTATATTTCCCAGCAAAATGAAAACAGCAAAAGTCATTCCTATTTATAAAAACGGGGATAGACATCTATTCTCCAATTATAGTCCAATTTCTCTGCTTTCCCAGTTCTCAAAAATTTTAGAAAAACTATTTGTACAAAGGCTTGACAATTTCTTAGAAAAGCACAATTTATTGAGTGACCATCAGTATGGCTTTAGAGAAAATAGGTCCACTTCAATGGCAGTGATGGAATTGGTAGAAGAGATTTCTACTGCAATGGACAACAAGGAATATACTGTGGGTGTGTTTATAGACTTAAAAAAGCATCCAATACTATTGATCATGACTTATTAATGAAGAAACTGGAATGATATGGTGTAATACTCATGGCTAAGAAGTTACCTTGATGACAGATATCAAGATCCAAATAAATAATGTCAAATCTGATTTGCTGAAGGTCACTTGTGGAGTTCTACAAGGTTGAGTGCTAGGCCCTAATCTGTTTATATTGTATATAAATGATATTTGTAAAGTGTCTAAATTGTTAAAATTTGTTTTATTTGCTGATGACACTAACTTATATTGCTCTGGGAAAAGTTTAGAACAACTTCTGAATAAAGTAGAAAGGGAATTGAAAGCATTAAGGAAATGGTTTGATATTAACAAGTTATCATTGAATTTAAGCAAAACAAAGTTAATAATATTTGGTAATTGGCAAATCAATACTCAAGCTAAAATTATGATCAATGATGTTGAAATAGAAAGAGTGTATGAAAATAAATTTCTGGGCATAATAATTGATCATAAATTATGTTGGAAACCACATATAAACAATGTAAAAACAAAAATGTCTAAAACCATTGCCATATTAAATAAAACTAAATATATCTTGAATCAGAAATCACTATATATACTTTACTGTTCTCTCATAGTTCCATACATTACCTACTGTGTGGAGGTATGGGGAAACACATACAAAACCATCACAAATCCAATTTTCATGCTACAGAAGAGAGCCATAAGAAGTGTAAATTGATCGGATTATTACGAACCAACCAACACACTATTTATTAACTTACAAACTTTAAAATTTTGTGATCTACTTGATCTAGTTGAACTGCACAGATAATGTACAAAGCTCAAAACAATTTACTTCCTAACTGTATTCAGAGGTTGTTTCAAATTAGAGAGAGCCAATATGAACTTAGGGGAATATGTCTATTTAAAAAAAGAAAGGTAAGAACAAATATAAAAAACAGATGTATATCTGTCAAAGGGGTAAACTTGCGGAATAGTTGTGAAAAGGAGTTAAGAATGTGTAGCTCACTTTGCGAATTTAAAAAAATGTTTAAAAATAAGGTGGTAAACAAATATATAACTGAGATATGATCAGTATTGTGTATGAATCGTTTGGAACTTTTGTTTTTGCTTCTGTATTGTTTTGTCTTTGTATAGCCTAAACCCAGTAGAGAAAGGGTTGTCTATCAGAACATGTTATGTAAAAAGGATAGGTAAAATAAGCTAAAGCTTCAGTCTACACCTTTTCGGTCAATATTTGTTGTTGTTTTTCCTTTTAATTTAATGACTTAGTTATTTATTTCTATGTGTATTCATTTTGTGAAATTGTTAATAACGACCGAAATAAACTATTACTACTACTACTATTACTACTATATATTGAGTCTTTTGGGGTGTCTTATGCCTGGAATTAGCCAAGGAGGTTGTATGGTTCATTTGGTTCCTATTCTGAAAGTTTGATAATTTGTGCATAATGACATGTATATTTAATTGTGCAACAAATGTATTTAGGGTTTCAGACTCATATACTGTATTTCAATGCAAATTCAGGGGCACTTCTGAAATATTTTGGAGCACCCTCTGGCACTGGTCAGGATGAGGAGCCATCCACCTCCTCAGCCACACAGGTGTCTTCACAAATGTTGTCTGAGCCGGAGGATGAGGATGAAGACCCATTTGCTTCCACTTTTCCCCAGCAGGATTCCTCAGGTGTGTTTGTGCGCACGTGTGTGTGTGTGTGTGTGTGTGTGTGTGTGTGTGTGTGTGTGTGTGTGTGTGTGTGTGTGTGTGTGTGTGTGTGTGTGGGCACACGCACATGTGTTTATGTGTGCATCCCTGCATAACATAAACAAAATAAATAACTTCCCTTTTGCAAAGGTTTAATTTTCCATATTGTAGGTAACAATGTGATTTTATTATTACTGGGTATGTATGTGTGATGTTCCACCGCTATAAATGCTGTGAATAGCGTGTGTAAACTAATGCCCATGTGCTCTCCATTAGAAATGCCTGTAGCAGCATCCCCACCAAATCCTGCTGCTAAGGATGAACCGCTGTCTACAGACCCTGCTGACTGGCCTTCAGTTCTGACTGACAGAATTCGGACACAACTAGTTTGCAGAAGACCAAGTGAGGTACCACCTAACTTTGTTTTCCCAAGCAATGAGAGTGATGGAAGAAGTTGCCACCACCAGTATTTCAGGAAGACCTTTGTGAGTGGTGAAAAAACCCCTTGAAGTTGGTTGGTGTATTCTGAAAGAAACAACAGCCTTTTCTGTTTCTGCTGCAACCTCTTTTCTAAGAAGAAAATTAGTTTAGCAAACTCAGGACTGACAGACTGGAAATATGCAAGTTCTTTGCTGACTTCACACGACAGCAGCCCAGAACACCAAAACTGCATGAAAACATGAAAAGAACTGGCAATGAGGGTAAAAAAAAACGATAAGCATGAGATGGCACTTATGGAGGCTCAAGGGCGTAGGTTTGGCTTGAAAGTTGGTAGGGACACATAGGTGGGGTGGAATGTGTAGAAGGGAGGTAAACCAGAGGTTATAATATGGTTAATTTTGGAAACAAACTACAGTAGAGATCTGATGGGGACAACAGTTAGGGTCCCTTGCTTATGGAAAGACTCCATAATTGTTCCTGTGCCTAAAGTTAAGGCTCCTAAACAACTAAATGACTTTACGCCCATAGCACTCACTTCACATATCATGAAATCGCTTGAAAAGATGAAGGATGCAATACTAAATATTGTCCAAGATAATTTGGACCCACTTCATTTTGCTTATAGGTTATGTAGGGGTGTTGATGATGCTGTATGTACCTTACTGAACATGGTACTAGCACTTACTTTTTTCTTACTTTTTCTTTTATTTGCTGGTACGGGTTACTGTCTCAGAAAAACAGGTCCCGCCTTCAGCACGTGGTTGAAATGTGTAGGAAAATAGCAGGTACTTCACTGGACTGCCTCCCTGTCTTATACAAGAACAGGTCCGTCAAGAAGGCCCAGTCAGTTCTGGCTGACCCTTGCCACCCTCTGTTTTTAGAGTTCTCTCTGCTCCCGTCAGGCCGTAGATTTGTCTCAAGGAGGTGTAGAACAAACAGATACAAGAACTCATTTGTACCTGCTGCTATTGGCTTCCTAAATAGCCTCACATGAGCATTTTACTATTTATTTATTCATTTATTTATACCTTCTATGTCCTTGATGATGTTTGGGCTTGTCTGCTGGCTGTGAAACAAATTGCCCTCCTTGGGGATAATAAAGATACTTTGACCTTGACCTAGTCCTTGTAGAGATCAATAATAGTGTACAATAATTACAGATTTGGAGGCATTAATGTTGGTGTGCTTCGAACATTTTCCTATCCTTGCAAGAACATTTAAAACAACTTTCTTTACTCATATCTGGGAAAAAAAATCACAGAATAAAATCTTGTAAATGTGTCTTGGGAAAAAAAATTATATACGCAACACCTTCCAATACGGAAGCAATGATTTCCGCTTGCTGTAAAGTGCCATCATGTGTTCAAAGGTAGATGGGATCAGGCATCCTAAGGGGGTGTTTAGGAAAGCACTCACAGAGGACAGGGTTGACGGTGTCAAAAAGGATGGGTTTATTGAACAATATATGAAAGTTGGTAGGGATACGTCCCTACCATCCCTACCTAAATCTATGCCTATGTGGAGGCTGTGAGGATAAGATGGAGAGAGGTGTTGATATGTCTGCAGAGCCGGCCCTGACCAATTTGGTGCCCTAGGCAAGATTTTAGCTGGTGCCCCTTGCATCGCAGCCAATTCCACCACCACGGTTAACTGTAGTTTTAAACCATTCTTTATGGTCAGAACATGACAAACACTTTCCAAACAGCAGAACATTTCACAAATCTGAGGTAGAACATTCAAAACAATTATAATGATAAAATCTTTTTCCAACATCAAAATATGTATGAGTAAAATGAAGTAAAATCCTTTTTCAGTCCTTTTTCCTCAACAAAATAAATATCTTAATAGAAAAATTAAGTGCCGCAGTGTGATACAGCACATATGTAAGACTTTGCTCAGACTGCAAAGTGTAAAAGTGTTTTAAAGGATAATGTCAATAAATAAAACAATAAATACACAAAGAAATCTTAATTCTGGTCAAACCCTTTGTACAGACGGGTTGAAACATTTTGTAAGTGTTTTAGCTGATAATGTAAACAATGTAGACAAAAGAAAAATCTCAACTGTGTCAGTATCTTCTGTACATGTTTTAAACAAGCAAAGCCATTACCCTACAACTTACGGGCAAGAACTTACGGAGAACTTACGGACTTCATCACCGCCTACGCTGAGACCAACTCCCTGCAGTTCCTGGCCCTCACGGAGACATGGATCTCTCCTACCAACACTGCTACCCCTGCTGCCCTGTCTTCATCCTACTCCTTCACACACACACCACGGTCTTCAGGCAGAGGAGGGGCACGGGTCTGCTAGTATCTCCATCCTGGAGATACTGCATTGTACCCCTCCAGCGCCTCTCCATCACCTCTTTCGAATTCCATGCAATAACTGTCTCTCATCCTATCAATCTCACCATTGTCGTTCTATATCGCCCCCCAGGTCCACTCGGTCCCTTCATTGAGGAACTCGACACGCTCCTGAGCTCCCTCCCGGACAACCCGCTGATTCTTCTGGGCGACTTCAACGTCCAACCAGAAAGCTCCGCATCGGCCAGCGCCCTCTCGCTCCTACGCTCCTTCTCCCTCGCCCTCTCCCCGTCTCCTGCGACCCACAAAGCCGGCAACCAGCTCGACCTTGTCCTCACAAAGAACTGCGCCACGTCCAACCTCATGGTGACCCCGCTCCACGTATCCGATCACTACTTCGTATCTTTCTCTCTCTCTCTCCCTACCACTCTCGACTCCTCTGACACCACTGCTACTACCTTCAGGAGGAATCTCCACTCCCTTTCTCACTCCACATTGACCTCCTCTGTTCTCTCCTCCCTCCCTCCCCTCACCTCTTTCTCAAACATGTCTGCTAATGCTGCTACAACTGTTTTTAATACATGTCTATCTCAGTCTCTAGATGGTCTCTGTCCCCTTGTCTCCAGGACATCACGGCATCTTCCTCCCCATGGCTAACCGACTCCCTCCGAGCTAGGAATCCTACCACTCCCAGCTGTCAGCATTCACGGCTGCAACAACAACAGCTAAGTCCTCATTTTTTTCATAACAAAATCAACGCCAACATCACTAACCCCCGCAATCTCTTCTCCACCTTCTCCACCCTCCTCCGACCTGTCTTCGGTCCTCATCTTCCTCGACCTCTCCGCTGCGTTTGACACCGTCAACCACCAGCTGCTCATCGCCAAGCTCTTTGAGCTTGGCATCTCTGGGACAGCCCTTTCTTGGTTCAGGTCCTACCTGACCGGTAGATCTTCCCAGGTCTATTGGAAAGGCTCCACCTCCACTCCCACTACCCTCACTACAGGTGTCCCCAGGGATCTGTACTGGGACCCCTACTCTTCTCCATCTACACTAACTCTTTGGTTCAGTCATTGGCTCATGGTTTCTCCTACCACTGCTGTTGGATGACACTCAACTAATTTTTCTTTTCCCCCTCCACCCCCAGGTCAACGAAAAGATCTCCGCGTGCCTGGCTGACATCTCCGGATGGATGGCCTCCAACCACCTCAAGCTCAACCTGGACAAGACCGATCTGCTACTTATCCCGGCCAGGACCTCTCCTCTTCAAGAGCTCTCAGTTACTGTTGACGGCACCACAGTAACTTCCTCCACTTCGGTGAAGAGCCTGGGCGTCACCCTCGACAACAGGTTGGACTTCACCGACTACATCTAGGCAAGATGTCGATTCCTCCTCTACAACATCAGGAGGATTCGCCCTTTTCTGACCACCTACTCCACCCAGCTGCTCACCAGGCCACTGTGCTCTCCCGCTTGGACTACTGTAAACCCTCCTTCCTCCCAGCCTGCACCACTCACAAACAGCTCATCCAAACGCAGCTGCTAGGCTGATCTACAATCTCCCAAGTTCTCCCGGTCACCCCCTACTGAGATCCCTCCACTGGCTCCCAATCATAGCCATCCGCTTCAAGACCCTGACTCTCACCTTTTCCGCTGCAAGAAAGACTGCCCCGACCTACCTCCCAGGACCTCATCCTCCCTTTTCAGTCAACTCCGCTCTGCTACATCCGGACGCCTAAATCCACCCACCAATAGAACAAAAGGCCCATGCTCCTCACAACGACGCTTCTCCATCATCGCCCCCAGTGGTGGAATGAACTCCCCACCCCCTGAGAACAACTCCATCAATCCAACCCTTCAGACGTAATGCTGAAGACACACCTCTTCAGACTCTACCTGGACTGACACCTCCCTCAAAGAAATTGTAACTTTGACGTTGAGAACCTGACTCCTGTCTTGTACTTGTTGCTCACTTACCTAGGTAGTATAGCGGTACTCCATTTTTCTGTAATTGTTGGCTCGCCTCACTGACCTTGCGCTCAGCTTCAGCACTATTTGCATTGTATGACCTTTACACATCTTGCTCTTGTGCCTGTTGTTTGCTCACTATTTGCACTTTTGTACGTGGCTTTGGATAAAAGCGTCTGCCAAATGAATAAATGTAAATGTAAATGTAAGAAAGACAAGTCTGTCTACAGTGTCAGGTTTTAAAGCTGCCCTGTGACAGCTGATAAGCTTCTTGAATCCCTCATTTTCAACAGTGCTAATGGGAAGCATGTCTTTTGCAATGTAATATGCAATTGCATTTGTGATGTCTTTGTGTCTTTTGTTTTTTGTTTTTTTTTTTTTTTTCATAAGTCAAGGTGCTGGAAAATGCTGATACGATCGTTTGCTGCTGGGTAGTCGCACTGGGTACTGGCCTGGTGCTTGTTGAGGGTCCACTGACAACACTCGTTTGGGACTGTAATTTCTTACTTTCTGTGTGTTCTAACACGTGATATTGTTTCAAATGATGAAACAGGTTTGTGGTGTTTGTATTTGATGGCACGTGTCTTCGGGACAGTTTGCAATGCACGCTCCTGTTTTTTGTCGGATTGTAAACAGCCAAAATATCTCCAAACTACTGAAGATAAGTGACCTTTCTTGTCAACGATGTCTTCGTCCTTCGAGCTGGTCATGGGCACTGCTTTTTCCTCAGTGTCGCTCATTTCGCTTATTTTGCTTATTCCTACAACTACAACTACAAGCCTGTCAGCCACTGTGTCTGTAAACAATACCACGTGCTGGTCTGCATTTATATCTCTCACCGTGCAACCTAACCTGCCAATGCAGACCTCTGTTCCTGCAACATGATTGGCAGTTCGTGATTCATTTCTGTGCATGCTGTCTAGGCATGGAAATTAATTATATCAAACATTTGTTATATTTCTATCGAGGAAAATTAATTGACTGACATTTTAATTGACTATTACAAGCAGTGGTAACTTTGGGTAACTAGACTAAGATGTCAATAAAAATGTATGCCTGGTTTTTTGAGGCAAACAGTGGATGGCTCGTGCAGCACACTTAAAAGAAAAGGTGTATTTCTCAAAATTATGTTGTAGGTTATTCCCCAAACACCTGAATAGTCTTTCCAACTTTCCCTGATGAATTTAAGGTGGGAGTAACTGAGGTTAACTCTAGCTGTTTATTAAATTAGCAAATGTTACTATCATCCAAAGTAAGCTAGTAACACTCTGCTCCAACAATAACTACTATGAAATAGATAAACTATTCATTCATCACATTAACTCTGTCTGCTTCCCATTTTCCTCCTCTTCTTTTTCTTCCCTGGGCAGCAGAGGGCTTTGGTCTTTTTGACATGATATATATATTTGAATTAGGCTACTGATGTTAATCGTATCACGTTTCACAGTCAGTGTCACTCACTAGAGTTCAGATAACTCGCCCATCCCCCACAATCAGGTAAGTCTAACTAAGAGCGGGGGTGGGGTGGCATGATTTGCGGGGGTGATGCTGCAGGCAACCCAGAAAATAGGCTATGTAGTTATGTTGTTGTGGGCTTTTTTGTAATATTTCAAAATAATAGTATTAAAATGGTATTAGTAAAAAGTAGTAAAAGTTAAAATTTTGATTTTTTTTCTTCCCTCATTTGGGGTGCCCCTATGGATGGACATTGCCCCTAGCATTCGCCTATACCGCCTATGCAACAGGCCAGCTCTGCTCAGCCTCCACACAGCGATGGACCATCCTGAAAAAACATGTGGACATCACTTTGAAGATGTGGACTGAGACAAGGTGGGAGAGTAAAGTTAACGAGTGTCGAGCCACTGAGGTATCAGGCAGCAGCGGTGAGAGAGGCACTGATTAAGGTGAGGGATCAAACCAAAGACCCTGTGATTAAGATTGGGGCCCAGTCCTTGTCAGAGGTGGTGCATCTGTACAGTGGTGTGGTATGACATCTTGAGCCAGATCCAACATGTGAACAAGCTGATGCAGGCTCCCAGTATGCATGTGGATGTTGCAGTCAGTCTTCTCAGAAAGACAGAGGGAGGTCTCAGCAACTACAGGGCAACAGGCTTCATGACTGCACAAACGTCAGCTAAGGATATTTGCGAGGGTATGAATGTAGAGACCGTTCTACAAAAAAAGGCTGAGGTCCACAAAGCGGCACTTTTCATACGAATCATTTGATGAGCCTTTGAGTGATGCCTTGAAGAAGCTTGAGGTGACATTTCTCCAATGTCGTTGTTGATGCTGCAACCTCAGCCCTTCAGGAAAGATTTTCCACATTGGAAAATGTGGGAGAGAAGTTGGGAGTGCTGTCAACCAAAGTCTCTCAAGTGAAGAGCTGACAGAACAATGTGAGGCCCTTAGTATGACACTGCACTATAAAGAATACTCAGACTTGGATGGCAGGGAGCTTGCACAGGAACTGAAGAACTTGCCTGACTTGCCATCGAAGACGATTGAGCTGCTTGAGCTGCTGATATTTATACATGAAAGGGAGCTCTCAGAAATTTATCCAAATTTGTGGACTGCTCTCAGAATGTGTCTTACTCTTCCAGTGACCGCAGCTGAAGCAGAGAGGAGCTTTTCAAAGCTGCAGCTAATCAAATCCTACCTGAGGTCCACCATGTCACAGGAATGCCTTAGTGGCCTTGCTGTCATCAGTATTAACCATGCAATTGCTGGTCAGATTTCCTATGTTAATTGATGTTAATTGATGACTTTGCATCGAGGAAGGCAAGAAAGGTCAGGATTTAGGCAGATGTTCAATTTAGTTTGTGTGTTTCGTGTTTGAAGTGCAATAGTGTAATAATCAGGTTCTCTTCTTTATAAGTGTGTTATTCTATTTGTGTATTGATGTGATATAGGATTTGTGCAATTTAGTTTTATTTGTGTGTTTTTGTTAGCAATAGGGTAATAGTGTAAAAAGAGTGGGGGCGGCAGTATAGCAGAGTGGCTAAGGAACAGGACTCGTGACCGCAAGGTTGCTGTTTCAATTGCCAGCTGGGGCACTGCTGTTGTACCCTTGGGCAAGGTACTTAACCCACAATTGCCTCAGTAAATATCCAGCTGTATAAATGGATAACATTGTAACTATGTAAGTCGCTCTGGGTAAGAGTGTTTGCTAGATGCTGATAATGTAATTTGATTATCTTTTTTATTTGTATTTATATACTACAATTTGTTTCTATTTGTCTTTGTTACTTCTTTTTGATATTTATGAGTCTTATTTTTGTATATATTTTTATATTTATATAGTTTTAAATGTTATGATTATTTATTTGTGTTGTTCCAAATGTCTGAATAAAAATTACAGTTAGTGCAGAATGGTGCTTTTTTTGGTTGGGGGGGGGGTTCGCCCAGGGCGCCGTACAGGCTAGAACCGCCACTGAAGGTGTCCAAATGCAAAAAGTGATATCATTACCATGTATCCATAACCATAAATCATAAATAATAATCCCCAAAACATAAATTAAACTTAAATGGCTGGGTGGATGTTCACATAGTGGTTTCAGTTTGCTCTAGGTATTGTTTTTGTCAAGTGCCTTTGTCTTATTCTTCCATATTGACTGGCATTCAGGCACTGAATTAAGCTGGGTTAATAATTGGTTTCTGTTCTGTGCCAGCTTTACTGGCCAGCTACAGTATGAGCCAGTCACCAGCTGGGTGCTAAAGCATCTCAGTTACTGGTTTGCAAGAATGCTGCAAAGGATGCCCTCATCAAAAAAGACCCCCATCATTGCTTATACAGCTGGAATGTCTTACCTTGGTCTCATGGGTGATGTCAACATGCCTGTGTCAGGACTGCGGCAAATCCTAAATGCTAAAAAAAGATAATAAAGCCTGGGTTTAATGTTTTTGTTTGTCCCACTGACCAACATGTGCTTTTGTTTTTCCCTGTGTTTTTTCAGCCCTGCCCTGCTCTCTGCCCTGTCTCCACCCACCCGAATACCTGACCTACTCCACCTTTTGCCTGGCCATGTCTTCACACCTTGGCATCCCATCTCCTTATTAGCCTTAAGCCTGTCTATATATTCCATGTTTGTTTCTTGTCTCATATGTGTGTGCAGTTCTTGAAGACTGCAGTTAGTGTTAGAAGCAGCACTTGGCATCATTTTCTCCATGTTCTGCCTGCCTACCTGTTTCGCTGATTTTTGCCTGTTTACCTGACTAAACTAAACTTTGGATCTGTTTTTGGTTTTGTTTGCTATGCTTTTGGAATACTGGAAATGTGACTCATCAGCTGTTTTTTACCTTGATTCCTGGACTGCAAAGTTTTGGTTTTATTAAACTCATTTGTGCATCCTGCATTCCTGTCTGCATAAATTAAGTCTATAGCACAAGTCCAACTGCCTGAGCAAATTTTGTAAGAGAGACAGCCTGTGGCATTTCATGCTATTTTCAAATCAAGGAGGTTGTGGTTCTTTAATATTAATAAAGATTTTCTCTTATTAGGTTTAATGGTGATAAAATTCTACATTTGTCTCCACTGACACAACATTTTCATGTGGATGCATGTTGAGAAAAGTTGCTTTGGCCATTTAGGTTCATATATGAAGAATATTTTTCATCTTTTGATTTGAGTGTTGAGAGCGGATCTTTTCTCCAAATACATTTTCTCCAAATACACATGCTTGCTTTGAATACAAGCTGAGCTCTACTACTCGGTTTCGGTCCTGGCCATGTCTTCAGGTGATGATGACAGAAGTCGAGCCCACTGCTTGCGCCAGACGTGGAACAAGACAGACGTTGGCTTGATTCCCCTGGGGCATAGGAATGAGTAGGTCAGCCAGGGGTTTGTCAATTGCATATCAACAGCCCCTACTGGTCGATCGGGCACCCAGAAGCGGGGCATTCAAAAAGGGGAAAAGAAGCCCCAGATCCACCCCAGCGTGTCTCCCGGGGGTCCAATTTATATCATAACTAAACTAAACCTTTGAATACAAATGTCAAATTTGGCACAATGTTACAGCTATAAGTGTGGAATACAACCAAATAGTCATAAACAACATCAGCTATTTTGTTAACTCTCTAGTGCCCCCCAAATGTCCCATGCACTGCAAAGGCATGAAAAATGTTTTGGATACAGGTAAAATTGTTATAAAATTCCCCAAAATACAACTCTTAGCCTTTTAAGATGTAACAGATTCTGATATTTATGAATTGAAACTATCTCAACATAAATTAAGTCTATAGCACCCCTTTTTGAAGTAGCCAACTATAACATCTGAATGTTCAAATTTTGTAAGAGAGAGAAGGTAAAGCTGTAAACTTATGCATGCCAATGAGACTATCTACAGACATATTTAAATCTAAGTCAAGGAGGTTGTGGTTCTGTAATATTACCAATGAACACATCTAAACTGCCCAATGGAATTCGTGCCTTCATTGGAATTTTCTCTCTTTGTTTTTTAATATTGTGCTTCAATTAAGACATGTTGATTTGAAGACTGATTATTAAAATCTTTGAGTTACTGATCTTTCCAACATCCATATAATCCAAACAAAACTGACTAATTTTAAATGAATAATAGACAAAAAAGAGCTGGTCTTAGTTTAATCTCTCACCAAACTTGCTAATGTTGTGATGGTACCCAATATTGGTTGCATTAGCTTACCCCTGCAAAAGTACCCCAAGGTTTCTTTTGAATAAAGCTAATAATATAATTATAATCAAAATGTGATATGTTTTTTTTCTCAGCTAAGGTATAATGTGTATTATCATGGCTAGGGCATTGTAACCTCTGATATATTTATGCTAACTCTGAATGGTAAAAACTAAGTAGGTATGAATGAATACATTGATTCATTACAATAATAAATCAATAGGTATGCAAGGGTAAGATCTTCACATGCAAATGTGAAAAGGGTGGTCTGGGGAGAAGTAGTGTCATCTCTGACATGAACAATGCTATGTCTGTATTTGAGCAGCTAATGCCCATGTGCTGTCATCAACACCAGGGATGCAAGGTCACCTTCTGTGCTGCTAATAGTTGAGCATGTGTAAAATGTCAAGTCAATCATTAGTGGTCAGGGGGCATCAGTGGTTTTGATACAGTATGGAATACATTATGGAAAAACATAACTTGATGAGTTTGTGGCACTCTGAGTTAGACAGAGCTGCTCATAACGATAGTTCAACATCAAAAGTTATCTCAGGTAATATTGACCCTAAGACAATAGGCGTTACTTTTTTGTGGCAGCTACACTGAAAATGATTTTTTTAAAAATTCCCCAAATTTCCATTTTTGGGGTCATTTTAGGAAGCCACATAGGAGGCCATGTACATAGATATAAGTAATGGTAACATGAAACATCCTCACTGAACTTTGAAAGAATCAGAGAAAGGAAGGTCCAAGTTAAATGTGATTGGATAACTATTAACAGCAGTTTTTCAGTTTAAAAAACTGTAACTTGTAAACCTGTAAGATTTATGGTGGGCACAACAGAAGTCTTGTATACAAGGATCTGTGCTCCTGGTAAACATACAGATTTTCTCACAGCTGGAGAAGCCTCTGTTGCTATTTCCAATATTCTGAAGTACAGGGAGCAGCAATCTATGCCTTAGGATAGGTGAAAATATCCAGACATATTTAATATTTTTTTATACAACTCAGTACTCTCATCTCAGTACTTAGGACAGTTGAAAGTAATGGGAGTTGTGTAATGACAGTTGTAATTGTATTCAGTTATAATTGATTGTATAAACCTACGCAATCAAGATATTCTAATTTTGCTATTTTAAATTAATATTCAGAAGTGTGTTGCCTTTTCATTTTGCTTTGATGTTGTGGGTTACCATGTCTAAATGAAAGTGGAAAAAATCTGACATAATGGATTTTCATTTCAGGCCTAAAGGCAATAAAAACAAGAAATGTTGAAAGGGTGTGTAAACTTTCTAGATCCACTGTAGGTATCTGTGTGTGTGTGTGTGTGTGTGTGTGTGTGTGTGTGTGTGTGTGTGTGTACTACTGCATGTGTATAGTGTTCATTAAGATCTTATTTTCCAGTGAAATAATCAACTATCACATGATTTTCAACTGAATGAAATAAAAGCTACATTTCAGTTTTTAGTCATTCATTTGTTTTTGAAATGTCTTTCCTGTATTGCTTGCCAACTCTGAAGGCAGCATCAAAAGAAATAAATGAGATGAATATCCCAATTCTGCTCTTGAATATGTATATACTTCAATTAATTTATGCATGCAATTGGATTCCACTTGCCTATGCAGTTTTCTTTTCATTAACTGATAAGTGTAATTTGCTCAACTCTTCAAACATGAAACACAACATATATAATCTGTCTGGTATTTACACAATCTTTTATTTTATTAAAGATAAACTAACATGACTCTCCTTGACTATGTTAGTGTCAGTATCCCTAAACAATTGTATCCTCTAAATTGCCTGTTTCCTTAGTTCCTTAGTTAATTTTCAATGGCTAAATAAAAATAGCTCTTATTGATTATTTTAATGTCACTTCACTTTACTTTCTAAATCCTCTCCCAAGTTATCCATATCCAATCCTTATCTAACCAACAATTTCCATTAGTCATCAGTTAGAAACATGATAAACAATGACATCTCAATGATATCTCAATACTTTTTATCATTAAAAATATTTAAAGCCAATGTGTTCTCTAATGGGTACACCATGAACAATTGCTTTGCCTATTGTTATGATTACAAACAAAGGACATTCCAGCTAGTACCATGATCCAAACAACCAAGAAACAATGTTTATAATGATATCCCCTGTTGCCTTAAGAGCTAGCATTAGCAGATGTGGTGGGAAAACCCCTTCCAGTCTGGGCCGAATAGACTGGGGGCTCCCTCCACACTTGTGCTGTAACAATTCTGAATTAAAATGTTAGAATGTTATAAAATAATCGCAGAAAATAAGTACAGAAAATAATCTTCAGAGTCTGATGCAATTGGTTTATTGTTGCAAAACACATTTTGTGGATGAAAAGGATTGAGCTGAGCTTCATGCTGGGTTTGACCCGTGTGTTTTCTCAAACGAGTTAAGTGAATCCATGTTGGTATTCCAGTCAGACGGGCTGCTGATGGGGTGGCGAGTGACACGGTGTGTGGTCCAGTCCAGTGAGGATCAAATGTTTTTTGGAAGGGCTTCACCAGGACCTGGTCTCCGGGTTGGACTGCAGGGCTTTCCTCCTGGTCTGTCCTTGGATCAGGTTTTGTCCTTGGGCCCTGTGGAGCACCCAGCACCCTGCAACAAAAGCTTACAATATTCCTTCTGCAATACACAAATCCCCGGGGGTCCTCATGGGTTGACCTGTTCACATTTCAAAGGGGGAGAGTGATTCAGGATTAGTGGGCCCTGCTCTTAGGGAAAGAAGTACGGTGGGTTAGTGTGAAATCCAGTCTCCACCTGTGGCTGCAAACAACTGTTTGGTTAGTTTAAGTTGCGGTTCGCACGTTCCACCAGACCTGAGCTTTGGGGATGAAAAGGGCAGTGAAACTTTTGCTTGATCCCTAGTGCTCAGCATACTGTTTTAATGGTTTTCCCTGTGAAGTGAGTATTGAAATTGGGCAAACGGTTGTGTTGGTCTGGGCTGCTGTCTCATTTTCGCCTTGATGGTTGGTCCAGGGTTGCACTGGGCGCATGTAATACACCTGTGAACATAGTCATTAATGTTAGTATTCAATCTTGGATGCCACCATGTTTGTTTCATCCGTGCGTGTGCCGCGTTCCATTATGTCCTACCAGATCTCTGCAATGTGTGTCCATATCTTTGGACGGAATAAATAAATCATCGACATATTGGAGCGTGCATGATCGGATTTCACGGGGTCTATTAATTACATCAGCTAATGCGCGGTGAAACAGGAGAGTTGTGGAAGCCTTGGCTATGTCGTATATTGTTTATTTTTAACCGTGAAAGCGAACCAAAATTGGCTATCCTCAGCAACGGGGATAGACCAAGAACCATTGCTTATATCTAAAGCCGAAAACACCGTGTGATCGCTAGGAACTGTGGAAAGGATGGTGTTAGGATCTGCCACTAGGGGTGTTAATTTGTCTGCATGCATATATGGTCCGGTAATCAACAGTAAGGCGCCATGAGCCATCAGGACTACTTCATTCTGACCGATCTTCCTTACCAGATGTGCAATCCTTTGCCCAATGTACGATGTTGTTACAAATTCTACAATAGGGCTTCTTCCTTCTAAAACAGTCTGCCTGTCTATGCCCTGGTTTCCCACAGATGCTACAAGGAGCTAACTCCTGTATAAGAACCATGTGGAGAGGCGATTTGTTTTAAGATTGTGACCTCAGACCTGATCTTGTGCCCCCCTTGTTCGAACCGCTATGATATTTGTTTAAGCATGCAGCCCACGAAATAAAGTCGCTACAGTCCTGCGGTAGACCTACCCGCAGTATCTCGGTATAAACTTATACTTCCCTCGAGTACATTCGTCAGGAAATCAAGGTTATCCTTACTTGGGTTGTCATCTGCATTGCCATATGTAGAGTAAAACTGTACTTCTCATCAATATACATATCAAAGGGTTCATCTTCACGTTGTTGATGGGTGAGATATAGTGAATATAGATTGAAACCTATACCTAGAGCTTTAGAAACTGCCTTACTACACTTTTCCACTGTTTCCTCAATTTTAAGCGTGGATGTGAAGCGAACTGAAGCCCAGGCAAAGTTATTAAACTCCCCGAACTTATTCCAAACAGCGCTTGGGCATTTTGCCTTCGTTAATACATAAATGTAAAAAGCATGTAAACCCCCCATCGTCATGTACTGTGTAATTTTTTTCCCAAAACGCCATGTTTGGGTCATCTCTTTTGAGATCGGGTAATTCCGAACCATGCTATGTAAGTCAGATGGACTTAGGGGTGAGTGTTTGATTTGTGTCACAATACTTGGCTGTCCCTCACTTCGATCCGGATTCGGAATCGAGTCTACCGCCATGGGGGCCATTGGGGCACTAGGTTTTGCAGATATACAATCCATAAACTGTGAATATGGGGGGAGCTTGTACAAATCATCCTGTGCCTTTGCTAACTGTCTGTCTTTACTTTCGAATTCATTGCGACACATCTGCAGCTCCTCCTCGTATTCTTTTATCTTGTGGGCTGTGCTCTCATATGCCATCACTACACACATTACTGCATATTTCTCCTTTCCTTACTATTCTTTTGTTGGGACCACCATCTACTCAATGCCTCATCTGAAATTACCCCGAAATTATTTTTGCTGGGGAATGGGGGGTTAGTTGTCTTCGCCTTCCCATATCTTTTCACCAGAGATTTTAGCGCCGCCACCCTTAAATCCTCGCTTAGCACCTCTTTCCCCATTATCATTCCAGCGGTTAGTAACCCTTCAGAGGTATGTAGATTAGCCATTATAAATCGTTTCACAGCTACTACAAAGTAGACTCTCCTACTTAAAATACTTGTCAATAGTTACGTCCCTGTGTGTAAGATGGTTGATCTAAGGAAGGGGAATATGTGCTTTTGTATTTCACCGTATAGGGGTCAAACCTGTGTGTTTTACCTCGTTTATTTATTAATTTTATTGTTACTCCCTTATATCGGGCTCATAGGCTATAACTCCCTTATTTCGGGCTCATAAATAAAACTCCCTTATTTCGGGCTCATAAATATAAGAATATTTAGGGGCTCATGTTGTCCACGGTCCTTATGCTATTGGACCGGAACCTCGACAAGTTTATGTATTATAATTCTATTATATTATGTAAGTTATATGTTCTATCGATTATATTGTGTACACTTTATATAACAAACATATCACGTAGGCCTAACACAACAATACAATAGCTATTCTGTAGACATTCACGCACTTTAGCTCCTGCACATAAAGCTTCCAGACACAAAACACCAATTGAGCTCAGGACAAAACAACATTTACTGCACTTTCACACATTCACCCGTGGCATGAATCTGCCAAACAAAACGGACGCTCCCTCGTCCCGTGGGTCCTACGTGACCCGACACACACCTGTGTCAAAATCCCGACACAAAACGGATGCTCTCTCGTCCTGTGGGTCCTTCATGACCCGACACGCAGCCGTGACTTAACTGAACTCGCAGACGAGACTCAACAATTTGACGCTCCCGCGCCCAGGGTCCTTCGTGACCCGACACGCAGCCTTGACTTAACCAAACTCGCAGACAATACTCGGCAATTTGACGCACCCACGTCCAGGGTCCTTCATGACCCGACACTCAGCCATGACTTAACCGAACTCGCAGATGAGACTCGGCAATTTGACGCTCCCGCGTCCAGGGTCCTTCGTGACCCGACACACAGCCGTGACTTAACCGAACTCGCAGACGAGACTCGGCAATTTGACGCACCCGCGTCCAGTGCACTGCTCAGTTGTCCAGTGGTTCGATCACACACCGTCTCCTTTAGACCAGAAGTGTATGGATTCTAACCCCGTCAACTTTACGAAGCTTCACTTAACACAGCTAGCACTAGCACATTAAAGACAAAATTATCGTCAGTAGTTACAACACAGTCCTGCCCACGTAACTCTTTCTAAACAAAATACAGAACAGGAGTCACTCCCAAATTGCGCCAAGGAAAATCAACGCCTAATGAGGATGGTAAGTTTTGTTTAAGAAAAGATACTCACCCTCTTGTTGATTCTCGTTGGTCCAAGTGGAAGATATTTCCTGTCCCTTTGTGGTCGCCAAAATTGTTAGGATATTTTGCCCTTCTCCGTGGAACTCAATGCAGGACGATGAAGAACACGCTGACGACTTCTCATAAGAGAATTGATGTTTATTTCAATGCGCAAGGGAGAGACAATCTCAGCACATTCGGACTGTCTGTACCGAGAGAATCTCTAAAGAATCAGGTTGTGTGGTGTGTTGATATACATTCCATGGTCATACATATCAAAGGATTGAGTTGAGTGGTGGGCCGGAGACAAATGGTCTTGTGCCACAGGAACCCTGGCACAGCCATTCAGCAAGGATGTGTGACATCCTTGCTGCAGACACTACAGAGGTGTTGTATAGACAAATTACAGACATATATATACATGATACTAAATAAAACTGGGAACCTATCAACATGTAATTCCATTCTAATTGGATAAAGCTACTGCCAGTCAACAGGCTAACATGATCCCTGTGATATGGACTACATATCCCTGATCCACCCCTCTGTGCTGTGTATCACCAGTGAGTTATTTTATATTCTTTGGTATCGCATAAACCTCAATGACACGCTGTTGCACTGACCATCTTACTCCTCTCAGCCTTGTCATTCAGTAGGAAAAAAACAGGTAAATCCTTTCCCAAACAGTTACCCATATTCCATCCTTACCTAAGATCCAATTTCCATTAGTCATCAAATGGAAACTGTTGGAAAGACCGGACCTGCTTTTTTGTTGTAGGCCTCTCTGAAGACTTGATTGCCTCCACCTTCCCCACCTGAGGGCGGATTACTCCATGGCCTAGCACAAAAACTAAATGCTGGGTCTCTCCCTTAGCTAAGGCACACATCTCTGGGTGGATGCTCAAACTTGCCTCTTTTATCCTGGACAGCACTTACTGCAGATGGGTCAGGTGTTCATCCAAGGTACGACTGTAAATGACGATGTCATCTAGGTATGCCGCAGTGAACTCTTCCGTCCCCATCAGGACCTGGTCCATCATTCTTTGGAAGGTTGCGGGTGCTCCATGTAGCCCGAAAGGCAAAACCGTTAATTGGAAGTGGCCAAAGGGTGTCCTGAAAGCTGTCAGGTCCCTGCTGTCCACTGTCAGTGGCACCTGCCAATAACCTTTACAGAGGTCCAAGGTTGACAGGAAATTTGCTTTCCCCAGCCCTTTTCCCCAGCCCTCCCCAGCAAGTTTGACCCTTTATAGGGTAAGGGTCAAACTTGCTTACACTATTCAACTTCTGAAAGTCCAAACAGAAACGTAGGCTGCCATCCTTCTTGGGAACCAGAATGACTGGGCTGCTCCACTCACTTATAGATGGTTCTATCACCCCCAGTTCCTGCATTGATTGCAGCTCTTCCTTCAGCACAGGGAGAAGATGCTCTGGCACCGTGTAGACTGCCTGGCACACCGGCTGGACATCCTTCAACATGATGCGGTGTCTACCAGCTGCGTTCTTCCTGGCCTTTCGCTAAACAGCTGGCTTGGTAAACTCTGCAGAAGCTGTTGTCGCCTCTCTGGAGACAGATGCTCCAAGTCCAGTCCACCACTCTGCTGTCCAACGGGAAAGTACTGCTCAGCAGCTTCCTCCTTGTCTTCAACTGCTCTGATGTAAAGGGCCTGCTCAGACATTCCTTGCCGAGCAGTCCACTTCTTTAGCATGATGACATGAAATGTCCGTAAAGGCCTCTTCCGTTCTGGCATGCAGACTTCATATGTTATTGGACCCATCTTCCTGGTGACTTGATACGGCCCCTGCCACTTTGCCACCAGTTTGTTCTAAGAAGTTGGTAAAAGCAACAGGACCTCGTCGCCTGGTTCAAATGTTCTTGTTCTGGCCATTTAGTCATACCAGCATTTCTGCTCTGCCAGGGACTTGCTCATGTTCTCCCGTGCCAGTTCAGTAGCCTTCGCAAGACGTTCTCTCATTTTCAGGACAAAGGAGATGACATTCATCTTTGATGGTTAATCTTTTCCCTCCCAGCTCTTCCTCAGGACATCTAGGGGACCGCAAACCTGGTGAGCATAGATCAACTCAAAAGGAGAATCCTGTTGAGGCTTGGGGCACTTCACAGTATAGGAACAGAAGAAAAGGCAGCCACTTGTCCCAGTCTTTTCCGGTCCCAGAGACAAATTTCTGCAGCATAGCCTTCCAAGTTTGGTTAAAGCGCTCAACTAAACCATCAGTCTGAGGGTGGTAAGGGGTAATTTATAACCTCTTAATCCCTAACAACTGGTAGACACGGAGTAGTGTACGGCTCATAAAGTTTGGGCCTTGGTCAGTTATGACTTCCTTTGGAATCCCCACCCCATTGAAAAGCTGCAACAATGCCATAGCTATTTGCTTAGCAGTCACCTCTCTAAGGGGGAAAGCCTCTGGGTATCTGGTGGCATAGTCACAAACTACCAAGATGAATCTGTTTCCCGACTGACTTCTCTCCATGGGACCCACTATATCTACCCCAGTCTGCTCGCGTGTCAATGATTAGTAAAGGAATCAGCGGCGCATGAGCTATACACTTGCCTCCTGTCAGCTGGCACTCAGGACAAGATTTGCAGTATTCCTTTATGTCTTGATACATTTTTGGCCAATAGAATCTCCTGGCAATTCTCATTAAGGTTTTCATGTATGCTAAGTGCCCTGCCCAGGGTAAGGTGTGTGCAAGCTCTAGCACCCGCCCTCTGCATTTTTTTGGCAATACCAACTGTTGACCTTCCTCACTGATCCTGTATAGCAGGCCCCTCTCCATAATAAAGCTCTCCTTATGGAGGACTGAATCTGCTTCACCCGTCTCTTCCACTTTGCTAAAACAGTCAGCTAGAGTTGGGTCTTCCCTTTGCATTTGAGCTAGATCACTCGGAATAATTACTTCACCTTCCTCAATCTCAGGCATCCCCTCATCCGAATCTGCCTGCTCAACTGGCCCCGCTATTAAGTTCCCCACAGTCTGTCTTCGCCTCTCACATCTCTCCTCCTGTGTCACATGTGGTTCCCCCTCTACCTCCTCCCCGCTAAAGGGCATCTCAAGAAGGATGTCTGCCTCCTCTGCCTCTGTCACTGGCTTAGTTTCCTGTACTTAAGCCTTGGCCCTTGTGACTACCCCGGACCAAGCAGTACCTTTGCCTAAAAGTACAGGGTAAGGCAACTTTGGGGCTACTCCTACATTCATCAAGAATACCTGGTTACACACCTCGATGTACACCTCTGCAGTAGGTAGAACACTGGGGTCTCCATGAACACAGTAAATGGTCGCACTTTCATTATCTCTCTCAGGGCCACATCAGACCTTATCAGACTACATGAGCAACCTGTATCTACCAGGGCCTGTAGAGGTTGACCATTTAACAACACTGTCACTACTGTTTCACTCTGCTGCTCCACACAGTCTGTTGGAGCTAATCTGGGAACATAACAAACAAGTGGTTGCTGGCTTTCTTAAAAGGCAATTAGGGCAAGTATGACCTGGCTTTCCACAATGGTAGCATAAAACAACCCCCTGGTCCATCACTTCCCCTTTTACTGGCAGAGGCCTTGTCGCTACTGGTTTAGGAAGCCTACCCTGACGGCTAGGGACTACACCAGAACCACCACCTCTACCCCATCCCTCAGACTTACTCATAGCTGGCGCAGTGCTCCAGCAAAGCGGTAGGTACCGGGCACCTTGCGAGCTGCTATGAAAGTCTCTACCAGCTTGGCTGCTTCAGCCGCTGTCTTTGGGTCATGTTTCTTCACCCATGTTTTCACCTCTGGATAGAGGACTCTCAGGTATTGCTCCAGCACTAATGTCTCCATAAGCTTCCTTGTCAAAGCTGTCACACTTGACCCACTTACAGAACAAGTCCTTGAGTCAGGTGTACAGCTCTTGTGGAGTTTCATCAGCAGGCGTTTCCATGTTTCAGAACCGCTGCCGATACGTTTCAGAATTGATTTCGTATTTCTTGAGTACTGCCTCTTTCACTGTGTCATAGTCCTTTGTGCTATTGGGGCTCAGCGCCACAAAGGCACTCCAGGCTTTGCCAGTCAGTAGTGGAATTAAGCAAACTGCCCATTCCTCTTTTGGCCACTGGTTGATAACTGCCAGCCTCTCAAAAGTCATTAAAAAATGTTCAATATCATCACAGCCCTCTAACTTAGCCAGCCTTGGCTCCTTGATCAACCCTCCTCTGGACAATGGCACAGCACTGGTTTCTTTGGCCCTTGTCTGCTCCACGTCCAGCTGCAGTTGGTTGATCTGATGACTGAGAACCTTGTACTTTTGTTCCTGTCACACTGCCTTTCTCTCTTGCCACTCATCTCTCTCCCTCTGGAAAGGGATGAAGGTCTCAAACATCTTGGCAAGCTGCGCCAGGGCCTGGTCGCTTCCTACTGGTGCGGCCGCTGGTTGCCCTGACTCCTCTGCTGGGCCCCCTGTAGCTCCTTCATTTGTGCCGTCATCTGGCTCCTCCACTGCTTGGTCTCTCCTTCGACCCGGCATCTTTGCTCCACCTGACGCTTGAGCCGATGAATCCCTCTCTGACACCAAATGTTGCAATGCCGGCGGTTGGCCTAATAAAAGTGTCAGAGGGACGAGGATGTTCCAAACCCAGTGGTTCATTTACAGGTGACCCTATTAGCAATGTAAGATATTTACAGTGCAACATCTACCTGAACTAACAAACAACAAAAACTTGGCAAAGCAAAAAAAAAAAAAAAAAAACAAGAAAAGAAAGAAAAATTATACTAGAATTTGCTTGTGCTAGTAGGCTATGCCCCAACTGGGCCCTATAGCACACCCTAGGAGAGTTAGCGTACCTTCACCTTCTGGAAAAGACACCCGAGGGTGCTCTACCCAGCCCTCGCCCTGGGATACAGCAAACACTCAGACACATTGCGTTCCATGATTTACAATTTCCTATTACTTCACAAAAAGACAACTGCTAATCGAGAGTAAAATTATTTCCAGCATACAATAAGGGGTACTGTAATACACTTAAAACAACCATAGAAGCTGTATATTCACATATATTCCCCACGCTATTTAATGTTTGGTTTGCCCTGGGCGAAACCCCATCTTTTAAAGTGCATGGTTTCACCCGCGCCCCCCTTTTACAACAACACCATGGCGAACCAGTGCGTAAGTACTTTTTTTGTTTCCCCTCTTATTCACTAATTACAATTACCAAAAAGAATCAACGATTACTTCTCCCACCTGTGAAACATTTAAAAATAAACAACATTCCTTTCACACACATTACTCTTTGATTTTAAGGAGTTTTTTTTTTTTTAACTGTTTTGATTCGCCGGTAGGTCTCCCCGGCATCTCTACACTGTAGTTGCGTTAATTCGCATTTCAACTTTTAAAGTTCGTATCTACATTTCTTTGCATAACTACCACCTATTCCACAGCTCTTTTCAATCATCCACCTACAACTAAGCATTTTTATTTTTAAAATCGCAAATCCTTCTGATGTTCCGCCGGCACAGGGAATTTACAAGTTCACAAAAATGTCTTTAGTGAGGTGAAATGGAATCGATGGCGTCTTTCACAAACGGCACGGCGTTCAGTCCGTGACAGAAACATCATAAACAATGACATCTTTTGTTATGATCACAAATATACACAATATTTATCTCTGGTGGGATCACAATGAACTATTACCTTGCACATTTTTATCATTACAAAGAAAATTCCAGCTAAAAATGATCCAAGGAGCCAGAAAAAATGATCATAATGACATCCCCCCTTGCCTTAAGAGCTAGCACTAGCGGAGGTCACATGAACATCAGACTGTGTGTGAGTGAGAGAGAATGAGAGCAAGTTAAATACTGGAACTCCATTTGAAGCACAGCATGTATGTGTGTTCATCTGTGCTTGTATGTCTGTGCATATGTACATTTTCATATGTGAGAGAGACAGAGGGAGGAGGAGATGGAAGAGACAAAGATAGAGAGAAAATGGCCTCAGATTCTTTACTATGCTTTATAGTAGCTATTAATCATTTATTAACACTTCAATTTGTCTGTTAATTATTTTATAACTGCTGGGTCAAAAAAGACTTGAAAGACAATCTTTGTACCCTGATGGTGTACAGTTCTTATAAAATATAAAAAGAGCAATGTTTCACTTTTTTCTAATGGTAGGGTCACTCCAGGAAAAGTCATCGAATTTCATGTTGGAAAAAAATTTGAGGGTTTTCTGTGCTGTTAAACTTAGAAACAGGTCATTTTTGAACCATAAGACAACACAAGGATTAACAAAGTTGACTTCATAGGCTCCTGCTATCGTTGCACAGAGCCAAAAACAACATACAAAGAACTGAACAATGAACCACAAGCAAATGGCTTCCTGTCTGCTACACAGCAGCCAGCAGCCACGGCTTTCCGGAATAGCCTTTGATTTCAGAAGAATAAGCCCACAATATTAACAAAAATGAGGAAGGTATGACTGGCTGATAAAAGACTGCACTGTTTCGATTTGAACATCTTCTGTGTGCAGCTCCTGGAGAAAAGAGACATCCTTTCAGGAAGCAAAGGTAAATGAAGTGTATTGAAGTTTCCATGTTTAAATATTAAAGTATTAAAAACAGCAAATTTTACTGCTTTTAAAACATGTAAATGGGCTATTAAGTAGCAATTAATTAGTAACTACTGTTAATTAGTAGCCCAATTATCCAAAAACGATTTCCCCTGGTGCATAATGCAAGCAATTTAATGCATAAGATACCTGATGATCATAAGTATTCTAAACATGATGGAGAATTTCGCTTTTGGATTTGATGACAAAACCTGACAAGGGGCTGAAATGATGCTTGATGAGCCTGAAGTTGGCTTCTTATTTGCAGCTTCTTATTCAGATGCCTTTTATGTATTTAGGAGCATATTTTCATTGAAACTTGCACAATATGAGGATTTTTAGCAGTTTAACTAGCAATATAAAACCAATTTGAAAAAAATGTTGATACGTGACGGATAGGTTGTTGTGGATGTTTTCATACAGATCGGATCAGCGCAGATGCTAATGTGACAATGGTAGTCAAGCTAGCAATTTCAATGCGTGTTAAGTGGTTAATTCATGTCAGGTCTGTTTATCAACTCCACTTCAGGGACACCTGTATTGTCTACCGGAGGCTGTATGGTTGTATTTTGCTTTGCCCAAAATGATATTACCTTTATAAATGGATATCATTGTTTAAACATATGACTTTTTCAAGTGTCAAAGTCATTTGAATGCGTCTAAGAGGTTAATTCATTTCAACCCACTCATTTATCAATTCCCACCTGAAGAACCTTATAGCATCGTATAAGGGCATTTATTTTTTTCTGGCCCACAATGATTTTACCTGTCTAAATGAGTAGTAAATTTGGCATATGTTTTTTTTTCTAGTCACACTGGCATATTCCATAATGATTTAAGGTAACCAATTAACCACTTACACGAATTGTAACGGCTAGCTTGCCTACCATTGTCAAATTGGCATCTGCGCATAACTGTTCTACGCGAACACATCTACGACAGCCTGTCCATCCCACATCAATACAATTTATTTTCAAATCGATTGTTTGTATTTTTCTATGCAACAGCCACTTTCGATTGATTTATCACAGAAAACCAAGCATGTGTATCAGAAGCAAACTGAATAAGACGTTGTGAGTAAGAAGCCATCTTCTGCCTTGTGTAGTTCTACTGCTTTGCAATAAACTGTTTATCAATAAAAGGCTCGAATCAATGCTTAAAATAACGGTCAGCTCTAGAGGCACTTGTGGTGTTTCTGGGTGAGAAGGGCTGTTTTATTGTCACTTCTATTTGTGTTGCTATTTGGCGTTTGAACATAGTATAGATAGACAAATCTAGCGAAATGTTGAAGGTAGGCATTACGTTTCGGTTGCTCTTTTCTATACGCATATAGTGAGTTTTATGTCTTTATGCATATACCGGTAGTATGTTTTACATTGTATTTACATTTACATAATTTAAAAACGTGTATTCATTCGCTTAGATCCTTTGTTCCTGTTTTTAAAGGTTGTGTTATATATATTTGATTTAAATGGTGATTTTATTGACTAAATTGAGGCTTCATATGTAGATTAGGGCTGTCGACCGATTAAAAAAAAAAATTAATTGCAGAATGTGCTGTGATTAATCGCGCTTTTTCTTCTTCTTAAGACTGAAGCTTGTAATAATGGATATTTATTTAAATGTAAAGTCGCAGAATTAATGTAGAATCAACACAAAGGAAGAATATTTAAATTCAGATGCTATTGTTTAATAGAATCTTTCCCCAGTAATGACACATTGTTTGAGAAATCTTTCCAACTAGGGGCCATATGTATCAGTCTTTGTGTACAACATGCCGTAGGACCATGTGTACGCACAATCCCATGATTTGTGTACGGAGGTTTTTCGTCAGAGTTATCAAACACCACGTACGCCTAATTGTCTTCATAAATCTGAGCGTAAATCAAATTAGCGTGAGATTATGTGCACATGAACGCGCTTAA
The DNA here is from genome assembly GCA_019176425.1 of Megalops atlanticus. Lineage (NCBI taxonomy): Eukaryota > Metazoa > Chordata > Actinopteri > Elopiformes > Megalopidae > Megalops > Megalops atlanticus. Next base: position 16,641,041 of record CM032875.1, on the reverse strand, counting down.
CGTCCACTCCCACAATTGTTCTCATATGGACCGAGACACGCCTTTAATTCGTCGTATTAGCGTATGAAAGATCCCAGGTGAATCTGAGTGAAATGCACAGATTGATGTTGGGGATCAATGGCAGGACGTAAGAAAAGAAATTATTCGGACACGGAGATAGAGGTGATGGTTGATGAGGTGGAGAGAAAAATGTCCTTTTTGGAGGCCAGACTAGCAGCATTTCAAATCGACGAAAAAATGTGGAGTGGCTCAAAGTGGTGACTGCTATGACTACAATTTCACCAGAGGTGCGTATAGTGGAGGAGGTTAAGAAGAAGTGGTCGGATTTTAAAAAAGAGACCAAAAAACGAATAAGCGCACACAGGACCAGTGTGTCCGCACCTAGCGCCAAGAGGGGGCTTTGCCCCCTCAGTTGTATTTTCTGCCCCCAATTTAAATTTTATGTACCCTATAGAAAAATAGCAAAAACAACAAAAATGTTGGAAATGTTGAAATTCTCATTGGAAACGACACAGCGAGGTGAAGTTTTGGTCAACGAGAGAGAGGGAAAGAGAGGGAGTGAGAGAGCTGCATGGCATGAGCAGAAAGACAGATAAAACGATCTGATCATCTTTGTTTTTTTTAACTTAATGACCCTGATGCTGTTGGCTATTGGGTCATTCCATGTCAAATCAGACAGAATCCAGGAAAGTGGTTGCAGCAATGTCTCAGATGTTGTTCAAAGTTTGTCTATATAATGTTTGGGTCCCAAAACTAAGGCCTGTAATTTTTTTTTTTTTTTCAATTCCAATGTTTTTACATTTTCTTGGCCCTTTATACTTTTTACACTCTCAAAACGCCTTATGTGGGAAGCCATATTTGGGCATTAATATCTTGAAAAGTGTTATTCCTAGCCTCACCCAACTTTGTAGGATGGAAGACAAACATGTTCTCAGTATGACTGAACCATTAAAAGTTTGTACTGCATGCCTATTGATTTTCAATAAGGCCCTAGATTTGAAAAAAAGTGCAAAATTCCTAAACGAGAGTGATATTGACGGTATTATAAACTCATTTTTTTGCATCCATATGGTATCAATCATTATTTTTTTCTTCAAATACAATCTTTTATTAATTTTGTGCCAATATTTGAAGTCTCTACCACTAATGGACATGAAGATATTAAGAATAAAACAAAGCGTGGTAGCATTTGTTGGTCATTTTCATAGGACCAAAATGGTATGTGGGGTAGCTAGCAGGAACTTGACACAAGACTACACAAGGCTATTGCATGGTTGAATCAATGAATTTCATTAAACCTACCACCAGACCAATTTTAGGTGGTGACCTGGAAATCTGCCCCAAATGTTCCCATTTCATATTATGGCCATGACACACAAAACATGGAAGGTAATTGTTCGTATCTAGTCAAAACGCCACTATATTGCCACCCGCAGGATGAAAAAAATGCAGAAATAGGCAGAGCAGGACGATAATCTACTGTTTTACTATATAAAAAGATTTGCCACCTCACCATTTTTAACTGCCCCCTCAGGCACTTCATCCTGGTGCCAGGCCTGGCGTGATAACGCTCATCAATGATTGACACAAGACCCGTTTACTTGCATCACCGTTAGTTCCTCTTGGTGTCGCTAATCTGCAAATTACAAATTTTATGCGTACGCCACCTTGACCCCATGCACAGAGGTACGCCTGTTTTCCCGGGAAGTATCTTTTCATAAATACCGTTTTATGTGTACAAAAGTGCTCAGCACGATTTTAGTGCGTACACACCGTTGATATACGTGGCTCTAGGTGTGAGAAACGTGGCTTTAGATGACTCATGGTCCCAAATGTGTTTGTTGTGTGCATGACATTTTATTTAAAAAGGTACTATAAAATATGCAAAAATATTTTACTGCTCTTGCAGTAGAGCATTCTGTGTGTGGATATTCTAAACAAAAATGCACAATTCTGCTATTGTCCTCAAAGAGAGAAAACACATCAGCTTCATGTTTGGACAATATCTAAACCGCATGCCTTTGTAATATCTATTGGATTTCTTGTGTGTGCTTTGTGACACATTCAACTCACAAAATGCAAAACCAAATGTAAATTAAAATGTAATTATTTCAACCTGCACGTTGATGCTGCTCATTCCCGTGTGCATTTTGTGAGACTTCACGGAAATGGTAAAATATAATCCGCTGTCCTGATCTCCGTGGGGAGTTCATTCCAACACTGACAACAGTACAGACAGAGATCGTGTCGTAGAGGAGTGACGGGACAGGACACTCAGTTGCCTTGTAGATGCAGAGCGCATCGATCTTGACGGAACAAAGGGTTTGAAGGCTGATCGTAGGTATGAGGGGGCTGTCCCATTTACTGTCCTATATGTCAACACCAAGGTTTTGAAATTGATGCAAGGGATTATACAAAACTTTTTAACAACAGACAACAGACTGTAGATACATTCATCAATTCAACATAGAACTGTGATAAAGAATACTGACGTAACAGCATAACACCATTTACCGGTCTTTCAATAAACAATTATTCAATTCAATTCAATTCAATTCAATTTTATTTGTATAGCGCTTTTTACAACACAAGTTGTCACAAAGCAGCTTTACATTGTTCCCAGGCCTCAGACCCCCTGTTATATGATGGTAAAGTACTTATATAGTACTTTACAAATATATTGTTTGTTTACCATCACAATAATGTTTCTTAACATGTAACAATGTAGGTAACAGCTATTCAGGATGTTACTGTACCTGAAACATATGAGAGTATACGTACATCACTTTGCTGGGGCTGAGAAGTGACTTCAATTTCTTAAAGAAGCCGAGCCCATGGCACACCTATAGATTCTCTCTAAACAGAATAGTGACTGCGCTGTCTTGGGGACCTCAGTCGAATTGCACATTAAAACTACATTGTTGTACAATTTAACTCGGCATGTTAAAAATAAACAAAATAGGTTTTTTTCCAATACTCATCTGACTTTCACAACCTGCTATGCTTTTCATGGTCAGAGTTGGTGTGTACAATCTTAGCAAAAATGATAAAATGGCTGTGGTATTTAATGTAGCATTTCACTAGTTTGCATTGACAGCTGGTTCAAAGTTAGCGCGACTAGTAAATCAATGCACTGTTACTTAGCTATATACAGTTCCACTGTGAGGAATTTCTCCTTTTTCCGCACCTCTGTACTGTCATATTCAGTTTAGTGGACCGTGCCAAAACACAAAGTCTTAAGGAAAGAGAAAGTAGGACTATTGATGTGGATGGTATTATTGTAATGAACCCTTCTTCTGGCTCAGAACGGAGAGGGCAAATACTACATTGCGCAAAGTGTAACATGTAAACTGCCATCACCTTTGAAGCGGTGAGGTCCGGGACCGAAATTCGAGATTACACAAAGGAAAAAAAAAAAAAGAGAGAATTAAGTATTTATAGCACAATTCATGATGTGGCACTAGGCTGCCATGTGACACACCACTATTACAACCCACAATGCACAAAAAGGGAAATACAGTACACACAGGTGAATTAGATTACAACAAAGGCAAACTCACTGTATATGTACGTATATGTACACACTGTATACAAAGCTAGTGGTATCTTATACTGGAGCACACCCAGGAAGTACACTTAAGCTCCCATACAATAGTGAATGAATTACATCTACCTATCACTTTTTTTTTAGCTGGGCCATCTCAGTTAAGTTCAACAACCCAAATCTCACTACATATCCACACTTCCCCATGCGTTCTTGACTCTGCATTTTAAATCCACACAGATCGCTTAGACATAGATGACGGCGCTCATTGTCCATAATCAAATATTGCTGCAACCTATGTGCACAGAGGGTAGCAGCAGTTAAAAAAATGCACACATAACTCTGACATTACAGACTTTAAAAGAACATTATGTTAAACAATCTACCCAGCAACAACAGGTTTTTTAACATAATATAATTAAATAATTTAACAGCATTGCCTGACCTGAACCAAGTTATTGTGTCAAAGCTTTCACTTCTTTGCAATCACGCGCAGTTGCATGTAAAACATGTCGTTACATACAGTAGGCTACTCCTGCGCAAGCTAGCCATCTCTTCAAATGAAAGGCTTCGAATGAAAGAGAGAGTCCCTAGAATATCATCCAGTATCACTCAGTAATGTTTAACAGAACTCTTTTACTTTGAATAGTTTGCACAGTCCATTAATCGACAGATTGGTTGCATCCTTTGTAAATTCTGATCAGAGTTATAAATTGTTGCATGAATGATTCTGTGGTGAGGCCATGTGGAATAAGACCTCTGTAAGTCCTTGAGATTAGATCTGCAGTAACAGACGTGACAAACTGTCTTTGTCATGTGAAACACAACACATACACAAACTTATTGTCTTGTTCCCAAATTTATGGTGTATAAGAGTGTGATAGGTGTATGTATTTTGCAGCTTTGTCCAATAATATTGTAGCAAACATCCTAACACTTAAACATAATTAATTAATAATGTAATTACTTAGTTAATTTCTTAATTAATTACCAACAGGACATGAAGTTCACAAATTGATCAGTTGATTAAAAGGAAGTGTGCACAATTGGGCTACTGTGTCACTGTAGCCCAGGCCAGAAGCCTGGGATTTTTATGTAACAAGCTAACCAGTCAAAAGTGTAACACTGCAAAGAATAATACAAAAAGAGAGCAAACAAATCCCTTCTTAGCCTGGTTAAACTGACCTGCAAGCCCTTCCCCAGTGTCCCCTTTGAACTACCAACAACAAGGAGAGCTGCCTGAGACCATCATTCTAGGCATTCCTGTGTTTCGCAGACATTAGAATGAATGGCAGGTGGGACCTGTGGAACTGCTTCATTAAAGCACAGAGCATGAATCCTGCCAGACAGCACCCCATGCATTCACAGTATGGACTAAGGTCCAAGCAGACTATTGCAGTATGGGGGTCTGGTCTGTTACCAGTTTTTCCACATGTAAAACTATCCCTTCAAATATTAAAAAAAGTTTTGTATTCTCTGTTCAGTCTTATAGATGAAATGGATGCTGTAGATTAGTTCTCATTCTCAACATTTGTGTTTTGGCCTGTTACAATGTTTTACTTACTGGAATAATTGCGTACTCTACATCTTTTGACAAAAATCTGTATTTTGGATTTTGATTTGTAATTGAATGTATATATATTACATTACATACATATACCTTACATACACACTATATGTGTGTGTGTGTGTGTGTGTGTGTGTGTGCATGTGTATCTCGGTTCCAGAGCTGCTATATTTTCATGTAGTCTGCTTTCATGATTAAAGTAGCTTTGTGAATTTCAGACATTAGCTGTACTTATTAAATATCCACTCTGCACATGCATTTTATCTAATTAAATTCAGTGTTTTCTAGTTAAATCTTTGTGTTTTTGAAGTGTGCATCACTCGTATGAGCATCTTTTGTTGTTTACTGCGTCAAAAATACTAGTGCACTCTGAGTAACTGCTAGCCCTAACTGCATTGGTATCACGTTTTCCATTATCAACAACAACATATTTTTGCACTAAGGCAATTTGGCCCTTTCTGTTATTATGACAACTTTTGTTTAAGTTTTCTTATCAAATCCTGATTGTGAGCCTTGAATCGTGAACATTGTGTACACTTGCATGTCATATAATAAGCCTTTATGGGGTTTAAACAAAAATGTTTTAATCACTTTTTTTCTAGGGGTTACAAGCACTGCAGATGCCATGTCTTCTCTGAGGATTGCACTAGTTGGGAAGACAGGGGCTGGGAAGAGTACGACGGGAAACATAATCCTTGGCAAAACAGATTTAAAACAGCCTTTAGTTTCAGAGCAGCAACGGCTCAATTCCAGAGAGCAGAAAATGTTGTTTTTGGAAGAAAACTCACAGTGGTTGACACACCTGGCCTGTTTGATGTTAATGTTTCTGAAGAGGATGCAAAAACGATGATTTCAGAATGTTTGTCTTTGTGTACCCCAGGACCACATGTATTCCTGCTGGTAGTAAAATTGGGCAGGTTCACAAAGGAGGAGAAACAAGTAGTAGAAATATTCCAAGAACTATTTGGGGAAGCTGCTGTTGAGCGCACCATGATCCTCTTTACTGGTGGCGATCAGCTGCAGAACCCCAGTCAGCTAGAGACATTAATTAAGGACTATAAAGACATGGATGAACTTCTTAACAAATTTGGAAGGAGGTATCATGTTTTCAATAACAAAACAAATGATCGTGATCAAGTCAGGCAACTGCTTACCAAGATAGATCAAATGATAGATAAAAGTGGAACCTGTTACACTTGTGACATGTTGCAAGTGGCAAAAGATGAACAGAAGAAGATGACAAGAGAGAAGAAGAGGAAAGAAGAACTCAGACAAGGTTGATTTTTTTTTTTCCATTTTACATGATGATTTCAGGTCCAACGAACATTAAGTGTCCATAATCATGCAACATACTGACACTATTTATCTACTCAGTTACAAAGGATAAAATTTAGCCAAACTCACAGCTAGCTGCCATCTAGTTAACCATAATAGAAACAGGCAGTTGGCCTATGTGTAAACCTGCATTGAATGCCACATATAAAAGGTTTACATGCACAAACAACCCATCTGTGTGCCAGTCAACTCATGCTAAACTATCACACCTAATCCTGCTTAAATGCACAAACAAAACCATGCAGCAAACAATGGGAACCAAGGCAAGTTCCTAGGGAATTTCACCATGTCCTTGTTACAGCATGCTTATATAAAAAAGTAAGGTGGAGACACACCTATCTGGCAAACATGGTATACAGGTTCGCATGGCTACAGCATGTAACTTGTTTGTTATGCCAGACTTTAGTATGCAATTCAGTATACCAAGTTACATGTGTAAAATAACCACATCTGAAATAGCTTTATCATGAAAAAACATTTTAAAATAATTACATAACATAACATCCCTGCTGGAAAAACCTTCACATAAATGCAGCTGCTCCCCAATCTAAATAAGGTGTGAACTATCACCCAAAAATTTATCCATGCATTCTAATACCTGGCTGTGATATATCTGTTTACTACACAAACTGAATCTTCTGTGAAATATTTTCTGCAACTTTATAGATTTGCCTGCAAATCATCTAGGACATTATTGGTGCTCTCTTCAGCTCTTTTTCCTATAAGACCAATAGTTAACATTTCAAACTGTTCAGTACTTTGTTGTTGACATTCAGTAAATAACATATCTGGCCACCTAGGATTTTCTGTTACATTTTTGTTTTATGTTTTTCCTTGGTTGTGTAGACAGAGCTGTAAAAACAGAGCTGCAAACAAACCTTTATTGTCAGAATGTTGCTCCAATGTGTCCTGCTCAGTAGCAAGGGTTTCTGTTTGTTTGTCATACCACCATACCACCTTTCTGACTTTTTGTTGATGCCTTTTCAAACTTACAGTGCATATAATTATATTTTGTCATCAGCAAGTCTTATTTTTGTCATTGCAAGATGTTCTGGCTGTTCTTCATTTCTTGGCCCTGAATTCACACTATTATTTCTTGTTTGTTTTTGTTTTGTTTTGTTTTGTTTTTTTGCCATTTTTTTTTGTTCTTGCCATTTGTTTTTGCCCTTGTTCTTGTGATTGTAATTTGCATTTGAGCTCATTGGCTACTGCAACAAAATGGCCTCTAACACTATCGCATTCCTGAGGGGTTTATACCATGAAACATCATTCTGCCAAAGAAAGTGGCTATAATCCTTTGTTACGAGCAGTTCTTAGACTTCTGAATAATTTGCAGGCTACTGTGTTGAAATAGAGACCAAATCGTTTCCACGATTTTCAGGTCCAAACGTGATCGCAACGTGGCAATGATAACCTGAATGGAAGACGTTTAAAGACATTGTTTCGACTTAAAATGTGGTATTGCGATTGTAATTTGGGTTTGTTTTGTATGGATGCGTAGTGAGTTGTGGTTACTTATTATAATCAGAGGTCTACAGAGTTCTCATAGGATCGTTGATTTAACAGTTTAATTATTTATCATTAGGCCTGTTACATGTCTGGACTGTAGCGGTAGCCTGGAACAAATACTAACACTATAGATCTAATGAACATCAGTAGTTCTACAGCTTCGCAATAAACTGTTTTACAATAAACGGCACGGGAAGGCTGAAATCAATGCTTAAAGTAACAAACAGCTCTAGAGGCATTTGTTGTGTTTCTGGGTTGTGAAGAGTTGTTTTGTTGTCACTGTTCTATTCGTGTTGTTATTTGGCGTTTGCACATACATGGATGGCTTATATTCAGTGACTGCGATTTGAGGAAAAGAACAAATACATCTTATGGTAATGTTAACAATTAGCAACGACTACTTAGTAAAGCAGCTAGCTAACTTAAATGTTGTCACACAAACATGGCGACGTAGGTGTCTGTATGATAGGATTTGTCTTCTGGTGGTCTCTTAGATAATACAGTGCAAAAACTAGTCAAATATAAAAGGTACGTTTATCTGTTGCTGTTAGTATACAGTCAGTATCGAACCATGGATTGTGAAGGGAGGCTAGATGTTAGGTTGGATGAAAAACTCCAGATTTGGTTTTAAGCAAATAGCTCACTGCTTAATCGCAGTCACTGACCTTGTCATACGGTAAACTAGAGCGCCTCTAGGAACACATTTTTATTTAAATTTATTTTCTGTGCACGAAGAAAGTGAACGATAATGCAGCAATAGGGGCGGCATCTAAGGAAATAATTGAGCGTTCCAAATTGTTCCAAAAAGACGCATTGGGTATTCTATAATTTAAAAAAACGATTAGACAGATTTAGTATTCATAGACAGCTGCAGCTTTCTGTCACCTAGAAGCCTGAAAAGAGTTGCAAGCCTGCCAGCTAATTTCTATTTTAAGGTTTGCTAATGAGATAGCTAACAAATAAGGTTACTTTTGCTTGCTAGGCCACTAACAAATTTTATTTATTCTTGTTAATGATCACAGGAATTTGGACGATTATAAATATTTTGATGTTGCACCAGCAGAAAAATTAAATCACTTACCCTGGAGGCAATTCTTTTTTCCTTTCAAAGATAATTGATGATTTTAAACTCTTTCCTCACCATAAAGCTTTCATGTGGCCAGTTGTATAAGAAGTGGTCAGACCTGTGGAAGACAGGTTGCAAAAGCAAGTTCAAAATAGATGGAATGGAACAAACTAACAAATCATCTCCTTGTCTTACAGAATGGCATGAAAAACCAGAGCTGAGGATATTACTGTTGGGGAAGACTGGAGTGGGGAAGACGACTGCACAAAACATCATCCTGGGGAACACAGTTCAGCCCTATTCACAAACACGTCATTGTCAGAAAACAGATGGAGAGGTACTTGGGCGAAGAGTGTCAGTGATTGACACACCAGGCCTGTTTGGTAAACAACTCACTCCCAAGGAAGTCATGCATGAAATTTTATCATGTATTTGCCTGACTGCACCAGGACCCCATGTTTTTCTCATAGTAGCCAAGCCAGAAGATTCTGAGGTAGAAAAAATAAAAGAGTTGATCAAAAAATCATTTGGTGAAAAAGCATTGAATTATGTAAAGGTACTTATCATTGAAGGACCTCAGGGTGGGTATTCTCATGGGCTTGCCCTCTCTAACATGAGTCCTTACTTTGGTCAGGCCTCGGAGAATGTTCCGCTTCTTACAAAAACTGAGAGAGCTGCACATCAAAATGAGAGTACACACACATTTAACCTTGACAACATACATGATCCCGAGCAAGTCACAAAGCTGCTTCAGAAGATAGACAAGATGGTGGAGAGAAATGACGGAACCTTTTTCCACAATGACATGTATCCAGATGCTGAGAGAGCAATCCTGGAAGAACAGAATAAAATTCTGGAGAATTTGAAACAGGAGATAAGTAAGGGGAAATATCCTAAGTTTAACAGTGGTGAGGATTTTGAGAATACTAAAGAATGGAGACAGGAGATTATCAAAGCTAGAAGGCAGGCAGAACGTAAAAATCGGTTAATGATAGCAATGATTGCTGGAGCAACAACAGTAAGTGGGGGAGGAGTAGGGGCAACAGCAGGGGCAATAGTAGGATCCATAGTAGGAGTGGGAATAGGAGGCCCAGTAGCAGCAGGCTTTGGGGCAGGGGTAGGAGCAGCAGTAGGAGCTAGTGTGGGAGCGGTAGGAGGGGGAGTAAGTGGAGTACTCCTACATTACAAATTGCAGCAAATCACAGAAAACTGCATAATGCAGTGAGAGAAGAGTGATATGATGAAGTATTTTCACACATCCCCCTGCTTGGTGGCTATGCAAGTATCTTTTAAAAGTGATCAGTCAATCTAGTTTTCAGCAATTATTATTCACTTTCATATTGAGCTATTTCAAATGCAATTCAACATAACATTGACATGGTTTAATGTTTTCAGTCAGTGACAGATAATCAAATAGCAAATCACCATTCTTATAAAGCTAGCTTTTAACAGCTTGGGAAAGCTTATTTTTTCTCAGAGGTAGCCCAGAATGATGATGGACAAAATGTAATTATTGTGTATTTGGCTCATCCCTACCAATGAGTCATCATGTTTTGGAAAGTAGAATATTAGTTCCATGTCTGCCACATTGACCACTTTCATCCCAAGAACGCCGACCTTGAAAGTCCTTAACTTGATGTATAACCCCTTAAGAATTGACCATTATCTCTGGAAGATCATTTTAAATAGTTTGCTTAGAGCTCAAAGTTTTCATGGTCAGTGTATTTTCAGTGTTTATATTTCAGATTTAAATGTGATTATTTTTCTTATCTTCTCACATAGATGAAACTAGACCAGATGTGCTCTCAGCAGAAACATTTTTTAACTGGCTTTTCCAAATGTTTTATGTATACATTGCTGTGGCAGTGTTTAGGTTTTTCTCTATAAGAGATTGGCTAGTGATGAGCCAAAGTTATTTTTGCCTTAATTTGAAAACTAATTTTGCACCAGAAATAGATAGTGCTGTTTATATTTTGTTAGAGATGGTGTATAGCCTATGTTTGAAATCATCCTTTGGGTATCATTAATAATGTGTGTACTGATCTCCTGCTCATGAAAGAAACAATGGCATAAAATAAACTATTTTAGCATGATGTACCCTGAGTTATATATTTTTGAGCACTGTAATGCTGACAGTACATGGGTTTTTACTAAATACTTAAGGCATACAGCAGACTAGAGACCAAGAACATTTTATACTTATTAAGGGGCTGACTTGAGATGTAAACCTTGCTTAAGTGCTTCTAAGCAGAGTTATGCACCTCTATTACCAAACAACAAATTCAGACATGGGTCACGTAAGTTCCCATGTGGGAGATGTGCTTTTTAGGCAGAGTTTGAATCTGTGAAATTAATGAAATTATGTACCCTGATGTGTTCATTGGACCCACACATGTACATAAACAGCCACTAGTCATGTCCACTCTTGCTTGGTGTTCTGTAGGGAGAAATTGACTATGTATCCTGTACCACACCTTCTTATGTTCTTGAGGTAACGGAATTGGTGGTAGAATATCAAGTTTTCTCTTGTCGGGGAAGTGAGGATTTAATAAAACTTTAATGGTCTGAACCCAGCCGTCTTAGAAATTAACGCCCTTGTTTATCGTCCGGCACTCTGAATACCGGACACAAATGACGTCAATTACTAAAACTCCTCACTTAACCAACATGTACAATAATAATAAAAATGATTTAATTTAATAATTATTATCAAAGATATTAACTATCAATTAAATCACCGAATTCGTTGATAGGAGATGAGCAGTCTGGTGGATCAACCTTTGCCAGAAATATAGAGCCACAACTGGAATAAATTAAAAAGAATTATTAAGCAGTTACACTAAGACAAGACAAAATTCAAAGTCTGGGCTACAGACCTGGTCCACTACCTTAACAGACACTAAATTACATAAAGACATTAACAAAGCAAGAACATGGATGGATCACAGAATGGTTGAATGAATGCGTGCAGAGAAAATTACCCAAGCCAATTGTTTACCTCTCCCAAGGAAGAACACAGGAACCACTCACGATAGCAGCAAAACTCCCAAAAAAAAAAAGCAAAAAGTTGCAAGATAAACTGAGCCACGGACTGGATGACTGAACGGATGACTGAGAGTCTATCTGAGCTGAGGCAAAAACTGAGCGGAAACAAAAGACTGAGCCAAGAGGCCTGTTCTAGGCCTGACTTAAGAAGAAGCTCTCTCCACCTCCCTGACCCACGCATGATTAATTTTATGGTTGGGGAGTGCCTGGAAGTTTCTCCAGGACTTAATTTTGTCCTTTCGAGCCAAATATCTGGAAATACCAGATATTTTTTCAAGATTCTCATCTTTGCATTCAGCTCTTCATGAGCATCGCAATGACACCAAACATTAATAGGCATGGGTTTGATGGGAGAGAGTTAGCTGAGAGGAACTGGTAAAATGGTGGTTTTGCTGCTATATTGAGAAATACATGTGTTATCACACAACATTGGGTTTTCCACATTTTTCCATGACATGAGAGTACAATTACTGTGGGGTACAAAAGGGTAAATAATCTGAACGTATACGTACACACAAAGAAACAAACACACACACACACACACACACGCTGATTGTGCTCAGGAAGGGGAGAAGGGGGGAGAGAAGGCAACCCCCTGCAGCTGTGGTCTACCAGGATGTTACAGCTTAAGCAACTGAGATTGGCTAAAAAGGCAGAGTTCTGTAAGATTATATTAGAAGTATTTGGTGCCTAAACCTCTTTCAGATTACCAAACATGACTGTAGCCACCGTTTAGCCAAGGATTCTACATCCGAGGGGCAGATTCATGCTTACCAATAAACAAAGTGGGCGTATCACGCCCTACTTCCGCTTTTATCTGGCGAAATAATGTGAATCCAAACGGTCAATCATTATGGTTGAGGTTTTAAGTATCTGACTAGGTTTTAGGTGACTTCTTGCAATCTTAAAGTGATGGCTGCTTATTTTAAGTAGTTATGTGATCCGTGGTCACTGATTTTGGGGTATTTATGGTGGTAGACCATTTGCCCTCTTGCCTGCTATGTGTGTGTATTTGTTGACTTATCTTATCTGCGCTTGTTCTGGTCCTGAGTAGGGAAAGGAATCCTAGAAAACCCAGACCAGGGCAAATAGCCATAAAATGCATGGTACTCTCCCGACACTCTATAAACAATAACTAGCTATCTTGCAAATATAAGAGAATATAATTTCATTGTAACATACTGTGCTTTAATGTTGTCATTTGAAAAGGGGCAATATATATTTGGTTATATATTGTATATATTTGGTAGAAATCTAGATTGTTATATTACAGAGTGGACACCACTGTAAATTACTATGCCAAAAAGTAAAGAAGTAAGAAGAGTATCTAATTTAATGACTAGTTAACATTGAGGCTCTCTGATCGTTGTTTGTGAATATTCATTGAAGCACTGGACCTATGTACCTATAAGAGGCATATGTTAATCTTAACCTTGCATTAAAATTGGTTTGAACACAAACACTGATACAGGCTCAAGTGGTGAGAATGAATATAACTTTCTAAGAACAATAAAAGTCTGTATACATATGTGGCTTAGACACTGTTGGTTGTGTAGCTGTTGCTGTTATGGTTGCCGTTATACATTTATGTGGTGAAATTTTACCACTCAGAGAGACATACCCATATCTATTATTCTTGTCCTTGCTACTTGGTAATAATTGATGAATGGTATCAATAAAATACCCTGTTCAAGCTCCAAAATGTGATTTATTATTATGGTTTTCCCCCTTTATGCAAGCTAATTTTAGAATCTCCAACTGCACACAATAGTAGGCTGATTTCACCATGACAAACCTCTGAACTCATGAAGGAGTGCTAAAGTGAGACAAATGCAATTCTCCCTTACACTCAGATGCAGCCAGTGGCCATTACACCCAAGACAAGCTTAACCACTGAGCTACTCATGCCTTGAGCAGAGGTCCCATTTCAACCATTTGTCTTTGTCATTGTAATATCTTAGTATTCTTCACCACCTCAATTTTACCCCTCTGTTGAACACAATAAAAGATGACCTAGAGAAAACTGGAATTAATGGGATTATTGTAATTATTGGGACAAATACCAACTATAAAATTTGACCTACTACCCGAAATACTCTCTCCTCTATGACGTTTACAGCCCAGCAACATAAGCCGTCACAAAAAAGAGCAAATGAGTCGTTTGGCCAGATGATGAAAATAAACAAACTTACAGGCTTCCCTGAGTTGGAACAAAAAGATAAATAAATGTCTTGTGAACTCTTACCTCTCTCCCGTGCACAAAACACTTCTTAGCCTATGCTTTCTATCTACATTATGCTAGACAGAAGGATCTTTCACGTCTTGCAGGGAAGCCCAAAACATAAAAAATAAAGACAATAAACTGGTGTGAAAAAACAACAAAACAAAAAAGTAGAACACTTGCTGGGGAGCAACTATTTGTATGTGTCTCTTCTTGCAGGCAACAGTTGCTCCTCTTTAAACAGGATGGCACAGGTGCGACCAATTGGCTCATTAGCGCTGATCAGCAGCACATGGACTCCACCCCATTCAGGCCATCTCAAAGACAAACAGAAAGGGGAGGGGCATGTAACAATGATGCTGGTATCCCCATCAACCAATTGGTTCTTCACTCTCAAATAGATTTTATCAGAAAAACAACAAACCAAGGATAAAAGTGGCCACACTGCATACACCTTGGTGGTCTGCCAACCCAAAGTATAATCAACTACCTCCTAGCCACACACAGGTTCATATGTGAAGAATATTTTTCATTGTTTGATTTGCATGTTGAGAGCAGATCTTTTGTGATTGCAATAACCATGCATATATAAAAAGAACTTTCATTTTCTCTAAATACACATGCTTGCTTTGAGAATGCAAGCTGAGCTCTACTACCTGGGTTCAGTCCTGGCCATGTCTTCAGGTGATGATGACTGGGAGCCCACAACAGTGGAACAAATTGGCTTCATTCCCCTGGGGCATAGGAATGAGTAGGTCAGCCAGGGGTTTGTTTGTCTCATTGCATATCAGCAGCCCCTACTGGTCGATCGGGAACCCACAAGCCTGTCTGAATAAAGCTGTGCATAGAATGTCTTCCTATGACTCATATCTGTGCAAGCTTGGCTTGAAGACTGCAGTGTGGACAGAAGTAGCATTTGGCATCATGTGTTCCGAAGAAGAGCATGTTTGTCTCTCTCCTTATTTTTATTAAAATTTTTTTTTTTTGGGGGTGGGGGTACTGATGAGTGGAATCTGTGACATAGCTTGGCATTTCAAAAATGGAAAACCTTTAACAAACGCTACTGCCATAAAAAATGCTATACTGTTGAACTGTAGTTCAGTGAGTCATTCATTTCATTTATTTTTTAAAACACAAGGCAGACACACAGTAGAATTAAATATTCTCGTTGAACTTTGTAATAATCAGAGAAATAAAGACCCAAGTGATATGTGATTGGTTAACTATTAACAGTAGTCTTTCAGTCTAAAAATACTGCAACTTATAAACCCCTTAAACTCTATGGTGAGCCTTGAATACAAGGATCTCTGCTCCTAGTAATCATACAGATTTTCTCACAGTTGGAGAAGCCTCCATTGCCATTTCCAACATTTTGAATTACAGGAAACAGGAATCTATGCCTTAGGACAGTTGAAAGTATCCATATATATTTGAATATATTATATTTTTTCATAAAACATCTCAGCCCCCCACTCTATAGAAACAGAGGAGGAGAGAGGCATGGTCTCCTTTTTGGGTAACTCAGTGCATATAACTGATTAGCAGGGATTCAAGTTTTCTCCAGTAAGAAAAAAAATCTGTTTAAAATACATAAAAACAGAAACAAAACAAAACAAGCACAGTGCTGGGGTCAATATTTGCAGAAAAAAAATGGCAGTGCTCTGATACAATAAAGACTCCAACAGCTTGATCAGAAGTATGTATGTTATCAACATTGTGCTTTAGAAGAAATAATTGAAAAATCAGGACTTCACAGGACATTTTTGGCACACAAGTCCCAGACATCAAGACCATCTATAGTTCACACTGTCTGCAACGGGCACACAACATTATCAATTCACCCCAGCAACCACCTGTTCAATCTCCTCCCATCTGGCAGGAGATTCAGAAGTATTTCAGCTTGCACAACTAGACTGAAGGACAGCTTTTTCCCCAGAGCTGTAATGCAGCTGAACATATCCCCCCACTCCACCTCCCATAGAATGCAACGACAAACCATGGACTACCTCATGTGCAATAATGACATTACTATGTGCAATACAATGCAACCTACCTCTTTTGCAATAATATGGACACCATGTGCACCGCACTTTAACACAATACAATGTAATGCAATAATATGGGCATGTGCAATCATCAAATACCTGTGAAGCAGAGATTTTTTTACTTCCTGCCAGCTCACAGACAATTTATTATTATTATTTACTATTGTTCCATACAGTCCTCATGTTTTATATATTCATACATTTTATATATATTCTTGTTGGTTTTAAATTCTTCTTATATATTGTCATAGCACTGACACAGGGTAGCAACTGTAATTTCATTGTCCTGAACAATGCAAATAAAGCTCTCTTATCCTATCTTATTTGATCTTACCTTATAATATCCCAA
Organism: Megalops atlanticus; assembly: GCA_019176425.1. Lineage (NCBI taxonomy): Eukaryota > Metazoa > Chordata > Actinopteri > Elopiformes > Megalopidae > Megalops > Megalops atlanticus. The sequence goes on along the minus strand of CM032875.1, from coordinate 16,624,360 downwards.
ATTCTGTATTATGATTTTAAATGGAAAATGTAAAGTATCTTTTTTAACAGAATATTCCATGTTTTCACTGTTTTGCGGCCAGTTAAAGGAATTCTTAAGTTGCTTTCTGATTAGTTGATGACAGTATGACAGTCTTGACAGGAAAAGAAGCTCTTTGAGAGGCGCCATCTTTGTTTTTTAATTTAAAATGTGACTAGTAGATTTACATGTGCATGAGGGCCATCTCAGTTCAAGCTTTAAGAAGGAAAAATAGCACTGGTGGTTGAGGTCGGGGCTCTGGTGAGGCCATTCCAGGACATTGTTCATCCTTTTTGCAGCCATTTCACCATAGATTTGGCTATGTGCTTTGGGTCATTGACATGCTGAAAGATGATATTGTTTCTCTAAAATCTTTTGGTATTTTCACTGTTCATTTCCCCCTCTGCTCTCACCAGAGCTCCTGTACCTGCTGAAGAGAAACAGCCTCGTAGCATGATGCTGCCACCACCATGCTTGGCAGTAGGAACTGTGTTCTTAGGTTGATGGGCTGTGATGGTTTTGCGCCCAACATATAATTAAGGCCAAGAAGTTCTACCTGCTGAGCAAACATATAGGAGCAGCTGGTTTTAGCCTGAATTAATAAGAATCACTTCTACTGGTCACAGGTGAAGTCCATTAGCTTTGGGTATGATTTGCAAGGTGAATGGTTAGACCTGAGCAAAATTACAACTTCCACTATGTAATGGGAGTTACAAGTATGTTTTCTTTTTTACTCCCTCTAACAGCCAATTAAGCAGAGTCAATGGACTTTAGTTCTCTTTTCTAGTTCCCTGGTGAATTATACATGAACATCCCTTCTGTTACTGTAGGGGTTGAAAGTATACAGTTATTTAAATTTACATGACAAAAACTGAATAACATTGCACTGTTTTAGCATTGCAGCTTGAATAAAATGCTATGCATTGAACTTGTCTGGGTTTGGTGTTAATTGATTTGTATGAGCTACAGTACCTAGCTACAATCTTCTGACAATTATTTGGCAACATAATAGCATTCATAGTCAGAATGTAACATACATGTTAACAGTTGGATTTTAAAACCATTTATTTACATAATAAACATCTAGCTATTTGTACTCAGATGTCAACTATAGTGTGAAAAATCTACTGAGAAGTCTGGAAATTTGAGTCTGGAAAAGTATGGAATTTTGAAATGGAAAATGTGTAGGAACCCTGATGTATACACTTCAATTAATTTATGTATGAAATTGGATTCCACTCTACAACTATGCCATAGTTTTCTCTTAATTAACTGTGAGGTGTAATTTGCTAAACTCTTCAATGATAAAACACAACATATTTGATATGTCTAGTATTTTACACAATCTTTATGTAATTGAAATTAAACTAACATGACTCGTTGATTATTTCAGTCTCAGTGTCACTAAGCAGTGTAAATACATTTAATCTAGGGCTGTCCTGAATACCATTTTTGGGCTCCGGAGCTTTGGTAGTAATCAACAGTGAATATTCGAAGCTTTGGAAGCGGGAGGCGGGAGGCGTGCATGACTGAGCATGACTCGGGAGGGACTCAGCCAGACATTTCTCTGTTCTCGGCTGAGATGGACGGCATAGCGCTGCAACACGTGTCTTTCGGTTTAATTAAAGGCATTAATTTTTAAGAATTCTGTTCTTCTACAGTATTGTTGTTTGTATTGTTATTTGTTAATTTTAAAAAATCCAAAAGGTTTGGTGTATATGCATGTTTGTAATCCCGAGGGGTTTGGTTGAACGAGGTCCTATCTATGCACTTTTTGTGACATAATAACGGCTTGTGACAATTTTTCTTATCATGGATAAATTATAGACCTACATAAGTGCTCATAATAATAGGCTTCGAATCCGAGACAACGCCGGACAAAGCACTGTGAAACAAGCGCAGAAGCACAGAGACCACATACTAGCTCCAACAAATTTAAGATTTGAAATTTATATTTATAAGATTTATATTTAGTTATAATTTCCAATATCCAATGCGGGTGCAGCGGTGTAGCTTAGCGATTAAGGAGCAAGCAGGACTTGTAACTGAAAGGTTGCTGATTTGATTCCCTGCTGGGGCAATGCTGCTGTACCCTTGGTCAAGGTTCTTAAACCACAGTTGCCTCAGTAAATATCCACCTGTATAAATGGATAACAATGTTAAAAAAAAAAAAAAAAAAAACTGTGCATTTGACAATACAGGGTTTCAGTGGGAAAGTCTGACATTCAAATCAAAACAGCAAGAGTCAAAGAGTGGCAGCTTGGAAAACAACCTTGGAACAAAGCAGACACACACACACACGTGCACAAAGACATGCAGTGATCCTGTACATCGTTATTCAAAAAAGGGGAAGAGACGTTGCAATAAGGAAACGTTACAAGAAGAAGAAACAATATTTTGCCAGAGTACATTTGAATAAAAACTGAAGCATGTCAGGAAAAAAGTGGGAGGACTTTTTAAGGACAGAATCAATGGTCACAGTGATGTATGGTGGGGGTTTATCATGTGTTGGGTTTACTTGGCATCTATAGGTCCCAGGGTCTTTCTTAAGAGAGAGGGAGTTAAAGCTGGAGCTGACCCTCGTGAGATGATCCAGACCCAGAGTCAGCAGACCTGGAGCACTGGAAGCTAACGGTGTGCCGACTAGTTTGACATTATGAATATAGGTACAGTTTTGGACAATGCCCTCACTACGATTACCACGCAACTGTTTTGGGAGAAGTCCATAGTCAGAAAAAAGCCTGAGCATTTCAAAGATAATGGAACACTCCTCTATCCTGTCTACTCACCCTTCTTAAAATCTAATAACTTTCCTTCCTCTGAGTTTCCTTGGACTTTGACTATAGAGTCTGCCTATCTCTATTAAGCCTCTATTCACAACTTACGTTGTTGATACCTGGAAGAAAACTTGACAAAAAATTGACTTTCTCTGTATTGTGTCCTTCTCATAGTGTGCTATTCAAAATCAGACATCCTTCAACGGAAGGCATTAAATAACTTTAATATAACTTTCTTTGACATAAATATCACAGCATCCTGTTTTCCTGGCTGCTGATTCAGCATTACACTATACAGGCAAGGACTTAGATTTGAACTTTGGGGGGCCACAAACAGTACACTTTCTCTATGGGTAGTGCCTTCTTTTAGCACTCTCTATAAGTTCAGAGGCTGTGATTTGTTGTTCTTTGCAAAGTCTTTGCAGAACGAATCATTCCTTTTTATTAAATTAGGGTGCATGTTTTTAAACACGCACACCACCAAACATAAGTAGCATGTTTCAAATGGATACTATTAACTCAAACACACAATTTAAGTAAAATATCTGATTCTAGAATTTTCTAAAGAATCCTTGGCCACCAGATCACAAACCCAATGCTCTAACGAACAATGTTCTGATGAGTTCTGACCTGTTAATTGTAGACCAATATATTTATGGCTAAATTACATTAGCTAGAAAACACAGTCTCTACCATTCAGCCCCCTGCATAGCAATCTAGTGCACAGAACCAATTTTCTGGTTTCTTCAATCATCAATGAACATCACAGGATATAGTTGGCTAGCTGACTAGCTGATGTTATCTAATTTATTGTGTAGCTAGATTACACATATGGACATTGAGTGTTACGGTCACCATGAAGTGCAGTAAAGTTAGTCAGCAAACATGCATATGGATTTGCTAACTACTTAACTTACCTTTCTCTCCAACCACTTATGTGGAGATTCCTAGATCCAACTCATTGTCAGATTCAGGGCACAGTGCCACAGAACGTTTCTACAAAGGCTAATGGGAAGTGAACTCCAATGTATAATAATGACATAATTATTTGTATTGTCTGTTTTATTGGAACAGAAAAAGCTTATTCATTTGAAATAAACACAGATGTTCTTATCCAGAGCAGTTTATAAAACGTGCATTCAATAGGGTTCAGCATGTAGCTATATAGATATTGAATCATTGGTGCCATACTTGTAATATAGCACCATTGTGGGAAACACTGTCACAAGAAGTGCTGTCATAAGGCATACAAACATAATTATATACAATAAATGAGCCCAGGCAACCATTGTCGATGATGAGTACCCCTTTCTCTGGCATTTTGACTCCACCCACTGCTAAATCCATGACAACACACCCCAGAAATGGGATCTGTAGTCTGTAATCCCCAAGGGACAGGACTGTGGGGTCTTGCGACCCCTGCTGCTCAAGATCTTCCACAAACGTCCTCTCCAAGATGGCTGCCTGTATTTGCAGCTCTTGCCTTAGCTCCACCCCTGCCACCTTCTTCCAGTGGTCCAGATCTCCATATTGTTGAGCAACCTAGTCACGTCCTGCTGGAAGAGGCGCAGAAACTCAACAAGCCACCACTCACCACCCCTCAATTCAGAATCTAGTGCTTTAGCTTTGTGACTCATCTGTCCAATTGCAAGACTGATCCGCAGTTCTTGTTTGACCGGCTCTGTGTTCATCCTCAACAGAATTATCATGTTGAACCAGATCCCCTTGTATCATTACAGTTATTATTACATTTTTTCTACAATAGCTAACTTTAACTTCTGAGCAACCTGTGTATGGGTAAATGAGGTAATGTGCTGATTCGTGTTTCATGTTCAAATTAAGGTCTGTGTTGAAATGTGTCCACAATGCTAATATTCATTTAATACATTTTCAATTGTCATCATCGTATGGTTTTCACAACTGTTTAAACCAGTTTTATGTGTTTAGATAAGAGGTTTTCTATGTCTCCGATTCTGTTGGACTGACTTACTATGGCCCAAATGTCAGCATATCGAAACTTTTGGGATTGTGTCCTTGGCATGTCTCCTATGTATACATTAAAAGTGTTGGTGCCATGATGGATGCCTGATGTACTCAGTTTTTTATCTTCATTATTTTGCTTTTTTCCTCTCCTGTAGGTCCTCAGAAATATCTTAGTCCTGTCATCCTTGATAGAAAGTGCAGGATTTTTTTACAGTGAATTATTTGAGCCAATTTGAATATCAAGGAATCTCACCATACTGTGTCATAGGCAGCCGAGAGATCCACAAATATAACCCCTATTTTCATTTTGTTTTTGTATCCCACTTCAATGTGAGAGCGAGGACTTGTTCGCTGGTACTTCAGTGTTCTCTTGAAGCCTGCTTATTCTGGTTGTAGGTGTGGTGTTATGATAGGGGAAATATGTGTGAGCACCACTCTCTCAAAGAGTTTATAGAAACAGCTTAAGAGGGTAATGGGTCTATAGTTTTCTGCATTGTCTTTCCCTGGCTTTAAGATGGCTATGACTATTGTGAGTTTCCACTGGTAGGGATATTTGATTGTCTGGATTATTTCTGTAAAGGTGTGGGCTAAACAGTACACACCTCTGTTCCCCAGGTGTCTAATCATTTCTGGATCGTCTGTTCCCGCAGTCTGGTCCCGCAGATTTTCCTCTTTTGGTTTTTGCTATTGCTGCTCTGATCTCTCTCAGAGGGACAGGCTGTGTAAAAACTTCACTATCCTCCAGATATGAGCTATATAGAGCTATAGAAGTTGTTAGTATTGTTTCCGCACGCATCTCTCAAATTTATGCTCGGGTATGTGGGTCCCCCTGCTTTTGAAGTGCTTCGCAATTTCATCTGGAGACAGAGGGGATACTTTTTTGTGTTCAAGTTTTTTGTGTTTAACTTTTTTATGAGTTGCCATGCTTTTCTGCTTGAGTGAGTGAAGTCCAGGGGCCTCATTTATAAAAAAAAAAAGTTGCGTAGAAACCATCCTACATTTGATCTAAGATCATTTCTGAAATGTGCATACTGTACGTGTGATTCAGAGAAAATGAACGTACGCACAAAAAAACATGCGTACGCCACTCTCCCAGATGTGAAATCTATAAATCACAAATGATCTTGAAATTGTGCGCAGCTGAATGGTTTTAGATCTCCACTTTGTAAACACCCCCTAATTAATTTCATTAGCCTATAAAGGAGCTCGAATCAAAACCCAAATCCTCTGGTAATGGAGAACTGCAAGAAATAAATTTTTAGCGAGGCGGAAGTGTAGATGTGTGCAGGGACGCTGTTTGGGAGCCTTTCCAGTGGTGTTACCACTAAAACCAAATACATGGCCTGGCAGTCTGCAGCCCAGGCTATGAACTGTGTCTTCTCGCATCCCAAGCCCATGGCTCACAGAGATATTGTGTAGCACACAACAGGGCAAGATAACTGGCACACTTTGTTGGGCTCATACAGCAGTTTCCCTCCTGATGCATCCAGACACCGCCACCTTCCCTTTAACATCCTGATAGTGCGCTCCACTACTGACCGTGCGCAGGCATTGCGCATTAATTGAGTGGTAATTCTTCCTGGTGACATATGCATACTCATTTGCATGGGGTGCCCATATGGCAATGTGAGTGCAATCTTCCTTTCACATTCTGCAGCTCCTTGGCAGTGTAAGGAAGCTTTATGTACTGAGGGGACAAATGAAGGATGCCTCGAAGTACAGCTGGCATAATTCTACTAACCGATGGCTGGGATATGCCTGACCGGTCACCAATGACTTACTCAACCAAGACGTAGGAGTGTGAAAATAGGTGAAGAAATTAGTAAAGATATTACTTTGCAGAAGTTTGATCTGTTTTCATAACATGATTACTTCGGTATGTACAAATATGTGACTAGCATCATTACAAAGCTCCGGTTCTGCTCTTCCTTGTGATATGTATCTATGCAATGACGAGTTCATGAGTAATTCAAACAAGAGTAATGGGTGCGGAGATGGATGCAGAGTTGTATTCAGATTGTAACTATGATTAAATTTAATGCAAATTCAAAATTATTTTTCTCGCCAACACTTCGTAGCATAGACAAGCATTGTTAGCAATGAATACTTTGTGAGCAATTCAACCGAGAAGAGGGAATGTGAATTTGGACACAGGCTGCGTCTGTCAGGCTTTAAGGGTTAAAGGACATTTTACGTGACAATTGCAAGTGACAACTAATTTTTTAAAGATTTTTCCAGAGACCCCCCCCAAATTTTACTGTTGAGGCTTTCAGGGGGTCTCAAGTGTCAATCAAGGGGTCTCTGACCCCCGTATTTCACACCCTGGTAGTAAGCATACACTGTTAAAAAAAAAATCGTAAAAAAAACAATCAAATGACTGGCAGCAACGCCTGCCAAACAAAAACCGTAAAATTAAAGTAAAATATCCTAATTCAAATAAAGTGCAAAAACAATAAATTTACAGAAATGTTCATTAAAAATTTTGCAGAGAAACACTGTTATTTTACAGATTTTTCCTGATTTATTACGATCAAACACCTTCAATAAAGTGACGGCGCTAAAAATTCTGCAGAGAAACACTGTTATTTTACAGATTTTTCCTGAATTATTACGATCAAACACCTTCAATAAAGTGACGGCGCTAAAAGTTCTGCAGAGAAACACTTATTTTACAGATTTTTCCCAAATTATTACGATCAAACACCTTCAATAAAGTGACAGCACTAAAAGTTCAGCAGAGGAACACTTATTTTACAGATTTTTCCTAAATTATTATGATCAAACACCTTCAATGAAGTGTGAACACATACTCAAGTTTGTAAAATAAGAGTTTTATTTTGGAAGACAAAATAAAAAGTCTCTAAAAATACTGTATAAAACAGATTAAAATCATCACAAACTTTAACTTGCGGTGTTTGTGTTTAGATTTAATGTTTAAATATGTAAAGTAATGTTAAAAACTTGTAGAAGTACAATCTAAGTACAGTATTTACTGATTCAGTTTTTGAAGAATTACTGTACAAACCTTAAATGAAATACATTTAATATTTAAACTACTGTACTGATTAACAGTAGAAAGGTTTCTTCAAATTCTCATAAAATATAAGCTTTAAGATTACTGTGAAATATCCTCAACTGAAAACATACTGAAGAAATGCAAGATAAATTGATACATCTACAAGATTTTCACTGTTTCAATTAAAGTGGGGATATAAACTTAATTACAAATAAAGTACACACCACTATTGATTCTAAAACACTTTTATTTAATGTATTCAGATGTAAATTTGCAGTATCAACCAATTATTCACAAACAGTTCTTCAGAACCCCACAGGAGGAATTGAAAAACTAAAAATGGCATTTCTCCATCTTGTCTGTTAGGGTTACTATCATGATGAGGTCATGATTTCACCTTTGAAACAGGTGGAGAAAGTAACAAATTGTGCTGAGGGGGTTGTGGTCTGTTGTTTTCTAGCTTGTATTTTCCAATTCAGTTTTATATTGTTTTGCACAATATTCTCCTGACCCCTGGGGGCTCCGTATAGTTCTGATAATATATGTGGACAAACATTACACTGTCTTTTAATTCAGAATCCTAACTATACAGTGTATTGATAAGTAAAATGAAAAAATACCACAAAAGGTCAATGAATCTACCATAAGTGACAGTGCAACGTAGCAGATAAAGAACAATCCTCCTCCAAATTGCCAGTAATCAGCTGGATCCTTGGTGCATCTGGGGGAAAAAAAGAAAAAAAGGACACACTAAGATTCACTGAAAAGTCCTTAAAAAGTAGGATTTCATTTTTTACCATTCCTTTAAACAAGCTTAAACAAACTTTATTTATATTGTCTGTACCGACATTTCCCCTTGAGACATTCTGGCAATGTGAACACAGAGTACTGTCAGTTTTAAGAGTGCTAGTTATGAAATATTTACCGATTTAAACATGCACCTATTGCATGTAGATAAGATAAGATAAGATAGAACTTTATTGATCCCACAGCGGGGAAATTCACATGTCACAGCAGCATTTAGACAGAGGTAGAAAGAGTGGCAAAGTGCAAAAGTGCAATAACGTAAAAAATACAAAAACACAAAGGAATACAGAAGAAGAAAAACAAACAAAAATACATACATACATATATATATATATATATATATATATATATATATATATATATATAAACAGAACCAATAAAACAGTAAATAAGTGTACATTAAGAAAAAAAAAACAAACAGAAAAATAAGAAAAACCACAGATGTGCAAAAACTAGAGATGTGCAAAACCAAGTGTATTTAGAGTGGTGGGGTTTATTTATTATTAAACAGTCTGACCACAGTTGGGATGAATGACCTGCGGTAGCGCTCCTTCTTACACCGTGGGTGAAGCAGTCTCTCACTGAAGGAGCTGCTCAGGGCCACCACAGACTCACGCAGGGGGTGGGAGGTGTTGTCCATGATGGAAGCCAGTTTGGCTAGCATCCTCCTCTTACCCACCTCCTCCACAGAGTCCAGTGGAGAGTCCAGGACAGAGCTTGCTCTCCTGATCAGTTTGTCCAGTCTCTTCCTGTCCCTGTCCATTACAGCCCCCTCCCCAGCAGACCACGGCGTAAAAGACGGCTGAGGCCACCACCGTGTCGTAGAAGGTCCTGAGGAGAGCCCTGCACACTCCGAAGGACCTCAGCCTCCTCAGCAGGTGAAGGCGGCTTTGACCCTTCTTGTACAGGGCATGAGTGTTGTCTCTCCAGTCCAGTTTGTTATTAAGGTGAACACCCAGGTATTTGTAGTTCTCCACTACCGCAATGTCCATACCCTGGATGTTCACAGGTGTGATGTGTGGTGTCCTCTTCCTAAAATCCACGATCATCTCCTTTGTCTTGCTGGTGTTGATGTAGAGCTGGTTGAGCTCACACCAACTGACAAAGTCCTTGATGACCTCCTGTATTCCAGTTCATTCCCTCAGACACACATCCAACGATGGCTGTATCATCCGAGAACTTCTGGATGTAGCAGTTGCTGGTGTTGTGGCAGAAGTCTGAAGTGTAGAGTGTGAAGAGGAAGGGAGAGAGCACCGTACCCTGAGGGGCACCTGTGCTACAGGTCACCACATCAGACACACAGTCACGGAGTCTCACATACTGTGGTCTGTTGGTGAGGTAGTCAATGGTCCATGTAGTCAGGTGACGATCAACTCCTGCTCCCTCCAGCTTCGCCCTCAGTAGTGCAGGCTGAATGGTGTTGAAAGCACTGGAGAAGTCAAAAAACTGGGTAGATAACTGAGGTAGATAACTGCATCCTCTACCCCGAGGCCCGGCCGGTAGGCAAACTGTAGGGGGTCCAGCGCCGAGTTCACCAGAGGTCGCAGGTGATGCAGGATGATCCTCTCCAATGTCTTCATCAGGTGGGAGGTCAGGGCAACAGGCCTGAAGTGGTTCAGCTCCTTAGGGCGCGCCACTTTAGGCACTGGAACCACACAGGAGGTCTTCCACAGGGCCGGGACTTTCTCCAGACTAAGGCTCAAGTTGAACATGTACCTGACCACCCCACAGAGTTGGTCCGCACAGTCTTTGAGCAGTCTGGGGCTGATTCCGTCTGGGCCCGCGGCCTTTCTTGCCTTGATCTTTGCCAGTTCCCTTCTCACCTGGTCAGCTGTTAGGGAGAGGGGGAGGGTGGAGCGGAGAGGTAGAGGGGGGAGAGGAGGTGGGGGTGAGGAGTGGTGAGGGGCAAGGAGTAGGGGCAGGTGGATGCCGGTGTGGCCTGGTTTGGGGGGACAGGTCCAGGGGGGTGGTGGAGGATGACCCGGGGCGGTGTGAGGAGGGGGCAGGGTAGGTGGTTGAGGCAGTGGGGGCAGAATCAAATCTGTTGAAGAACAGATTCAGTTCATTTGCCCAGTCCTTAAATCCACTGGACTGGTCACTCCCCTCCCTTTTCCATGCCCAGATATGTTTTCAGTCCTCTCCAAACGTCCCTGATGTTGTTTTGTTCCAGCCGCTCCTCCAGTTTCCTCCTGTAGCTGTCCTTCCCCTTCCTGATGACCTGCCTGAGCTCCTTCTGGACCCTCCTCAGCTGCTCTCTGTCACCCGATCTAAAAGCTCTCTTCTTTTCATTCAGTAGAGCCTTTATCTCAGAGGTCACCCAGGGTTTATTGTTGGGAAAACACTGCACCTTCTTGGAAGGCACAGCATTCTCCACACAGAAACTGATATAGTCCGTGATACAGTGAGTCAGGCTGTCAATGTCCTCCCCATGAGGACTGCAGAGTGCTTCCCAGTCTGTTGCAAAACAGTCCCTCAGTCTTTCCCTTGCCTCATCAGACCACTCCCTCACAGACCTTTTCACAGGTTGTTGTTTACTCACTAAGGGGGTGTAGTCAGGAAGCAGATAGACAAGATTGTGGTCTGAGCGACCCAGCAGGGGAAGGGGGGTTGAGGTGTATGCATCCTTGATATTTGCATACAGTAAGTCCAAAGTTTTATTGTCCTTGGTATGGCATTTCACGTACTGGGTGAAGTTTGGGAGAGTTGAGGACAGAGAAGCATGGTTAAAATCACCGGAGATGAGAAGGAGAGATTGGGGGTGCCTTGTCTGAAGCTGAGAGACAACAGAGTAAATGAGCTCACAGGCTGCAGCAGCATCGGCGGAGGGGGGGATGTACACAGTTATTGCGATGATATGTGAGAATTCCCTCGGGAGATAATATGGTCGAATGCTAACAGCAAGCAATCAATGTCTCTAGTGCAGCGTTGTTCTTTAACACTAATGTGTCCCGGGTTGCACCATCTCTCATTAATAAACATAGCTATACCCCCACCCTTCCTCTTACCACTCTCTGTTGCTTTCCTGTCCGCCCGCACAAGATGAAAGTCATCCAGGGCGATCAGAGAGTCGGGAGAAAGTTCGTTCAACCACGTCTCGGTGAAGCACATGAGACTGCACTCACGGTACTCCCTCTGCAGCCACGTTAGCGCCGTTAGCTCCTCGATCTTGTTAGGGAGAGATCTTACGTTCCCCATAATGACAGACGGTATGCATGGTTTGTATCGTCTTTTCCGCTCCCGACGCTTAATTCCAGCTCTGCAGCCTCTCCTCTTTCTCCGTATCTCCGCGGGGATCACCGGTCTCTCCGCGCAGAGACGTCGTGTGTGGCTCAGGGCTAACAGCTGATCACGAGTGTAAACAATGGAGCCGTGGTTGAAAGGTTCCCCTGACGCCATGTCCAAAAGTCCGTAGAAGAACAAGAGACAAACTACGATTGTCGCCAAGTGCACATCCATAATTACGCTCTTGCTAAATGTACTAGTGATGAAGCAATAAATTACACAAAGTGAACCAAAACACACAAAGAACTAAGAAAAAAAGTAGAAAAGAGTACGGAGCTGCCGTAACAGGCTGCCACTCACGCGGCGCCGGAAGTCGGATGTCTTAGCACTCCCATCAGAAAAATGTGAATCACCAAAAGAAGGAAGCCGTGGATTCACAACAATGGACACATGTATCATAGCAAGGTAAACACAGTTGTAGCTACAAAAAAATGCCAATTGGTACACCAAAATCAAACCAACCATCTAATAATTTTATTAACTGCAGCTGCGTTTACCCTGTTATAACATATCTGAGGGTCTTTCCCTCAATGTTCTCCCGAGAATTAAATAAAGGATTGATGATGATGATGACATGTCGTTGAAAAGGGTCTATTCCCCTTTCAGTATGCCAACTCAGAAGGAAGACAAAAGTAAGTTACTCAGTTTATCTATCACCAGTGGGGGAAATGTCTTACAAATGTACTTTGATGGGATCATTAAAGTACTTAAGAAATCATACTTAATACTTCATATTCATCCTCTGAGGAACAGTAGTATGTTTTTTTTTTTACTTACTTTTCCCTTTGACAATCATCACCTTAACTTGATGAGCATGTCTCTGGAATTAGAATAAGAAGTATCGGTGAATTTATATATTATGTAAATAAGTACATGGAACTTATTTTGATTCATTCCAACTTAGGTGTATTGCTTAGTATTCATTAATTGAATAAAATATTCAAAATGTAAGGTTTAGAAATAGTGGTAAAAATTGACTAATATCTTGTCTTATATACTGCAGTTGATACTTACTAGTGATGGACTTGTCTCTCTGTTGAGTGCCTGTTCTCCCCCGTAAACCTTGTTCCAATGCTCGATCTAAAAAATGTAAGCAAATATCAGTGTTGGAAAAGGGAATGTAAAAATTACTCAGAAACAGGCAGCTACACATACATAACAGGTTTGGGCCAAAATATAACATCTCTCCAAGACAAGCACAAGCCGTATCATATATTTATGTGTAGTTAAAGGAAAAAATTGTAAAACAAACAAAAAAGTTCATTTTTTATAACCTGGGTCTTATTCGCATTGATGGACATTACAATGACATTATAGCTAAACTGTAAATTAGGTTAACTCAGCAACTAGGGGTGAAACGGTTACCGGTTTCATGGTAAACCGCAACGGTTAGTTTTACAGTTTCAAATTTGAATTATCATTAAAACCGCGGTTGATTACCCCGCTTTGAAAAAGTCAGGTTAAATACTGTTCAGCATCAACCAAAGATACCAAGTCTCCCAGTCGCAGACGCGCAGGCGCAGCATGCAACGTGGGTTTGTTTTGTGTTCAGTGAAAACATGGCGGAAGGCAGTGACAACACATTTTTCAGCCTTCTAAGAGGACTAATTTGCTATTAAGAATGAATTCCATGTACGTTTGTATTTGCATATTCTTGAAACAGAACACTGTTTAGACCACTTTATTTCCTCCTTCTGTATGAATTTTCCAGCGTAACTACGATGTGACAGCATTATTTGTATTTGTCTGAAGTTCAGTAAATAGTTGAACTCTTATGAAGTCTTGAATCAATTAGCCTACTTTGCTGTCAGGGGGAACTGAACATTGGAAAACACTTCTACCTGCTCTCTTCAGCATTATCATGATATTCTGAAATGACCTACAAATTAGCCTATATTATACCAAGACTTTTAGAAAACAACATGCACAAGCAGACTCGACTCTTCCCTTTGCGCTTGATTTGCGAATAGCGCATCCTTAGCTCGGAAATCCTTATCCTCACTGGGAAATTCATGTCTTCCTTACAAGCTCATTGAAGCAACTGAAGCCGTGCATGGGAATGTTGGACCAGATAGCTTACGTTTTGCATTTAAAAACACGTATCTGCACTTCATTTTAGAGTGATTTTGTAGCCTGAGAAAGTAATGTCATCTATAAAAGACATAGTAGACTATTGTACAATTCATTGGCTATGTTATTATTTTAATGATTATGCCAATAAAAACTGCTAATTTTATTTGTGGTTTTCAGTATAAAACTTGGTGAAATGATTTCAGTTTGTGTATCAGTACTTTTTGAACATTTTCAGCTAGACATGAAACGGTATGAAAATTTAATATCACGATTATAGTGACCAAAATTATCACGGTTATCAGTATTATCGCGGTATTGTTAAAATGTGCTGAAAAAGTTCAAAAAGATATGTGTTTTTAAATGCAAAACCTAAGATACCGAGTGAAACGGTAATACTAACTGTTGCGGTTTACTGTGGAACCGGTAACCGTTTCATCCTTCATCCTGTCACAGTATTTAACATGAGTTTTTCAAAGCGCGTTAATCAACCGCGGTTTTAATGATAATTCAGATTTGAAACGGTAATACTAACCGTCGGGAATTTTACCGCGGTTTACCGTGAAACCGGTAACCGTTTCATCCCTATTTTCAGCACATTTTAACAATACCGCGACAATACTGATAACCGTGATAATTTTGGTCACTATAATCGTGATATTAAATTTTCATACCGTTTCATCTCTAGCAACAACCAACTGTAACGCTATGAATGCCACGACTAAGATTTGCTGCAAACAGAACAAGCAAAACCTTCTGACTAAACCACATTCAATACTATGTTCTGCTGGCCAGGAGACACGAATCATGCCAACAAGCTACCTGTAGCTAATTTACTTAACTAGCTAACCTGTTAGGCAACGTTACAGTCTAAGTGTAGCACCTGACCCATGTAGCTATATGGGTATTAACTGTCTAAAGGGTGTTGTAGTACTATGGACATGAACACAAAACATAACATTACGTTAGGTTGTTACAGAAAATAACAGGGAAAATGTTCTTACCTGATATCGCCAATATTTTTGCAGGATATAAGTTCACTTAACTTTACTTAGGTGACCAAACAGATCCCGTCTGACCCTTCCTCTGTGTCCATATTCCAGCTTTTTGTTCTCCGTTGACATCCCTCAACTCATAAGAATTTGGCAGGCAGATGTAAAATAATACAGGTAATAATCCAGGTAACAGCCATTACTAGTGGACCTACCGAGTAGCAGTGCGGATGCCCAGCAGCAGCACACCCACTCAAACAGACGTATTTTCAAATTTTACCGGTGAGAGGCGTGCACAGTTGTTATTGGCCAGTTTCCTGGATGACAGTCAGATTAACCAATCAAAAGCAACATGGTCAAAGCAACACGGTGAGACAGCCAATAGCAATTGCTTCAGCGTGGTAACATAGCAACTGTAGGAAATGATGACTTGTTTTAAAAGAAAGAAAAGAAATGTGTGTATTTAGTTTATTTGTGGGCTGTTATATTTAATTAATTGGTCAAACGGTGTTTTCATTGCAGTGTATGAATAAAAATGTAATAATGTATGGTAAAGTTTTATTAATATCAATACCTGTTGAACTTCTCATTGTAGACAGTGACTGTCTTTAATGTATTTTAGTTATTGATGGAAGCAAAGACAATGTTTGTATGGATTGGCCCTAAGACAGAGCTATGTTCCGCCATACATCCTGGTTGGCCTTGCTGTCTGACCAGCAAGGTCAAATCAACAGCAATTGTGCAGTTTGATAATGCATGCATTATCATTCATTTCAACACTGTAGTAATGTGGTACTTGAATGGCACATGTATTAGTGCCTCAGGCTCTTTGGTGTTGCAGTCAAAGCTGCAGTTTGGTCCCCGTAGACCCGGGTTCGAGGCTGGGTGGGGTGACTGCTCTCGCCCTTCGCTGCATACCTCATTTGTGTTATTCTCTGTTCTGAAGCCTTGCTTATTGTGAACACTTTTAAGAGTAAGTCCACACTAAATCACATATGGCAAGAAGTTTCTGCTGCACTGCTCTCTTGAGGTTGAAACCTTCAAGCATGTTGCTGCTCTATAAAGGACTTAAAGCTTATCATTCTTGCTTCTACTACTTCCTGCCTGGACTATTGCAATGCATTGTTTTCCTGACTTTGCCTTTACTCATTTTACTTTTGTCAGATTCATTGGCATGTGTGTGGTTTTACTCACTGTATTGGGTGTGGCCAGAGGCGCAACATGCCTGAAAGTTTAAACCTCAAGAGCAGTGCAGCTTTGTACTCTTTTAAAAAAGACTATGCATTATGTTTGATGTAATGAAAAAATTTTGGTAAGTTTGTATCCAGAATTACAGAGTTTGAATGTAAAAAGTACACATAAATATAAAACTAATAAGATTTACCTTAAAATTACAAAGAAAAACATTAAATTGTTAGTATGGACATAAACCTTTATATAATGAGCTACATGTTTAATTACAGATAATTATTGTCATTTTATATGAATTTGTATGTAATTTAAGAAAACAGAAAAATACTGTATAAATAATATAGTAATTTTTCTGTGAAAAAATGAGAAATAAATGTAAATTGTCATTATTGGCATAATACTTAAAATAACAGTTGGGTTGTTAATTTACAGATAATGTCCATAATTTTGAGTTTTGTATGCAATTTAAAAAAACAGAAAAACTACTGTAAAAATTTAGAGATAAAATTAGGATTTTTTTTTACAGTGTATGCTTAATCTTTGTGACGATTATTATTTTTTATTTTTTATTTTTTTTATTGCCCACTACCACCCCCTCTCTTCAGGGGACAACTTTATTTTTATTCTGGTTTAATTATACAAACGTTGACTGAAGCTGCTCCGTAACCTATTCACCCACCCACCCAAAGTGCAAAGGGCAAAAGTGATGTCAAAGACACGGTATATTAGAGTTTTAGTGCAAACAGAGGACAGACAGACAGACAGAAAAAACAGGCCGACGGACAATCAGACATACACCGACAAGACAAATATACAGACAAACAGGCAGAGTAACAGACAGACAAACAGACAAATGGCAGACATAGACATGATCGTAAATTTATATCTAGGGGACAATGGCAGGGGAGCTAGGGAGATAGTGCAGAATTAATAAATTTGTAAATAACAACGTAAAGAAATGATGTAAAAAAAAAAAAATATATATATACATATGTGTGTGTGTGTGTGTGTGTGTGTGTGTGTGTGACGATTATGAGGGGGTCCTTTGAAAATTTTCTCCCCTGTAAGGGGTCCCTGGTGCCAAAATTTTTGAGAACCCCTGGCCTAAGCAATGTGTTCAATCTGGAAATACAACTACAAAAAAAATTGGGAGAAGGGGGCCGATTCTTCACACAACATTTTTCACTAGTATTAATACCTATGGGTAATACAGACAGGAGGAGACAGAAGACACCCTGTCCTGCATAAATGAACTAAATACATCCCATGCTTGTATCAAAGCAAATTTGTTTAAACATGTTGAATAAAAACACAAACATCTGGCTGAATATAGTGATTGGAAAATACATTTACTGTTCAAATCAGATAACATCAAAACATAAATGCACCCTATAGTTTGAAGAACAGCAGTTTGGCCATGAGAACTTATCAAGTCTGAAAGCACAATAGAGTGTAACATTTACTCTTGACATCTGACTGTGCCTTTCAGGTGACTGCCTCATTAGGTGTACCCAAAAAGTAGGTGGAAGCTGGGGTAGAGGAGGGGAGTTGCCAGCATAATGTACTTCACTACTACAGCAGCTTGGTTATTTCAAATATGTGGCTGAATGTACATACTGGAAAATAATAATGCTTGGCTTAAAATGAGTAGAAGCTGAGAAAATACACTGACAGACATGACATTACCATTGCCTAGCAACCAATGGACTTTCCATCCTGACCTAACTTCTCTCCACTTATGGTCTGCTAAACTTTGCAGTGGGTAGCTTGTTTTATTCATTTTGAACAATTATTTAATGCACCTAAATACTAAAAGACTATGTCATGATTGCCACAACCCCTGTCCCAGTTAATGCACCGACTCCTGCTCCTATTCCCGCTCCCACTGCTGCCCCTATTGCTGCTCCAATTCCTGCCCATATCGCTCTGCGTCTTCCTGTCCCCATAACTGCTCCCACACCTGTCTTTACTGCATCAATAAATCCAGCCCTCACTGCTGCTCTTATTCTTGCCACTATTGCTGAGCCCATACCTGGCTCCATCAATGATCTGTCCCTCACAAACACTGCCATTTCTGCTGCTGCTCCTACTGCTGATCCTGCAGCTGTTGCAACTACTGTCCTTATTATTGAACTTTCAAGAGTTCTGAAGTCTTCTCTTGGTTCAGCTTCTGTCAATGATCGCATTTTTGTCTCTATCACTGATATAATTACTGCCCCTATCAGTGCTGCAATTACCACAGCAATTGGTCTAATGTGGGTTTGGGTTCTGATGTGTTGTATCCCCTGATGTGCATAATACTTACTCTCTTTCTCCGAGAGCACTTTTTCCTATTTTGCTCAGCAGCTCCATGACCTGTGTGTGATTTCCCATGTCTTTGTTGTTGAAGACATGATACCTATTTCCACATTTCTTGATCAGTTGATAAAGATTTCTATCCCTCTGAATAAACTGATCAATAGCCATATTTTTCAGTTCATCCTCATGTGTGAATAGAACCAAAATATAGTCTCACACTCTTTCACTAAAGAGCTCCTCCAGTTTTTCAACTGCTACCTTCTCTTGCTGAGAGAATACAAATAAAAGGGGAAAATGCTGCATGGGGCCATGAGGACACTTAACCAGTAAAACAAATTTACAACACATGGTAGATTTGTAATAATAATGTAGCCTTACACATATATGGTAAAGTGTACACTGCATTATCCACAAGAAAAAGTTTTACAAATGTAAAAAAACAGCTGTTATTTTCATTTAGGTCAAAGTTTTCAAGAAACACATTTTGCTGTTTGCGGGGACATCATTAAACAAAACTAAACAATGAAACCTTACATTTACATTTACATTTATTCATTTGGCAGACGCTTTTATCCAAAGCGACTTACAAGTGAGGTACAATACAACACAAGTGAAAAACCATACAGAGTCAACAACATTAGAAGTAGTGCATGACAAAGTTCCAAAGGGTGGCCAGGCGAGGTACAAACTAGCAGGTAAAGCTAATGAGTGCATTAAACCATTCCAATCAAACCATTACAACCAAACCATTGCGTTAAACCATTACAAGCAAACCATTACGTTAAACCATTACAACCAAACCATTACATTAAACCATTACAACCAAACTATTACATTTTTTTTTAGTTTAGTAGGAGATGGGGGGAAGTGTTTCAGGTGCTCAGGTGAGAGCGGAAGAGCTGTGTCTTCAGATGTTTCTTGAAGACAGAGAGAGACTCAGCAGAATGGATGAGGTGTGGAAGTTCATTCTACCACCAAGGGAACAACAGCAGAGAAAGTCCTGGATAGTGATTTAACGCCACGATGCGACAGGACCACCAGGCGCCATTCGGTGGCAGAGCATAGCAGTCAGGAGGGAACATAGGGTTGCAGCAGTGAGTTCAGGTACTTAGTAGCGCTGTCAAAATTGGCCAAAAATGACATTCGATTATTCGTTCTAAAAAACACATAGGTTCAAACCATTCAAATATCTATGTCCATAAGGCTGTTTTCACACTTGGTCCGTTTTGCTGGTCCGAACTCGAGTGCGATTATTCCCCCTTCCCCCTGCCCCCGCTGGTCTCCTTTCACATTACATTTCTTGGTTGCGAACCCTGGTCCGTTTACGCCATCAACACATAAGGAACGTGCAGCTTTTATTTATCAATGTCGCTAGGCAATGACGCAAAAGGGAGGCAAAATGGAAAGTCACACTATATTTGTTTTCTTATTCATCTTTTTGTTAATATGATGTCAAAATAACCGTGTTCGGCATTGTCACTATGCCATAAATGCATCCCGCCGTCTGAGAGTGATACGAGCTGCTCAGATGAGCAGCTACACTGTTCGCTCACCTTGTGGCTACCTGCAATTATTTCCTGAATAGTTTTTAGATGCGACAAACGTGAATTGCCACGTAGCTGTCCTCTAGTCAATGTTTTTAAGATTGCTAGCGTTTTTGAAAATTGCATGCACCTTTCCCGCTCATGATTGTGTGACCGTCAAACAAATTACACGTCATCAATAGCGTTTACTTCCTGGCTTTAAATAGGATAGCATTAACACCAAATGCGAACCGCACTGCAGTTCAGGTGAACCATACCCCAGACCCCTGTTTTCTGGAGGACTCGGGTACGGTCCCTTGGTGCGCACCCGAGTTCGGAAAACAGCTTTCACATCAACAAAACGAACCAAACTAACAGCTCAAGCGGACTCAGTCCGCACCAAATGCTCTAGTGTGAAAGCAGAGAACTCGCAGGGCAGACAGCCGCGGTAGTGCTGCCTTTTTTTCCCCCCACAATCGAATATTAATTTTCACTATCGAATGTCTGGATTTTTTTACAATTCGATTATATAATCGAATTTAGAATATTCGTTGACAGCCCTAGTACTTAGATGCAGTTTTGTTGGTCACCCTGTACGTGAGCATCAAGGCCTTGAACATGATGTGGGCAGCTACAGGGAGCCAGTGGAGTGAGACCAAGAGAGGTGTAACATGAGCCCTTTTTGGTTGGTTGAAAATTAGACGTGCGGCCGTGTTCTGTACCAACTGCAGAGGTTTAATAGTACATGCAGTTAGGCCGGCCAAAAGAGCATTGCAGTAGTGCAGTCTTGAGATGACTAATGCCTGGACAAGGAGCTGCGTAGCATACTCGGATAGGTAGGGCCTAATTTTCCTGATGTTGTACAGCGCAAATCTGCATGATCTGGTAGTCGTAGCGATGTGGTCAGTAAATTTAAGATGGTCATCAATCACTACCCCCAGGTTTCTTGCAGACCTGGACGCAGTCAGTGTCGTTGAGCCAAGCTGGACGGTGATGTCGTGCTGGATCAACAGGCTGGCTGGGATGACTAGGAGCTCAGTCTTGGATATGTTGAGGTGAAGGTGGTGCTCCTTCATCCCAGCTGAGATATCTGAAAGACAGGCAGAGATCTGCGCTGAGACAGTGAGGTCATCAGGTTGGAACAAGAGGTAGAGCTGGGTGTCATCGGCATAGCAGTGGTAGGAGAAGCCATGCGCCTGGATGATCGGACCCAGAGCAGTTGTATATAGAGAGAAGAGGAGGGGGCCAACCACCGATCCCTGAGGTACCCCAGTGGTTAGCCGGTGGGACTTAGACTCCCCACCTCTGTAGAATCTGTGTAGCATATAAGATATTTGTGGACTTTTGCGAAACCTATTCACAAAATTAGTGTATTGTTTTACATAATATTACAATTAATATTGTGCATTTTAAGGAGTATTTTTAGCATCTGTAACATACCATACCATTACACTAATATTAACCCAGAGAGACTCTAGGTATGTGTTTGGTATATTTTGTTGCACTTGTATGTTGGGCCTGATGTGCATTTGTGGCCTCAGCCTTGGGTATTTTAGCCTGGCTGTTCATGTGTGGATGATGGTTTCCTTGTTTGTGTACCATTTTGTGCCATTTTACTGGGAGTCTACAGGGTGATTTACCTCTGGAAATGTTCTAGAGAAGAGCCTCTACTGGATGTCAGCAATGTAAATACATTCTTGAATGTACTCATCTACATATGAAATGTATGTCGCTCTGGATAAGAGCATCTGCTAAGCAGCAAAATGTAAATGTAATGTAAACAAAACATTAATTCATTGAAAGAGCATAACATTTCCTTTTTTCACTGCACATTACACATAGATGTTCATTTCAAAGCACTTGCAAATAATAATGTCCCGTCAGCTGTCACACAGGTGTCGTAAACAGAGAGCACAATTTGTGGCAGGACACAGCTAAAATGTCTGCAGTGTGGAAATATTTTAAATTGGAAAATGAAAGCAGTCCAACAGCCACTTGTGATGTCTGCAATGTGAGCATTTCACTAGGCGGTAGTTATGGAGGACAAAAAATGACATAAGCATAAATAACTAAATAAATAAATAAATGCAGAAATAAAAAAATAAATGAAAAATGAATACATTTTGGGAATGAAAAAGGCTATTTCTGTATGTCTACATTTATTTATTTCCGCATTTCTACGTTTGATTTATTTATGCATTCCTACATTTATTTATTTATTTCTGTATTTCCACATTTATTTATTTCTGTATTTCTACATTTATTCGTTTATGTATTTATGTATTTCTACATTTATTTATTCATTTCTGTTTTTCTACATTTATTTATTTCTGTATTTCTACATTTCCACATTTATTTATTTCTGTATTTCTGTGTCCGTATGTGGTACTACACCTCAGTCTGAAGCAGGATTGGTCAGCTGGGCGCACCAGACAGAAGCAAACGATTCCTATCAAATCTACATTACACAAGCTGGTTAGCTATCCTTGGTATTAACTCCACGCAATGGCTCGTACAAAACTTTCCATCAATAATACAGGGCTACATTAAAACTTTCGACAACTCAAGTTTAGATAATTCAATTCAATTCAATTCATTATTTATATAGCACTTTTTACAACACAAGTTGTCACAAAGCAGCTTTACAATGACCCCAGGCCTGAGACCCCCTGTGAGCAAGCCTAAGGCAACAGTGGCAAGGAAAAACTCCCTAATAGGAAGAAACCTTGCGCAGAACCCGGCTCAGAGGGGGAGCCCATCTGCTTCTGGCTGGCACTGGGCAGGCAGAGTTAAAAGGCAAACGTAAGAATAATAAGGGCAGAGTGATTATAAAAATGTCTTCTAGGTTGTCCAGTTCTTGAAATGCAGCTTGCCTGATGGGCAGGACGGCGAAGTAGCAGGACTCGACGGTGGGATGAGACGCTTGGACTACAGCTCCAGGCAGGAGCCCAGAGCAGGAATGGGAAACAAACAGAAAACAGTGATTAGTGGGTGATAAGAATGGCAGGGGTGTAGAACAGGGAGGCAGGAGAGGAGGGGCATTGAAAGGTGCCAGTGTGCAACAAGGAAAAACCCCGGCAGGCTAACATTATGGCAGCATACCTAGGGGACGGGAGGCAAGGGACCGGCATAGTCATGAGGGCGACCCTAGGCAGTCAACACCAGATCATGGCACAGAGTCCATGACAAGGTGGCAGCAATGACCACTTAGTCCACCAGAGACTCTATGAACCACGCCAGCACCAGGCCATGTCCCTCAGCTGAAGGATTTACTGTATAGATATGTTTTGAGCCTAGACTTAAAGTTGGAGAGAGAGTCTGCTCCCCGAATCTCGGAGGGTAAGCTGTTCCACAGGAGAGTGGCTTGATAGGAAAAGGCTCCACCGCCTATAGTGGTTTTGCCCACTCTTGGAACGATGAGAAGCCCGGCATTTTGGGAACGAAGGGCTCTCTGCGGAAGATATGGGTGAAGAAGGTCCTTAAGATAAGGAGGGGCAAGCCCATTTAAAGCCTTAAATGTGAGTAAGAGTATTTTAAAAATGATCCGGTATTTAATAGGTAGCCAATGGAGAGAAACTAGAACTGGGGTAATGTGTTCAAAGCGTTTAGTTTTAGTTAAGATTCGAGCAGCTGCATTTTGTACCAGCTGAAGGGGTTTTAGTCAGACATTTGCACATCCTGACAAGAGGGCATTACAGTAGTCTAATCTGGATGTTACAAAGGCATGGATTAATTTTTCAGCGTCCTTAGTTGATACAATTTTCCTGATTTTGGCTATATTTCTTAAATGGAAAAAGGCTGTCCTAGAGGTGTTACTTATGTGGGTTTCAAAAGACAGCTCAGGATCAATGACAACACCAAGGTCTTTGATGGCGGCACTCGGGGCAAGGGAGACACCATCAAGGTCCAGTGTAAAATGAGTGAATTTGCTCCTGATTGAGTTTTGGCCAATGACCGATATTTCGGTTTTGTCTGAGTTCAGGAGGAGAAAATTTGGGCCATCAATTCTTTACATCTGTTAGGCAGGCCTCCATGTTTGATATATTCAGGGGAACATCGGGTTTCACTGATATGTATAACTGAGTATCATCCGCGTAACAGTGAAACTAATGTCATGTTTACGGATGATATCGCCAAGGGGCAACATGTATAACGAGAAGAGCAGAGGCCCAAGCACAGATCCTTGTGGTATACCATATCTTACTCTGGAACGAGCCGAAGATTCATTGTTAATGGAGACAAACTGATACCGTTCTGATAGATAAGACCTAAACCAAGATAGAGCCTGTCCGCTTATGCCAACCAGGTTTTCGAGGCGGTCAAGGAGGATACGATGATCGATGGTATCAAAGGCTGCACTTAGGTCTAGTAGCACGAGAAGAGAGACACAGCCATCGTCACAGGATAGTAGGAGGTCGTTGAGCACCTTCAGGAGAGCGGTTTCTGTACTATGATGAGGTCTAAACCCGGACTGAAAGACTTCCAAGATATTGTTAGA
Organism: Megalops atlanticus; assembly: GCA_019176425.1. Lineage (NCBI taxonomy): Eukaryota > Metazoa > Chordata > Actinopteri > Elopiformes > Megalopidae > Megalops > Megalops atlanticus. The sequence goes on along the minus strand of CM032875.1, from coordinate 16,599,905 downwards.
ATGTAGAAATGCACAGAGTTGCTTTGATACTACTTTTTCCAGAATTTTCGAGAGGAATGGAAGGTTCGAGATGGGCCTATAGTTTGACAGGTCATTGGGATCTAGATTGGGCTTTTTCAGAATAGGCTTGATAACTGCTACTCTGAAGGACTGAGGTACATGTCCGGACATTAGGGAGGCGTTGATAAGATTTAATAGCGGTGTGCCAATTGCAGGCAGTAGCTCTTTTAGGAAGCCGGTTGGTATGGGGTCTAGTTTGCTGGTAGAGTTATTAGATGAATTGATGAGAGAAGAAAAGTCGCTAAATTCAATGGGTATAAAAGAGTCAAAGCGAGAGGCGGGCCTAATGGACATACCTACATAATCTGGGACAGGACTGGCCGAGCAGGAAGCATTAGTCGATGGACAATTTTGTATATTGTCTCTTATCTTTATAATTTTGCTATCAAAGAAGTTCATGAAGTCATTGCTACTATAAATTGCTGGTATGTTAGGGTTGACTGATGCGGGACTCTTAGTTAATCTGGCGATAGTGCTAAACAGATACCGAGGATTGTCCTTATTTCTCTCAATAAGGGTAGAGAAGTATTTGGATCTATTAGCTGTGAGGGCATGCTTGTAGGTCAGGAGACTTTCCTTCCACGCCAGGAGAAAAACCTGTAATTTGGTGGAGCGCCATTTTCTTTCTAGTTTTCGCGTGGCTTGTTTGAGAGTACGAGTGTGGTCATTATACCAAGGTGCAAGCTTTTTGTCTGTAATTTTCTTCCTTTTGAGGGGAGCAACGGCGTCCAGAGTTTTATGCAAAGTAGAGTCAATACTGTCTGCGAGTAGATTAATTTCAGTTAAGCTAAGGTTTGAACATAAACTGGGGGAGATTTCATTGTGCAGGTTGTAAGATGTAGGGAGCTCGTCGATAAAGGCATTGGCTGTAAGGGAACAGAACGTGCACCTAGAAGAAGATCTGGGCTCCGAGTATGTGAAGCACGTTAGCGGTAAATTGAAACAGGTGAGATAGTGGTCTGATAACACAGGGTTGTGTGGCATAGTTTCTACCTGGCTGATATCTGCTCCATATGTGAGGACCAAATCTAGAGTATGGTTACGGTAATGTGTGGGTTTATCCACAACTTGAGAGAGTCCAATGGGTTCGATGATGGACAGGAATGCTGTTCTGAACGGGTCATGTTCATTATCCATATGCACATTAAAGTCACCTACTATCACAGCCTTTTCTGTATTGACAACCAGGTCAGATAAAAAGTGAGCGAATTCAGATAAGAAGACACTGTAGGGGCCAGGTGGCCTGTAAACTATAACAAGGGTAAATAGCTGAAATGCAGTCTTGTCAGGATGTGCAAAGCTAAGTACTAACAGTTCAAATGAATGAAAGTTATAGCCAGGTTTAAAAGTGGCACAGAGTTTGGAGCTGTGTACAGCAGCAACACCGCCACCTCTACCAGTAGGTCGAGGGACCTGGTGATTACTGTAACTGGGAGGAGTTGATTCATTAAGAGCGACAAAGTCATTAGGTTTAAGCCAAGTTTCAGTCAGGCACAAGATGTCAAATTGGTGATCAGTAATCAATTCGTTTACTAATGCAGCTTTAGGTTGTAATGACCTGATATTTATTAACCCAATCTTAAGGACCATCTGTCTACAGGTACTACTTTTAGGTTTGACAAATTTAATTTTTATCAAATTATCAGCACAAATGCCCCTACTAGATGTTTTTAAGAGGTTTGGGACCGAGAGTCGTGGAACAGACACTGTCTCTATAGGATTGGCTATAAGTGGTGGTTCCAGGGAAAGAGCAGACATCTGTGTAGGACAGAGAGTCTGCTGCCTGGCCTTGACCCTGATGAGTCAAGGTTTGCGGCTAGATAAGCGGCTAGTATCGAGCTAAAGGCAAACCTCCCGTATAGAGGGTATGCACTAACGTAGCTTTCCCACCGGAATACTCCCCCTCAGTCGGACTGAGTGGCAAAACATGCTGCAACATGGCTGCCTTTAGTAGGGGAAACTGCAAAGCCGGGAGTAAAACAAACGATTGTCTGCCTAAATTAAAGGCAGTTGGACTCGACAGTGATTCTTACAACTTACCAAAGAACCAGTGGTCCATGGATGCACTGGGGGTTTCCTGACAGTTATATGTAGGCTACCTGATTTCAACCCCGGGGAAATACACAAAGCAAAGCCTGAAGGCGTACAAAAGCCGGGACATGCTAAAACGCTTAACGTGGCTTAATGTTCCAAAACTGCGATCAATGATCACCAAATTTCTCTCGGACATCTCTTGTCAGAAACACTTCCTCCTGTCAGAAACACTTTCTCCTGTCAGAAAATCAAAACCAAAATCCTAGGATTATGGTCGTTATCTCAGGTTAAGCGTTTTCCTCTCAATTGACGCCCATTATAAGGAAAAAGCTTAACGTGGCTTCATGTCCCAAAACAGCGATCAATGATCACCAAATTTGTCTGACATCTCACGTCATAAACACTATCTCCTATCAAAAAAGCAAAACTCCATTGAAGCCCATTATAAGGAAAACGTTTTGTAGCTTAATTTTCCAAACAGTGATCAACTAACAAAAAAGCAAAACTGAGAGGACAGCGCTGAGCGAAACGTCGGCCTAACTACCATATTCCTTGGATCTTAGTTTTGCTTTTTTGATAGGAGATGGTGTTTATGACATGTGAGATGTCAGATGTGGTCACAAATGTGGTGGTCATTGGACGCTATTTTGGAACATTAAGCCACGATAAGCCTTTTCCTTATAATGGGCGTCAATGGAGAGGAAAACGCTTAATGTAAGATAACGTCCATAATCATAGGATTTCAGTTTTGATTTTTTTTTTTTTTGACAGGTGGAAGTAAAAGAGATGTCCGAGAGAGATTTTGTGATCTTTGATCGCTGTTTTGGAACATTAAGCCACATTAAGCTGTTTCATGTTAAGCGTTTTAGAATGTCCGCAAAAGCCTTGACACTTGGTCGAACTTCAAGGCGGGATTTGTTTGCGAAATTAAAGTGATGAGGACACCAATGGATATTCTGGTTGTATGTGGTTTGTACAAATATTTTCATTTTATTACAACTTTTATATGGAAAACTGTAAGCTACGTTTGATGCCTGGATTCCAGTTGTTTCTGCGAATGCAGCGATCCATTTGCTTCTGTTTTCTTTAGCTTTCATGTCTGTAAAAGATAGCACCGATTTCTTGTTGAATCTGTTTGTACAGTCAAGTTTTTTGTGTTTTCGTGGCATTCAAGCTGAACAGTAACGCTGCCACGCAGTAACCGTACATGTACACCGGGAGCGGCGAGAGCGTCAAAATTCGCTCTGGCTGCCCTGCCAGCAATGCTGTCGAAGAAGTGGACACTCTGACGTAGATGAAATGGGCGGCTACAAGTTCGTTCAAAATGCTTGGTCTTGCAAACGTTATTTAAAGGGGCCGCAAAGCAAACAAACATGTCGCCCGGTATCTTTGTGCCGACCTCAAGTAGGGTATAAGTTAACTCGTGAAATCTCTTAAATGTGAAGGTAAGAAATCGATTGATGAAGGAAAGAAATGAACAATTACTGTATGTTCACACCGGGAGCGGCGAAAGCGTCAAAGCGACCGGAAGTCATTCATTTTCTATGTGAGAAAGCGTCTCTCAGCGGCGAGCAGCGGCATGACCGTTGGCGGCGCGTCTTAGGCGGCGAGAGCGTCAGTTTATTTCGTTAGTTTATTTTGTTACCAAACATGTAATTATAACTGTACGTTCACACCGGGAGCGGCGAGAGCGTCAAAATTCGCTCTGGCTGCCCTGCCAGCAACGCTGTCGAAGAAGTGCACGCTCTGATGTAGATGAAATGGGCGGCTACAAGTTCGTTCAAAATGCTTGGTCTTGCAAACGTTATTTAAAGGGGCCGCAAAGCAAACAAGCGTGTCGCCCGGTATCTTTGTGCCGACTGACCACAAGTAGGGTATAAGTTAACTTGTGAAATCTCTTAAATGTGAAGGTAAGAAATCGATCAATGAAGGAAAGAAATGAACAATTATAATTACATGTTTGGTAACAAAATAAACTAACGAAATAAACTGATTAAAAGCCATTTGTGTGGTGTGACTTGTGTTGTTGCTAAGTGCTAAGTCGAATTTCAACATACAGTTTATAGGACACGTTTAGTAGCCTTGGTCTTTAATTAACATTAACGTTAATTTGTGTGTAGCCTACATTAATTATCAACTTCTCCTCCATTGTGCTTGGGAACTAATGTTTGGTGGGAACAAAAGTTTACACGGTTGTGTTCTCTAGAATTCTCTAGAGCTGAGGACTTCTAAATTCCGACTGGTTGCCGCCGAACCGCGCCATAGCTCATTACCATAAAGTTGCCCAGACTTCAACTTTATTCTGACGCTCTCGCCACCCAAGACGCGCCGCCAACGGTCATGCTGCTGCTCGCCGCCGAGAGACGCTGGCTCACATAGAAAATGAATGACTTCCGTTCGCTTTTACGCTTTCACCGCTCCCAGTGTGAGCGTACAGTAAGTCTTTCTGCCACTCAGTGGGTGGAACCCGCAGTGACTCCGCATACTGTGACGTCACGTGCATAACCCCAGTCAAGTCAAGGCAGTAGCAGTAGATCCAATCACACCGCTATAACCAATCCGGCTTTAGACTGAGGATTAGTACCACCCACTCAATTAACATACGGACACAGAAATACAGAAAAAAATAAATGTGGAAATGTAGAAATACAGAAATAAATAAATAAATGTAGAAATGCACAAATAAATAATAAATAGCCCTTTTCATTCCCAAAATGTATTCATTTTTCATTTATTTATTTATTTCTGCATTTATTTATTTATTTATGCTTATGTCATTTTTTGCCCTCCATATACTAGTTTTACTATAATGCTGCACTAAGCGGAATTGTGATTTTTATTTGTTGTGACTGGGAATGTTAAAGTTAAGCTATTACACCACTTCGAAGTGGAATTGTGATTATATTACTCATTTTGACTGTTCGAGTTTTACTACTACAATGCTGCACTAAGTGGAATTGATAAGAGCTATTTATAAAGACATCTTTTAGTTTGTTTACTTGGTTATTTTGTTAAAAAACAAATGAAAACCAATGCTGCACTAAGTGGAGTTGTGATAAGAGCCATATAAAATATTTTTAGTTAGTTTACTTTGGTTATTTTGTAAAAAAAAAAACATTAAGGAACAGCTTGGATGCAGGCAATTTTTTTCTTAATGCATTGCAGAACTATTCAATTGTCAAGCATATACATTGGATTGATTTTAACAACTTTAATGTACTTGAAGTGTGCACTGTGCAACTATAGGAAAATACAAGTATCGGATTGGGACTCGATATCAGCAGATACTCAATATTAAATGACTCAGATCGGGATCAGAGGCCAAAAAAAACCTGATCGGGACATCCCTACTTGCAAATGCTGACACTGTTGCTTCACACAAACCCACACTTACAGCTAGCGCTGCCCCTACTACCAAAGACACTGTCATTACAAGTAGAAACAGCATCATTCCAATAAATCTATTTTCTCAGCTTGTGCTCTTGCCATTTTTTCTCCTTTCTCCAAAGTAGCTTTGTTGCTCTCTCCAGCTCTTGTCCTTTATAGCACTTTCTCAGCTCCTCCTCCTGCATGTGTATCTCCTCCTTTCGTTTCTTTAGATTCTCCTCCTCTGCCATCTTGATGGTCCCTTCTACCTTTTGCAACATCTCATTGGTGTAATACCTCCCTCCATTCCTCTTAACAATAGTGCCAACCTTCTCCAGCAGCTGACTAACCTGCATGTTGTCATCCATAGTGGTGTTGTCAAAGGCATGATAATTTTGCCCATAATTTTGGAGAATCTGTCTAATTGTGACTGATCCTTTTTTGTTCCCAGTAAAATAATCCTCTAAAGATTTTCCCCTCAAATCATCAGAATACCTCATCATTGGTGGGGAAAGAGTTAAAATGGAGTGGTAGCTATCAGGTGGCAAAAGGAAAGCTGTTAATGGAGAATCAACCACAACAAGCAAATCATCAAAAGATCAAAATGAATCCGTGAAAACAAAAAGAAGGACTCATAGAAAGTACTCACTGGGATTTACAAGTGTGGGACCAGAAGATGATCCCCTGCCTGTCTGTGTGCTAGGCTCGGAAGTTCTAGCAAATGAGATGTTCATCGTGATAAACAGACAGGATACGGGCTTAACAATTCACTATTAACAAAATCACTTTATATACTGTATAAATGTGAAAAATTTGCAGCAATGCCTCTGGAGGAAAAGAAAAAAATTGTCATTGACAACAATATGTGCTTTGGTTGCCTCAGAGTCGGCCATGTCTCCAAAAATTGTACAAAGAGGGCCACCTGCAATATTTGCAGGTGGAGCCACCCCTCTCCACTTCATGGAGAATGTCCTCAAGGAGAAAAGCCAGAAGCACCACCACAAGAGGAAAGTGCTTCCACTGTCTTATGCAGCGTGAGTGTGGATAACAGTGATCGCACTTCAATGATTGTTCCGGTGTGGCTCTCTTGTGCAGAAAAAAACAGCCCAGAAACCTTGGTGTACGCATTACTGGACACACAGAGCAGTAACACATTCATTGACCAAGATGTTTGTGAAAAAATTCAAGCAGACACAGAACCTGTCAAAGAGTGGTTGGACTAAGAGTGAGAGGGTACCTTTTACAAGAGTACATCAAGCTACCACCCGCGTACACTCGAGAATACATCCCACTGGAGCAAAATAGTATTCCTACTTGTGAAACAGCGAAAGGGTGGACCCACCTTCTCAGTATAGCAGAAGAGATGCCAGATCTATTGAACTGTCCTGTAGGACTCCTAATTGGCTACGACTGCGCAAGGGCCCTGAAACCAAAACAAGTGATATCAGGGGAACATTACAATCCATACGCAGTCAAGACTGATTTAGGCTGGAGTATAGTGGGATCCATAACACCTCGTACTAGCTCAAGGGATGTGACAGGGTTCTGCCATCGCATTCCTGTAAAAGAACCTCCGTCTATCACACCTGCCTCTGTGATTAAGGCATTGGAAACAGATTTTCTGGACACAAACCCCAGAGAGAGGAACATATCTCAAGAAGATATTTAATTTCTACAGCTCTTGAATGGGAAAATTCAGCATAATAAGGATGGACATCTGGAAATGCCCCTATCCCTCAGAGAGCATCCCCAGCTTCTGAACAATAAGCAGCTCACTACAGTCCGATTGAAGCATTTAAAAAGAAAACTGGAGAAAAGTCCCAAGTACAAAGAGGATTATGTGAAATTTATGGACGGTGTCTTTAAAGATGGTGATGCAGAAGAAGCAGATGCCATGCCAAAAGAGGGCAACACATGGTATATTCCACACCACGGGGTGTACCATCCTAGGAAGCCAGAAAAAATTGGAGTTGTATTTGACTGCTCTGCCAAATTTGAAGGCACCTCTCTAAACGAACACCTACTCACAGGACCTGATTTAACTAATGCTCTGACTGGAGTGCTGTGTAGATTTCACAAGCACCAAATCCAATTACTTGCGACGTGGAGAAAATGTTCCACCACTTCCATGTCGGCCTAGAAGATCGGGATTTCCTGAGGTTCCTGTGGTGGGAAAATGGGAACACAGAAAGGGAGCCCAAGGAATATCACATGCAAGTGCATATTTTCGGAGCAGCATCATCTCCGAGATGTGCTAATTATGGCATGAAATACCTTGCCAGTAAACATGAAAAGGACTATCCATTGCAAGCGAGCTTCATTCGAAAAAATTTCTACGTGGATGACAGACTTATCAGTGTTGATTTAATCGAGAAAGCCAAACAACTGGTCAATGTAGCATAAGAAATCTGTGCTAAGGGAAAACTATGTTTACTCAAATTTGTGTCCAACAACAGAGAAGTCTTGGATGCGATTCCAGAGAGTGAATGTGCCAGTGTAGTGAAGGATGTAGGTCTGAACTACAATGAGCTTCCAATGCAGAGTGTACTGGGAGTAAAGTGGAACGTAGAGACTGATTCATTGTCATTCAATGTCGTCCTTAATGAAAGGGCAGCCACACGGAGAGGAATCCTATCAACAGTCACAAGTGTGTACGACCAACTAGGATTTCTCTCTCCCTACATCTAGACTGGGAAAGCAGTGCTTCAAGAGATGTGCAAGCGGGGTGTTGGATATGATGAACCTCTCCCCCCTGAACTAAAGCCAAAGTGGGAAAAATGGCTCCATGACTTGGAAAATCTTCAAATAATTCAAATACCAAGATGCTTCATTCCTGAGAACCTTGGCACAATCCAGAAAATTGAGCTGCATCATTTTTCAGATGCCAGCAATAACGGTTACGGGCAATGTTCATATATCAGGATTGTTGCTGATGAACAAGTGCATTGTGCACAGGTCATGGGTAAGGCCAGAGTGGCACCCACAAATGTTGTCACCATACCACACCTTGAGCTCACTGCAGCTACAGTTTCTGCCACAGTAAGTAACATCCTTAGAGAAGAGCTCGAACTGAAAATAGATCAGGAGTTTTTCTGGACAGATTCACAGGTGGTGCTCGGGTATATCAAGAACGAAGCCTGGCACTTTCATGTTTTTGTCACTAATCGCGTCCAGAGAATAAGAGATACTACAGATCCAAGACAAAGGTTCTACATTGAAACAGGTCAAAATCCAACAGATCATGTGTCTAGGGGTCTCAAGGTGGCAGACCTGATTGATTCAAATTGGCTCACAGGACCTAAGTTCTTATAGAAACGAGAGATTGTCACGAACCAAAGATCCCCAGTTTCTTATACAGTGGGGAGAACAAGTATTTGATACACTACCGATTTTTCAGGTTTTCCCACTTACAAAGCATGTAGAGGTCTGTAATTTTTATCATAGGTACTCTTCAACTGTGAGTGTCGGAATCTAAAACAAAAATCCAGAAAATCAAAGTGTATTATTTTTAAATAATTAATTTGCATTTTATTGCATGACACAAGTATTTGATCACCTACCAACCAGTAAGAATTCCGGCTCTCACAGACCTGTTAGTTCTTCTTTAAGAAGCCCTCCTGTTCTCCACTCATTACCTGTATTAACTGCACCTGTTTGAACTCGTTACCTGTATAAAAGAGACCTGTCCACACACTCAATCAAACAAACTCCAACCTCTCCACAATGGCCAAGACCAGAGAGCTGTGTAAGGACATCAGGGATAAAATTGTAGACCTGCACAAGGCTGGGATGGGCTACAGGACAATAGGCAAGCAGCTTGGTGAGAAGGCAACAACTGTTGGCGCGATTATTAGAAAATGGAAGAAGTTCAAGATGACGGTCAATCTCCTCGGTCTGGGGCTCCATGCAAGATCTCACCTCGTGGGGCATCAATGATCATGAGGAAGGTGAGGATCAGCCCAGAACTACACGGCAGGACCTGGTCAATGACCTGAAGAGAGCTGGGACCACAGTCTCAAAGAAAACCATTAGTAACACACTACGCCGTCATGGATTAAAATCCTGCAGCGCACGCAAGGTCCCCTGCTCAAGCCAGCGCATGTCCAGGCCCGTCTGAAGTTTGCCAATGACCATCTGGATGATCCAGAGGAGGAATGGGAGAAGGTCATGTGGTCTGATGAGACAAAAATAGAGCTTTTTGGTCTAAACTCCACTCGCCGTGTTTGGAGGAAGAAGAAGGATGAGTACAACCCCAAGAACACCATCCCAACCGTGAAGCATGGAGGTGGAAACATTCTTTGGGGATGCTTTTCTGCAAAGGGAACAGGACGACTGCACCGTATTGAGGGGAGGATGGATGGGGCCATGTATCGCGAGATCTTGGCCAACAACCTCCTTCCCTCAGTAAGAGCATTGAAGATGGGTCGTGGCTGGGTCTTCCAGCATGACAACGACCCGAAACACACAGCCAGGGCAACTAAGGAGTGGCTCCGTAAGAAGCATCTCAAGGTCCTGGAGTGGCCTAGCCAGTCTCCAGACCTGAACCCAATAGAAAATCTTTGGAGGGAGCTGAAAGTCCGTATTGCCCAGCGACAGCCCCAAAACCTGAAGGATCTGGAGAAGATCTGTACGGAGGAGTGGGCCAAAATCCCTGCTGCAGTGTGTGCAAATCTGGTCAAGAACTACAGGAAACGTCTGATCTCTGTAATTGCAAACAAAGGTTTCTGTACCAAATATTAAGTTCTGTTTTTCTGATGTATCAAATACTTATGTCATGCAATAAAATGCAAATTAATTACTTAAAAATCATACATTGTGATTTTCTGGATTTTTGTTTTAGATTCCGTCACTCACAGTTGAAGAGTACCTATGATGAAAATTACAGACTTCTACATGCTTTGCAAGTGGGAAAACCTGCAAAATCGGCAGTGTATCAAATACTTGTTCTCCCCACTGTAGGTGACCCAGAGGTAAAGGTCCTGAGAACAGACGCCTTTGAAAGAGACAGCTTCCTCGAAAGGTTATCAGGATTCTTGGATTGGAATACAGCCCTTAACATTATTGCTTGGATTCAAAGACTGGTGGATAGAGACCGGTCAGGGCCCATTAGTGTGGAGGAAAGAAGAATAGCCACTCTTGCGCTCATCAAGGCAGCACAAAGAGAAGCCTTTGAAGAAGAGCTGAAATGGTTTAGTCAAAAATCTGCTAAACTACCAAAAATTCACAAGATATACCAACTTGATCCTATCCTTGAAAATGGACTGCTCAGGATTTGAGGGCTCTTGAGAAAGTCTTCCGCGTCACTTGAGTTTAAACATCCAGTAGTCCTTCCTAAGGAATGCATTGTCACACAACTAATACTTGACCACTGTCACAAGAAAACTCAGCACCAAGGCCGAGGGCAAACATTGAACAAACTCAGGGCCAGCGGATATTGGATAATAGGTGTCAGCAAGGTAGTGGCCAAGCATATCAAGTATTGTGTCACTTGCAGAAAGGTGCTGGACTGACCGAAGAACAACGTATTGCGGACCTGCCTGTTGACCGAGTAGATCCCTCACCCCCATTCTCATACACCGGAATTGACTGTTTTGGCCACTTCTACACGAAACAAGGTCAGAAAGAATTCAAGAGATATGGTCTGTTGTTCATATGTTTAAGCTCCAGAGATGCTTCATAGATTCACAGAATTCAATTCACAGAATAATCGACACCAATAGCGTAATGAGAATAAATTATTAAGCTCGCAAAACACCACAGATTGTCTGAAATTTGTGTGCTATTGCGAAAGCACAAGATTGTTTAATTAACAAGGATGGCAATTTGAATAATTAAGTGGCAAGTAATCCCAAAGCTTTGTCTTAAATGTTTCACATTATAGCTTTCTTGACTTACAAAATTCAAATTACACAACGGAGCTAAATTTAGTTAAATCGATCTAAATTACTGAGAATAAACTTTTAGGTTAGGTTGAGTGCAATTGTCAGTACTCTGGCCCCCTAGCTGTTGTTTTGGTGTTCTCTACGTCTGTCAATATGGTCCATGTGCTTTTATTTACTGTTCCCATGTGTTCCAGCCCTGCTCTGCTCTCCGCCCTGTCCCTGCCTACCTGATTCCCTGATCATCTCCACCTGCCTGCCTGCCCACCTGCTTCCCATCTCCTCGTCAGCCCAGCCCTACATATACCCTGCTTGTCTCTGTCTTGTTGTCAGTTTGTTGCAGTGTTTTCCCTATTGCTTACCCACCTGTTTACTTGTGGTGCCCAATCTTGTTTTGACTCCTGCCTGCCTGCCTGCCTTGGTTGCCTGATCTGCCTGCCTACCCGGTTTAACCCAGCCTGTTTCTGTTTTTGATCCCTGCTCATGTTTTGCCCTCCCTTGGAATGCCTTCCCATTTTTTTGACCTTGCCTGTAGTGCCACTACGAACTTGCCCTGCGATTCCAATAAAATCCCCTTGGAACCTGAAAACCCTGGTCTGCGTTTGAGTCCGTGCCTGTGCCCTGACAGCAATGAACAATAACGTTTAGAACACAGACCTCACAAAAGCTGTGATGTGTCATGAGTATTTAACATAAAATGCCATCCTTGTTAATTAAACAATCTCACGTTGTAGCTTTCACAAGCACACAAACTACAGACAATCTGCACTGTTTTGTGAGCATAATCATTTACTCTATTTGCGTGATTGGTGTCGATTAATCTGTGAATTATTTGTTTTATTGTTAATCAAGGAGGATAAAGGAGAACACGTTCAAAGTAACGCTAGATTTAAAGGTAGTGTTTCCGCTTCCCCTGTTTCCAGCTCACCAGCTGCCACTGAAAAACATACAGGAAGGAACCTAACACCACATACCGGGGATAGCTGTTATTGCGCTAAAAATAGCTATGCGATATATTGCGACGACTATATTGTGCAACCCTAAACGCCTCCTAAATTTCTGGTCAGAAGGCGCACACGGTGTGTGATTGTTCGTTATTCATTCTATCTTTGTGCAATTCATTTATTGTTTCACAAGTTAATGTAAATACAAGTTTCAAGAGGGCATTGACGTTAGTTTTAGTAGGTAGGCTAACTAAATTGTCATGCACACTAAAGGGATTTCACTAAGAAATGGCTATTAGCCAACAGAGACTCATTTTGCACTGATAATATGCTTGTGTTTATAAAATGTAATATTTACTTTATTTCAGTTTCACAGTGTTTGCCGGTTGGAAAGAAGACAATAAACACTTGTCAAACATCAGTCGGAGCGTGGTTTTGTCTGTACCAGAAGAAAACCTTTGGGAGCAGTTATAGGGTAGTAAATGTGTTTGTGGAGCTGGTGGGGAATCACTTTATTTTCACAAGGACATGAATCCCAGTATAGCAGGTGTATGTTTTGTTTGGTGCTGTCTATGGAAGTCTAAGTGAACTGTTAGAAAATAAATTTCCCTACCGTGTCACAGACCACCTGCAAGAATCATAACAAACCACAGAGTTAATGCTTTATTCTTGTTATGAGCACCACCACTAACTGTTTGGTGTTTATGTATGGACAGCCAATAGATTTTTCATATCAGCTAGCCAAGAATCATTTTTACGTAAATAAAAGACTATTTTCTGAGTATTTTCTCAGCAACATACTTTTAGCTTTATTATGAATGCAAGATTATTTTATTTTTACTTGAAGAAGTACAAGAACCTTTGAAGCATTCACTTGCTAACACACATCAAGTCAGCCTCTAGTAGCTGAATAGTGTTGCTGCAATACTTGATGGTAAAGTCATTCTAATCAATGAATGTACCAAATTGTGAATGATTAATGTTTATAACCACAAAAATTGCTGTTAGGTGAAAAACATAAATGCATACCCTACTTGTTAATATAGGCAAGCAATGTAAGCTAGTCACATACATTTAGTTTTTTTACATCTTTTCACCATATAGAAGAATGCAGTGATGGGTAGGACTCATGGGTAGGACGGCTTAGACATGACTTGGGGGGCTGGAGTGACTGCTGTAGAAGATCTACCCAGAGGGACAGGAGAAACCAAAAAACATGTAGGAGGACATTGCCCACTAATGCTGGAACTCAGGACAGTTTGAATCCTTGATGATGTTAAATGAGTCTTAGGCTCAACAATATTCATATAGTGCAGATTAATCCTTCTTCAAATACATTTTTGCCTGTTTTTTATTGTACAAAAAATGAATCAATAACATGTTATTTTTAGGGGATAGGGAGTAGGGAGTAGGTCCCCCTACCCATACCTGCCAACATTTAGGTTTCAAAATACAGGAGGTTTTTCGACGGGGGGTGGTGTGGATAGTAAATAAACAAGTAAATAAATTATTGTATGTAGTGTGTGGATTGTGTGTGTAGATTGTGTTTCGTAGACGATCTGGCAACTTGGGTAATGTCAGACAAACATAAAAAACTTCCGTGTACAATGATTATTCATAATAAAGTTCGCCATGCAAATTACGGGAGTTTCCCAGGAGAAACAACAAAACGGGAGGGCGCTGGGAGATGGCTGTGAAATACGGGAGAAACCCGGGAAAAAAGGGAGTGTTGGCAGGTATGCCCCTACCTAGTGCTCCAGTGTTATGCTGAAGTGTTACACAAACTCAATACGCAATATACAAGATTTCATGGATGCAAGCCAAGGCAATCAACTAGGCTATACACGCTTTGCACACACATCACCAAGGCTTATATCGTTAACAATAAGGCCACTCACACAACTGCACAACCACATAACAACTATGCCCTGCAACAGAATCCACACAGCACTCGCCTAACCCGACACACACGCGCACACGCACACACTCGAACCCGACACACGCACACTTGTGTGCCGCTGTACAACTTTTCATCTTATGCACAGCAGGTCTATCACAATTCAGTCACAGCAAACATGGGCTAGAAATCGAAAAAGATTCTATCTTACCTTAAAAAAGAATGGACCACAGAGGCCTTGGCTCGGCTTCTTCTCGTTGCTGTCCTGGTATCCAAGAAGAGGAGAGACGATGTCCTGCTTTAATCCAGGTTCTCACGAACGGCACTGGATCAAATTTGTCCAAAGGGGGTCCGTTTAGGTCCATAAACAGAAGTGAAGACAGGCTCTCTTCACACAACCTGTTGCGGCTCTGGCTGGCTGTGTCATTTACGGCGGAAAATCCTCTCTCGCACTCAGCAGATATGGGGAGGTGAGTACGACTTGCTATGCATAGTCTTTTCAGTGTTTTTCCCTGTGGTGTGCCCTGCAGTTTGCAGGCTCCACAGCCTCCCTGGCTGGTTCCCCTAGCGATTTAGCTAGCCTGTGTACTTCTTGTTCACCATACAAAGTCAAGGCCTCCTGCTCTCCTGGCCAAAAGCACTTATCAAGAGCCTTGAGCTTCTGGACCAAGTTTGACTCCAGTAAGCGCTTGGTTAGACTGGCAGCAACCGATTCATAAAAGCGAGGCTTGTTTATTTTCCCCCTGCCTTCTGTCAGCTCCACATCTTTAAAAAGGCCTGATGAGACACACTGTTCAGCCTTCTTCATTGATTTCCCACCAGATGTCTTCATGGTTGTCAAAACATTGATGGTTTGTTGGATGTGGAAACTTGAATCCACAAGTGTCATTTCTCTTCTCTGCAGCTTGAGAGACAGACTCTGAAGCTCACGCAGGATGTCTTTCATGACAGCCAAATCTTCAACAAATCCTGAGTTGGTTAGGTGCTTGTGAAGCCCTTTTCATTTTTGCCTCTCAACATCAGTGCGCGATGTGTCCTCACTGGATGTTTTAAAATGGAGTGCTAGTGCGGGGAAATCTTTCCATACAGCTTTTACTGTATTATAGCTACTGGAAAGCCATCTGATGGTAAAAACATTACCAATTTTCAATATTTGCATGTTGAGCTCAGCCACTGCTTCCTGAAGCAATCTGGCATTCCTGGTTGACTGGTGATAGAGTGAGTATAACTTTGAAATAAAGAACTCAAAGTGATTACAGCCAGCCACTTTTTTATGAGCATCTTTGACTGCCAGTTCTAATTTGTGTGCCAGGCAGTGTACAGACTGCACATTCGGAAAGTCGTTTTTGAGTCTGCCAATTAGTCCACTGGATTTCCCTGTGAGCACTGTAGCCACATCAGTGGCTATGCTTATGAGATGCGTCTTCAAAAACTCATCATCCATTCCTGCTTTATGTAGACTCACCATCATAGAGTTATAAATGGATTCAGCATCGACCCCATCTGTGAGTTCCACTACTGTATATCCAGAAAAACATTATCTACATCAACCTTACCACTGACATCACATCTTGCATAAATGATTAGATAGGGATGCCCGTGAATGGTACTTTCATCAATTGATGCTTACCCGTGATTGCATTTCTTTCACATTGGAGACAAACTTGCAGCGCATTTCCTTTACAATGTGGCCGATTATTTCTATGTAGGCATGGTCAGATTTGTGGATATTGCTGACTTTGGTGCCATTAAGCTCCTGCAGTGTCACGAGAGGGTTGAGCTTTTTATACGATAGCCTTTCCTTTGCCAAGGTGTACGCCATTCTGAATGAGACTGTTGTTTCCTGAAGTCAGCCAGCCTGTAAATCAATGAAGCTGTTTGGGAGGGTTTCTTTTTCTTTCACCTGGGCTATGTCCATTGACCTTGTGTGGGCTTGGCTGTCCCTGTGTTTGTAGATCTTTTTCGTAGCCTCCTTGCATCAGGACCACTAACTTCACCATTGATCCATTCTTCCGCAAGGTGTATACCCGGTCCCTTTTCTGAGAGCAGCAAGCTCTTTGCTTTCCTACACACTAAACACCCTAACTTTCCAGCCTTGACGTCAAGCCAAGCACTGTGGTCTTTCCATTCGCCCACCTGCTTCATTGTCCAACCAGCTGGCAGGTCACTGCCACCGCATCACCTCCGACTCCCTGAGAGGAGCTCTCAGCCTCAACTTGACCTGGTTCTGGGGAGTGACTGGGCGGGAGAGGAGCCCCCAACTCACCTGTGCATGCGCTAGTAGCTGCAGAGGCACCAGCATTAGCTTCAGGTGTCTCCGCTACGTTTTCATTGTTATTCTGATTCAGCTTTTTAGAAGTGAATTCAAAGTTAGCAAGTAATGAACTTTGCTTTCTCTTTGACATATTTTCCCGACTTGATGCGTACTGAGTCCGTATTTTTAACCAAGTGTAACCATGATGTCGAAGCAGAAAAAAAAATCCACTGCTTTTCAGGTTGTACGGGGTCACGTTAAGTTTTCTAAACTACACAACATTTGGATTGCGGACCATTTGCAACAGTGCCACGCCACCCATGGAAGAGGCCTTACCAGAAACAACCAGGTGTTCAATGGCAATATAAGAGGAAACACCACAATATTTTTCTGTATTCATATTTGTGAATAAATGTTTTGCAATTTGAATCATGAATACTGGACATAGTAAGCTTTTAAAAGACATTTTTAGTAACTCCTTTTGGCCTATTGCCAATGCCGATATATATATGTATGCATGTATATATATGTGTGTGTATATGTGTGTGTGTGTGTGTGTGTGTGTGTGTGTGTATATATATATATATATATATATACACACAAGGGCGTAACTTTGGGTTGAACATTGGGGGGGTTGAGGTCTCCACCCATGTACGGGGGTCCGGAGGCATGCCCCCCACCCCCTCCCTCCCCCAGAGATCTTTTTTTTTTTTTTTTGCAAAAAAGCTGTTAAATGGCTGTTTTGCATGAATTTTTAGGAGAAGAGACATACCAATACAACATGATCTACATATCCCAACTAGTGCAGTGGAATAGCATAAAATCATTCACTTTGTGATAAAAGCACCAAATTTGTAACACATCAATTTGTTCTTCCAGTATTAGTAAAATGGATATTTATCACTTCCTGAACATATCTTCAGCCATGTAGGCCTACTAGTTATGCCACAATTTAACAGTACTTAATCCCTATTATTCTGTGATAATTATTGCCGCATTGATAGCTGTCAAGACCCTGGCAGCTGTCACACCCACCCCTCTTTTGCACCATTTTGTAACTGGTAAATAAATAATTCAAAAGTTCATAACTGTATACATTAATGTCAATTTGTTCTTTTTCCCACCTGGTTCGCAGCCTTCTAACAAGAAGACATGGCACTGCAACATCATTTAATTTGGTCTTTTTTTAAATTTGAAAACATTCGAAAATTACAGGAAAACAATAGGGTGAGATACTAATACAATGTGGCCTCTATCGGCATTTGTATCCACCCATAATGCATTGGCACCCTCCCAATTTTGGTCTGAGGTAATTTAGATCGTTCTAATTTACCTCAGATCGAAATTACGCATTGTGCGCGAAATCAGTTCTATTGCCTGTTCGAATGTTCAAGTCATCAATTAAAAGCATTAACATAAATTGAATATCGAGAATTTTATTATAAACATGTATATTGTCGCTGTCGGATGAAAACATATCTCCAAAAAGTTAACTTTTCACAAAGTGGAAAAAGCATTCCCATATCATCATTATGGAACACAGCATCAAGATTTGACTCCATTTTAGGTCTAATATTAAACCAAGTCAATAATCAGTTGCTAGAACTGGAGATACGAGTTATTAGCACTATAACAACAATGGAATTCAGAATTAGATAGTTACAGTGACATAGGTTCAATGGGTAATTCCTATATTATTATTTGTTAACAATAAATAATCGCTTGATATACCTTAGAAATAATCACTAGTCATACCTCATACTAGCAAGATAATCGCAACTAGCTAGTAGCTACGGTAAAAGTGGTCTGATTCTATGATGGCTAGCTATCTAACAGTTCAACTAACACAATGAAACCACAGCAGAAAATAAGACTTTCATTTAATTATTTGACTCATGAGTGGTAGCGCCATTACAGTAGCATACCTCCTGTTGGGAAGAGATTTTTCTCTTTTTGTTAGACCAACAATTTAAAATTGTTGCTTGCTATGCCTGGCACCAGCTACTGCTGCTGCTTGAGAAGATGTGGGGAGAGGAGGATGGGTTGGGCGCAACCAAGTTTTTGTCTGGGGGGGTGTTATTCTTTGCTTGTTACTTACATTGAATCGAGAAAACCAATCACTTTATCATGTTTTATAACACTTAAAATTATGTCATTCATCATGATGATATGATTGGGGGTTGTATTGGCTGGTTTGACTATTGGGGTTACAACCCCCATCCCCCGTATTTTACGCCCATATATATGTGCCGCGTAATTTAAAAATGGTCTCACTCCCCTCCGGAAGCAGAGAGAAGCTTATCTGTCTTACGATCGTTGTTTTATGTCCCATCACATTCGCTCCTATGGAGCCGCGATATTTATTTTGAATCAGCAGATACACAATAAAGTTATAGAAAACTTTATTCGCTGTCCAGTGTAATTGTGTAAGTGTACAAATACAAAATTACGCCCTCTGTTCGAGTCCCAAAGCAGGAACTAGGCGATAACGGGTTGTCTTATTTCCCATTGCTCTCTCTGCTTCCGGAGCTGCGTTATTTAAAAATTTTCTCACGCCCCTTCCAGAAGGAGAGAAAGGCTTAGCAGCACACAGCTAGGATCCTCCCAGGGTCAGAAACTTAGCTAGGGATCAGTCGAAACCATTAGGACCTCCGTTCGAGTCCCAAACACGAGCTCAGCAATCGCGGGCTGTCTTTTTGCATTTCAGATCGCATTCTCTACTTACCGAGCCATGATACAATAGTCTCACGCCCCTCCGGAAGCAAACAGAAGCTTAGCAGCACACAGCCAGCAGCCTCCCAGGGTGAGAAACCTAGCTAGGGGGTCGGTCGAAACCATTAGAACCTCAACTCGAGTCCCAAAGCACAAGCTCGGCAATCGTGGGCTGTCTTGTTTCGTTTCAAATCACATTCTCTCTTTACAGTGCCACATTATTTAAAAATGGTCTCACGCCCCTCCAGAAGCAGAGAAAAACTTAGGAGCTAGCATCCTCCCAGAAGCCCTTTTCCATCATTTTCGAGCGAATTAACGCTTGAATCGACAGAACTTTGAGCGATATAAGAAGCCCCAAAACGTTTTTCCATAAATAGATTCATTCTATTGCAATTATGTGACGTGAAACTGAAGAAACTTAAGAACGTGAAGTGAGAAACTTAGCTATATTTTACCCCTCCTCGCATCACTGGTGCTTTACAAGCATTGCAAATAGCAATTTTGTTATCTGTTTCAGATACTTCGAAATACTGTTCTTCCATACAGCTGACATGTTGAAGCTTGTTGCTGACGCTGATAATAAACATTTAGCGTCATCGCATGCGCATAGTTAACGTGTCACCTTATCGGCCAGGCACATCGGCAGAAATTTTCACATCTGCCGATGCCGATAAATAACTTCTTAAGTTTTTATCGGCCGATACCGATGTCGTGCCGACATCATCGTGCATCCCTAATTTTTAGTGACAATTGCAAGTGACAATTTTTAAAAAATTTTTCCAGAGACCCCCCAAAAATTTGCTGTTGAGGCTTTCAGGGGGTCTCAAGTGTCAATCAAGGGGTCTCGGACCCCCTGAGACCCCCGTATTTCGCACCCTGCTTCTACTGTGTTGTTTGATTAATTTCATATTTTGTACTTGGTGTAGTTTACTGCATTGTATGCCTCTCAGCAGTGTTGTGCAAGTTCACACTTAACATGAGCTAGCTCAAAGTTCAGTTCACACAGATTAAAATGAACAAATTCACGTTCATAGTTCACAATTTTGAATTTTGAACAAGTTCACAGTCCCAGTTCATTTCTTCCATTTTTTAAATGAGCTGCTCCAGGGACTATTTTACTGTATATAATAAGCTTATGCTTACATACTATACATTTCTTTAAAAGAACAGAATAATTTTAAGGATAATTTCAATAATATTGCGGCAAAATATATTGTATTGAATCATATCACATTGTATCAGACTGGATTCTTAGATATATTCTGATACATTGTTTCCTTCCTAAGGTATGAATATTGTATCACACCCCTCCTGCCCACAAGTGGTTTTCATCCTATGAATGCTCCTGCATGGTAACATTAAAGCCCTGCATCCTCCTTGGTCCTCTCCTCTACTTTACACAAAATCTCTGGGGTCTCTTATTTCCTCCCAGTTTCTCCTGCCATTGTGGAGGCAATACACAACCATTTGTCATCTCCCCACACTGACAACCATATTGCCTCACACATTAAGGCTTACCTCAATGATCTATTCAATTGGAAGATCAGTCATCCCAGTGCACTAGGAGCCTGGGGGATAGTACTGGATATTAACCTGTCCTTCACAGATTTAGCAGCAGCAACACTGAGATGCAGACTGCTCTATAACATCTGTAAAATCTGCCCAGTTCTTACAACCAACTCAGCACAACTCTTGGATCAAATCATGATGTTCTCTAGATTAAACCCATGAAACTCTTTTCTGGGTGCTTTCTAATATGTTTGGTACAAAGTCAACACAGACCACCAGCCTAAGAACACAGTACCTACTGTCAAGCACAGTCGTGGCATCATCATGCTATGGGGCTGTTTCTCTTCAGCAGGGACAGGAGCTCTGGTGAGGATAGTAAGGAAAGTAAATAGTGCAAAATACCAAAGATTTTATTAAAAACCTGCTACCCTCTGCAAAAAGCTGAAAATGGAAGAATTTCACCTTTTAATATGACAATGACCCAAACCATGCAGCCAAATTAGAATGGCTGAAAGTGGAATGGCTGAAAAAAGGAAGATCAATTTCCTGGAATGGCCCTGAATGGCCCTGACCTCAACCCATTGAAAATCTTTAGACTGACTTCAAGAGAGCTGTTCATAAGTGGTCTCCTCGCAATTTAAGTGGAGTGAAGAAGAATGGGAGAAAATTGCTAGATTTAAGAAATTGGTAGAGCACTCACTATAATAGAGTAAATTATATCAAGCTAATCTTATTTTTCTCTCAGAAATAAAATCTAGAAAATGGTAAAACTACATAAATAATTATGTATGTATAAATTATTGTGTGTCCCTTTTTAAGCTTTGTAATGAGGAGTTGAAATTAGATTAAGTATTGATATGCATATCCATGCAGATTAATTTAGTCCATTTTAGATCAGTTTTGCAAAGGGTTAAATAACATATCGTGAGATCTGTCTATGGCCTTGAAATGAGGGATGTAATAGTATTCAAACTGATGGAACTGAACTGGTCTAGACAGGGCATTGAACTGAGGGAATTGTAGTGGAATTGTTGTTAAAATTGTTAGGATTTGAATTGACTTTGAATTTAACTGGTCTGGAGGTAGAATTGAACTGATGGGATTTAGGAGGATAAAATAATTTAATTGAATTTTGTGGAATTGACCCCAACCCTGGAAATAGCTGACTGTATTTTGAGATATTATCAGAGTTTATGAGACTGTTGTACCTTTGGGTTGTTGCTGCTGCATGCTGTCTCAGCTGAGTGACTTGTTTCTAGAATTTGTAAATAAGACTGAGCTGAGCATACAAATGTGCTCAGAATTCAACTCAGTTTTATTATTAGACCTACTATTAACATACCACAGCTTGTTTGAAGTTGGTGATTTGATTAGAGTGAGACTGTCTGAGATGAAGCCCCTGGTACAGGCAAACCTTTGGTAGGACATGCATGTGGATCAGTAGCAGCTACTCAGAGATGGTGAGGGAGGACAAGCCTCCTGTAAAAATTAATCAAAAAGAATTTTACATATTCCATTTTTCTTCCTACATAGATAAAATTTAATTGTCAATTTAAAGCAGTATTACATGTACTTACAGCTGTCATTTTAACTTGAAATATTTTACAAAATAGTGAGAGCTATCTAGCATCTTAAAATCCCTGCTTATCCAGTTCAAGTTGGCTTGTGTAAGCCGGAATTCCCCTTCAAATCTTTTAGAAAATGGATTTCAATAGAAGTCAATGAGCTTCTTTGTCTGTCTCTGATTGGGTAAAAACAATGATTATTATTATGATAATTTAGCCCTGCCTGGAAGCCCAACTTCACATCTACTTGTACAGAGCATGGCTTGTAGGGCTGTTAATACAAGATCTTATAACGACCAATGGGTCTTGACCAAGCTCAGACACTTTCCAAACAACCAATCACACTTTTTGATGAATACTATCTCCATCACTGAGTCCCGAGCACCTGAATTCATGCATAGTGAATTGAGGTGACTGTTGAATATCAGATGAAGAGAATAATTTATGTTGAAAGTGGAGTTTAAATCTATTTCATGCTTGTTAAATTGGAAGAATGACAAATTGGAGTGTGTTGTCTGGGTGCTGATTTTGTTTTTTTACAATTAAATTTTCATTTATTTAGCTAACTTTACTACTAGCTTCACTTACTACTAACTAGAAAGAGAACAACAGCAGAACAATAGCAAATTGCACGTGTGTCCACAATGGACAACATTGTGGATTGGAACTTGCATGACACCTTTGCATTCATTACTTACAAAGAAAAAACAGAATTAAATCAGAGCATAGACCAAAATTTGCTCTTGAATTGGTTTAAATTGAGATGTATAATTCAGTCTTCTCAGTCCTTTTGGTATGCAAAGGTACCGCGGCTACTGCTGTTAAGGCTTGCAGGTGGCTGTGTGATGTGGTCAAGATATGGTCAATAATATGGTAAATTGTCAAAAATATATGGTCAAAAATATGGTCATCGTGAAATATAGGACAGTAGTTATGAACGTTTGATTAGTGCATCCTACTTGTTGGCGCAACGGGAATTGGCTTTTAGTATGCATGATGAGGGCTGGCAGCTACAGGGAATTATGAGTGGGTGATATAAAGGTTTATATATTCATTGATACAATAAGCCATGATAACAATATGCCTAATATATAATACATACTATATAATATATAAAATATAATATGTAATACATCTTCCACACGAATCCTTCAAAAAATACTCTGGGTATGATTGCCATATAGCTAATAAATTAACCATTGTTGCTTGCTTTGAAAGGTTTAATGATATTTCAGCCAACGGTGACAGATTTTATCATGATATTGAAGTAGACACGCAGAAACATACTTAATGGTAATAGGCAATAGATTGGGGTTGTGAAGGAGAGTCTTCACCACCTCTTCCTTAGCCTAAGTGCTAATTGTTAATTGATGTCAAACATTGTTAATTGTGGCAATCATTTGTTAATTGTGTGCACTTGTGTTAGTTTGTGAGGGAACCAGCTTATTGGATAACGAGCCACACCTTACTGATTGAGGCCTGACTAAATACAGGTGTGGCTGCAGAGCAGAGAAGGCTCACTTTGTCCCTGCTTTTGCTTGCATAGGCTGGTTTCCTTTGGCGGTGCATGCACATCATGAGGCTCAGTGTCTTACCAGATTTCGCAAAATAGTGTTAATTTATCTGGTTGTTTCCTGCGTGTTCACCTGATTCAGCTATGTGAACTTCACATACAGCAAACAGACACTTTTGGACATTAACTATCGGTGCACCAACATAGTTTTGGACTATCCATTCGACTTTGACGAACTTCCACAGGAGTTAGAAAGGACACCGCGGACCTGCGGACAACTCACCCTGACCGGAAGTGTCCGGCGCCTGCGTCAAGATGGTAAACAAAGACAGGGGAAGCGCGGAGCTCTGCGGGCTAAGCTAAGGCTAAATCCACACCGGCCAGCGCTACCCAGCATCTTCCTCACCAATGTACAGTCTCTGGCGAACAAGCTGGACGAACTCAGGACTTGGACCCTCACACAGAGAAGGCTTATGGACTGCAGCTTCATGTTTTTACGGAAACATGGCTAAACAATGATGTCCCAAACAACGCGGTGGAACTGGAGGGGCGCACAGTCTTCAGGGCTGACAGAGCTGCAGCAGCGACAGGTAAAAGCAGGGGCGGTGGTTTATGCATCTATGTGAATAAATCATGGTGCACCAACTCTACCATTGCTGAAACTTATTGCTCTGCTGATCTGGAATACCTGATTATTAGGTGCAGACCCTTTTATCTACCACGAGAGTTTACATGCATCATTGCTGCCGCAGTTTATGTACCACCGGATGCGAATGCTAAAGTAGCCGTGAAAGACCTCAGTGCCGCTATTAGCAGGCTGCAAAAATTGTATCCAGACGGAGCCTTTATTGTTGCTGGGGACGTCAATCATTGCAACCTGCATACTGTGCTTCCAAGATTTTACCAAAATGTCTCCCGCACCACAAGGGGACATAAAACCTTGGATCACGTCTATACAAATGTGGCTGACGCCTACAAAGCCACTCCCCTCCCCCACCTGGGACAGTCTGATCATCTTTCATTGTTCCTGTTTCCCAAGTATAGCCCGGTCATTAAACGTGTAAAACCCACAATGAGGACCATCAAGATCTGGTTGGAGGGTGCTGACTCTGCTCTTCAGCACCAATTCCAGCACACAGACTGGAGTATGTTTGCTGCCCATGCCACCACAGACTCTCAGATTAACATTGACTCATATACCAACTCTGTATTGGATCACATCAACAGGTGTATGGACAGAGTGACAACACAAAAACAAATAAAAGCTTTCCCCAATAAGAAACTCTAGACAGCATCTACGATGGCGGCGCGTACGGATGCAGTGGCTCGAGGCTCTCCACTACTATGCACTGTTTTGTGTTTTTACTCATTGCTTGTTTTGTTCTGTCATGGAAACATAACCTACAGTCGTCAGGAATTGATAGGCATTGGACTTCAGTTTAACACTGAAGTCACAAGTGCCTTCATGCAGACTCGTAACATCCCACTGGAGATAGCGAGACCGCCGGGAGCTCCGTGGATTGTTGTGGGGCCCAGCAGGTGATGGAGGCAGTGCAGAGAGAGGAAGCAAAAACGGGGGTGCAGAGCGGGACTGCTAGCTCAGCTAAGGAAGCAACCGCGCAAACCTCCGCTACCATCTATCTTCCTCACAAACGCCAGATCCCTCGCAAACAAAATGGATGAGTTACAGTCACAGATTGCCTACAACTGCCTCATCCGTGAGTGTTGTCTGATGATTGTGACGGAATCCTGGCTGCACCCGCAAATCCCTGACGCTACGGTGGAGCTAGCAGGACGGACCATCCATCGCCATGACCGGAACAAAGCCTCCGGTAAGAGTAAAGGGGGAGGACTCTGTGTTTACGTGCTTAAGGGTTGGTGTTCTCACAGCAAAATAATAGACAGCCACTGCTCACCGGACCTAGAGGCCATGTCTGTCCAGTGCAGACCGTTCTATCTGCCATGGGAGCTAACTGTATAGACATCATATAGACATCATTACTGCTGTCTATATCCCACCGGATGCTAACATTAGCACGGCGCTCGGACATCTTCAATACATCATAAACAAACAACAGAGGGCTCATCCCGACGGCGTCCACATAATCGCCGGGGATTTCAACCAAGCATGCTTAAAGACTGTGCTCCCCAAACTCCACCAGCATGTCAAGTGTCCTACTAGGGGGGAAAGTACACTTGATCATGTCTATACCAACATTAAGCATGTTTACAGAGCGACACCCCTCCCCCACCTAGGACAATCCGACCATCTCTCTCTGCTCCTCATCCCGGCCTACACCCCCCTCAGAAAGCAAACAAAACCGAGCACACAAATCATCAGAACCTGGCCTGAAAATGCTCTCCCTCAGCTACAGGACTGTTTTGCTTGTACAGAATGGAGCATCTTTGAACAGCAGGACCTGGAGGCATACACAGAGACTGTGCTTTTCTACATAAAGAGCTGTGTAGAAAATGTCATAGTGGACAAACGCATCTGGGTTTTTCCAAACAGGAAACCCTGGATGACGAGTGAAGTCCAGGCTTTGATCAGAGCTCGTAACTCTGCCTTCAGGACGGAAGACAGCTCATTGTACAGCATTGCCAGAGCCAACCTGAGGAGAGGCATCCAACATGCCAAGGAGGTCTACAGGAGGAAGATGGAGGGCTACTTCACGGACAACAACCCCTGGCAGATGTGGAGGGGCATCCAGGCTATAACCAACTACAAAGGCCAGAGCCCAACGACCACCAACAGCAGCACGCTGGCAGAGGAGCTGAACAGCTTCTTTGCCCGCATTGAGACCACCACACACCTGCACACACTGCCTCCCCACAACTCCAGCACCCCCCTCTCTCTCTCCAGGAGCATGAGGTGAGGAGGACACTGAGAGCAGTGAACCCCAGGAAAGCTGCTGGACCTGACGGCATCCCGGGGGCTGTGGTCAAGGCATGCGCAGACCAGCTGGCAGGGATCCTCACCAAGCTGTTCAATCTCTCCCTGATGCATGTCACCGTCCCTTCATGTCTGAAGGCCGCCATCATCATCCCCATTCCCAAAAAACCGGACATAGACAGCTTCAGTGACTACAGACCCATAGCCCTCACATCTGTAGTCATGAAGTGTTTTGAGCGGCTAGTCTCTCAGCACATCAGAGACTGCCTCCCTCCCTCCTTCGACCCCCACCAGTTCGCTTATAGAGCGAACCGATCTACGGAGGATGCCATCGCCATAACACTTCACAGAGTGCTGAATCATCTGGAGAACCGGAAGAGCTATGTGAGGATGCTCTTCGTGGATTACAGCTCAGCGTTTAACACAATCATCCCGGACATATTAGTTACCAAACTGTTCAAACTACAGGTCCCCCCCCCACACCTGCACCTGGATTAAACATTTTCTCACAAACCGTCCACAATCTGTTAGACTTGGCCCCCACCTCTCCTCCATACTCACGCTCAGCACTGGTTCTCCTCAGGGCTGCGTGCTGAGCCCCCTACTGTACGCCCTGTACACTTATGACTGCACTCCGTCCTACCCAAACAACGCCATCATCAAGTTCGCGGACGACACCACCGTGGTTGGGCTCATCTCCGATGGGGATGAGACGGCATACAGGGCTGAGATAGGGAAACTGTCTGTGTGGTGCTCAGAAAATAACCTGTCCCTGAACATCCTTAAAACAAAAGAACTTATCATTGACTTCAGGAAACACAGACAAGACCACGCCCCTCTCCTCATCAACGGAGAACATGTGGAAACTGTCACCACCTTCAGGTTTCTGGGCACCCACATCTCTGCAGACCTCTCCTGGACATCCAACACCAAGGCCTTAGTGAAGAAGGCTCAGCAGCGGCTGCACTTCCTGCGTGTCCTCAGGAAAAACAACCTGGACAAGAAGCTGCTGCTGGCCTTCTATCACTCCTCTGTGGAGAGCACATTAACATACTCTCTGGGGGTGTGGTGCGCAGGCTCCACAGCTGAGGACAGGAAGACTGTGCAGAGGGTTATTAACACTGCCCAAAAAATTATCGGCTGCCCTCTGCCCTCCCTGGACAACATATCCAGATCCCGCTACCTCAGTAAAATTAAGGCCATCACAGGAGACCCCTCACATTCCGCCTATCACCTGTTCGACCGGTTGCCCCTTGGATGGCGCTTCAGGTCAATCAAGTCTCACACCACCAGACTAACCAACAGTTTCTTCCCCCGGGCCATACGGACTGCTAACAAACACTGACACCCCCCCTCCCACCATCTACCTCAATACAACTGTGCAATTCCACTGTACACTTTACATAGTTTCTTTTTTTTTTTTAAAAAAGGCCATATTTATTGCACAAGTTTTTCTTTATATTTACAAATGTTTTCTTTTTAAATTTGTATTTTATTGTATTTTATACTTAAAACACTTGTGTGCTTTATTTGTATTGTGTCAATATAAATGTTCTACAGTGCACTGTTGTTGCAGACCACCTGCAATTTCGCTGTACCCCACCGTGCAATAACAATAAAGTCTATTCTATTCTATTTTATTCTACTCTATTCTATTCTATTCTAGATGAACAGAGAGGATCGCCTTCTGCTCAAAGCCAGGGATGCAGCCTTCAGGTCTGGAGACCGGGAGGCTTACAGCTCAGCCAGGACCAACCTGAGGAGGGGAATCTCCCAGGCTAAACACACATACAAACAGAGGTTCGAAGAGCACTTCAACTCCTCAGACCCCCGGCGCATGGCATACAGACCATCACCGACTTCAAACCACCCAGTACTGTGCCCCCATCCAGCTCTGCCTCCCTCCCTGATGACCTCACCTACTTCTACGCTCGCTTTGACCAGGGGAACAAGGAGGTCACCCACAAAGCGGATCTCCCACCTGGTGAACTGCCCCTCTCACTTTCAGTTAAAAAGAACCAAGAATAATATAATTGTATGCATTTTAGATGTGGTGCTAAGTGAGATTCAGACTGAATTTGACACGTCTTATTTTGCATCACAGATAAAAGTACTGACATTGCCTACCGAACCATAAAATTTGTCATCCTTTGTCTTGTAAATGTTATAAAAGTCATTTAAGAATATTGAGTGTTTTTTTATTTCATAAATTTGCAATGTTTATTCAGTATTTAATTTTGGCTATGCATTATGTACTGTATTTGTTTTCATGTAGTATATGTCGTGTTTGTTTTCAGTGGCAGCAGGAAGTTTGCAGTGAGAAGACAGCATTCAGTTCAGGAAAGACACAATGAAAAGGAACAAAAGACTGACAATTGCCCCATTCTCAGCACAGAACACATGCAAACGGGGAACTACAGAACACTGTACTGATGACAGGGGAGATTATGGACCAGCCAAACCTCTATATTTCCCCAATGCTTTGCCTTATCAGGTTTTCTATTTGATGCCCTTTACATGGTAAAAGCTAATTGCTCAGTTTGTTACAAGGCTGTGGGATTCCATAAACAAACCATTCCTCTGCTGGTTTATCATTAACACATTTATATTGGTTTAGGCTCATTTTACATATCAAGATTACATCTCATTATACATATGTAGCAGAGTTTCTTCTTTTCCCTGATGCTCACCCCAGTCTCTGATGAAACATAGCGCTGTGGGATCTCATTTTTGGCACATAACAATACTAGTTTCAAGCCCCGCTGACAGGGCTCAGCCTGTCTTCATATTGAGTGCCTTGCTGGCTGAGCCACTCTGGAAACAATATAAGCGGGGACCAGAAACCTGAAGCATGTACCGTGTACTCTGCTACATATGACTCGAATTGCTACAAATTTACTGCAAGTTCTGATCCTTTGCAATTTTTTCCTTTAATAACTTATTTGTTTCAGCCATAGTCATCATGTAAATATAATATGTCCAGCTAGCCGTACATACATCTCTTCCCATTTGGGCTGCCAAAATGGAAGTCAAATTAACTGGTAAACTCCCTGATAACATATCTGTGATAGTACTACATAGGGTTATCTGGGTAAGTCCTTGCCTATAGTAGCTCCTCTCTGCTCTCTGTCTCTGGATGGAATCCATATACAAGTTGTTGAAGGACAGCACAAACTGTTTCTCTGCTGTTTTATCATTTACACATTTGGTTTTTACACATTAGTTTAGGCTCATTTGAACATTTGCCTTATTCTGTGCCTACTTTATATGCATTCTGAAATGAGTGATTTTTACTTAATTTTAAGTCGGCAGTGTAGCATAGTGGTTAAGGAGCAGGACTTATAACCGAAAGGTTGCTGGTTTGATCCCCGCTGGGACACTGCTGTTGTACCCTTGGGCAAGGTACTTAACCCACAATTGCCTCAGTAAATATCCAGCTGCATAAATGGATAACAGTGTAAAAGAACTGTAACCTATGTAAGTTGCTTTGGATAAAAACATCTGCCAAATGAATAAATGTAAGTCATGTGTCAGATATGCAGAGTTGCCACATAAGAGCCATTCTACATCTGTGTTGCTTTTTACTTCCTCATTGAGGGTTATGTGGTTCATCCAGTTATACAGTACATTTCAAATATTTCCTTGATCATGTCTTAAAGTTTCAACCTTTTACATATCTACGTGGAATTCCTTTAAAACCTTGAATCAATACATTCCAATGCCTATCTTATCTGGGGAAAACAAAATGATCTGCTTTGCACGAAATGTCACGTACTGACCCCAAATCTGAACTGAAGCGTGAAGTATGTTTTCATCAGGTGCATCTCATTATTCATGTTTCAAAGAATGTATTTCACCACTAAATGACAGAGGACACAACAGCGAAGTGTGAATGCAAAGGTGAGAGAGGGTCACAGAATATCTGAGACTGCGGAACTGAGTGATCTGGCTGTGTAAAACGTCATGAACGATTGCAGATGTCAGGTAGGTATTCCCCTTGCTTCCTTATAGACCAAGACCAGTCAAAACAGATATAAGTTGCTACCAGGAGCCAGTGGAGGGCGTTCAGGAGGGCTGAGACATGGGAGTACTTCGGGATATTATGGACCTGCTGACCTGCTACATTTCTCTGATGCTTGGCGTATATGATTTTGTATATAATGCAAGTGTTATAACTGAAGTTTGGGAGGACAGGAGATTCCTGTAACCACACCTTCTGTCCCCAAAGCAATCCAAACCGGCAAAGTTATGTACATAAACCACTTACTAACCTCTCCTGCCCAAGGCATAAGCTGTCTGCATATCCCACCTTCTCCCTTCTTTTTCTCCTCTCCTCCTACCTGCAGGTCTCTGTCCCAGGCAGTAATCCGGGGTCCTCTGCGTGGATATGACCCACTCCCCTGCTGGATCCACAGTTCCTCACCCAATGGCCAGTTGGCCACATCTTCTCCCAAAGATCCAAAGGCAGGGGCCTCTCAGCAATGAATGTTTGATATGACTGCCCCTCTGGGGGACTGAAAGCTAAATCAAGCCAAACATCCCAGGAGACCTTCTTCCTATTCATTTGCTGCTGTACCTGTTCACCAGTAAATACCTTCACATTTATTTCAGTCATCCTTGAATTTCTCATCCTTGTGAATGCTATCTAACTGCACCTCTATTGTGACATCAGTAGCTTTAGATGTTCTTCTGTTTTGACTATAATAGCTTGGCTTAAGACAATTGTATAAGGAAATATAGTTACCTGGCTACATGTACTACCAAACTAAATCATTCCATCCAACACATATCAAACTTTGAGTAGCCAATTTGGCAACTAACTGGACTCATTATAACATCTTCAGATTATACAGAATTGAAATGTTTCATACGAAAGTTATAACTAAGTACTTTAAAATCAAATTCATTTGTCATATTCAGATCCATTGTAACTGTGAGGTATTAGCTATCTTTTTTAGACAGTGACGTACCTAGTCAGACTAGGTCATGCCATCCAAATAGTTCACAAACTGGTTAGCTATTAAGCTAGCTATTGTTGCCATCAGGGATTGGGCTGCTTCACAGTAAGTGAAAGGATTATACCTTGTTTGGTGTAAATCAGCCTAATGATTCATGAGAAGTTTGTATCATTTTAGAGCTAATTAAAGATGGCAGCAAAAACATGTCACCTGTGCACTTCATCCTTGGTGGACTCAATGTAGTTAAATAAGAACGAGTTATGAAGTTTCATGTCTTCCCAATGTTTTGTCCTATATCCTTTTTTCTTCCCTTGTTGTAAACAGGTTTTCGTTTTGTTTTGTTGCCAATAAATATCATGTCACTGTTCACCCTAGTTTCTGTTGTCAACCTCCTGTTGGCTGCTCACCATCCTGTTACAGATACAGATACACATACTACTATATCCTGTTACGGTATAGAGACAGATCATTTTGTCTGTTATGCAAATGGTGGAAAATGACCAATTCCAGAGTCATTACCATAGCAAAGCATGACCAACTCTGACAGAGTCAGAGCACTGTATTATCATTACAAGTTCCACAGTGCACAGTGAAGTGGGCTCTCATTGAAGGAAAGGTTCTATGCTACTGACATCATCTGAACAACTGCTAAAAAGTCACAGGGTGCTGATAAGTGGTGTTTTGAGTGAAGGTAGCCTGACCTACACACCCCAATCCTTAGCTGAGTTGCTGACATCATCTGAGTAACTCCTAAGTATCGAACGATTTAGAGGTGCCGATAAGTGACATTATAAGTGAACCCCGGCTGACCTACACACCCAAATTCCTATTTGAATAACACTAGTCAGCCAATTTGTTAGCCCGCTGTGGGTCCCCAATGTCAGCAGAAGACACGGCAGAGTTTCATCCCCTGCAGGCGGGCTCATTCTGGGCTCAACGTGAATGGCTTTCTAACTGAGACTCTTTGGACTGCCATTGGATTGTAATCTGTTGAAGTCCATTGTGCTTTGCTACACATGCCTCAGATTGCACTAAATATACTGCAAGTTATTGTCCAAAATTTGCTTTTGTAATTTATGAATTTCTGCTCCTTTCCAACTTTCTTTATCCTTTAAAAAGTTATTTCTTTCAGTCATTGCCATCATATAATTATCCTGTCTCCAGCTAGCCAGATAGGCATCTGTTCCCATTTGAGCTACCAAAATACTAATGAATTGATAATCCCTCTGATAACACATCTGTGATAGTACTACAAAAGGTTGTTATCTGGACAACTATTTGCAAAGAACTGTCTTCCTCTACTCTATGTCTCTGCACTAAATACATACAAAAGGGTCTTGAAGAATAACACAAACCATGTCTGCTGTTAGGTTAAAATTCAACATTTTATACTGTTTCACAGTAGCTGTCATGCTTGTTTCACTACTGTACAGCTGAGGTCAAGCCATCTTAAAGATAGCCTCCTCCACCCTCTGCTGGGCGCTATTTATTTTCTATGGTCACAGATGCTGCCAACTTCATTACTGCACCTATCCTGGTGGAGTGAAGCCAATTTGTTCAGCCTCTTTGGAATGCTGGGTGTTGTCAGCTGACAACACGGCTGGGATCAGAGACAAGCCACTGGAAGACAAGCACATTACCACCCAAACCACTACAGAACCCCTAACAACCCTTTCTTTGGACACCCATATGGCCCATGATTGTAGAACAGTTTTATTAGTTTTATTAATTATATTGTTTCATATATCTGTGCTAAATTCTGGAATCTGGAAAATTGATTTCACAAATGTCTTATGAATCAGGTGTGTTAGGTTGCATTGGTAGTGAATGCACAAGAGAGTTGTCAATGTCTAGCCTTGATTCTAGGCTTTACATTTGCCTTTGGAGTCTGTTGCTGTTGATTGACAACATAAGGATGAAAGAAGTGTCAATGCAAGTAAAGCTGGCCATCATGAGGATGAAAAATCAAAATAAATTAATCAGAGTCATAAACAAAACATTAGGCAACACCAAAATCATGGCATGTCCATGATGCAAAGCATACCACTTCATCCGTGGAACATGGTGGAGGGAGTGTTATGGAACAGGGCATGTATGATTGCTTTTGGAACTTGCTGACTAGTCTTCATTGATGATGTGACCACTGATGGTAGCAGCAGGATGAATTCCGAAGTGTACAGAAGCATCTTGTCTGCTCACATCCAGTCAAATACTTCCAAACTCAATGGAGAGCGCTTCATGACAGAGCAGAACAATGACCCCAAACACATTGCCATAGCAACCAAGGAGTTTTTCCGGACCAAAATGTGGAAAATTCTTGACCTGATCCAAATCTAATTGATCATGCATTCACATGCTGAGGACAAGACTGAAGGCAAAAAGGTCCTGAAGAGAGAGGGAACTGAAGATGGCTACAGTACAGGCCTGACTAAGAATCAAAAGGGGAAGATATCCAGCATCTGGTGATGTCTATAGGTCGCAGTCTTCAGGCAGTCATTGCATGTAAAAGATATGTGACCAGGTACTAAATATGACCACTTTATTGCACGCGGTGCTCATCTGTCCAAATACTTGTGGTACTCTAAAATGGGATTACTATATACAAAACATACTGCAATTTCATCGTGGTTCATCCAATTTGGATAAAACTACCCTCAAATTAAAGCTGCAGTCTGTACTCTAACCTTGTATTCATTGTATCAAACCCAAAGTGTTGGAGTACATAGCCAAAGCAACAAAGCATGTGTCACAGTCCAAACACTTCTGTAGTTGACTGTATTTTACTGGATGGTGTATTGAGTGAAGAAGCAATTTGACATTTTGACATTTGACATTTAACCTTGTGTACACATGAAGGCCATCCATTTCTTTTTCATCATTTACCCATGTTTATCTTGTCTTATCTTGTCACCACATAAGAGACATTCCAGTCCTGTGCTGGATTACACCTTCTCATTGATGGTAATGTGGTTTATCCAGTTATATAATTATGTTAAAATATTTCCTTGATCATGTCTACAAGTTTTTCCTTGTTACATATTGTAGGCGTATTCTTGTCAACCTTGAATGAAAACATTTTGATCTTGTCTGAGAAAGTAAAATTATCTGATTGACATGAAAGAATGTATGCTGCTGGTAAGTCACGTGGCAGTAAAGAATCATAATGAAGCATGATGTGGCACAAGATTTGTTTTTGTCTTTGGTTTGGATGCATCTCGTTATTCATGTTTCAAAGAATGTATTTCACCACTAACTCTTAAAGGTTAGCTAACTATGACAATGAATCAAGTTACAGCAAAGAAATGGTAACTTAAGCATGATTTGGCACAAAATATGCTTTACTTTTCTAGGGATAGGCAAGAGTTCACTAAAATGTGATGTTACAAAACTGTTATCTCCCAAATAAATGTTACAAAGTAAACCACAAAATATTGGTGCCAAGTCATAAAACAGTGTTTTTTCCTTAATAAATAATGCCGTTTTTATGCTATTTTACTTTAAGTGCAATATGTGTTTCAGTAAAAATAGATGGCAACAGTATTGAAAAATGTTGACTCCAACTGGATTTTCAAAGAGCATTAAAGAAAGTACCACTTGCCAGACTATAGCCACTTTTACACACAAACCTGGCTTCAACCTGGGATTTGAGTCCCTGATTTTTTCCCCCACTATGACCCTTTTATACCAGGCTGTGAACCCAGAAATTTCCTGGGTTTAATCCATCTCTCCCTAACCACCAAATACTGGGTGTATAAGTCAAACAGTGTAAAACAGATGAAGACGCTGCCGTTCATCTGAGTTCTGTGCCTCTCTCAAATTACAGTTTGCCAATACATAAGCGAAATAAATGTTGCTGACAGAGTTCAGTTATTTTTTGGGCAGACATATAAATATATATGCTTTTCTTTCACTTCTTTGTGTGTCCCATCTATTCCCACCTTTTCCTAATCTTTTTTCCTTGTGGAAAATGTTATCCAGTTAAGACAACTATTTACAAACTTGTCTGCTAACTTGCTTTGCTAGAATGATAACTAATTTGATAAATTCAAATTTTGTGCTCTCACAGCTAATGTAACTTTGAGTTATTACTCCATGCAGTGCTACAGTAACATACAGGATTGTATGACTGAGAAAAATGCAATAGCCTGAAGGTTTCTTCAACACACACTATTCCGATCTTTTTTATTATTATTCTGTGTCGGAATGCAATTACCACAATCTTAACACCCCCAGTTTGAAAAGTAACATTTATACAGGAGGGACAATCCTCTGATGTCCTTCATGTCAGGAATTTTGAGTGTAGGGGTGTAACAACAGACCCTATTACGAACCTATGTTTGGGTAGCATGTACCTCTGCCACCAATATGGAGGAAGCAAACTGTCAGGTAACAGGTATATAATAGTTTAAAAAAAACAAGATTTTTTTAAATCATCTGAATAAAATATCAACACAACTCATTGTGACCAGATGACTATTAGACAAAGAATGACCAGCTAGCTATTTAAAGGAAGCACATATGCACCTGAGACACAGGCTTTTACCTACACACTACCAAACCCACTAGTTAGCTAGCTTTGTATTGTGTTATCACTGCATTACCATTCAGCTTCAATACACACACTGTAGTAGCTAAAATGCGATAGTTATAGTGAAAGTGATAAATACAAAATAAGTCACACTTGACAGCACAAGACTGACACTTGACAGCACCCTTCCCCAATTGCTACTCTCCCCCTCTCTCTCCATGTACTATACATTACAAGGGGTATAAATCTATACTACTAAGCTGTAAGAACAAGACTTAATTCATAGGGCGCATGCCAACAACACATAGCATACATGGGAAGGCTACATTAAAATGGCACAAGTTGGGCTCACAGTATGATAGGAACGTCCTAGGTGACCAGTGCATGATCTGTTTTGCTGGATTCAGAAACTTCACATAATGCAGTTTGTTCTCTTCAGTTGGAGGCTAAATTGGTGCTTCCACAATGGTCCCAACTCACTGTATCATACTCATGTTCTCCCTCCCCGGGTTCTGCTAAGCTTCTCTCTGACTTCCCCTTACTTATAATCACATGTTCATTACTTATGATAAACAGGTTTGTGCCACTACATTACTCTTCCTCCCTCCACTAGACACATCCCATGTCAATGTATAGTTTATGTGTAACGGGACGGCAAGCGGCAAACAGGTGACGACAACAGAGATTGGGGTGAACAAAGACAAGACATTTAATAGTACTATACAACAACTACAACCAAAAAAAAGAAATAACTATTTACAATAACGAATCACCAACACAAGGAAATTGTTCCCCAAGTGTCTCCTTCTCACACTGGCTTACGGAGTCAATACACTCCTACAGCCTCTCCTCAAATGAAGAAACTTGGGTGCTTAAATAGTGTTAGCCCCGCCGCCCTGGCCTAACCCATTACCTGGGTCAAAATATTAAAATCAATTACAGAAATAAAGCACAGAATTATGACAGTAATAAATCTGCTGATGCAATAAATGCATTTCATCCACAACCCCACGTTTCCTTTAAAATAAACACACTGCAGGATAAAATTGATGTTTGGCAGCACAAACTCCCCCTTTCACATTTCAACAAATGGAAACTACGTTACCCATAGTTCTATATGATTCCCATGAGGGTACACACTCCTTTTGCCTGTTTGTTCTTGGCAGCAGCTCTAACCCACAGGTGAGTCGTTTAAACTTTTGATTACACTTATCACATTTCGTCTTAAAGTGAAAATCTTACTTACTTGGTTCTTATATTGGCTAACACGATTGCTTGTTTTCGTGTGCACCTGAAAACAAAGCGTTCGTGTTCGCTTTGTTATAGTTTTACAAAATCCGAACAACAACAAAACAAGGCTATACATTGTCATAACAATATTGTGGTGAGCTGGGTTTTGTTTTGGACGGATGACACTGCAAATGCTCTATTTGGCTAGCCTGCCGTTTATTTGAGCAACAGCACACAGGAAACACAGTAGTGATGTTACATTCGCAACCAATCTGAGTCTTTTCAATGGCTCTTTGGTATGAACAAAGGCATCCCACCTGTACTTGAGAGCCATTCTTTTTATCGTTGCGACGAAATTTCATGGCCTGCTCTAAAGCCACTCAGTGTAGCATAATGGTTAAGGAGCAGGACTCGTAATGAAAAGGTTGCTGGCTCGATGAGAGAGAGATTCCCCCCCCCCCCGATTGTTTCATAGCAGTTATGTTCTAAAATGCAAATACACAATGACATTAGGTGTGGCAATTCGAGTAATTTAGTGCTGCTAAACCTAGTCCACATATGCGAAAAGAAATTATATTGGTGGGATGTCTAAGTTTGAATCTGATCCAAATCTTACCCTATCATATCATATGATATGATTATTTCGCAGATAAACCTAGTAACCCCCTCCCCCTAAAAAAGAAAAGAAAAGAAAAAAAAGAATGATGAGCCGTTCTTTTGAATGGCTCTCGGAAAGGAACAGAGCCATAAGATCCAGCTCCTTTCAAAGAGACATTATTCCCATCACTAAAACAGAGACACACATTGACAGGGTAGGAGGGGACTACATAAAAGGGGAATACAGTCACAGTCACGGTGGGTAAAACAACACACACTGCCGTAAGCCATGCTGGGAACACTCCGCCCACCACCCCCAACACACTACACAGCCCCAACCTAGGTGGTTAGCTGTCCCCAGCAACCCATGTGCCCACGACAAAATCCCAGAGGTGTTGGGGGAGCCAACGCTGTCACTGAGCCCGCTGTGGAGGTTCAGCGGTGGCCTTCAGTGATGACGGGAGCCGGAGGCTGACCCTCGGGCCCTGACTCCCCCCAGACAGAGCCAAGGGCCAATAGGGTGCGAGGCGGTCACGGTGGAGCACCACCACTCGATTCCACCTGACCAGCCGCACCCTGTACACAACGTCAAACAGTTTCTCCAGCACAGTGCAAGGACCGACCCACTGGCTCATCAGCTTGGGGAGAAGACCCTTCCTCCGTTCAGGGCTGTGCACCCACACTTGCGCCCCAGGGGCAAAGTCCTCCCCCGTGCAGCGTGAGTCGTAAGCCCGCTTCTGTTGAGTCCCGGCACTGGAGAGGACCCGTCTGGTCAGCTTGTGTACCTCCTGGAGCCTCCTGTGGATGTTGTGGAGATAGTCCAGGCCAGGCTCATCCTCCATCTCTGGCTCAGGGGGTGGCCCGAACACCAAGTCCGTGGGGGTTTGGAGCTCATGTCCAAACATGAGGGCTGTGGGGGTGCATCTAGTAGACTCCTGAACTGCCGTTCAGTTCGCCCACAGGACCAGGGGCAGGTGCAGGTCCCAATCCCGCTGCTGGCAGCTGGTCAGGATGGCGAGCTGGGTGGCCAGGGTGCGGTTGAAACGCTCAACCAGCCCATCACTCTGGGGATGTAGTGCCCAGCCGCCGGCAGACCTCACCGAACACTTCAGCCTCAAAGTTCCGCCCATGGTCGCTGTGTAGCTCCTCAGGAGCACCAAAGCAGCAGAACATCTCACTGACCAGGCGCCTGGGGACCGCTGTCGCTACCAGCTGGAGAGGCGTTGTCATCGTCCGAAGGGGTGGGTCTGCAGGGCCGCCACCACTGGAGTCACCACATCCTGGTCCTCGACGCGCTGGCAGTACCGGCACTCTTCTCCCTCACAGGGGCATCGGGACAGAGCGTCTGCGGCATCGGTGTCCATGACGAATGGTCACCGGGGGTCTGGATAGGCCAGCACGGGAGCCTCGACGAATGCTGGCGATGGTGGTGAAATCCCAGACAAACCGCCGGTAGTAGGAGGCTAGACCCAGGAAGCTCCGCAGCTCTCCAACATTGTGGAGGACAGGCCAGTCCCTCACTGCGGCCACCTTCACCGGGTCGGTGGACACCCCTGCAGCACTGAATACATGCCCCAGGAAGGACGTCTTCCACTGGAACAGGTGATACTTCTTGGGGTGGAGGTGCAGACGAGCTTGGCAAATGACATGGAAGATGTCCCTCAGATTGGCCAGGGCACCCTCAAAGTCCACAGCATGGATGAGGAGATCATCTTAGTAGACAACGCAGCGGCTCCGGGATGTCAGCCAGGACCCTCTCCATCAGGCGCTCGAAGGTGGCCGGGGCATTGCAAAGGCCGAAAGGCATTACCCTAAACTGCCACAACCTCTGGCAAATGGAGAAGGCGGTCTTGGGGTGCACCTCTGGTGTCAACTCAACCTGCCAGTAGCCACTGCGGAGGTCAAGGGAGCTGAACCAGCGGGACCCAGCGATGTAGTCGAGGGCATAGTCGATGCAGGGCAGAGAATAGGAGTCCTTGTAGGTGACTCCGTTGAGTAGGTGGTAGTTGACACGGAAGCGCCAGGTGCCGTCCTTCTTCTGGACCAGGACAGCTGGGGCTGCCCAGGGGCTATTGGAGGGCTCAATGATGCCCACCTCCGCCATCTCCTTGACCTTTTGCTCCGCCGCTGCCCGCTTGGCGAAGGGTAGACAATGGGGGCGGAGGCAGATGGGACACGCATCACTGGTGTCGACATCATGCTGTACCAGGCTGATGTGCGTACAGTCCTTATCCTTGGCTGCAAAGATGTCGGTGAACTGCTCCAGTAGCTCCCGCAGCTGACGCCTCTGGTCTGCCTCGAGGCCCTCGCAACTCCTCTGGTACAGGTCATCGACGGCTTGTTTGGTCCCGGTGGTTGGAGGTTGGAGCGACAGTGATGATGTGAGACCCCCTCTGTCGCTGGCGGCAGTGTTGAGGACCCTCTGGCTGGTGGCGGCGGCATGGTTGACCTTCTGGCCAGCAGCAGCGACGTGTAGGTAGGTCGCAGCCCCTCTTCACCGGCGGTGTGGAGTGCCACAGCCCCAGAATCCAGGTAGAGCATAGCCCTGGGTACATCCACCGTGGCCTCCCACTTAGCCAGCAGGTCCAACCCGATGATGCAAGGTACTGGATGTTGGATAGCCAGAACTGCTGGTTGACGCTTCGTGGTGCATCTGGCGGACTCCTGAACTGCCGTTTGGTACGCCCACAGGACCAGGGGCAGGTCCCAGTCCCACTGCTGGCGGATAGTCAGGATGGCAAGATGAGTGGCCAGGGTGCGGTTGAAATGCTCAACCAGCTGGTCGCTCCGGGGATGTAGTGGCATGGTCTGGGTCTTCTTGATGCCCAGCAGCCGGCAGAACATCTCACTGACCAGGCACTCGGGGGTGGTGGCGGCACTCTGGTCCGGAACCGCATATGCCTCAGGACTCGGTGAAGTAGTCCATGGCCAGGTGCAGGCAGATGTGCTCTTGGAGTCGTTCTGGCTGGAGCCTCCGGATGAAGGCTTCGAGAGCAAGCTCTTCCTGCATTGCAGTATCGAAGGTTGGGTACCCACGCCGGGCGTAAAGGCGAAGATCCGCGGTGTAGGCACCTGGACTCTCTCCCTCTTTCCTTCGGCGACTGACAAACTTGTCTCTGGCATCATCAGCATACACATGGCAGCTGAAACAGTGCTGTATCGCCCTCTCGATGGATGACCAGCTGAATCACTCCTCTGGTTGGAGGTCTGTGAGAATTTGCAGAGCTTTGCCTTCCAAAGGGAGGGCAACTTGGACCGTTGTCTCTTCCGCCAACTATGCGTTACACTGGGAGGCCAGTCACACTTGAATGAGGTAAGGTTCTGGTGGCTCTTCCCCATTTTAATGCGATAGCTTCATTGCATCCCGGCGGGAACCCCCTGGTTCAATGGGGGAAGCTGTGAGGCGGACTTCTGGGTGAACCACGGGGGACGTGGAGACTGGCCCTGAGGATCGTGGCACGGTTGGGTCCGCCAGCAGTGCCAGCCCGGAGTCTTGGCGGGGTGGCTGTGTCAGCCTGGGGTCGGGGCGGTGTTGGGGATCCGGAATTCCTTCAGCGGTCTGTCGCAGCCACCAAGCGGGGGATGCTAACTCCATCGGCAGTCTCACCTCGGCAGGCAGGCACAGCATTAGGTAGTCTCCTTGAGACTGGAGGAGTTTGCTCTTTAAGCCATGCCCCCTCACGCTGTAGCTGCATAATGAGCTCTTCTGCTTCCTGCAGTGACATCATCTTCTTTCTCCCATTTCTAACACCAAATGTGGGTTAAAACAACACACACAAAAGTACACTGCTGCAAGGAATGCTGGGAACACTCTGCCCACCACCCGCAACACGCTACAATATCTCCTCTCCTTTTACTGGACTGAACACAACACAGGTAGCCAGGATGATTTGCACCAAAGAAATAAACAGATGCAATTGAAAACTGAGTGTGTATTATTTTACAACTGCGCAAATAAATCTATTGCCGCACTCCCCTGCTTCCTCATAGCGAGGCGGGTGCGCAAGTCTGCGCAGAGAATTCTTTCTCCGTCATATTATGTATTATGTTGGAGCCACTCTAACAAAACATACACACTGCTGTTCCAATGCTGTACATTTATGCTGATGATGAAAATGTGCCCTACTATTATGGGAAGCTAAAACATAACTGCTGCTTGGGGTACATTGAGGGACCCTGAAGCCTGGTCTCCTTGACTGCTCTGTCTCTTTGGGTGCCTGGCTGGTGGGAATAACTGTGGCTTGACAGATACAAAATTCCTACATAAAACTACACAGTCACTAAAACCAGGTTTCAGCCTATTAAACTGCATTACTTGAACCTGGCCAGACATCAAAACTATGAAATAAGATTTAATAAAAATATTTAAGTTATCTTAAACTATTTTAGTTTGGAATTTTTTTAATTAAATTTTTTTTGAAAGAAATTTCATGCATAGGCATCAACTTCTCTATTTATATTTGTCTAAGAAACAGATTTCAAGCATTTAAGCCAAGTCTTTAGATCAAAATGTCTTCGAATGCATGTTTCCTATTATCTTAATCAGGTGTAGTCCATCTAACATTCTTGTAAGAACTGTATGAGGTCTCCAAAAGCGGTGCTGAAATTTCTGGCATTTTCCCCACCTGTGTCATGCCTTTAACCCAGACCTTCTCAACCCCCTACCCCCCCCAAATAGAACTGCCTCCTCACCTTTAAATCATTAAGACTTGTTGTCTATGTGATGCAGTCTGCTGGTGGCATTGCACAGCACTGTGTACAGAGTTCAATCTTTCAGTTAGCTGTCGAACATACTGAGGCATACAATCATATTTGTCTGAAGGCATTAGCTCCATTATGACATCCACTGGCATCACCATCTCTGCCCCAAAGAGAACTTTATAGGGGTGCGAACTTTGCACTGGTCTGTATACTCCTCCTATAAGCAAGCATAGCATACAGCAATTCATCCAGAGCGCATTGTACACAGAGAGCATTGTATCCAGAGTTCTAGTAATCCAAGTTCTAAACAAGCCAATCATATTGCGGATGGGATACTGCTACAACACAAACCTCCTCAGTTGGAATGGGGGATGCCTCTGTCCATTTTGACGAATAGTCCATAATGACCAGAATGTGTCTATTACCTAGAACAGAGGTAGGAAGAAGCCCAACTAAATCAATTCCAACCTTTCTAAAAGAACAAAGAGCCAGGACTGGCTGCATTGGTGCACAAGGGGCACAAGCTGTAGTCCTAAATGTAACAGATGCATGTTGCACTGTTACATTAGAACTTGA
This sequence comes from Megalops atlanticus, assembly GCA_019176425.1. NCBI lineage: Eukaryota > Metazoa > Chordata > Actinopteri > Elopiformes > Megalopidae > Megalops > Megalops atlanticus. The sequence continues at coordinate 16,556,689 of CM032875.1, read as the reverse complement.
TAGGAACTTGCATTCTGTACTGCTGTCTAATGAAAAATGGGTTTAGAGGTATTTTAATATTTTTAATATGATTTACACTCCTGTTCCATATTGTGTTACATTAATGCTATTTAGTTATTAAATATTTTACATTTTCCCTTTTTGGTTCCCATGGTTGCTGCAATAGTAAATAAATATAAACAAGTCAGACTGGGCTTGTATCTTCCAGATGAGTCCATGTATTCCAGCAAACCACTGAAATATTATCAACTTTAAGGGTCATTTTCCATATATGGTCACTATAATAAGAACACAGATGACCTCCTATATGTTTTGAACGTGTAATTTTATTGTGTGTCAAAAGGAATGTAATTACCAGAACTTTTCCAACCCTTTGCAACCATATTAACTGTTCATCCAACAAGACGCTGTCAGAACATCTGAGCATCTCATGGCATATGCTATTGTAACCACCCTCTTACCGACTAAGGAGACCATGTCCAGCGATCGTGGAAGGGTTCAGACTTTCGGAAAAGGGGCTTACTGTCTTTCTGTGGAACTTTCCCTGTCTCTGTCCGTGGATAACCTCTTGTCAAACCAGTTAGTGGGCGTACAATGGCTGAGTAATTGGCAATGAATCGCCTGTAGTACCCACAGAAGCCTAAAAAGGATTGCAAGGACTTCAGGTCGGTCGGCTGCCACCACTCTGACACGGCCTTGATCTTGTCAGGATCTGTAGCCACACCTTCAGCTGATACTATATGACCCAAATACTTTACCTGAGTCTGGCAGAACTGGCACTTATTGATTGAGAGTTTAAGACCATGCTCTTCTAAGCGATCCAGGACTTTAAGCAGTCGTCCTTCGTGTTCTTCCAGTGTCCGACCAAACACTATCATGTCGTCTAAGTACACCAAGCACTGCAGTAGGTTCATATCCCCCACCACCCGTTCCATTAATCTTTGAAACGTAGCGGGGGCCCCTGCTATGCCCTGTGGCATGCGTTCAAAATGATAGAACCCCAATGGGCAGATAAACGCTGTCTTTTCTTTATCCGGGTCAGCCATGGCTATCTGATAGTAGCCGCTTCTGAGGTCAAGGACTGAGAACCACCGACTACCGGACAAGCAATCAAGGGCCTCATCTACCCTAGGTATGGTGTACTGGTCAGGAATTGTACGAGCATTTAGAGTACGATAATCGATGCACAATCTGATTTTTCCATTTTTCTTCCTGGCCACAACTATAGCTGAAGCATACGGACTCCTAGACTCTTTAATGATTCCAGCAGCCAGCAGCTCCTGCAGGTGGCGTCTGACATCGTCCAGATCAGCAGGTGCAATTCGACGGGTCCTCTTGCGGAATGGGCGCGGGTCGCTGACTCTTATGTCATGCCCCACTCCTCTAGCTAGGCCCACGTCCCACTCATCCACTGAAAACACTTTGGTTCTCTCAGCTAACTGCTGCACAAGTCTTGCTTTCCAAGCTGGAGGAATGGGAGAGTCTCCGGAGCAGAAGAGCTTAGGGTCAAGTTGATCTCCATCCCTGTCTCTGTCTTGACTTCTGTCACTACATCCGCCTTGTAGATGTGAGCGATAATAGAGCCCTTTGGGATAGCTCGCTCTTTAAGGGTCTCATTCTTAATCCACAATGACACTTCGCCCTGCTCTATATGGGATGGGAGAAGAACACATGGAGGTAGGGTAACCCCTGCGGGTAGCATATCGAGTGCATCTATGACTAAGACGCTGGGTTGCTCTTTGTCAATCACGGCTTTGCAGACTGCACGTTGAGACTCACCAGCAGGAATGGTAAGTGGCCCTGGTCCCACCCACTTGACATGCCCTGTGCATTTGTCCAATGGCAGTTTGTGGCAGAATGACCTCTCATGTCTTGTTTGGTGAACGCTCACTCTCCATACCTGAGCATTGCTATCATTTGCTTTCTTACTTGTCTCAACACTAGACCCATGGTGGAAGGATCTAGCATTAGTACCTATGATAACAGGTCCCTGATCAGGGCCTGGAGGGTTGGGACACACCAGAGCTAGTATGGTCTTAGCCTTTTGATAACCCTCATCTTCAAGGAACTCTATTGTGACTGCCACATAGCCCTTGTAAGGATAGGTCGAGTCTCCTAGCCCCAAAGGGCAAGACTGGAAATGGGGTGGAGGGGGATGTGGCTCAAATGCTTCCGATACCATTTCTCAAAGATAATGGATACGGTGGAACCACTGTCCATAGAATAGAATAGAATAGAATAGGCTTTATTGTCATTGCATGGTGGGGTGCAATGAAATTGTGGGTGGTCTGCAACAGCAGTGCACTATATGACATTTACATTAACACAAAACAGATAAGGCACATGACATTAAGTATAAAAATACAATAACTTACAGTAAGTACAAATTTAAAAAGAAAACACATTGTAAATATAGGGAAAAAAAAAAAAAAAAAACTTGTGCAAAATAAATATGACCTTTAAATAAACTACGTAAAGTGTACAGTGGAATTGCACAGTTGTATTGAGGTAGATGGCGGCGGGGGGTGGGTGTCAGTGTTTGTTGGCAGTCCGTATGGCCCAGGGAAGGAAACTGTTGGTTAGTCTGGTGGTGTGAGACTTGATTGACCTGAAGCGCCGGCCATGGGGCAACAGGTCAAACAGGTGATAGGCGGATGTGAGGGTCTCCTGTGATGGCCTTAATTTTACTGAGGCAACGGGATCTGGATATGTCGTCCAGGGAGGGCAGAGGGCAGCCGATAATTTTTTGGGCAGTGTTAATAACCCTCTGCACAGTCTTCCTGTCCTCAGCTGTGGAGCCTGCGTACCACACCCCAGAGAGTATGTTAATATGCTCTCCACACAGGAGCGATAGAAGGCCAGCAGCAGCTTCTTGTCCAGGTTGTTCTTCCTGAGGACACGCAGGAAGTGCAGTCGCTGCTGAGCCTTCTTCACTAAGGCCTTGGTGTTGGGTGTCCAGGAGAGGTCCGCAGAGATGTGGGTGCCCAGAAACCTGAAGGTGGTGACAGTTTCCACACGTTCTCCGTTGATGAGGAGAGGGGCGTGGTCTTGTCTGTTTCTCCTGAAATCCATAATAAGTTCCTTTGTCTTAAGGACGTTCAGTGACAGGTTATTTTCTGAGCACCACACAGACAGTTTCCCTATCTCAGCCCTGTATGCCGTCTCATCCCCATCGGAGATGAGCCCGACCATGGTGGTGTCGTCCGCGAACTTGATGATGGCGTTGTTTGGGTAGGACGGAGTGCAGTCATAAGTGTGCAGGGTGTACAGTAGGGGGCTCAGCACGCAGCCCTGAGGAGAGCCAGTGCTGAGTGTGAGCGTGGAGGAAAGGTGGGGGCCAAGTCTAACAGATTGTGGGCGGTTTGTGAGAAAATGTTTAATCCAGGTGCAGGTGGGGAGGGGGATCTGTAGTTTGGACAGTTTGGTGACTAATATGTCCGGGATGATTGTGATTGTGTTAAATAAATAAATCAGAGCAGTGCAAACTTGACCCTCAAGTTTAACTCGACTCAATGAGGGGGCTCCCACTAGACCTTCAGGGAGGTCTGGAAGGCTCTGATTACACACCGTACTAGTCTTGGTGTGGCAATGTCTCTCTGTGGACTCAGTTCTTCCAGACAGAGGATCACGTTGCCTGTATTTTTTCAATGAGCCGATCAGCTTGGTGATGACCTTGTTGGAGTCTTCTGCAGCTGTACATCTCTTAGCCACATGACCCTCTTCACCGCATCTATAACAAAAGAATGCTTCTCGGTGACTTGTATCCATACACCAAGCCTGGCTGAATGGTTTGGGATTGGGTGGCTGTACAGGCATCTCTCTTCTTGGCCATCTTTGTTCAGCTTTGACACGGGGGTCTTTAAGGTTAACAGCCATGGCCTGCAGTTGGTACTGTAAATCGTTAACTTGTTTCTGAAGATCAGGAGCTACATTTCTCTTCTCAACTTCAGGCCTTTTATTGGACTGTGTTAATTCATCTGCTGCATTTACCCGTAACTCATCTACCTTCTTTCCAGATAACTTTGACACTATTGCCTTCAAATCGTCCACTTCTGTTCTCAATTGAGCTGTCTCAGATGTAGCTGCCGTTGTATTCTCTATGGCACTCACCTGCCGTACTGCTGCTTTGCCTGTGCTGGGAGTGGGCTTACACTGCAGTAACTGCTGGTCTTCTTCCTCACGAATTTCATTTAAGAGCTGCAGGAATGTTGGAGGGTTGTTTCGCCGTTCTCTTAAACGTAACTGTACCAACATCAATGCTGACTCACCAGCTCCTCGTAGTAGCTGCTCCACCCTGGCCCGGTCCCTCTGTGTTGGGTGAAGTCCTCCCCTCTGAACAACCCTGGTCAAGGTGCTTTCCATTCTTCTCAAAAAATCTGATAGTCTTTCACCAGAGTGTTGCTGCAGGGACCTGAAAGCTATATACACATCTTCCCCAGACTCAGTGGACCCAAAGGCTTTCTCTAAGGCCATGATGTAGTCGTCAGGGGCGGCATCACGGTCATTACTGCGGACAGCTTGGGCTATTTCAAAAGCTGGCCCCCTCAAACTTTCAATTATTCTTTTCCGTTTCTCACGGACAGGGAGCTCACCTTCATCAATCATCAATCGTGCTTGTGCTAGCCAGGTGTCAAGACACTCTTCTCCAGCAGGGGTGGGGCTGACCCCTGAAAAAACTCGTAGTCGTCTGAATGCATGGCCTTCAAACGAGGGCTTGGTCTTTTCTATGAGGTTCTCTACTACCTTGAAAAATGTATCAACGGGAATGGAGGGAGGTGAGTCAGGGGAGAATGGCTCCGGAAAGGGGTTTACTCTTTGGGGACTTGACGGTTAACTTCGGGTGATGGGGGCGGTGCCCTTGGTCTCAATCACCAGAGTAGTAACTTCATCATCTGGCCCACAAACTGTCCATGGGCTACCCCCAGCTAATGGGTATACTTCACGAGGAATGGACTCTCTATTAGTCATCTCCTTACACTCACATAACACTACTAGTGTCGGAGTCTGAGGGTCGCATAAACGACCACGTACTCGCACCCTCCCCAAAACTTTGATATTCTGAAGCGTGTCCTCTATCTCCCCTACCTCTGTATCTTCAGGAACATGCCTAACCACCAGGGCATGATTTAGATCTACGCCCTCCCCTTTACACCAGCTCCTCAGCAGTGACATTCTAAATAACAAGTCTGGAAAACTGTTAACTTAAAGAGGCCGAAATTACACTCCACCAAAATACACTACCCCAGCAGGATATGCTCTCCGGATATGCCCAAGAAAAATGCTCAATAATAATGTTAACCTAATATTCACAAATAAAATTACTTCAGCTACGATCCCAGCGGTGCCTCCAATTGTGTAACCACCCTCTTACCGACTAAGGAGAGGGGTTTGTATTATTACCCAGGTCCGAGGGTTTGGTTCTCACCAGTTAAGTATTCTAACTTCAACCCAACTTAACTTTACCCTTGGCACACTAACCTAAAAAGGCCTACATAAATACCCAGTGAGTGGAGACCAAGTCAATGTATCAAACACAAAATATATTTTCCAAATTAGCATCAAGTTATTATGCAATTACAAAGAAAAATAAAGCTATTTGAAATTTACGTCAAAGCCTCTTCACTTACATCAATGATGTTTCATTACATGTGGTACATAAAACGTGAACATAAAATCCCAGTCCAATGATTAACACAAAAATATTCAGTCAGTCCCTCCTAGTTTAACTAAAAAGTTATCAATGCCTTCTCTTTTAAATGCACATAAAATGAACCAATAATTCAAAATACAAAACCTAGCACTCTGAATATAATTCCCTTGTAGCAACACTAAACAAAATACTTTGGTGACCGGTCACTTAACCTGCAGATACCTTAATGTCGTTCGAAATCTCTTAAAGCCGGCAAAACAAACAAAATAATAAACGTTGCAGGCCTGATAAGTCTTCTGCGGTTATCCGTTACGGCAAGGTGGTTTTTTACTCACAGTCTGTGTCCGTAAGCTCGCTATGCTGCGTTCACTCCACCAAAACGCACTCACGACTGGAGTCAACGCCGCTCGTTGTTGCGGAGATACTCCCGCAGCTGGCTTCACGTCCCTCGGTGGCTGTGCTGAGGAACCTCGAGCAGTCCCTGGTAGCTCGAGGCGCTATCAGACAGCTCCTGGTTCAACGCGGACTATCGTTAAATATACTCACTCAAACCAAGCTAGCTAATAAATCCCACGGAGAGTGGAAATAGCGATTGTCCCGAGTACCTTCACTACAAGCAATGCGCGTACCTAGCATTAGTTTACTGTAGCGGTAGCTAAAAGACGGTTACCTGCTGGCTTAGCGGATAGTATCCAACACTGAAAGCCAAGGCATACACTCACACTGGGCATGCTAGCTAGTGTCACTGTTGACTCTGGATACTGTAGGTGTAGTATGAGGTTTTTTCCAAATTCTAATATTGTATGATACTGGAGAAAACTTAACTTCAGCTAGGAGTCCTGAGATACGCGAGCTGCGACTATCTCACCCCCGCTCCCCTCCACTCTCTGTCTCCTGCTCTCTAACCTTTTTTCCCCCTCCCCTTTCATGGAGACCCCCAGGATTGGTTTACAGGGAAGATAGGCTATTATTCTATCCAATGGCGATGCAGCTATTGGCTGGTACCAAACTAGGTTTCACCACCACGTGTGAATCAAGTACTTTTCATAAAACTATGCATACTAACGAATTCTGCACAGTATTTGCGCATGCATCAAATGATAACCCATAAATACTGGTCAAAATAAAAGTATCTCGGAAATGAAAGTAATGAAATGAAATACTTATGGCACTGAGACTGGTGTTATAAATTAACCCAGGGCTACACTATCCTTAGGCAGGAGCCATATTCTGTGCTGCAGCATTGGTCCTTTTCAATTCAGCTAAATAGACCTTTATTAGGTTAGTATTATTATCACCTCATCCCAAAAACTCCTGTTTATGTTCAGCCATAGAAAGTCAATCCACAAGACCAGTCTAAACTGTGCCATTACTGCTAAGCACCAGCCTGAACTTGTCTGCAATCATATTTTCTTTGTCCACATTAGAGCACGCCACCTGACAATCATATTCCAGCACAGGCAGAGCAAAATGCCCATACATCTGAGATACGCGCCTGACAACATTCCATACCTCCACTAGTGGTGTGTCCCTCCCAATAGTCCTACAATAGGTACACTAACACTCCCTCACTTATACCGCTTACCCAGTTACATATTGTTGAGCAACAGAAATTTCCAAAGTTTCCTGTAAGCCCTGTTCCTAGCCCTGACTGCTGCATCACAATCTCTATTCCGCCATGGCACAATCTTCCTAGTCGAGCAGCCAGGTTTCTTAGGAAGAGCTGATACAGCAGCCTGCACTACATTACATTATTGGCAATACCGCTAAGCTAAATGATACAATAAAAACCCCACCCTTGCATTGCTCATCTGTTCAAGACCCTAGGTGCAACCTCTTACAAACTCTCCCCCCATCCTGCCTCAAAAACCAACTGCCCACCCCATTTATTCTGAATAGGACTGCTTCATGGCATGCCAATCAAGGTACATCCAGATGAAATTGGCACATTTTTTGAGAAATGGAAAAAATCTGTTTTCAATTATTTCATATGTCCAAATCGCATTAAAGTTGTCAAGCATGTACAGGCTTACGGACAGTCTCTCTAAGAAAAATCGACAAGATAGGTCACATGGTTTGGCCACTATATTTATTTATTGAGTTAGTTATTTTGCTGTTGTAGTTTCAACACACTCATAAACACAACTAATGAACTGTATGTCACAGAGACATGAAACAAATTCTGATCAATATTACTCTTCTTATTGAGTAACTGTATGTACACAATTAGCTGGCTCTAGAATATGAAACAAAAACACATTCAATGAATTCTACAGACATTCTATGAAGTCCAATGCAAATTTCTGAACCGACAACTAGTGATACATGGCTATAAAAGTTCCATTAATGTTATTGTGTCTGACTACATTATGCCAAATGCCCAAAATAAATACTTCCAATTCAATCTTATCTGACCGGTCTGCCTTTCTCCATCAAAACTGCATCAGTTTTGAAAAGTCTCCAGTTTGTGAAGAACTGGACAAACTAAAATGTTAAAACAAAGGATAATATAAGATTCTCAAAGGGAAACAGGAAACATAACTCTAAATTGTCTGTAGTCTTTAATTTGTATTAAATTGAACTGATAGCCACAGAATTCCTTAAACCCCAACATATACTCATAATTACACCCTGTGCTCACTACAATATTATACATTCAAATGAAAAGCCCTATTATAACAATGTATTAATACAATGTAGTGTATATAACGAGTTAGTTGAATTAACTAATTTTAATGTTAATGATATTTAGATGGCATTAATTGGATTGATGGACCGTTAATTCAACTAGCTTGCTAGCTACCTGCAGTAGTTAACTCCTAAGCTGCAAGCTACACTTTATATTTCTGTCACAATAACTGTAGAGGACACCTACCTAGGATGTATTCAGTGGAGTATGTCAGTGCATGCGACAATTTGCAGGTATATGAATCATCTGTATTTTCAGACTGTATCAATATTGTGGAAAAAATTAGGACGAGTTTCATGACACATGATTCAAAGACCTATACAAAATGTGGCATGGCAAGGCAGAATTTCTTTTCGTTCAATGGCATGAGTTGAACTGCATTCAGAAACAGGTTTCAAATCTCACTCCCACTCCATGGTCATATACTGTAACTTGCATTGCCAGTGACAACTACTGTGATGGGTTTGGAGGAAACCTCAGATTTTGTGAGCATGACTGAGTGCTTTAAAGTTCACTGCCTCTAGAACGGCATAGTCTAGGAGAAAGATATCCAGTTTTAGCTCATTACACACCCTGGTTTGCTTAAAAAAGCGAGTATATTGAGGACATATCTGTCCTCTGCATCTATTTGCATACATCCATCTCCTCACTTACAATGCTGATCCCATCATATTCTTCCAGTGTTTCCTTAATATCATTTGCATGTTTCTCAAATACACTGGACAGGTACAATTGACATAATTGAGCAGCAGAGTTATTCCTGCGTTTTAGAGAGTCCAATCTGGACTCTTGTTGTTCTGGGTGTGTAGCAGGGGCCTTTAATTGCAAACCTAAACTATGTGACATTGGATAGTTAGTGGCAGTATTTAAAAGCTTCACAAATATTGTCTGATACTTTCATTAAAAAAAAAAATGTCTCAGCCAAAAACTGCATTTAGAAAGTCTACACACCCTTTCAAAATTTCTTATTTTTAGCAACGTAAAGGCTGAAATCAAGACAAGTGAAACCAGACTTTTTTAGCTTTATTTACACATTTTTTCCCAATCTTTACAGAGTTTGAGTTTACTTTAATTGTGAGGGGAGCACTTATCAACAGCTCTCTTCAGGTCAGTCCAAAGATTTTCAGTGAGGCTGAGGTCAGTGCTCTGACTGGGCCATTATAAGATATTGATCTTTTTTTAGCCATTCCACTGTGGATGTGTCTGTTTGCTTTGGGTCATTGTCACACTGAAAGGTGAAATACTTCCTTTTTCCTTCTTCCTTCCTTCATTCTTCTTAGCTTTTTTGTAGAGGGTAACAGGTTTTCCTTTAAAATCTTCTATTTTGTACTGTTTTTTGTATTCTGCTTTCTCCTCTATCCTCACCAGATCTCCTGTCCCAGCCCCACAGCATGATGCTGCCACCACCATGCTTGACAGTAGCGACTTCTGTTCTTAAACTGATGGGCTTTGTTGGATTTGCGCCAAACATATCCCTTGGAATTAAGGCCAAGAAGTTCTACCTTTGTCTCGTCAAACCACAAGACCTTTTTCCTCATGGCAAGGAGGTCTTTTTGCATAATTCAGATGAGATTGGACGTTCCTCTCTGTGAAAAGTTGCTTCCATCTTGCTACCCTACCCCACAGCTCAGAATTGTGGAGAACAAACCTGTTGAGAAAACCTACAGGAAAAGTTAATTTTATCCTGAATTAATCAGAATTACTTCAGTTGGTCACAGATGAAGTCAATTAGCTTTGGGCATGATTTGGATGGTGAATGGCTAGACTTGAGCACAATTACAACTCCTATTATAATGGGTGTATAAACTTACGCAATCAGTTTTTCCATTTTAAATGAATATTCAGAAATGTGTTGCCTTTTCTTTTTAATTTGATGTTGCGGCTTGTCATTCTAAATGAAAGTGGAAAAAATCTGATATAAGGGGTTTTCATTTTAGGACTCAAGACAAAAACAATAAATTTTGAAGGGGTGTGTAAACTTTCTTACGGAAGCCGAGAACAGCCGTGATTGCAATTATTTTTTTAATGCCATTATCTCGAGATCACAAGTTAATTATTTCGTTATCTCAAGAAAACAAAAGGCCGATTTCTCGAGATAACAAGATAATTTATCACAAGAAAACAACTTTTATTTTCTCGAGATCACAGGATAATTATGGAGAAGTTAACAATCTCAGCAGGATCACTGAAGTGCACTCACCTGTGAAGTCGCAACCGGGCCAGTCTTCTCCTTAAATGATGAGGACTGATCTGAATGTTATCTCTAACAGAAAGACACAATGCAATTTCTGCCTGTGTTAGACTTTGACTGAAGTACAGCCTGATGCCTTGATCAATAATGGATACTCCTGACATTTTCAGCTTAAATCAGTTACAGTTGTCAAGATGCCATCTATTTATCACAAGAAAACAAGCTTTGTTATCTTGAGATAATGAGATAAATTAACCCCTCATCTCGAGAAAACGAGCTTTGTTATCTCAAGATAACAAAAAAATTGACTCGTGATCTCGAGATAACGGCATAAAAAAAAATTGCAAGCAAGGCCGTTCTCAGCTTCCGTACTTTCTAGATCCAATGTATGTATCAACTATCACATGATTGTCAATTGGCTGTATTGAGATGAAAGCTACATTTCAGTTTTCAGTCATTCATTTTTTTCATAATATCTTGCCAGTATTGCTTACCAACAAGCTCTGAAGGCAGAATAAAAAATGAGATGAGAATACCTGCTGAAATTATGAAAATATCTGCTCTTGAATATGTATATTTCAATTAATTTATGCATGAAATTGGATCCCACTTAACTATACCATAGCTTTCTCTTAATTAACTGAGAGATGTAAAAGGCTAAACTCTTCACGGGTCTTGTATTTTACAAAGTCTTTTATGTAATAAAAATAAAGCTAACACAACTCTCATCGATTATTTCAGCGTCACTAAACAATTATGTCCTCTAAATCAGCGTTTCCCAGACGTCTCCCAGAGGACCCCTTGTCCTGCATGTTTTAGATCTCTCCCTACTCCAACACAGCTGATTCAAATGATCAACTCATTATGAACTCCTGAAGCTGCTTAATAACAAATTGATCTAAAACATGCAGGAAAAGGGGTCCTCCAGGAGAGGTTTGGGAAACAATCAATGCCCACAGTGATAAGTGGTAGGGGTTTATCATGTGTTGGGTTTACCTTGCATCTAGTCCTGGGGCCTTTCTTAAGAGAGGGGGAGTTTAAGAGCTGGAGATGAGCCTCGGGAGCTCCTCCAGACCCAAAGTCAGCAAACCTGGAGCACTGTCAGCTCGGGGTGTGCCAACTAATCAAAAATTATGAATGTCAGAATGATTTTGGACAATTTCCCCACTACAACTACCATGTGACTGTTTTTGAAGATATTACATAGTCAGAGAAAAAGCCTGACCATTTCAAAGATAATGGAAAACTTCTTAGTCCTGTCTACTCATCCCTCTTAAAATCTAATAACTTTCCTTCCTCTGCATCTCCTTTGACTCCTTTGACAGGACTGTGGGGTCCTGCAACCCCTTCTGTTCAAGCTTTTCCACAAAGGTCTTCTCCAAATGACTGCCTGCAACTGTAGCTCCTGCATCAGCTCCAACCTTACTGCCTCCTTCCAGTGCTCCAGATCTCCTTACTGTTGAATTGCCTAGTCACTTCCTGCTGGAAAAGTCACAGAAACTCAACAAGCCTCACTCACCGCCCCTCAATTCAGAATCCAATTTCTTACCCTTGTGACTCATCTGTCCAAATGCAAGACTGATCCGCAGTTCTTGTTTGACTGGCTATGTGTTCAGCCTCAACAGAAATTGATCATGTAGCACCAGATTACCTTGTCACCTTGTCCTCTTATACATATCATTGGTGTAGCAGTTGTCTCCATTCTTCTCCACTACCTTGTCAATCTGTTACAGCAGTACTGTCAACTGTGACCACTCCTATTTTTGTTGTTGAAGACATGGTATCTACCTCCACATTTTTAAAGTTATTCAAGTGGGAATTTTCTTTAATAAACTGCTGAACAGATGTGTTGTTCAGACTATCCCCCTTTTGTGAATAGTGCCAATATTAAACCTCAGAACATACATTCCTTTTCAGCTTTTCTTGTGGCTTAATTCTCTTCCTCTTTGCATCGATCGAGCATTATCATCAGGAGGAATGCATGGAGTCCTTGTGCAAACAGGGAAATACACTTCAAAGTCTCTGCCTTCATCTCTTCATCAGAGAGCTCAGTGTCAAAGAATCCTGATTTGTCAGGTGTTCAAACATACTGTCATTTACATTTATTCATTTGGCAGATGCTTTTATCCAAAGTGACTTACATAGCTTACATAGTTCTTTACAATGTTATCCATTTGTACAGCTGGATATTTACTGAGGCAATTGTGGGTTAAGTACCTTGCCCAAGGGTACAGCAGCAGTGCCCCAGTAGGGATCGAACCAGCAAACTTTTGGTTACAAGTCCTACTCCTTAACCACTATGCTACACTGCCACCCAATCATAATGACTGGCCTCCCATTAATCCATTTTGTTAATCACTCATTCCTACCTGTGACAAAATTGGAGAAAATGTCTTCCTCAGAGTTTTCATCTCCCAGAATGGCATTTCTAGTGCTATTTTCCCTGTCTTCAGTTCTTACAGTAACACAATCCTTACACTGAAATAAATATTAACTGTCAAATTGTCATGAGTTACTGGACCCAGGAAACCCCACTACAGGACCACCATCAGTCAGCACAATAAGATGCAAGCATAAGTACAGGACACAGACAAAATAATGGAAACACCAAACAATAAGTATTCATTTATTATCTAATGAGTTGGAACACCCCTTTGTCCTTCAGAACAGCTTCAATAATTGTTGTAATGTCATTATAGAAGTTCTGAACTGTTTTTAATGGGATATTGGACCATTCTTCTTCAAGAGGAAAGGTCTTCAAGAGGGAAGGCCCTGGGTCTTTGAGAGGTAAAGGAGGTGGAAATCTCTGTACTCTGTCCCGGAACATCCCACGGAACGGATCATGGATGAACTACGGTCCGTTACACCAGTTATGACTAGTAACTGCTTGATAGGAGTTGGTGTAGGCAGGAGAAGGCAAAGGGCAGCTGACCAGCCTGATCACAGTAAAGCCAGCAGCTACATCTGTACAAGCTGGAATAGACACTCTATTGGACTTGAGGAAGATTTGAGGGTTTTTTTGTTTTTTTGGGTGGTGGCTTTGGCTCCAGGAATGTGGAGGTCAAAGCACTGTCTGTTTATTGAACTTTCTGCTAAATGTGTTACGTGTGGAGTGCTCCCACACTTGTTTTATTTCTGTCTGGCACTCTGAAAAGATGTCCCTTTCTCCTCTGGGGAGGGGTATGAGCCCTGTGGGTATAGGCACTAGGAGGGTAAATGGTACATGTTGAGCTGTCATGATGCTAAGCATATGTATGTTCTTAGCTGTGGCAGTGCACGTGGAGGGTGTGTGTGTGCAATAAGAGCATGCTATGGGGGGGTGCTCTGGTCCTGGGGCCGGGATCATAGCCACAGTGGGTTTGGAAGGGGAGGGTGCAGGCATTACTCCAGTGAATGTCTGACTGTGTCATGAATTGGTGCATTTATACCAATTTTTAAAAGGTGTATGTAAAGCTGCTTTTAACTGACACTTTCTGGCAGACAAAATAATGGAAGCATCAAATGGAAAAGATTTATATTTTGAAGGCTAGCTGATAGACACTTAACAGGATACTTGCTATAACACCAAAAAACAGTAGCATCAAAAATTGCCACACGACTAACTGTACACCTCTGTGAGTCTCAACAACTGAATGTTGTCAGCTTCACAAAACTGATATTTATGGCAGGGCTGTCCTTCGGAAACTGTTTGTAACCGAGGCCAGTGCGCAACAACACAGAACCTGGTGTAATGAGAACAAAACCTGGACTTCTGAACAGTGGAAAGAAAGTCATATGGTCACCTTTCTCCCTACATTTGGACAGGCTATGTTTGGAGAAAACCAAAGGAAGGCGTCAGCCCACATTGCCTGTTCCCAACTGTTATACATGGTGGTGGAACTGTTTTGGTATGAGTAGCCCTCTTGTAGGAGTCATTTGGACCAGTTCTTACCCTGGATGTTAGATTTACAGTCAAAGAATGCAAAGCCATTTTTAACGACTGAGTACACCCTATGGTGCAAACATTGTTTCCTCTGGATGTTCCCTCATTCCAAGACAATAATGCCCCCATACATACTGCTAAAAGGGTTCATGAACACCTGGATGAAGTCAAACACCTTCCATGGTTTCCACAATTACCTGATTTAAACATTGTTGAACCTTTATGGTTAACTATTATGGTTAAACTTTGCAATTCATCCACGGTTCACATGCGTGCAGAACCGTGTGGGGATCTGTACAGATGACGGATCAACTACGGTCCGTTACACCAGTTATGACTAGTAACAGTTGATTGTAGATATCTGAAATGGGAGTTTTTCCTAGTATGAATTCTATTGCAGACATCCATCTGGATAGGAAGAATGACGTTGTGGACATCTGAAATTGAGAGCCCAATTCAAATGAATGCCAAAAGTGGCGTCATTTGTCCTAGGAAGAATGACATTGTGCCTATCTGAAATGACAATTGTGGATAGGAAGAATGTCATTGTGCCTCTCTGAAATGTTCATTTTGACTAGGAAGAATTGAATTACGGATATTAGCAGTACATATCCAGGCTAGCTATTAAATGTTAAAACAGCTTGCCATACATGACTTTGGTTCCTACCACTACGGCTGAGATCTATAAATTGTATTATCTGTGAACTAAAAGAAATTAAACGTGGCTGCATTGTCACTGTTGAAGCGCAGCTCTGTCCATATGCATACACTAGTGATTATGGCAAGCCATTTTAACATTTGATTGTAGATATCTGAAATGGAAGTTCTTCTTATAAGAATTCTATTGCAGACATCCAGAATATTCATTCTGGATAGGAAGAATGACGTTGTGGACATCTGAAATCGAAAGCCCAATACAAATGAAAGGCAAAAGTGGCGTCATTTGTCCTAGGAAGAATGACGTTGTGCCTATCTGAAATGACAAGGAACGGGAAGAATGTCATCTGAAATGTTCATTTTCACTAGGAAGAATTGAATTACGGATATTAGCAATACATATCCAGGCTAGCTATTAAATGTTAAAACGGCTTGCCATAAGCGATATATTTATGGTCTTGTAGAGCTAGCCAGCTACTGCTTGTTTCAATCGGAAACATTTGGGGTGGGAAATATACAAGCGGGATACCTAGGCAACCAGAGCCTGGAACGCACACTAGCGACAGGCGACGAGCGAATTGCTTTAAATGTGGACGGGGCTTTAATGTACTCTCGAACTCCGATCCCGGATCTTACCGGTTAAAAGGTGGTGGCTGTTTCCATGCTATACGTTGCGCAATCCAGTATTTTCTCTTGTCCTTTGGGGGGTCTAGAAGAACTAGGGTTCTTTACAATGCCATTTAACAAATTCACTCACACCCGTTTCAGAAATACACGTTAGCTATAAAGTAAAGATTCCACACGGGCAGCGGAAGGAGTAGTTTTGTTAGCAGAGAGACACCGAGTAGTAGGGTTGGGCGATGTCTACCGAATTGGCATATGACGATGTCTACAGTGAAACATCGAGATGGACGATGACATGGGGGGATAGCGGTAAGGGTTGTTTGTTTTTCAGTTGAATTACATTTGAAGTTCAAGAAAATCCACTGTTAAAAAGACATGTTTTTTTTAACCCTTTCGCGCGTACAGTCACACCGGTGTGATTTGCCGTTTAGCGCGTATGCTAAAACCGGTGCGATTAGAACCGCAGATTGGAAAAATTCTAGCTAATTTTAGTTTTGAGGAAACAGCGATTTAACGTTAAAAAATACAGCAAATGCTAACTGAAAACTATTAGAAGCTTAATAACGCTAATGAAAACATGAATCAGCAAGAGTTTCCTCTAGTCATTAGTAATTATTCTAGTCATTACTAATTCATTGATTATATTTTTCCTAAACATGAAATATAGATAAATGTGCAGGGCGAGACATGGTGAAAAAGGGTTAATAACAATATAACGATTAGGAATTATTTAAGACAGGTATAGCACAGAACGGGAGAGTTCGCTCTGTAGGTAAACTTTAATCCTGTTTTGCGATACAGATAAAGACTCGCCCCCTGATTTACTGAGGTAGGTGCAAACCAGGTAGATTTAAAGATAATTTTTATGTTTGCGCCTAAATTAAAACATGCTTTCACTGGGCGGTATAGTGTGATTAAATAAGCTGTTTTTCCTTTAAATCAGGCGCAAGGATCTAATATAATTAGAATAAACCCATCCTTCATTTTTGCGCTCTCTGGCTGACACTCCTTGAAATACATATTCGGCTCTACGGTTCAAGTTGATCCCGGGGAAATCCCCGCAAATAATAAATATATTTTTGTACGTTATAGCAGAGACACTGGAATTATACTGTGTGTGTGGCAGGGTGCGTCCCGCCATCTGTGTGGACGGGGGGGAGGGTTACATCACAACGGCGGTTCAACATCGTGATGTCTGTCCGACATCGGCGATGGACCATCTGCCCAACCCTACCAAATAGGCCTACATCCCCAAATATTTGACTGGCTCCGCAAACAGAAAACAACCTTTACCTTACTTTCAGTCCATACTAACTTAGAAATGTCTCACATTGTGCGTTTTTAGGGTGTTGGGAGTGGACAAAATGCCCAGCCCCGCCCCAACCGGTTTGTTCCCTTCTAGGGATCCACCCGCCACAAGGACACCAGGACAAGGTGAGTGGGGTAAGCACACTTTATTTTTACAGAAAAAAGGAAAAAATAATTACATACAAAATTCATAAAACCACAGGGACACCACTCTGTTCCCACCCGCAGCTGTTCTCCTTCTCCTCCCCTGCTATCCACTCCTGTTCTCCCCTTCCCTCTCCACAATTTCCTTCCGTGCACGTGCCCCACTGCAATACACTCCATAATCTGGCGCCCCCCGCCACCTGGGCACGGAGAGAGAGAGAACTGCTCTTTCCCACGCCAGGGGGAAGTCCTACGGCCGCAGGGGAGGCTCCACACACGCACACACACTACACAGACACACACAGAACAAAAAGGAAATATAAGGGGGGGATGTAGCTTGGCCCGTGCCACCGTGCCGGGCCTCACCTACGTCCCAAAATAAAAAAAGAAAGAAACACAAAAAGACAAGCCCTCCTCGTCGCTCCTGTGAACGGGCTGGTGGCTCCGGTGGCGACCCACGTCGTCTTCCCGCTAGCAGCTTGTACTAGCTCCGCGGGGTCTCTCTGAGGGAAACAGTTCTGCAGCTGCTCCACCCCTACCCTCTCCACCTCGTGCCGAGGACTCATGCTCACAGTTGCCGGTTCGCGCTGTCACCTCCCTCTCAACCGCGGGATCCACCTCCCGAGCACGCACCTTCGCTGGGTGGGGGCTCTCCTCGGTCCTGGCTGCGTGCTGGAACTGCTCGTTGTTTTCCTTCCCCCTCAGAAACTCGCCACGGTACTCTCTTCTGGTGTAATCACTCAAACTCTTCTCTGTAATGTATATGTAAAAACCAACGTATGTACATCAGAGGAATAGTTCTGTATTTACACTCATTTTCCTTCACAGGTTAACTGTTCATTAAGATGTGTTTGCTGAAACACTAGACAATGTTCTTGGTAGCAATATCATATAATGCTGTCATTTGGAAAGGCAGATCGGCATTGCGATGAAGGTTATGTGTGTGGGCCACTTGTGTGATGTCACGTGAAGTATGGGCTCGCTCACTTCCGTCGCACACTTACGAATGGGTACGCAGCCGCCCTCATTTTGGGCGAATTGAGTCCCAAGCGCGCATCTTCCACAGCTTCCACAGCTTCCACGGAAGCACGGCAACTGCTCCGATCTGGTTTTCTGTTCTGCTGTGTTGTATCCCCTGATTTGCATAAAATTGATTGTCTAATTCCTCCCAGCGGTGTAACTATCTTGTCCAAGAGTTCTATGAACTGTGTGTGATTTTCCATGTCTTTGTTGTTGACATACCTATTTCCAGATTTCTTAGTCAGCTGATGAAGATATTCATTACTCTTAATAAAACGATCAATAGTTATGTTTCTTAGTTCCTCACCATGTTTAAACAGAATCAAAATGAAGACACAAAAGAGCTCCTCTGGTTTTTCAGCTGCTATTTTTTCTTAAGAGCCCAGCTGCATCTGCCCAGCTGAATGATCAGAAGAAATACATGGGGTCCAGGGTTACGCAAAGTCAGAGCTCTCTTCATCTCTTCTTTCAGTTCTTCTTCAGGGAAACAGCAACATTTTAAATGCTGGTGTTGTAAACAAGGATGCATAGTTACAGTGCCTTTGGTATTTGTCACCCTGATTAAACAGGAGCCAAAAAGGTATGACAGAGATAAGTATTTTTGGATATTTTTTCTGTTTCGTTTTTTTTTCTCAGTTTTTCATACTGTAATCTTAATAGCATTGCAGAGAGCTATGATATTCACAGATAATACATTATATTCCAGAAAACATGAGGGTGACATCCCTATTGTTAGCATTTTGTAAGTTTACTTCTCTCATGCTGACAAGATAAACCCTACAGAGCTTCACAACTGAATAGCACTTCTGTGTGAGGATTCAGCTCTGCCTTGGAGCAATATCACACACCCCTCTGTGCTTTATTTTAAATACAACACAGCTTGCTGTTGGCTATTATTTATGTGATACTTTTGAATTTTATGTTACACTTTAAAAAGTATAACACTCAGGTGTCAGGAGATTTTTATTATCTGTGGTGTTCGATAAGAACTTATAGCTAATGAATTATGGTTATTTTTATGATCATGATCAATAATAATGGAAAACCGATCACAAACTTGTTTTTAAGATTAATATTGTCTCTTGCACATTAAAGTGAGATTCGTGGCCGGAGTCTTGCTGATGAGGTCGTTACCAGAAGCGTGGAGCAGGAGATCGTTTAGCAAGTGAGCAGACTGCAAACTGTGAATGCCTTGAACCGCTAATGCGGAAAAGAAGTGAAAACAAAAGAATGAGTGCTTTGTCAGCAATACTTAAGATATTTTATCTTAAATTTTAAAAGGATACGTCTTTGCATTACAATTGATCTGTTGCTGACAGGGTAATACTATGATATTGCTCGTTGGTAAATTAGATATTAGACAGTAATAAAAGGAGTACAAAGTACAAGAAATGATGTAAGTGAAGTAATTAGTTAAATTCATCAAGTATCTTACGTCTTTATCAATAATTAATGTTTACATGATTTAAGTCAGAGCTCTTCATGTACTATTAATCAAATTATTCACAAATATTTCTCTCCCCTAATCACAGAATCACAGATACAGAAAAAAAAATGTCTTCGGCATTAAAAAGCAAATAATCAGCAAATTGTAATAGTGGGAGAAAATGGATACACATTCAGATGAGATGAAAATGCTGCAGGGCTACAATGGCATTTTTCAGCAAAACAAACAAACACATATAGATCGGTAATGATATAGAGCTATACAGCAAAGTATATAGTAATGGTCCAAAAAGCTTTACAAATATATAAACCAATCATATTATCTTCAAAGTTATATTAAAATTTCAAAAAACAAATTTTACGAAAGTGTATTTGTATTTGCATAACTGCATAAATGTTGTGACTGGTTATTATATTATATGTACTAAAAACGGCTTGCCAACAGGGATATTATATGTACTAAACAGTAAAAGATTCAAACCTAGGTACAGCCTTGCACAGATATTCTGTAAAACTTTGGCCTCAGGATTAAGAATTCAATCATGCTGTGACACTGAGAAAATAATACTATATATTTATGGACATGAAAGCAGTTGTGAAATCTATTTTGTTACAAAATAAACCATATGAATTTATTCAGTGAGCATGAACATTTTCCTTTGTCACTGCACGCAACATCTGGGTGATGTTTTATTTATTACCTGTGTTGCTGCATATATCACTGTTCTCCCCCCTGCTCCGGTATCAGTTCAGTCAAACTGTCGTACTGCCACACATGCTACTTCCCTATCTACATTTGCACCTGGATTCACAATCGTTGTTGCAAGATTGATCAGCATACATCTAATAAACTGATTGTCTGTCTCGGCTTGTGCTCTTGCCTTTCTTCGCTCCTCTCTACAAATCTGCACGATCCTTCTCTCCAGTTCGTTTCCTTCGTAGAATTTCCTCAAATCCTCCATCTGCTTGCGTATGTCCTGCTGAATTTTCTTTAGAGTCTCCTCTTCCTCCTTCTTCACTGCTCTCTCTGCCTCTTGCAGCATAGCACTGGTATAGCATCTTCTCCCGTTCTTTGCAACAATGGTGTCAATCTTCTTCAGCAGCTGTGTGACCTGAGTGCCGTCATTTGTAGCATTGTTAAAGGCATGATAATTTTGCCCATAACTTTGGAGAATCTCTCTAAGTTGGGCTGATCCTTTTTTGTTTCCAGCAAAATAATCATCCAAAGATTTCCCCCTCAAATCATCTGCCCGAGTGAAAAGCACCATTGTGTGGCTGGATGCTTTTTCACCAAACATTTCTTTGATGAGCTCCACAGTTTCTATCTCCTCTTGTGTGACTCTCCCCAGCGGCATCACAACTAGAAACACATGGGGTCCAGGAGCCATCATGGAGATGCTTCTCACAATCTCCTCTTTGAGCTTGTCAGGAGGAATCTCTGTATCAAACAACCCTGGGGTGTCAATGACAGTAACATTTCTCCCACGTATTCTTCTGGTTGCTTTTTGACATTTTTCTGTTACTGTGGAGGGACTGAGATCAGCTTTAAACACCTCTTCCCCAAGGATTGTATTTCCAGATGAGCTTTTTCCAACTCCTGTTTTTCCAACCAGCACAATCTTCAGTTCATCACAGTCCTCATCAACTTCTTCTCTTCCTATCAAGGAATAATAACACAGCAGTTATTTGTAGAGCACAAAATTCCTCAATAGTTAACGGAACATAAGCACAATATCTGAATTAATGAAGGAAAGTAATGAAAGATGGATTCAACATAAAAGCATGTATGAGAAATATCAGAAAGTAGAATGAGTATCACAGGTATGCATGCATGCTAGATTTATTATAGAAAGATTAATGGCTTATTTACTACAAAAGGCAAATGAAGCGACTAGGTTATGATGTGTAAATTACCTGACTGAAGAATGTCTCATTTCAAGAGACAGTTTGTTCAAGAAATATATAGAGATGTATAGTCTTGAGCAAGATTTCAAATCCATGACCTCAACCTTCACTCAAAGCTTAAATGTACAATCACACTATTACCAGTAATGTCACCTTAATGCTTTAGTTACTATATCTAGAACCATTTGGGATCCCATTATCAATTTTTCTGTAAATAGTGAAAAATCTAGTTTTGCAAGATCACTGTAAGAATTTTGCAAATAATAGAGTTGCCGCCTTGAACGAATGCCATCTTTCATGTTCAAATTGTCGATGACACAGCAGGCCAGCATCATCTCGTGGTTTTAACTGACGCACACGTAAAACCTGAGTTCCGTGTTCGCTTATATGCGCAGAATCAAAAATTCAGCAGGTAACAGCAGCTTCTCACCTACAGTATAGACTAATTCACAATTATAATTTCACAAGTGAGTCAATTACAGAATGGATTTATGGATAAGATTGTTTTTTATGTTTTTGGTTTATTTCAAACTGAATCGCGTGTTTAAATATGTCAACTGCTGATAGTAATTTTGTTCACATATAAATTTGATACTTGAACACTTTCATCTGAAACGTCATCTTGCTTGTGTGGTTGCGTATGTGGTACCATTGGAGCAGACGTGGAATTCGTTTGTACGTAGGAACAAATTACAGGTAAGACGACATTGATGAATTCCAAAATTCATTTTGATCGTACGCTATACGCACAAAAACTGAAGAGTGAATCTGGCCCATTCATTTCAGCAGCATTAGTGGTCAAATAATTCCGTGTGTTCGTATGTATAACTATAGAGAGATAATTTGTAAGTATCTTAAAATAACAATATGGGTTTACCCATATCATCTTGTATGCAAGCCGAGGGTTAACTTATCTGTATGAAGCTGTCAAAGAAGTTTTACGTTTTCCACACTTGCAGCAAAGTGGTGGCAGCGACTCTAGAGGTAGCCTAACAGTCACAGCGAGCCTGATTTTGGTAATCACTAGTTCCAAAAATACATATGTAATGTTATTACATAAAAATCAAGGCTTATCCCATAAAATTTACTTCCCTTAATAATGCAGGTTTGAGAAGTTCTGATTAGTCCGCTATTAAGTTCTTGAGGTCCCGAAATACATCAAACAAATAAGTAAGACATTCATATCTCTTTACCAACAACGGCGAAGATTACAAAAAACAGGCAGGGAGACTCAAATAATTCACCAGTAAAAAGAGACGTCTTCTTGACAATCACATATCAACAGACATTCGTTTATTATTAAAACGTAAAGTTCTGAAAGTAGATAACGTGCTATATCTTTAGTGCGAAATTAAATACCAGAAATAAACATTGATGCAGTTTCTTCCATTTTTCAACACCACCTCTGCACGTTCATAAGTTGCATCGATGACAATAATCTCTTCAACCTTTTCACTAAAAAAGCATCCCCTTTATTTCTTCATACTTGAATAACTAATTGTTTCTAATATTTTGTTTGAATTTCTAAAATGGATTACATTGGCACTGTGCACTTACGTTTTAGTCAATCATATTCCTCAAATTTATGATAGACAAAAACTATCAACAGCTTCTCAGCCTTTCTTCGAGTGCACATATAATGGGATCTTGTTCATCATCTCAGAGAAAACATGTACAAAGTGAATTAAAACTATTTTAGGTTTATTATGGAGGTTGAAAATGAAAACACGAATCAACAAATACATACCATATTCTTCTGGAATCCAGCCACTCATCTTTGTGGTGGTGTCTCAAGGTCACCGAAAGACAGCGATAAAAGCTTTGGATAACAGCGTCTGCCAAACGAATAAATGTAAATGTAGTGTAACGAGATCCTGTTGTTTCTGAGATAATGTCTTTAATGCTTTCTCTTTATATAAATGTCTCTGACACCTAAACACGCCCAGTAACACGGTAACCAATAGCATACAAAATCCGCTCCTTCGTTGTTCGTTGCGCGCATGTAGGCTGTTAAAATCGAAAGCTCTCGGTAAGTTTCCTTCAGTAAGAATATTAAAATAAATATAGGCTACTCATTTTGGCAACCCTCGCCTTATTCGTTGTCATTTGCACTACGATTCCCTCTGCAGAGATCAAACCTGTTCATCACTGGACCACTGTGACATGGCCATATATGTCAAAGTTTGGGTCACATTTTTTACAGTTCGTCCCTTATTGACAAAGTGCTCAATAGGCCTAAATGCAGACGTTGAAAGTACTGCAGTAGTGTTGTCAATTTCATAAACAGTACATGTGGATAAATGCCACAGATGGTTTCCGTTCCTAGTCAACTTCAAAGCAATAAATATGATTATTTGAGATTGTTTTTTTTTTTTAATCACAGTTATAAAATGTTTGTCAAGACTAGGCCTATATCGGGTTTTTTCCACTAGAGTTAGTATTGTTTAATGCACGATTTCCCCCGAGGACATTAGGCCAGAAATCTCAGCTTGTAAATATTGTGCAGAATTCCGTTGTTAACTAAGTTGTCGGTGTTGTTGCCGCATTTATTCGTGGAAGATGTGAAGTCCCCTTTTCCGTCTGCCTTTTTCTAGCCTGCACAACACTACGCGTGATGTCATGAGCCATATAGATACCCCAATTAATAGAAATATTAAGTCATTCATTGATTTTCCTGCAAGCGGTCATGGGAACGGAGTAAGAAGATGTGACAACATCTTTGTCGTGCTCGGTGCCAAATAAAATACTCTCCTTATGTGATCTTTTTAACAGCTCCTTGTTGTCACATGTGTCAAATGAATTCAAAATACATTTGCTCTCCCGAAAAATGCGTGCATGCTGCCTCGCTGGAGCCACCTGTCGGTAACTTCTGACAGGTTTGGACAGCTCGCAAAGACGCCTACATACTGCACCTGTCGAGTTAGCGGTGATTTTAAAGCTAAATAAGCTTGATAAATCGCTTTTACCCCTTTTTGCGTCGGACGTAGCATTCAGCCCAGCATACGCCCATCTGGTGCAACAGGCCCCAGGCCACAGAGACTTCTCTAACCCCTTACTGCAAGCGATACTGTACGTGCAGGAATCGATATTATGCTGTATTTGTTTAAAAATACTCAAAATCACAGGAAACTATTCAAATAGTGAAAATGCGCTCAAAATTTAAAATTAAAACAATTCCGTGTAATTTCGTTTCCATTATAAAATTGACACGGTCCCTGCCTCACATTTGCATGTATTTTCTCTCAGGAATGGCAGCGTGGAATCTCAACAGCCATCTAATACTATTGTGAATACCCATCGTATTTCCTTATTAGTTTCATTACGTTATTATCATTTAGCAGATGCTCTTATCCAGAGCGCTTTGCATACAGTAGGTTACAGTTTTATTCATTTCTAGAATTGTGGAGTTAAGTAGGCCTACTTTACCTAAGGATACAATAACAGAGCTCTAGCGGGGAATTGAACCAGCAACCTTTTAGTTACGAGTTCTGCTCCTTACCACTACCCCACACTGCTATCCGTTTCCAATCATTTACGATATTTTGCACATTCCTACATCAGCCGTATTACATACTTCTCATAACAAAATAACCTTACGAAACAGAAATGCTGGCTGAGGTATACTTGTAAACACTAGCAATATTTAAATTAAACACAAGGACTTTGTTAGTGATGTATTCTGTGGCCGGGGAACAGAGTGAGGATGTGAAGACGGTGTTCTGCTTGCTGTAAATATTCAAGACCACAAGAGACCGCAAGAGTCTCCTGTACTGTCTGCCACCTTCTATAGCCACAGAATTAAAAAAAATTTGAACAATATAATATAATTTAATTATAATATAATTGGAATCAACCTGACCGCATCTCCATATATTTTCAAATCCTAATTTCTAAATAATTACTTCAATAAAAATAGAAAAAATAAATTATGATCCAGTCCTCTATTTCTTTATTCCTATTAGTTTTAATGTTGAAAAAAATTACTACAGCTGCTTTAAAATAATAATAATAAAAAAACATTTTTCTTGAAACAACATTTTTATGTTGACTGTTTTTAAGAAATGCTGCTTTGTTTATTAGGTTCTTTTTGAAGAAAATGTTGAGTGCAGATCTTTTATGAATGCACTAACCAAGAACTTTTATTATTTCTCAAAACAAGAGGTCCCTACCAAAAACTATCATTGTAAATATATACCATATGCTATACTACTGAACCATGTACATGTCAGACATGTAGTTTTTACAATTGGTTCTTTGAGTCACAACCATGACAACAATTACACTTTAATTTTTTAAAACAAGGCAGACATATACTTAATAAACAGTGTTAATGTTAAACATCATTGCTTTTTTAAAGAATGAGGCAAATAAAGACCCAAGTGATATGTGATTGGTTAATAATTAACAACAGTCTTTAGGCTAAAAAGTGGAACATAAAACCTGTAAGCTTTATAGTGAGCACAACAGAAGCCTTGTGTGCAAACATCTCTGCTCTTGGTAATCATACAGATTTCTCACAGTTTGAGAACCCTCCATTGCATTTCCACATTTCCAGCATTTTGTATTGCAGGGATTAGCAATCTATGCCTGAGGATAGATAAAAGTATCCAGATATATTTAATATTTTTTTTCATACAACATCTCAGTCCTCACACTATAGAAAATGGGGAGAAAGGTATGGTCTCCTTCTTGGGCAACCCAGTGTATCTAACTAATTTGCAGGGATTCCAGTTTTCTCCTATAAGAAAAAATCTGTTTAAAATACATAAAAACAGAAACAAAACAACCTCAGTGTTGCTCACTGTTTGCAGAAGGAAAATGACAGTGCTCTGTTACAATAAAGACTCTAAAAGCTTGATCAGAGGTATGTGTGTTCTCAACTTTGTACTTTAAATGAAATATCTCAACTGGGAAATTCTGTATTATTATTAAACAGAAAACCCTAAACAGATTCTTAAGATCCTCTCTGAATAGATGATGATAGCCTTCACAGTAACAGAAGTTCTTTGAGAGGAACCATTTTTGTTTTCCAGGTAAATTTAAAGTGTGACCAGTAGATTTACATGTGCATCCTTGGCAAAAGATCATCTCAATTCAGGCTTGAAAAATAAGACCAGAAGTTCTGCAATTTGTAGTTAAATGTGGCAGTTAAAGTAATTTTTCTGTCCCCCCTCTTCAACCCTACTGTCTCCATTCTCCTTCCTCTTTGTCCACCAAGTGTATTCACTCTCCCTCCTCTCCTCTGAGTGTAACCGTCTCCATTTTCTTCTTCTTCTGAGTGTACCCCATTCTCCCTCTTCTTCCTCCTCTTCATGCACACCACTCTTCCTCCTCTTTCTCTTCTGAGGGTACCCCATTCTCCCTCCTCTCATCTGACTGTACCCCACTCTCCTTCCATTCCTCTGACTGTACCCCTGTCTGCCTCCTCTTCTTCTGAGGGTACCCCACTCTCCCTCCTTGTCTTGTGAGTGTACCCCACTCTCCCACTTGCATGTCTCAGTGCTCCACGCTGTTCTCCAGATGCTGTCCCTCCTGCAGTGCAGCCATGGCCAGTTTCAGGTGCTCCCGCAGAGCCTCAATCTCCTGCTCACTGCGGCTCTTCATCCTGCTCAGCTCCACGTACACCTCCTTATAGCGCTCGCAGGCCGACCTCTTCTCCTGCAGAGGGGGAATCCAGAGAGCATCCGTGTCAACAACCATGTACAAGGTGAGTATATTTAATTATACTTATACATTTTTACATCCAGCAGATGCTTTTCTCCAGGCTGATGTACAAGATGAGTGTGTTGAACATTACATTTCAATTTTTGAGATTCAGCATATGCTCTCAACCAGAACATTGTACAAGATGAGTACATTTCCTTACTATACCATTCCAACACATTAACAACACATATGATGAAGTAAAACTTCC